>OZ032125.1:9207364-9822364 GCA_964026355.1 Pseudorhiza aurosa
CGATGTCAAACTTTGAGAAAGAATCAGGGCTCTGTTTGTTAAGCGTAGCTATTCTGTGAGGTAAAAATTTGAACAGCAAATTTTTTTTTTTTTTTAGTGGGTTATGTTGAGGAAAGGCCATGGTGACCTATACAAAGCCCCAACAAAGGAAGAAAGAAGAAAGCGAGCAGCTAAGAGGATAGAGAGATAAGATCAAGTTTATTTACATTAGATTTGAAAGATGGCAAGTTGTAGGACTCAGGAAAGCAAGAAGAAGGCAAGACGTTCCATAAGTTGCATGTTCTTGGGATGAATGATGATTTGTGAGATAGAGTTCGTGGATTAGGCAGTGAAACTTGGAAAGGGTGTGAATGAGTTGAGCTTCTGGTGGTCCTGACACGCCTCAGGGGAACTGGAATAATATCCCTGATCTCCTGAGAACAATGTCCGTTAAAGTATCTGTAATAGATGGAAAGATCTCCAACTAAACGACGATGGGAAAGAGGTTGGAGCGATTTGGTGAGGTTAGGATTATTGATGAGACGAATGGCCTTGGACTGGACTTTGTCGAGAAGACAGAGAGTAGATTTTGGAGCACCACCCCAGACGTGGGAGCAGTACTCTAAAGAAGGACGGATTTGGGACTCGTATATAGATAGAAGGTGAGAAGATGAGAAAAACCCACGAGCTCTGGCGAGGAAACCGAGTTTTTGAGATGCATGTTTAGCAAGGGAATGGATGTGAGTTTTCCAAGTGAGATTAGATGAAAGAGAAAGACCAAGTTGTGTGAAAGAAGCTGAAGTTTCCAGTTCATCACCATTCATGAAGACAGCTGGAAAGTTTTGATTACGTTTGCGTGAAATGACAGCCTGTTTCGTCTTGCTTTGGTTGAACGAAACTAGGTTGTCTTTACCCCACTTCTCAATAACTGTCAGATCATTGGAGAGAAGCGAGGCTGAAATGTTTCTGTGGAGTTGGATATCGGTGGAAGCATGGTCATTTGGATTGAATGAAAATGAGGAACTTAGGAAGGTATCATCAAATGCTAGATAGAAATGACAATAAGAAGACCTAGCATCAAATGAAACCAATGGGATTTCTTCAAATTCTCTAGAAACGCAGTAATTGTAGAGGACGGCTTCAAACATTATATCAAAGATTGAGAATCACGTGACGAATGGGAGACAAGAGTGACGTGCAGATGGCCAAACATCATCTCAAAAGCTGGTGAAAATGAAAGTTAGAAATCTACGGTGAAACAAAAAAGCACCAAGAAACAAATATGACGTAATTCTCACCAATATGGAGTACCAATAAATGAATCTCTCCTTTGGGAAAGCTTCTTGTTTTTGGCAGACACGCCGAAGTCAGCTGTAAGATGGATTGAGAAGTCATTACAAAAAATAAAACTGCAAAACACAGTTTAGCAACGAAAACTATAACTTCAAATGGACGGAAAATTTTCTTTGGCTTTTATCGCTTTCATCACATTTAAATAAATCTTCTGAATTTTCTAAGCTTCAGATGAAACTTAATACGAATACGAAGCAATTCTGTAGAGAGCCCACAATAATAGTAATAATAATAATGATATACTATGTTTATACAGGTCACCAGATTCAGCTACAAAAAGCCGCTATCACGCCTGGACCCGTCAGAATATAAACTTAAAGGCATATAGAGAAAATTCCACACCTTAAAAACCATTCTTTCTTCCAATCAACTTAACCACCTTATTGAAAATGTCGATTCAATCTACTATTAAAAGCTACTTCTGATTTTTAAACTTTCAGTTTATTTGGCAGCTTATTAAATAGTACACCTGTTTGAAATTCAAGGCTTTTCAATCCTTAAAGATATAATTTCTGAAGCTTCAGGTTGATTTTATCTCCTCTGGTGCATTTTCCATGACTGACTTTTCAAGTAATCTTTAAACATATCTGGTAACAGGCCATTTATACACTGGGATACAAATAGCACTGCCATTTATTGTCTCGCAGATTGCAATGATGTCCACATATTTTGGGAAATTTTCCTAAATACAAAACACGTCTGCACGACTTTGGACTCTTTCCGGCTCATTGGAATTCGACTCTGGCAAACAGAGCATTGTGGGGTCAGAATATGCTATTTTCAGCTGCATTATACATTTGAAGATTGACTCTGCTCCTTGCTAAGTCAGAGAAATAGGAGAGCTGGTGAAGATTTGCTTTGAGCTTTGAGTCTAAAAAACTTGAAACAGATAAAACTGTCCAGATAATATCTCTTTACCCAATTTAATGTGACCATCTTCTCTGAGGAGAATATTTCCTGCTTTGATATCTCTGTGAATTATACCCCTTTCGTGGAGAAATGCGAGGGCCTAGAACAGAAATGAATTTTATAAGGACAAATTAATTACTCGCTTTTATATGCAATATTCAAGTTTTACGCATAAAATTTAGACAGTTTGGCCAATCAGCATACCCAACTCTTCATAGTCTGATGGTAGCTTAGGGAGTAAACTTTTCGCTTACGAATATTGACAGTCGTTCATATTGCAAATGTTTTCGTTCGACAATCATCAGAGTGTGAAACTTCAGATAAGGGCTGAAATAAGACAATGTAGTCGAAATTGATCTTGATCATGTCTTTGTTGAACCAATATAACTTCTACAACTGATGTAAACAACTTCAAAACTGCGCAAAAGGACAGCAGCGAAATTTAGTCGTACTGACGATCTTCTTGTTCGATACTCGATTGGAGTAGGAAACGTCGGATAATCATCGAAATGAGACTTTTTATTTCTGTTATCATTATCTGATGTTTTATACTCTTGTGAGAGTCTGATGAACGACCTTCAGGACAAAGAAATTAGATCTTATGAAATCCTGAAGCTCGCATGAGGAGGAAGCTCGCATTAAGTAAAATTAGTTTCTAAATGTCTTAGAACATTATCATATTGACTCTCTCCATGTGAGCTTATAAACTTTTCTTGCTGAAATACCATGTTTTGGTCCCGCCCTTCAATAAAAGCCACAAATCTAGCCATAATACCTCAACCGATTGTCGGCAAATCACCCGGATCACATTCTCATCCAAGCCTCTCTCTAGATCTACAATGAAAGGAATTCAATTAAAAATGTTTCCGCTTTCATATCTCTAAGCTTTGATCTCATACAAGCTCTGACGTTCCCTTCATTTGGCTATTTCCCTCAAGATATTAATATATCAGTTACTAAAGAAGCATTCACTAGCGAAACACATGAAAACACACCAATAAAATTTTTGACTTCTGAAGTCTACCTCCTTTTTCTATCAATATATACTTACAACTATATATATAAATATATATATTATACATATAAATATATATATTTATATGTATCACATAGAGGGTGCTGTCTTCACCACCATATAGTACTCTATGTACAAAGTACAGAGCGTTGATAGCAGAAATGCAGAAAAGGAAAAGACCGATTCTCTGAACAGAGCATCGGTCTTTTCCTTTTCTGCATTTCTACTATACATATATGTATATATATATAACTATAAATATATAACATATATTTATATAACATATATATATATATATATATATTTATATATAAATACTTGAATATATAGCTATAGCTATATTTATATATATATATATATATTTATATATGGATATAGAAAAACGAAAGAGAATAAGCAGTATTAGCTTAGAACTCTGAGATTCATGCTTCACTAAACATGTATTCTAATAGAATCCGACTGTGTATAAAAATAGAGAATACCTGACGTGCAAAAAGATAAAAAGAATGATCAATGGAAGGAGGGATGGAACGTCAAAGGAGAATGGGTCTAATCTTTTGACTTTGAGTTGGCCAGGAGGTACTTGTTCGAGTGGCGACATTTGGTAATAAGTTCCGAACGTTTGTTAAGGAGGTTGTTGGGTGAGGGGTAAGACATAATGGCAAATTTTTCCATTAAACATAGATGACATGATTCCCATTGTTAGAGTATGTCCTTGCACGATGCAGAATGGACCAGGAAAGTGTAGGTGTAATGTTGTGTGATTTCTTTGAGTCTCAGATGCATGTTATAGAGTGGTGCTGTGTGCACATTTTTGTTGTTGAAAGATGCTTTGTGTCTGTTGAAGCATTTTTTGAACTCCCCTTCAACAAATCATTCTTGATGATGATGATATTTATATATCAATATATACATCAGCTTATACATAAAAACATGTACATATTCCAAAAAATTGTAGTTAAATGGAGGAAGTCAGAGAGGGATCACAAAGAAGATTTAAAAAGGTCGACACACACAGACACACACAGACACACACAGACACACACATATATTTATACAAACACAACTATGTGTTAAGATGGCAGCATAAATGTTGATGTGGCCTTGCATCAGATTTGGACAAGGGTATGTCATACTATTCAGGGAAACAATAAAAACAAAGAAGAATTACAGGGCTCAGAAGAAAACAATTTTGCATGACTTCAAGGGCAAGTTATCATGACATAAAGTATTCTGGAAGGATTTAATCTCACCAAGAACAATGTCATCCATGGCTCCACCAGGACAAAATTCAAGCATCATCTGAAACAAAATAGCACTTAATAATATGCAATGAATTCTGAAAAGGTTTCTGCAGGGCATCTAAGAAATACTTCATAAAATACTTCATTAAGTAAAAACGGAAAAATGGACAAAAAATGGAAAGCTTATTTCTCAATGCTCATTGGTAAGCCAATTTACAGAAAATTAGGCAAAATTTAGGACACTTCAATTTTGATTCAAGGAGAACTGGAAAGATTTATTAAGACTATTGAGAATGACAGGCTAGCTTGAAGTCAAGTGAACTTGAAAAGAAATACAACTTCTAATGGACAGTGGGCTTCTGTCCTTCATGTTCTTTGAATGAAAATGATGAAATAATTTGAAAGGATAAAGCTGACAAAAACAGTGCTTGAAATTCCATGATTAGAAGCACTGCTTTATGAAAAATGAATTATTCACATGACAATATTTCAGTTTTATTTGGAGAGCAGATTCATCTTTACAGGTAACTCACATGGCAGATGTTCATTAATTTGTGTGAAACAAATCAAACAACAAATTATCTGCATTTTTGAAGGAAATCCAGCATTCAATGCAAACAAGGCTGAGCATGCTTTCAAAACATCAAATCTAAGGCTTTGATTCATATTCTCCCAAAATAGACAAGACTTTAATTGACTTTCAAAAAAAAATATAACAGAAACTCTAAGCCTAATGATTCAAGCCTAAGATATTAGTTGCCAACAACAACACAGCCATTCCCACATAGCAATTTGTCAACCATGACTACACCACATAATGAATGAATGAAAGCATTGAAACATGTGCCAAAGAAACAGCTAGTCATTGGGCATCGATATTGCTATTTTTAGTCACTTGAAACAAAAAGCATTTCTAAGATGCTAGACGTTGGTGTGGCAGCTAAAATTGCTAGTGTATCCTAGGCTGGCAAGAAAATAATTTCAGCAGAGCATAAAGAATTTAGCTCAAATAATGATAAAATCAGATGAAATCAGAATCCATAAAAAGCTTGCTAAATATGCAAAGACGGTGATTAAACAATTGTGGTTAGCAAACCAATTTAGCTTTTCAAAAGCTTTTATAGGCATGATCAGATTACATGTGACAGTGTTAACTTGCTTGGGTTGCTAAACTAATGGATTATTGCTGCTGTCTTTGGAACCTTCACTTCAAGAAGTAGCATTTTGTAAAAGTACTTACCTATAATATAATGCATCTGTCTCAAAAAACTCTATGGATCAAATTTGATTTATGATGCTAAAAGCTGATCATGTCAGTCTATAATAAGACTCCTTTTAGAGTGACTTCATCTATGGTTCCTATTCTTGAAAGCCAATGAGCAATTTTTCCCTGAGTAAAAGGTTTCATGCAGGAGCTTAATCCCACACATGTTGATACAATTGAGCCTAATTTCAAACAACATATTCATCAAAATTATCTTATTCAGTTGGCATGCAGATGGACTAATTGGCAGCATATAGCTGACAGTATCATGAAATAAAAACATACCCATAGCTTGCTGTCATAATAATAAGCTTGAAACATATCAACAACATGTTTGTCTTTGCATTCTGATAAAATATCTATTTCAACCATGAAATTTTCAAATTCAGCTTCATCATTGATAGGAACAATTTTTGCTGCTGCTAAGAGCCCATCGCTTTTCCTCTGAGCCTAAAATCATATGAATGATCAAAGGTTACATTCAATTCATATCATTATCTATTTGCAACATATTGCTGACTTACAACAACATTTTCCAACAGAGGGACGAAATTGTATCTCTTTTTTCCCATTATGGTATCTTAGAGAAGGCAAGGTCATAAAAAAACTGACATGACACTCATGCCAAGTCCTTCCTGCCAAAGGCATCCTTGAAAACCCTCTATATGGGTATAGTGGAGCTTCACTTTTGGCATTGTTGCACTGTTGGGGCTGCTATGGTTCAACCGAAATTACCAAATTGCAAAACTTCAAAACCGTGCTGCAAGGGTAATAACATATAGCAGTTTTGATGCCCCAAGCAGACCACTTATCCAAGAGCTGGGATGGAAGACCATTGAAGAACTTATAAACTGTGAAACAAAAGCAATAGTGTACAAGTCCTTGCATGAGTTGGCTCCAGAATACCTCTGTAGCCTTTTCACCTGTAACTCACAGTGTGCTTCTCACAGTCTCTGTAATACTAAGACAGATACTAAGACAGACCTGACGTTGCACATGAAAAACACAGCAACTGGGCAAAAGTGTTTTTCTTATAGGGGGCAAAACTGTGGAATAGCCTCTCAGCTTGTGGAGTGGACACTTGTTTTTATTTTTATAATAACTCTGGTATATTATCTTATGCAAATATGTATGCTGCTGTAAATAGGGTTTTGCAATTATGGTTTTTAAAGTATTCTTAATTGTAACTGTTAATTTATAGTTAGGGCCCCTTGCAAATCAACTTTGTTGAAGGGCAACCCTAGAAATGAAATATATAAATGAATATAAATGAAAATATATATGAAATAAATACATCAGTTGAAGCAATTCACTGATAATATTTTATCATTGTTCATATGCTGTAATTTTGGCACTTTGAGCTTTTTTAAAATTGGAGAGTTATGATGAGCTTCTAATTTGAAAGTTCATAAAGGAAAATGAGTACCAATATAATAAAGTTGTTTTGGTTCTGAACAATTCGTTGTGTTGCTCGGGCACCCATGATTCATATCATCCATGATAATTTTCTCCCAAAGAAAATGAGGGAGGTACTGTATTGTGGCAATTATGATAAGTTGCCATGGCTTCATAATTGCTTATTTTCTATTGGCTTTTGCAATGTTTAATTCCCATAAATTTCAGGGCTACTAACTAGCAAACAGAAGCAAACAGTATGAAAGTAGGTGCACATTTGGAGGCTTTGTGTTCTGACATTTTATTCAGATTCAAAATTTCACTTTTCCGGTTTATCAAACTGAACTAAATCAAAATGAGTATTTATGCTTTAATAAGTCAAACGAAATCAATCTTCTTGCCTGATAAATTCAAAATATTTTCATACAATTTTCGTTTTGATTTTTTCGAAATTAAACACGTTCATCATTTCACGGCTAGCTGGACAAGAGTTGAAAAGAACAGGAAAAGATGACGGTGAGATGATGACAAACTCGCGGTGTCCTTTCTTTAATCTTTTCCGCTCGACGAAAACTCGCTCTTAAGAAAATACAAGCTGGGGCTTCTCAGATTGAAGATGTCTCATTAAGATAGTGTTTGGTATGGTAAATATAAGGAGATACAGCTTGGGCCAATGTCAATAATGACTGACAAGCCCCATTTCTTACAGTCAGATGTCATGTCGCACTATGAACATAAAATCATTTCTCACCTTGTGCACCTTTCCAAAAGTGCCATCGCCTATTTCAGCTATGAGTTCCCAAACCTCATTCGGGTCTACTCCTTTAATGACATTCGAACTCTCTTTCTTTTTATCCTTCTTAGAAAAAAACGGGAAAACGTTCTTGAAAAATACTGACATGGTAAATATTTCTTAGCGACTCCACCTCGCTAGCTATCAAAAATCATCCTTCGAATATCATTTATTGAATTTCTGCAGAAAGATCATATCACAAACGAAATCTGACAAGCCACTGATCTTGAAATATTTCCGCATAAAAGCGCCCTGGTCCTCCTTAATATTTGAACTTTCCGAAGCTGTTTGAGTGACACTTTATAGTCCTGCACTACTTTGTTTGAACAACCGTAATTATGGAACCAAAAAAGGGCCGAAATATCTGCTTAGGAGTCAGAATCACAGCGATACGATCAAATGACGCTTCAATGCCAAATTGTTGGCTTTCGATTGAGCATACTCGACTTTCTTCGCCGCAACTTTCCTCCTTCCTTCTCCAACTGTTATTGCGAAAATGTTGATTTGAATCAAGCCTCGTTTGCAGCAGCTCCTGCGTAGGAGAGATACGCAACCCAGCCCAACTCATCTTGGCAAGCGAACGGGCGATGCGTGGCAGAAGTATCATCGTGTGGCATGGCAAGGTGAGGACGGGGGTTGGTCAATTCCCTTCATCGCCACTCTACGCTAAGCACACATTTACTGCTTCATGGGCAGACAGATACATCTAAAAACTGGAACGAGCATGGATCTGTTGTCTTGGTAAGTAAAACTTTTCCTCGTAGCTTACCAGTTCATTAGGTTTTGACAATTTATTCGCATCCCCTCTGTCCCAAACTGCGAGAAGGTAACAGGTCGAATGCGCGTAAATCGACAGATAAAATTCTTTCGAAAAGCTGGACCAGCAGCTGTGCCAACCGCTAATGGATGGGAGGGGGTCTACGGGCGTGGCTCAAAGACGTGAAGTGCCCGCTTACCGCTAGGGAACACCCTATCTCCAGATTGATAAGGCTTTTCGATTGACACTCTAGAGTGAAAATCAACGGCGTTCAAAATTCCGAGTCATAAAAACAACTTGCTGGAGCAAGGATGTATACTGATCTCTTTGAAACATGAAGCATTAAGGTTGGCGTTGCAAATCCAAGAAGTTATCTAGTTCTTAAACAGCATTATCAGTACTACTTGATGCAATCCCTACGTCAGGAGCTTATTGAGAAAGGCCAGTTTGAACACCTCTGCCAAAATGTGCTTCATCACAGGAAACACGACCAACCTAGAAAACCAAACCACCAACATTCCATCCTCGGATTCGGGCGAGTTGGAAAACTGAGCCGGTGACAACTGTGTGATGTACCATCCCCATCCCAGCCTCAATGACGCCGCTACTTAGCCGTATGGCAAACAGACAGAGATTCTTCATCATTTAGTTACCATTGGTAACCCCCTAGATTCAAGTTCAGACCAGCTTCAACCTTCTTATCATCGTGAAACATGGTGTAGGCTAGCAATAATTGTTCACTGAATGAAGAAAAATTCCACTGAAAATTCAAATGGTCGTTTTGACCCTTTACTTGTGTACAAAAGAATTAAATGAAGGGGTCAATCTGTCATTTAAAGCCATCGAAAATGGGATATAGCAATCGTTAGCTATTTGCCAACAATCTGAGACAGAAGAGATAATCTTAAGTGGTGAAAGAAAAAACACTTGTCATTCGGTTAACATTTTACGGTATGATCCCGAGAGCTTCTGATTTATAGGGATATAGACAGTCAGCTTGCTTAAAGCTAGAAATGAATTTTGGTGTTACAACAAACCGACATGAAAGACATATCTAACTTGGCCAAGGTGTGGCTTGTGAATGACATTGGATAACGTATGTGTACAGGTATGTATGAAATGGTCAAATGACAATATGCTGCACTATCCTATGAAAACTGCAAATTGTACAATGCTGAAGCATTAAAAATCAAAAATCGATCCCGTGAAGGGGTGGTACCGAAAGTATTAGTTACAAATCAGAGAATGAATGAATGAATGAATGAATGAATGAATGAATGAATGTAAGGAGAGAATTGAATTGGCAGCAGCCAAGATGTTTGACCAAATGTGAGTGTCAAGTGGAGATTTAGCGTCGTTATGAACATGTCACTTGAAGACCATGCGATGATGGCTAGCAATAGCGAAGGGATGGCTAAGACAGGTTGGAACTGTCTGAAGAGAGATGATCACGCAAGGGCTATTAAAAAAAAGGATTGGCATGCCACAAGCAAGGCTGCCTGTCAAGGCTGAATGGGGAGAATGCGATTCATCAGATTTACGCTAATCATTATCTACCAACGTAAAGTGAACAAGGGGCGAATCTAGATTAACTTCTTAACATCCTGGTTCACAAATGGCAGCCATCTGCTGCCCAATTTAAGTGGGCCTGACTCTGTTTTTTCTACAGGTTACGTCAGAGAATGAAGTAAGACGGAAGGAAGCGATAGTTTGCAGAACTTGAGCCAAAATTTAAATCTATGAGCAAATTTTCCTAAAATGGGCGACGTGAAGGCGGTAGAAAACCTCGAGTGGATTATGACGTGTACGGGATCGCGTAGGTGTCTTCGGCATGAATGACAAGATGTCATCACCTGGAGGTAAAAACATGAATGTAAGAAATTAATTCATGAAACAAATAGGGGCCTAGGCAGGACAAATACAATAGCCGGATTCCAACGATTAAACTCTTCGTTCGATTTTCAAAGATTTCAGATTTCCTGGATTACGCACAGATCGAAAGGAATCGTTACAGAAAAAGGACAGATGGCAATTAAAGACCCAAAAATCGAAACACATTTTGCATTGGACATTGGAGGCTATTTAGTGAATATGTTGAGGAAAGGCCATGGTGGCCTATACAAAGCCCCAACAGTAAAGAAAAAAGGGGAAGGTTAAGAGGAGAGGGAGATCATATCAATTAATCGATCTTAGATTTGAAAGAGGGCAACCTTTAGGGTTAGGGACAACAGGTCAAAACTCTCTATTATAGATTGCACGTTCTTGGGATGAATAATGATTTGAATAGAGACGAGACAACGAATGGAAACGAGGTTTGACATAATTCAAAATAAATCTGGAGACAACAGAACAAATAAGATTGCAAGGTAAATGAGATGGAAACAGAAGACAAAACAACTAGGTAGAAAGCTCCTTCTAATTGGAGAAAGGTGACGGCAATACATTCATAAGTTTTACAAAAGATACAAAAAGTTTAATATAATCGAAATCGTCAGAAAGGAATCACAATGTTAAATGCTTCAAAATGGATGCAATGAGGTCAGCTTTCTTTTTAGAGGCAGATTTTAATTTCTTTGATTCACAATAACTCCTTAGAACTGGAACGGTGAGTTTGTTTAGCTGCAAAAGCACGTGAAAAATTAATGCATCTTTTGCGCAAATAAGTGCAGACAGGTTTTTGGAGTGACGATCGAATACTTGCAGTCATGCAAGAAAATCTGACGTCAATTTGACACCAATCGCGTCAAAACGAGATCCATAATGGTGACGCAGAGTACGCAGGGCACGCAGAGTACGCAGAGTACGCAGAGTACGCAGAGCACGCAGAGTACAGAGGACTTGCAATACGGTGACTGTGGGTTCTAATAGTGTACAATAAAACAATATCGCTTGGAAAAGGAACGGGAAACCAACTCATGATATACACCGTTCTAGAAAAAAATCGGAGTCTTGCCTCTGGTTTCTGCCAAGTTTGGAAGAGAGTGTGCTATGTAACTAAAACAGTTCGAAATAAAAAACAAGCAGCCAAGCGTACACAGGGAAGCATACGGATAAAAATCCACCCCAGCCCCCCCCCCCCCAAAAAAAAGACTCGGAGTCCTGCCTCTGGTTTCTGCTAAGCTTGGAATAGAGTAGGACATTTAGTGGACATAAATTTCATTGTTAAATTTGGAAAAGGATGCATCAAGCAAGAGAGACAGGTCATCCTTAATTCCTCTCTTCTCTTCTGGTTGACAATGCGGTGAACTGACCGTAATAACTTTGAGTAGAAACAGTCAAAGATATTTGTGTTAGTGTGAACAAATTTGGATTATGAAAAATTTGTTGCAAGGTACGTGACCAACCCTCTGATTTTTTGCTTCAGCTTCGATATCAATTTCACTAGTGTCAACTTTGCTGGTCTTAGCGACACCCGCATTGCTTGTGGCCTAACAAGAAAAGCAATTGCACCATTATAAGATCTTCAATCTGAAAGATAATCATTGTCATGTTTGAAAAGGACTTAAAACAAGGTTAGTCAATGTTAGAACACTAAGGCAGGTATCAGAACATAAACAGGCTACGCTTATAGAGAAATTTTCGGTTCCCTTCTCGAAACATGACAACAGTTCAAGATCCTTCTGATTCGTGAATCAAAAGGAATATCTTAGGACACTGGGGATCTTTGCTTACCGTGATGAGTTTTCCTTTCTATTCATATAATATGTTACAAAATCATCCTACCCTAATATAATTTATAATTACGATAAAAATACAGGGACGATATTATGGAGAACGAACGACAAAGAATACCTCATGGCTACGCATAAAATAGGACAACGCTAACACGTAGGGAAAATAAGGAAAAACAACTTAACTAATTACAAATAAAGATTAAACTGACAAAAAATGATGTGCTTTCCTTCGATGCGAGAGCACATAATTATTCCTACATTATTTCAGAGAATTAGCGACTCTCCTCTCTCTAAAAGAAAGTGGCGATTGAGTTGTAGGCAACCACTGATCACAATATCAAGGAGTAAGCAACTTAAGAATGAGCCATCCTTGCGCCAGAAAGTCCGCAAATGTATTGCCCATAATACATACCTTTCTTTTTCCACCTTTGGTATCATAATCATCAGGAAAAATCAAGCTATTGAATTCTTTCATGAGAGGGCCAGCCTTCTCTTCCATCACCTTTGTATTTGGCACTGAAATGATTAGAAGAAGAAGATGAAAGAAGATGGAAAAGAGACAATTGAAGAAATAAATAAAATTGCTGATCATTGGATAGAACTGAGCACGTGAGTGAACAGATAAATGAATCGTGTACGAAAGCAACAAGACCTTGACAAACAAAAAATAAAAAGAATTAAAATAAAGAATCAAATAAAAAATAAAAAGAATTAAAATAAAGAATCAAATAAAAAGTAAAAAGAATTCAAATAAAGAATCAAATGAAAAATAAAAAGAATTCAAATAAAGGATCAAATAAAAAATAAAAAGAATTCAAATAAAGAATCAAATAAAAAATAAAAAGAATTCAATAAATATAAAATAATGAAAGAGAAAATAACAAAACAAGAAGAAAATAAGTATATAAATGGTACTCTACTTTATTGAATATGAATTTCAAAATTAAAATAGCTTACTTGTCATATCATTTGTTGCATCGGCGTCATCTCTATTCAATGCCAATGCCTCCAACGTCCTGAAAAATCTCTGTAATGCTGCAAAATTGAGAACGAAATCAATTCAACCTTATGTTGATCCATTTTCATTTCGTTCAGCGTTCATTATCAAAAATATGAGGGGGAATGGCTTCGTTTCTATAGCCAGTTGTTGTGCTCCTATCTCGGGCACAAGTTGCACTTTGATTGAGGTGTCACAAACTCTCTAAAAAGTCAGTAGGAATCTCGAAGAGAAATCTAAGAGAGAGAGAGAGAGAGAGAGAGAGAGAGAGAGAGAGAGAGAGAGAGAGAGGAGAGAGAGAGAGAGAGAGAGAGAGAGAGAGAGAGAGAGAGAGAGAGAGAGAGAGAGAGAGAGAGAGAGAGAGAGAGAGAGAGAGAGAGAGAGAGAGAGAGAGTCAAGCTTATTGATTTTAGATTTGAATGAGGGACGGGACAGCTGTAAGCTGAACGTAGCACAGTTCACAGAGCAAAAAAATCATTAAAAAGTAGAAGGAATTGTTACTATGGAGGGCACTAAGGACAGTGGTAGAAGGAGGATGGCAATATCGAGAGAAGATGAGCTGATCGAATGAGCCAATGAATGGTCTTCATGTTGAAGTTAGCTTTAGAACAGCAAGGAAAAGAATATCTGAAAAAGGTTTCTGAGTAATTGTGGTGCAAAAAATAAGTCCTATTGAGTAAGAAGACGGGAATAACATGAGCTCCATTGAGTATGCTGGGACTATATTGGCAATAAAATTGAAAATTGTATGTTTACAAATGCAGCTGATTTGTTTGAAAAGGATAGGCAGAAATGGAAAAAGATTCAATTGAAATTTTTACAGATCTTTATGAAAGTATAAACATTCATACTTCAGATCAATGAAAATAAGATGTTCTACCAAGTAGAAAGCATTCAAGATATATTATATCATAAGATAACCGGCATGAAATATATCGAGCAACCATTTAAATATCGATCTTTCATTACAAACTTAGAATGAAGTGTTCAATTTTTTTTACTAGAAGGTGATGTTCAACACATCCGGCGATCTCAAGGGCGGCCTTTTGATTGGCCAGAGGCATGTCACATGAAGCTACTGACCTGGATTCTCAAAACTTTCACTGCTAAATTTGAAGTTTAGCTTACTGAAAATTTCTTTCGCTTTGTCGATCTGATCATTGGTAGCTAAAAAAAATGCACGTTGCGGTTTTAGGATGGGTCATTAGCCACAGTTGCTACATATTGATTACAGACCAGATGGTCAGTGGCTAATGTTCTCTGTAACTCCAGGCGTATTCATTACAATGTGTTATCACACCAAGAGAGAGGTCTGGGACACTGCTCAATAAGCACTGCTTCTCTGTGTCCTAATATCTACCTTAAGATTCATGAATGATAGGAATCTTGAAATGACATCACATAGTGAGAATATGCAAGGACAGGACTCGATCAGCATAGTTTCTCAGTGTCTCTAAAATCTACTTTTGGATGCGAGAAAGGATGCAAAAAATCTTCAAGGTTTAGCTTCAATGGGAGGAATGCCATTGGAGTAAAGATCGTAAACATTTAATAATCATTTCATTTGATTTAGCAATAGACAAATAGCATCGCAGTAAAAACAAAAGCTCTGATAAGATCAAAACTAATTCTGGAGATGATCAAATGCAAACGTCTCATATGGTTCGGACATGTGGTATGTTGCCATAGATCTGGTTACGTCAACCAATCATACGTGCAAGATTTTTCCAAGCAACGATCATGTGGCAGACCAAAGAAAAGATGGCGCGACCAAATTCGATCAGATTTAGACGTGTCAATCAACACAGCAGAGGGAATAGCAAGAGACAGGGATGCATGGAAGAGGATCACTGATGGCAATAATGGTGCAAGGATCCTTAGGGGGTTGTGCAGAGAAGTCAACTAAGTCAAGATAAGATCAACGGAAATGAAGTTTCTTGGACCAAATAAATAAATCCCAAACCCTCACATTGAAAAGAGCAAATAAAAATATCTTCATAAAAGATTTTTAAAATAGTGCTTTCGATTACTACTTTGAAGACAGAGTCATGTAAAAGAGTCATTTAATCAAATCAAACCTTTGGATGCGTCATCAATCTCGAGTTTTCTTACATCGTCACTGAATGGCAAAAAAGTAAGATTGAATCCAGAAGGCTTCAATTGGTATCCATTTTCATATT
Source organism: Pseudorhiza aurosa (assembly GCA_964026355.1). Lineage (NCBI taxonomy): Eukaryota > Metazoa > Cnidaria > Scyphozoa > Rhizostomeae > Lychnorhizidae > Pseudorhiza > Pseudorhiza aurosa. The sequence continues at coordinate 9,222,925 of OZ032125.1, forward strand.
CCTCTTTCTGAAACAAATCGATGCATTGATCCATGAAAATCCAATGCAAATGATGATAAGAAAACCAAGAATATTAATTCACGCTGATTGGTTTAGACTGGAGGAACTTTACATCGCTACGAATCAATTGCTTTATTAGCAATAAATTTTTCCTTTAGGCAATGTTGATGGTCCAGATAATGACGATGATAATGATGATGACTAATTTATCCCACCTATATAAGATGTGATTTAAACCTCACCTGTGGCACCAGTGCAACTATCCTCAGCGTACTGTACATGCGAGGTATGTAAATACAAATTGGCACGACATTCCTAGCAAGGCATCGCTTTAAAAGTGCTGCGAAAAATACCCGGCTTCCACCAATTATCTACAAGTAAATTTTCACAAATTATTTTCAACAAATGATAAAGATATCTAAAAAATATATGACAGGCAAAGGTTGACCTCGCACAGCTGTGTAGACGATCACGGACTTGGTGGCACAATTGTTCACGTGCCCATTTGGTAGAAGAGGGTAAATAGAGCAACACTTGAGGTAAGGCGTGGCAAGAAAAAGCGATCGTTACCCTTGGCTAAGAATGGTACAACTCCATCAACTCAATCAAGGCGCCCCTCCCTAACGCTCAAATCTAGTATGAAACTGGACGTTATAGCAAAATTAAAATACATGCAATCAGATAAAATTCACATTGGTGAAGAAAAATTAAGGGTGGATCCTTCTATTCAGCAGAGCAAGTGATGGCAAAATAGCAAAATTTGATTAAAATTTGCTGCAGGGTCACCTTCCAAAATATATGAAATGAAATCAATGGAAAGTGAACTAAAATTGATCTAAAAATTTACAAGAAAAATCAATCTGGATCTTACCGTTTCATCTGGATAGATGAATAAGCCAGGTTTTACATAGTGATATTGTTTCAAAGATTTTTTTGACTTAAAACCAAGTAAGTGAAGTCCTTGAAATGAAGTAACAAAGAAGAGAATGAATTAGAAAATACTTTGATGTATAGCAGATACTTTATGATAAGATAAATAAGATATCTGATATAATTAGATGCTAGATGATAAGTCATTCGACCCCAGAACCTTCCATTTCGGCTAGGAAGGGGATTGAGCCCCTCCTTGTCTACTCCTGTTCTGTAGAAACAACTTTTGTATTCCACTCATTGGATGCTGGACATTTGAGGTACTTCTCTGATAACCAGGCTTCCATCTCTAAGTATAGGCATGCTATCATATTAAAGATATGCATGTGAATGCCCAATTAAGCATTGTGATTTACAGAATTACTTGCAATTATGATACATTAATTATGCATTGTAATATATCAATTATGCGTTATAATATATAGATTATACATTATAATGTATTAATTACGCATTAAATCTGCCATTTTTATAAGCTCTCGGTTCACAGCATTCCTGCATCATTCTCACGTGCTTACAGAATGGCAATTCAAGTGAAGATGCTTTCTTCATTGCCATTCGATTACATTGTCAAATTATGACTGTCTATGTCAGATTAGATTTACGGGCCAATGAACCGTGCTTGCATAGAAAGCAAAGGATGATGGTTTGCGGATTGCAGTGTATTCCAGGACACAGATAAACTTACGTCTGCTAAAGAAATAGCTAAGATTACACAAGAATACAAAATTTATTACTAAGGCTACTAAGGTATAAGCTAAAACGTCAGTCAAATAAAGACAGTCCTTCTATTACAAATGACGTACACAGTTGTCTACAACAAGAGTACAAAATGGGGGCGAAAATAAGAAACATTTCAGAACCCAGCTTTACCTGGGTCTCCAAAGCTTTTTATATCTTGAATCTCGTATTTCTCAAAGACAACCTACGATGTTACAAAACATCTACAAAGAAAGATGCGGTGATGAATTATACAGCTTTAAAAGAACTCTTGAGGGGTAATGCCAATATTTGAAGAGAGATTTATCTTGTTAATCATTATAAAAACAACTGACAGCAAACGACAGTGGAACTAAGAAATACCTTTTCACCTCCAAAATCTTGCGAATATTTCAGATCGGTCGGCATCAGCTCTTGTCCTGTATCTTCACAAATCAATTTAGTGACTGATTTAACCTCTTCGTTTCTGTCACTGTCAATTTTGACATAAGAAGGACGAGCTGCACTTCTGCATAATGCATAAACGGCAATGCCAAATTCAAATTTACCCGGAATCTTCAACGGCAGTCTGCTCAATGCCCTCTTTTTATAACATTTTCCTTGCACCCTGGACACAAAGGTGTTTATATGTACATCTACCACATATCTATACTGAAAGCAAACTGGCGTTGTAGAAGCCAACAATATTTAGTTAGTTAGTTAGTTAGTTAGTTAGTTAGTTAGTTAGTTAGTTAGTTAGTTAGTTAGTTAGTTAGTTAGTTAGGTATGCAGCTTTGATCTGCAATTACCTCTTAGGCAGAGGGCATTGGATCCACCTCCATCACTATGCGAACCTCCTCTCAAGTTCCCCCCTTGGCATTCTGTTCCATTGGCCTTGTCCTCCCTCTTAAAAGTGAAAATTTTAATCTCTTCTTCCACTTGCGTCACCGGGGTCTTTCTTTTTGTCGCTTTTTCTTCTTCAGTCAGTTTACTCCAAAGTTCAATGCTTTTCTCAGGATACGATCAAATGACCACCTCGTCAAAATATACCCATATCATCTCTATATACGGTAGGGTAGAATGGTAGGGTGGAGCGAAGACGAGGACGAGAACGAGGTCGATCATAGAGGAACTGGATATAAGATGTGAGGATATGGTGGATAAGCCTGCAGAGGTCTGCGTACGGATGGCGGAGGACAGAGAGAAATGGAAGAAGAAAACCCAGTGCCCCGACGGCCGTTAGGCTGCGGGTGTGACCTTGCCTGACCTCTACATATTCACTAGCTAACCAACTCTTCCCCCTGGTATCACCATTTCAATCAGATATTCATTCTTTCCTCTCACCATTTTAACAATAGAAACAACTAGGAAATTACAATAAATTGCTTCACTAGTACTTTCCTTCCTCTCTTAGCAGCAAAGGATTGGCCAATTATCTCAAAACTACATGTAACTTAACAAGCAACAAAACGAATTCTGATTGGGAGAAAGATGATTAAAATTTGCTTTGAAGCTCAAGTCGACATTTTGAGCTTAGTAGAGTGTGAGGGGCATAACTATGACACAAGCTAATGAATATTCTTCGTGGCAGCATGCTGGTTCAACAAACCTCCACAAGATTACATCCCCTAGAAGATGCTTTGACCTTTAAAACAAGGTTATGCCAAACTTTTTCATCGTTCAACAGAACGCAAAACCAGAAAGCGGTTTTGAAAACAGCCAACATTTGTTAGTCACTACTTCAATCTTGATTTTAAGGACTTTTTCTTGATGTCCTTCATGGTTAAAAGAGGGGCTTTGTTGATAGCAATACTTTTACAGCTGAAAAAGTAGCCAACTTTGTAAAATTCTACACATGATGATTTCTAGATTATAGCTAGATGGGTCAAAATACAGACCATACCTTGCCAGTAATTCCTCAAATTTATCTGATGGGTCAGTTAAAGTCTCCAAATCTTCACCTTCATCAAAATATAAAACATCCTAAAAATAAAGCAATGATTTTAATATTCAGGAACTGGAAATGCATTTTACCAATCAAAAAGGCCCTGAAAATTTATCACCAAAATAAAACCGTATGATCATTGATATGTCAGATAAACTTGGTCAAAACACTGGACACTACAACTGATGGGCAGATAAATAGATAATTTTGTGCAGTGATGTTTGTTGAGTACAAGACATGTCGGTTAAGGCTCATAGAAGCTTTTCCAAGAAGAATACAATACATATCTCAATAGAAATATGAAGAAATTATCACCTTGTAAAATTTATTGGTATCAAATTGCTTTGCAGGTTGCTCAATATGCATGAGATCAATGAATATTCCCAAATCAAACAGGTCCTACAAAAATGTAAAAAGATGTTCAGGATGCAAAGAAATAGCTTTCTAATTCAACTTCTTGAGACTTAATGATACATCAATGAATAAAAATTGGATACAAGTTTTGGGAAGTAAAATCACATACCTTTGCTTTGCGGAGAGCCTGTCTCTACAAGAGATTAGAGTCGCTTACTTAGACTCTAAGGGTAAAACAATGACACTGATTGAAAGATAAAGTGATTAGGCATAAAAGTATTCAGCTATAAGGGGATTGCTCTGTGAAGCAGACAACAGATTGAGCCAACCCTTAGAGTAAAGGGGGGGGGGTCAATAGCTCTCTGTAATTCCAAGCATAAGAATTGCAAGTTTTTGGTCAAACCAAGATGAAGGATTAAGGCAGAACTCAATAATTACAGCTCCTAAGTGTCCTAAAAACCTACCCTTGGATGGCTTGTAGATAAAGTGCAACAAAGATGAAGCAGTCTATGCATATAAATTTTGATCGCTTCGCAATTAATTACAGAATAAAAAGGAAGAATGGCAATGCTACCTTCAGATCTGGATTGAGTTCATGAGGATCATCTGTGTTTGTAAACAGAAGGACTCTGCGACTTCCCAACTTGAGGTTACTAAATGAAAAATGGTAGTATTTAATCTGATCAATGCCATTGAGAATCATAAGACATATTTCAATGAATCTTCAAACCAAAAAACAAACCAATCAACTGCAAACTGTTTTCTTTATAAAAGTTGTGATACATACATCCTTTTAGTTCTTCCTAAAGGGTAAGATACCTTAATCTAGCGCAGACCAGCAGACCCACAGTTGCATCACACTAAGTCTTGTCATCCAGCACTCATTAGGGTATGAAGATGAATCATGAATATATCTAAAAACTGTGAACTAAGTACCAATGTGCAAATGAACTTGAGCATGCCCAAAACATGTCAGCCATTGAAAAACTTTGACTGTGGCCAAATGAATCATGAAACAAGCCATCACTAACTTCTGCAAATAGAATGAAAAATATCAGATAAACATGTGCATTGGTCTTGCAAGGTATAAACCGGAAAATGCTTAAGCTTTCCAGCAGTTAACTTTGTAAAGAATGTGTTTGATTAATGTGTTTGATTGAAAGGAATATTGAAAGAAAAAAACAGCACAGCATACACATTATGCATATTGGTCCATACTATTAATATAGCATCCAGGGGAAAATTTGCAAACACTATAAAACTATGCCACTGTGCCTATCAAGAAGAGTCCTGGTCCCTCATCTGAACGTGACAAGACCGTCTCATCTTCATCAAGTCTTTCATTGAGTCTTTCCTTCAAATGTGCTTTGAGGGAAAGTAGTTGCAGAATCGGTTTACAAGCCAACAAAAATGAGTCAAGATCACTTTTGGCGGTTGATATCCAGGGACACCAATGGGGATGCTTCTGCATTGTCATGTCTCATGATTCCTATGAACAGTCACATCTGGGGGGGGGGGGGGATTTTAGGACACTGAAACACGCTATGTTCATCATTCTTCTATCATTAACATATTTATCATATTTCTTCTCAAAATGGCAGCACCCCAAGATTAATATAATTGGAAGTATAGATGGCTAGGCATTATCCTCATTCTGAGTGAAATTTAAGCCAAAAATAAGGTTCAAACAAATGACCTATCATCTCTGACCCGGCGTCATGCCACTGATCAATCCTCACACCTTTTTGACATACAAGGTTTAAACAAACAATGTAATACATTTAAAACTCTCTTGTTGCAGAAAGCTAGGGACAGATAATCTAGTTCATATTCAATTTACCATTCATGAGGTTCTCGAGGTCTTTAATTCTATCTGCATCTGGCAAATCAAGTTCCTGAAATGGGGCAATATTGCTACATCTTGTAAGCTGAATTTCAACAAAATGGATGGAAATTTATCAAAGATAAGCAAAGACTGATAAACATTATGTTGCTGTCCTTTTGAGCTTTTAAGGTCTTCATTCACTAACCTGATACACATAAATGTCTTTAAAGTTGCTCTCACTTTTCACTTTTTCCTTGATAAAAAAAGTCTTCAGAATTACGACATGAATTAATAGACACTCACAATTAGCACACCTTACAAGTTGTTAAAATAGTAAATTAAAACGTCTGGAATAATAAAAGCATGTTCAGAAAACTTTCTTTAGGGCAAGTTTTTCCATCAGTATAAAGTCAAGTATACTATAGGTATAGATATACTGTCCACTGATGCCGTTTATCACACATTAAAAATTTAAATATAAGCCAATCACTGTTGCAATGCTTCAATTATGTGACAAACAACCTAATTGCGGCATTTACTACGCTTGCCAGAAATTTTGCTCCATTGGTGCATATAAAAGATAGATTTTTTTCTTCCAGTTACCATTAATACCCCTATCAAATTTTCATAGCCTTAAATACAGTTTCATAGAAGTTGACATTCCATATTGCTTTGGCAAAAGCTTTACCCACTTGGGTCAGTCAATGGCGTCCCATTAATCATGCAGTCTGCCTGCTACAAACTATATTGCATATGTTTCACTGAAAAGGATCTGAGAAGTTCCCCCCTTTTTGATACATCACGTTACGACGTTATCACGTTATCACGTTATTATGTTACGTTACCACTAGTGATCAGTAGTCAACAATGACCATAAGCAATACCTGAAGCATCATCAAGAATTATCAAAATTAATCATTGGCTGATCTGTTCTACTTACAGTCCCATAAAAGATGATGGAGACAAGACCACTGTCATTGCTAATAGCCTTTCGCATTAATGTATTCCTTGCGCACTAAAACAAATTGCAAATTAGAGCAAGGAGAACAGCAAAGCTTCATATCATCTGGAAATGGTAACAAATACAAGTTATGTATTTATGCCGATTCTTGCCAGGAAGTTTACTGTTACCACTCCGCAAAGTTATCAAATATAACAGCATAGTTGTATAGCCTTTTATAACAGAGCTGGCAGTCAGTAGTTTAAAATACTTTGAAAAATAATTTCAGGTGTAAAATGCACTCATTTCCACTGCCAATCCAATATCATGTTCACTCCCCTGTCAGTTGGCATATTACGACACTGCTATCTCAAAATAGCTTGGCCTTTCAGCAGCAAATTCAAATCTCTGCCTTCTGTTTGATGCTCTGACCAACAGGGCCTGTATTTTGATGCTCACTGCATCTTCACTGGATGTGAGGATAGCTCAGTTATATTGCGCAGATTCTATGGTGCGTGGTTCAAGCCTTGTCTTCAACACAAACTTTTCAGAAAGAGAAGATTACAGGAAATAAGGCTTGCAATATGAAAGCAATACCTTGATTTGTTCAATTATAAGAATTAATTGATGTTGAAGAGGTTATTTAAATTATTCAATCAATAAATCATTGCATTAGCTTCAGACCTTTTTTTTTCTTCTAGTGAGTTATGTTGAGGAAAGGCCATGGTAGCCTATACAACGCCTCAACAAAGGAAGAAAGAAGAAAATGAAACGCTAAGAGGAGAGAGATAAGATCAAGATTATTGATCTTGGAGTTGAAAGATGGCAAGTTGTAAGATTCAGGAAAGCAAGAGGAAGGCAAGATATTCCATAAGTTGCATGTCCTATGAATGAATGAGACTATTTACCCTTAGGCACATGTGGAACGGCACTTCCCCAGATTTATTCTTATGAAACATTGGCTCTGTGGCATCAATCAGCATTATCAGGCCATCTCTTCCATAATTGAATTCATCCTGTTTGGGAGACGCAAAATTCATTTGAATTCAAAGAAAAATTCATCCCTTGTGTCCAGACTGACATTCAACTTTTCCAATATCACTAGAACTAGTTACAAGCAAACTGTCATGAATAGACTTACTCTCTACAAACAGGGCCCTAGATGACAAAAATAAGATGAAAGCAGAGACAAAACCAGCCGAAGCAGTGATTAGCTATGGACAGTACTCCCAGTTTTCCATATACATTTGATTAGTTTGCTGCATAGGGTGTGAGTGGAAATATTGCCATATTTTTGGATTCAAACTCTATATGTTTTGAAAATAGGCAGGTTACAACACAGCCATCCACATTCATCTGCATCCACATTTCTAAATAAAATGAAGCTAGCCAAAGCAATCCCACATTTCAAAAAATGCTGACCCCTGACAGCATCTAATTACAGACAATTTCACTTTTCTCTCTCCTAGTCAAACTTATAAAAAATGTGATGTATCAGCATCTCTAAAAGTTCCATGAAAAAAAAAAGATTTTATAAACCTTTCAATTCAGATTTTGAGCCCAGCATTCTATCAATCATACCCTAACTAGTTTAAAAGAAGCCACCAAGAACTTGTTGGACATTAGGAAATTTGGTTTTGGAATTTTCCTTGATTTGCAAAAGGCATTTGATATGTTTAAAAGTGACAGTTTTTTCATGAAACTATGGAATCACTATGGAATCAGAGGAATTAGTCTTGGCTGGTTTGAATCAAATCAGTCAGGTAAAAAGCAGTGCGGTTCTATGAATGGATCTAAGTAAGTTTTTGTAACATTGCTTGTGGGATACAACATGGCTCTGTGCTTGGTCCACTCCTTTTCCTAATTTAGATTAATTATCCACCACACCCAAGCCCAAAATAAGCCCCCACTTATTACTATTATTATTCTTTGCAGATGATACTAACATTTACTATGAATCTGGAAACCTGCTTCAAAGATTCGTGAACAAAGAATTGAAAATGTGGCTTGATGTAAATAAACTTGCACTCAATATAGCACACAATTAATTTTGTCATTTTTAAGTCACCTCGGCATTCTTGTCCTACAACTTAGTGTCATAATTAGCAACCTTCCAATCAGAATGATTGTTCAGTAAAATTCCTTGGTGTTCTAATTGATGAAAATCTCTCATGTAAATATCACTTGACATAACTTTCAATAAAACTGGCTAGAACTTGTGGCATATTCATCAAAATTTGATAGTTACAAGTATACGAAATTGAAACAGACGCATTAGAACCGCATTAGAATGACAAGTTTTGTACCTGCTGTTTAATTTCAGTCCCATCAGATTCTTCTGCATCAAAATCGTCTAAAAATCCGCCAGAATCGCCCCAGAATGAACTCGCCATGGTGTGGTATCTTGCAATGTTTCTCTTTCAGCTTTGATTTTCCTCTGCATCAGTTTCTTGCAGGGATTGACAACAGCAACAACAACAACATCTGTGACGAAAAGCAATAGGCATATCAAAACGAGGCAATTCAAAAATGAGACAATTCAGAAATATTTCTTGGAAAGGGTAATTGATTTATTTCCTGCAGAGGAACACACGAAAGATGCCAGAAGTACATGATTTGCTTCGTCAGAGAAAAGCAAAGGCGAAGGATTTGTTACTTAGAGCAGAAAAGCTTAATAAGGTGACTGGCATTGGAAAATTGCTGAAGAAAATATCTGCCGAGAGTGAGTTTCTGATTTCCCTGGAGAAGAGACAACTTGATGAAGCTTCGATTGAGAAGCACTTAGTAAGCAGCAATCTTACGCATTTGGAAGCTATTCTGACATGTGCAGAATATGCTATCGACGTTAGCAGTGTTTTAAAGAAGTTTAGCTATTCAATTGACGAAAACCTGATCTCAGAAATAAGCGTTGATGTGGAGGGATACAATGGCAAACTCTGGCTGAAAGTTTTCGCTCGAAATCCATTTGCTCTGCATCGAATGTGGGAAGGATCAGGACAGTACGGAGATAAAGACGTTTGCAAAGTAGCAACAGAATACTTAAACGCAGCCAAAGAGAATCTAATTGATTTTGCTTCACCAAAAACTGCATTCCTGTTTGTGAGCGGTGTGACTCATTCAGTCGCGGATGACTTAAAAAGGATGGGCGTGAAAGTTGTAGGAGAAATAATCAATGACCCAAGTGATATGGAACAAGAAAATAAAGGAAAATATGAGCAATTTGATAACATTGAATCGTGTGTGCGCACTCATCTTTCCTTACTTGAGTTTTGTGACCAAGCTCAAAGCAATATAAAAAAGATGAATTTGGATATCACGACATTGATTGCTTTAGTGTCTTCTCTCACAAATGACAGCTGCTTTTCAAACTTCAGTGATGACATATTAAACCTACAGGCAGAAGAGGAGATGAAAGAACCTCTATTGCCAGTTTTGAATTCCTTTCTTCAGGGGAAGGAACTTTATGTTTGCAAAACTGCCTTAAAAGATTTTAACAAAATACTGTCAACTATCGGTGGACCAAAAGAGATTGAAAGGGCAAAGAAACTCATAGAGAGGTTGAATGCTGTAGAGGACAGTCCATCTGAAAGAGCCAAGCAATTGGCTCTAAGTGCAAGCATCAAAGAGCGCTCAAAAATAATATTTGGAACAGGTGACACTCTTCAAGCCACAACAACGACATCAAATAGATCATTTGTACGAGCGGCTAGTGGTCAAGGTGTTGATTTCAGTGTGTTTTTTCATTCCTCAAGAGCACTGACAGAGAAAAAAGAGACATTATCATAGATTTCTGAAATATTGTGTAACTAACATATTCTTCTCAAAGAGCACAAATTTGTCATAAAAATACATCTTAAAGGCAGCTAAAACACCTTCATCAGTCTCAAATGTGTTGTTAATTTTCTAATTCCTTATTTACACTAACGATGTTCAATGACCCATGAAAATATGATAATCTTCAAACTGAAAGCACAGCTGATGTGCAAGGACATAATTTATTTGTTTATACTAATAACTCCCATACTAAGCCGATTTTTCTGCTATTCAAACTGTTAAAACATACATTCATTTTAATATAGGCCTGCTTCATGTCCCAATGAACAGAGAAAATCTAATAATCAAAAGACATCTTTTGATCATGATTGCTTTTGCTCTCAAGCCCTGCTCTAAGTGATTTGACTTGATTTAATCGTTTCCCCTTCAGCTTGAAATTTGACCAAGCAAAAAGCTGCAACAGTCCACAAATAACAGGAACAAATACGAGAACATTAAAACAGCCCTGTCTTACAGAGCTATTGTGACTCTCCGATGAGGATAGCACAGTTTTTGATTTTGCATCAAAAAATACAGATTTTCCAGTCTGAAGGAATAAGAACCATGTTCCTAGTAAGGGTGCTAGTGTTTGTCCAGGCTTTGAAAGCAGTGCTGCCATGCCAAAAACCAAGGCAGAAACAGCTGTTTTCCTTCGATGGAGAACAAAGTCTTCATCCACCAAGTCACTGATGACTAGGTTAAGCAGTTTGCAAGTACCTTCTGTAAAGACACGGTTGCTAAAAGGTAGAGGGAAAAAGATTCGATTGAGAACAAAATCTGAGAAATGAGAAAACAAGAAAAAAGGAAAATTTTATTCCACAAGTCTGAGTAAGCATCAAGGACCACCTTCCTTCAGAGGCCCTATTCTTAACGAAAACATTGCGAGGTAGAGGAAGGCCAGTTCCTTTCCTCAATACACCTACCCCCAGTTTCCTAACAGGTACTGCTGGATGGACAGAGAGAAAGCATGGAGGTATGGAAATAAGCATGGCTCCAAACAGACTTTTTCCCCAGTAGTATGGAACTGGAGCAGATAGGAAGGGAAAATAATACTCAAATCTCCTCAAGCAACTATCAAATATGACACCCCATCCACATCAGTTTGGTGTCAAATGGATGTAACTTAGCATGGTACATTTTGCAAAATGAGCATAATAGTAGTTTGCATAAAATAATTAATTCTAGAAAAGAAGCAATAAAAATCTTTGTTTACTTAGGCATTATATAAATTTGTGACATGACGTTTCTCAGCACTTGAAGAGAAGTGAGGAAGATTATGTGGGGAGAAGGATGCTGGAGATGGAGGTGCCAGGGGTAGGAAAAGGGGGAAACCAAAGATGAGGTGGATAGGCGCAGTGAGGGAAGATATGCAAGAGGCTGGTGTAGAGGAGAAGGACACTGGGGGCCGGGAGAAGTGGAGAACAAGAACGTGCTATGGCAACGCCAAATGGGATGTACCAAAAAGAAGAATGGTTCTCTGCACATATCCATAATGCTTCACAACATGACTTGCTCTGTAGCTAATCCTATTTTTCTTGTTGCCAGGTGCTCCACCACCACCTGGCAAACTATTTTAATGCTTTCAGCTATTATCTTCTCCTTCCACCTTATAGTTCTGTCTTTACTGAAGGAACATGTTTTTGATTTGTAATTTTTGTAATATGACCTAGGAATAGCAGCACCTCCCATTTATGGTAGCCCTTTTTTGCTACAGTGAATATCCCAATGATGAATATAATTTGGGTCAGAGGACCAGATTTCAACAGCTTGAACCTTTTTGCCATAATGAAAATTGCATAGAATAATGAAACATTAAAGGATATTTAAAAAGCGCAATAAATTTTCCAACCAACCTTGCAATGAAAATGCAGAGTAAAACCCACCAACCAGGGCCTAGACACCACATGGCAAGGGCAAGTCCTACTTTGATACAGAAAAGCCATTTGATAACTGCATAAGATCCGTATTTGCGACACAGCAATAGGAAGTAGAGGTTGTTGAGGTGAGGAACTAAAAATGATATCCCAAGAATGAGTGCTCCAGTTCCAGGAGTGATTACATGACCAAGCAAATGCTCAATGAACAGGGGGAAGAAATTGCTGTTAAAGTGGCAATGGAAGACCTGCATGAGAAAAGACAGTATCATAAATAGGATGCTTCCAACCAAGAAAAATGAAGTTAAACATAAAATGAAAATAGTTTACATCAGAGCATGCAAAGGATTCAGTGAAATTCTGGATCTTTCATACTTTATTTAACAATTCTATTTAGGTGCACCGTGAAGGGGGGAATAGTTTGGTAATGGCCATCACAGCTCTCTGTGGGCTATATTTGACAAGTAGATAATAAAGAATTCTACCTGAATAAGATTCATCATTGCAAACCATAAAAAATTCTTCTGTTTCAGAAGTTGTCTGGCATACTCAGGAGCTGAAATTGCTTTTTCGTTGACATGATGACTGTTCAGGGTTAGAAGATAAATGACATTAATGTATCTACTTGCAAATTGGATCAAAACGATAATACCAAGAAAGAGATAAAATAGACCAAAGAGGGGGATAAATGGGTGAAAAAGATATAGATATGAAACAGCAGAGGAGCAAAAACTTATGCGTAGAAATGCTTGGCTACATAAATGGCAGCAGAAGTAGAGATAGGCCGAACTGAGGGGGCTGGATCACTTTGATCAAAGGTAGTTAACCTATCAATGCCTTAAACACTCCACCAAGGGCTCAAGCAATCCACTTATTCCGGGGATCAATGTGAAATTCATACGGCTGCTGAGCTACCCTAAAACCTAGGGTAAAAACAAGAAACACTGTGGTGGACGTGAAACCCCAGTTGGGGAAAAACTGATGATTAAGACCAGAGAATGGGGAGACAAGATCTAACAAGGAAAAAAGGAAAACCAGAGTAAGGAGCAATGAAAAGGAGGATAATCTTAAAAAAAATTTCATGAAAAAAAGATGTAAAAACAGCACTATGAATACCTGTCATGAGTGACAATTGAAATGACATCTTTAGAATCTCCTAAAGCTTCCCTGTCCTCATATTCCCATTCCAAAATTGAGCAACAGATGATAAACCCAACAGCCACCGCAGATGCTATTGTCAGGCACAATGTACGGAATAACATCAGCCTTGTCTTATTCCAGACAGCATATGAAATGAAAACCGAAGCTGACCCAAGAGCGCTACAGATTGAACAGTACGAATTCAACTGTGTTCTGTCATCCGCTGTGATTGCCATGTCAGCTAAAAGTGCTTGATGGTGAAGATCAACCATTGTTAGGAATCCATCATAAACGCATAAACAAATAACAAATTGGATGCCAGGTGGAAAAATTGGAAACCAGAATGCAAGGAATGAAATTGCAAATAGTGGTCCATACCTCTTCAAAGATCTGCCAATTGAAAATGATAGCATTAGCACACTAACATGAATGAAGATTATCAGGTAGGTCTTTTAATGCTTTTTACCTAGCATTTAATGACATAAATTTGGGCCCCGTGATTCGGGCCTCGTGAAGCTATGGGTAAAAGGAGCTCATTGTTCCTTCCTCTGGATATGACCACAAGCTATGATTCCTACACCTGGAACTAAAGAGAGCTATTGAATCTTTTCATTTTGAGTGAAAGTAAGGCATTCGATTCACGGCAAAACGTCAACCAATGGGTCTTGAATCAAATTCGGTAACCACTGAACCATCCAAGAACTTCAACATAGAAGCTTATAGCAAATATCTGACAATTAACCAATGAATTATATTGCTCTCTTTCAGCTAATTAATACTCTCATTTGAGCGAAACAAAACAAACCTGATCCTTTTCAACACAATATCATTGCTCAAGTACTCTCTTTTTCCATGTTCCCTAAGAAAAAATGATGGTATATAGATATGAATGTAAGTAAATGAATATGAATTTGTATTTGTAATTCAAACCACCTTTCAACAAAAATGTGTATGATATATACAGCATATAGATATATCTATAAATGAAAATATGTTTTTTTCATTAAAGAGTAACATTTGCAATGATTATGATAAAGTAAAATATCCATGAAAATTTGTCTTGTAGCTGCCAGGGGTTCAATAGTAGAAGAAAAAACTCAACAAGACAAGCACCTCTCGTTAGATAATGATTTGCGATCACTTAGCCAGCCAAACAAGGGATCATTAACCGAATTCCAGATGAGAAAAATTGCCTGCAATTAAAAGGATGGTGTGTATTCCTAATTCAACTTCAATTTGGATAAATGAAAAGAAACAATATTGTGGGAAGCCAAATATTGTGGGACAATTAAATAAAAGCACAGTGGATTATTTAAACCACATACTGTGGGTAAGAGTGAGAGGGTCTTCCCGTCAACTGATAGCTTGTTGTGAGCACAAAAACATCTAGTAAATTACAACTTGACAAAGGAAAGAAATAACGAATCCTGGTTAATTATTTACATGTATATTTCTCAATTGAGATCCTTGCTATTCAACTTCGGCTTTTGAAAAGGGCTGAGGTAACCTTTCCTGGTAGGTTTCTACTACTAAAGAGGGCCTGCTTTAGTCCTGAGTCAAATGTGAATATGTACAAACAAGACATGAATTTGATTTACCTCACCAATCCAAAATGACGTGCTGTCGATTTTATAAATATTCACAAACGTGTCGACATAAAAGAGTAGAAATATGTTGTTCAGCAGTGAAATGAACAATGCAATGCCGCCATAAGCAGTACGGAACGAAATTTTACACTCCATTTCCCTCCATCAATTTCTTTTAAGGAAGGAATTGGACCTGGGTACTAACTACGTCATACATGGCCTATCAATTTTACGATGAAAGTGAAGGCGGAAAAAAGATTTACACGAACTTCTCATTGTTGATATCATACTTTTAAGGCTATTTACATGTTCCTCTTCAAGTCAATCAATTTTTTGCTCTAGGGAACAAGACCACTTCCAACAAAATCATTCGCATATTATGGAGCCACGTGGTTTATGTCTTTGCATAGGCACATGTGTCGGGCCCAGATAGTCAGACGGCTGCTATGGCCAGTTTTCAGTTGTTTACACGTTGATATCGCTGATAGTGTTGAGTACTATAGTGAGTTGCCGGGGGATCATTTACACGTTGATATCGCTGACAGTGTTGAGTACTATAGTGAGTTGCCGAGGGATCATTTTCACGTTGATATCGCTGATAGTGTTGAGTACTATAGTGAGTTGCCGGGGGATCATTTTCACGTTGATATCGCTGATAGTGTTGAGTACTATAGTGAGTTGCCAGGGGATCATTTTCTAGCATTAGAAGACATTGAGTTACAAGGTTGAAAAGCCCCATCGTTAGCGAGACAAGAAGAGTTAAGTGGAACAAAGATAATAATACGAATTTCATACAAAATTAGCACTTAAAAGTTACTGCTGCTAGCAATGTGATCAATGAAGAAAGAAATTAAAGAAAGAATGCAAACTACATATCTATAATAGGAAGTTTAGATAAGACTTTGCTAAAAAGCTGTACACGGGCGTTGACTGAATCAGCTGTCCGTATGTTAAAAGGATTTCATTATAAATTTTGCTACCATGAAATGAAATGAAATTATTTGCCTGCATATACACCATCTGTGTGAAGATCTGTGTGCGACAAAGTTTTTTCTTCATGGTGAATTGGAAGAAATTTGGAGTTTGTATTTACAACTTATATCGATTATGATCAATATTACAATGATTCATGTAAAAGATTTTTCGCGCGTGGCTCATTATCTCAACCACGAAATAGGTAAGATCCTCTACAATGCATTTATAATGTCCATTTTTGATGACAGCTTCTTGATCTGGACGTATCACGGGAGAGGATACCAAACAATCAGACAGATTGTGTCATAATAACTGCATAATGACTTCAATATACCTATTTGAAATACGTATTGGGAGAGCAGGGGAATGAAATTTCCACGCAACGAATCAAGGCTCCCTTTGCTGTCAACGTCAGCTCTTGGTCAACAGTAAAAATCGAAGACGATGCTCATCTCAGAACCGGGAATTGTACCTACGTGCCAACGAAAGCACGGAACTGTTACTGTTAAGCAAGTATTACCGTTCCATTACCTTAGGGTATTTTTCATATCAGATTCGCGTTGCAAGAAAGAGATTCACTGAAGAATCAACCTAGCCAAGGCTGGATACAAAAAGATGAAACGCATTTTCAATTATAGCAAGCTCTGTCTTTATATCAATATTCGTCTACTTAAAACTATCAGGGGGTGCACTCTCATGTACGGGTGTGAATCATGGACCATAAATCATACTGCCGAGAGTCATAAAAACATTGCCACAGCAGAAATTTGGTTCCGTTCGACGATTATGGGAGGACACTTAAGACTTGAGCCGATGGCAAAGCATAGCTCGCCAAACGCTGTAACAGCAAGTACACATGGAAAAAGAAGCAAACCTATAGCCATTGGAGCACATTAATTGGCTTATGAACCATTTTCAATCAATCGTTCATTGGTCAATACGTAATTACACCTAGCCAATGAGTGCCAGTCTTTCAACTGAGTCGATTTGCAGCTAATTTGACACCAAGTTTTCCGCTAAAGCCAGGTTAAATAAGAAACTTTGCATCGCCATTGAGAAATTCCGCGATTGGATTGCCTCTATTGTGAGATTAGCCTCTGATTCACCCTCTCCGCTTTCTGCAAGTGACTTCAGATTGGAGATTATGCCTTTTGTTTTCCCAGCAAGCATCTTGAGAAAAGTAAGAAAATAAGCGATTCAACATTCCTTTGAGTAAAACCTCGTAGTAATAGAGCAACTTATATCACGATTTCAACACAATTATGCTTCCGATTCTACGTTCTACAGAAATCGAGTACCAAAGTAGACAAACGAAATCACTTTGTGAAACAAAAATTACAGGGTCAAAGCTCCTCATTGAATCGCTCAAATCATTAAACAGTCATTATTGATTAATCCTTTATACACACTCCACCCAGCCTCCAAACGTGGACTATCCGACGCAGAGGACTTAAGCTTTACGAGCAATGCACGGATCCCTTCTGTCATCATGTGACGTCATTTCAAGATTCATATACTTACTTACTTACTTAATCCGGATTAACCCGGCCAAGTATGATGAAACGCCTCCACTCTCTCCGATCTTCCATTTTTCTCTTTAGCTGATTGACCTGCATTTCTGTGTCTGCTTCTAATTGTTGGATGTATGTCTTAGCAGGCCTTCCTCGCCCTCTTCAAGACTCATATAATTAATGGATAATAATGTTGATTTTCAGACCTTGAGAGGCTCTGCTTATCCAGTATGGCCTATATCCCTCCTCCCAGTGCGACTAAACCTGCTTGTTCTTACGCTTGCAATTAGATAAATAGCGACTCGCCTCAATCTACTGGAACTTGAAGCTGAAGGTGGATACGAACCTCTGAGCATATGGTCCATTAGCAAGGTCATTACAAATGAACAGTAAGGACACCTAGATCAATCTATGTTCAAAAGATAATTGAAGCTCCGTCGAATGATCAGCGATTTTCAACGAAGAAACAAACAATCGATGCAAATTCAACAAAACTAAAGACCTGAAAAATGAAGTGGTGTTGGTCTTACCTTGACGATTTGTTGGTCTGGAATACTCTCATCATTTCCTCCCTCAACTAACGCAACAGCAATCTCTTTGTGCAATTTCCCCATTTGAAAAAATTCTAAGAAAAGGGGGCAATTTCAAAAAGCTTTCATCGAACAAGAGCTTGCGATTTACGAAATTTGAACTATATGAAACTAAAACTGAATTTGCTATTTGCATCAATGGTGCTACAGCGATTGTACGAAATCATAACAAGGGCAATAAGGATATGATTACATATGCATATCAAAGAGGGTGTCAAAAATTATTGAAACTTTACATCAAAGGGAAACAAGGTAAGAATAGGATTACCTTTTGAAGCTGGATTAACAATTATTTCGCCTTCTTGCACTAGAAAAATTGATGAATCGCATTAGCTGCACAAATTACAAAATTTTTGACGTGAAAACTGATAAGAAACAAGATTTATGAATAAGTTTTAGATAAGACAGAAATTTTGGTAAGAGGCTAATAATATCAATAACACATGGACAAAAGAAAACATTTCCTTAAAATCCCTTTGCGTCTTCTCGTTGAAGTTTTGAATACAAAAAAGTGAAACTTCAAAGCTTCGACTGAATAAAATGTCTTTTTGGAAAACAAAACTCCAAGAGCCGTACTGTATTTAGGTCTTTCTAACTTTACTTGGCAAATTGAATAAGTTCCACTTACAGTTCAGAAATATATCATATAAATCAGTTCGTTCTTCAACAGTTGGATCCATGAACCCTGCTACGTATGTCTGCTTTGTCTTCAGTTCGTTAATTTCAAGATCGTCTAAAGACGTGAATGGGTAGACAATGCTCCAATCTTGCCTATGCCAGACAAATGTTGGTAATGTCCTAAAATATCAAGTAAAATTACAATGCTGATCCTTTACTCAGAAATAAACAAGGAAGAGAATTGACTCAGCTTGGACATCAAAGAACTTACCTACAAGCGTGAAGGAGTATACTTTGCTTGTTGCTGAATACAGCAATCCGCTTTTTGAGAAGCAGAGCAGTATAGATCAGAATACTCTCGACGGCAAAAAGTTGAATTATTTCTAAAATCGAGAAGAAAAATGTGATTATGACTTATTTATCAATTTATCTTTATGTGCATTTTAAGATATACATACATAACTACATATACATATATGAGTAAGTACATTTATATATAAATATATAAATATATTCCTTGACGTTCAATTTCGCCTTCCATTGACCATTTTTTCTAATCTTTTTGCGCGTCAGATTATCTCTATCTTTATACAGTATGTAGTCCAATATGATTATTGAGTATACGTTTAGCTGAAGACTCTTACACATGAAACTCGGAGTTTGTATATATATATATATATAGATATATCTACATATATAAATATATATATATATATATATATATATATATATATATATATATATATAAGAACTGCATTCAAAGAACTGTATAGTAAGTTGGTAAGGTTGGTTTTTAACCTTTGATGCAAATCTTTAGCATTGCTGCACGTTTGTCATAATCTTGGCTTAAGATTTTTCCTCCATTTGCCTCATCCTCAATGAATCCTTTAGTGAATAAAGAAAGGTATCCTTTAAGCATTGTCACTGGTGTTCCTGATTTCAGATATGACGCAATAAGGACGCTGCCAACTGCCTTGAACAACTCTGGGTTAAACTCCTGCAGTGGGTTGACAAAAAAGATCTTATTGTGTTGCCAACTTCTAATTTTAATCTTGAGAATATACACAAAACTTAAGACTAGGATATGGTTGTAAAATTGGTATATTTAGATGCATGCATATGGCAATCAACATTCAACAGATTATATTTTTGTGTTGCAGTATAGATCACAACATATAAACAACAAAGTGAAAGCGTGTTAGGGTAGCTTTGGGTAAGATTCTTGCGCATTGATCCGATGGTCAGTGGTTTGAGTCCCCGCTCAGCTGAACTTTCACTTACAGCAAGGAGATCCGCCAGCTCTCGGTAATTCCCGGTGCAGGAATCACGAGGTGTCATCACTCTGAGAGAAAGGACCTGGACACTGCTCAGTAAGCAAAAAGCTTCCAGTGCTTGGATGTTGTTTGCCTTTGACATCCAGGTAGAATAAACAAAAGTGGCATTGGGGCAAACTAGTCCAGGCAATGAAGAGGATTTTTCTGTTCCCCAAGAAACAGGAGGAATGACAAGATAAATACTTGGATGCCTACATTTGCTGCAAGGGATGGCCATTGGCTTGCCTGTCTGCCTTTTAGCAGGACTAGTTTTTAATCCTGCAGGCATGCCCCACACCTTTCTCACAGGGCAGAAGCCAAGTAGGGAGCCAGCTTAGTTGGGACAGCTAGCACTGGTTCACATGGTACCATTGGGGGCTAGAGACTCTAGTCAGATATCTAGGTGCATAAAACTTCCAAATTGCACAGGGCTGTGGAAACGTACATTTGCAATATCAAATTGTGGTGTGAAATATTTATCTTCTTTTGTGGAATATCCTGATCTTAATTTGGTGCTTTAGAACAGAAATATTTATATATTTCCATATATATATACACTTCTGACACTTTCTTCACTAGCAATGAACATTGATGATCTTATAGGAAAAAAGCAGTCTGAATACAAACCTTGGCAATTATAACCAAGCTTACATGCATCACCTGAAACAGAAAGACAAAGCATGGTACATCTTAGATTAATGAAAATTGAAGATACAGCTTTGTCTACAAATAATTTAAAAAAGAAATATTCTCTTGGAAGCAAAGACATTCTCTGTGTACACAATATTGTATGAGAGGTGGTGTAAAAAGCATGGAAAAACTTGAGAAATTCTGGGGTTGGTTGACTTTTGTGCACCTGGTTTAGGCCTTGAAGCCAAAAAGATGCGTATTGTATTTATGTGAGTCAGTCTAATCTCTCTGCCCATCTACACTTAAATTGTTCTTCCTAAATATGATCATGATTATTGTGAACTGGGAAAGTTTAATTGAAGGAGAAAAGCTAGGATAAACCGGTAAGAAGGAAATTCTTGGAGAAATCAGGAGGATGGGAGATGGTTGCATGAGCAGATTTTGTGGTGAAAAAATAAATTTTGAAATGAATTGCTGGACCATTGTGTGCAAAAGCAAAGTAAAAAGTCAATGAATGGGATGAAAGGAAAACTGGAGGATGTAATTACAGAGCATGATAGATTATGGTAGAATTGTGTTCACCCAAATAAACATGTAGTGATAGAAATATTGATTTAAACAACTATACATTTTAGCTACTATAAAAAATAATGAAAAAAAAATTAATTTTCTATAAGATTAATAGACAATGCCTTGTCTTTTCATTTCAAAAGCGTATGTAAGGCCACTTCATGTTGTACCATTTTTAAGACAAGAACAAGCTGCTTATGATTTTTCTATCAAATTACACTGATAGTTTCTAAAAAATTTAAATAAATAACATGCAACCAACCATCTGTAACTTAGCATTGCCAGTTACTCTCACTGTAGTAAAATGATACCACTTTCTGTTAAATTGTCCGAATAGCTCTGAGCAATTGACCTCTTGATCACTTGCCTGCAGGGGGCACTTTTTCATCAAGACATCCCTCATTTCCTTACCAATGGAGGGGTAAGTCCATGCCCATAAAACATTACCATTTTTGTCTTTTTCTGCAAAAATGGTCAACACGTGCATCAGTAACATCATTGATAGAGTCAGGGTTGAAGGCCTCATTGGGTCCCACCAAAGACATTCCTGCTTACCATTCTGCGATTTGGGAATAAGGGTGGCAGTTGAAAAAACACAGAATCAAAGCACATGGCTAGCCTTGCCCATAGCATTTGCTGTGCATAAACAAAACCAGAAACTGAAGAGAGAGATCAACTTTGAAGGAATTCCTGCTATCTATCTCCAACAGAAATGAAACTTACAACACAGGAAAGTAGAGGGCATTTCTCAGCTACGATTCATTGCTTTGTGTTTTTTGTTTCGTTTTCATATGTTAATGAAGGCTGGGTATATGGCAGCTATGCAGTTGATGAGGGCCTGCGGTATCACCGCTTATGCCGTTAAAGCTACCTCTGAGTACTGACTTACTGGCCTTGGAAGGATGGACAGTTGAGGCGGCTGTTGGTTTGTGATTAGTGGTTCTGATGACATAATTCAAACCCACGCGAGAAAACTTCACTAGATTCGAAACACTGTGCCTTAGCCAATTGGCCATACCACTACTATGCTAACACCAAGGCCTCATCAGATTTTCACTTTCGCAAATGAGCACCACTTTACTTAATGCCCTTGAATGAAAAAGTTAGAGGATTTCAAAACAGACAGAACTTATTAAAGAGTTGTATACAGACATGTTTGATATACATACTACCAAACAGTTGGGGTCTCTGGGATGGCGTTTACAACATATAGCAATTGTCCTTAAACTCAGCCTTCAGCCTGATTTTCATTCCCCCTTCTGAATACCCTCTATCTTTCCACACAGTAGTAATACATATCTGGAGGAGGGCTTGGAAAAAGTGCGACGAGGTAGGAATTGGTCACGCTACGTCATGTTGTTACCTCCCGAGAAAGATGCTCCCAGCTTTCATATGAAGTATAGGACTTAAATTTACTTCAATGAACTGCACTCTGTGAAAAAATCGTCTAAGCAGTTGTTTATCTGAATAATACACAGTGGAATGGTGTTACCTATCAAGCCAAGACCAGCAAAGCTACTCTGTGCTCTTCCCGGAACCATTTTTGCTGCAGTTGAGAAGCAGAAACGAGGCTTCGGGCAACATCGAAAAAGAATAAGTACCTGCGGAGGAGCCTATACAGTCGGCAAGTCGTTGAGAGGGAAACGGAAAGAATGGAAAGCGATGGTGACTGTATAGATGGTGAAACAAATTCAGATGGAACGACGACAATATCGAGAGAAAGGGCTCAAAGTGAAAGGTTTGTGAGGAGTATAGTATATTATTTTCTTTGGAGACTTTGTTTGCTTATTACATCTTTTATTTAACAATTACATCAAAGGATTGTGTTCGTGTGAAGGTTTCTCTTGCGAACGGCCTACCGTCTAGATTTATGATGCATGGTTGGTCGAGAATTCAGCACCATATTTAGTTGCTATTTCTTATTCGTCAGTCAGACTGCCCGTGAAAAATTTGATAAGAACTTGGCTCTTCTGAAGCTCTCGTGAATTTAATTTATCTTAAATGAGATGGAAAATGTGTTGTCTTCGTAAAATGTTGGGCTATCCACCTCCTTTTCGATATATCCCTCACTATGTATATAGATGTATATGTATAAATGTATTGTATGGATGCATATCTTTAATGTAGTTTTTTTCGTTGTTGTTTCTCGTTATTGTTCTTTATAGGCCATTTCTTCTTATTTGATACCTTTGTTGTGTTTTCGTTCATTAGGATGCTTCTTGTTTGTAAATTTTGATGTTGAATGTTTCATTTTCATTGTTTATGACATTCCATTCTTCTTTCCTTCTAATTGCTATGATTTGTTCTAAGTTCTTTGCGCGATTTGAGCTAAGCGTTCTTGTGTTACATGATTTTTTGTGGATTATATTCTTGGATTTTTTTGTTGTCTTTGTGTCTATCCTCTCTATATATATAGATATTTATATATATATATATATTATATATATATATATATATATATATATATATATATATATATATATATATATATATATATATATATATATATATGTTTACATTTATAAATGTTCTCATACATTTCATATATGTATATATTTTTATAATACATGTATATTTTCTTTGGTCACATGTGCCGGATGATGGATGACCGGTTATGGAGATGAAGTCAAGAATATATTTATACAAGCGTATAGATTATGGGATTGAATTATGATCATTATTTTTTGCATTATTCAATGTATTGGTTACCCCCATATTCATATAACTGTTTTACATCACATCCTGTAAACCCCCTTTGGGACAGTTCAATATTATCATAAGCGTGAGCTTTGTGTGGATGGTACATTTTGTTATTCATTTAACTTGTAATGAGTTCTTATCAAATGTAATGTTTAAGGAGCACAACATCTATCTCTCAGTTTTTCTTTCAGTTTATTAGCAAGTCCACAGAATTTTGATAATGTGTGTCATGGATAAACGTTTATATCTAATCCTTGGTGTTTTCTCAAATGCATCAGAATTGTTTTATTTAGCACATGTCAAATTAAGTATCAAGTGCTTTTGATACAGTACCATAGAAACCAGAACATCTTTCTTGTCATTTAGTAATGTATTTGTATGGCAATGCTTGATGCTTTCATTATCAGTCAATTTCAAACTCAAATTTTTTAATCCAGAGGCAAAAGTTGCTGGGTGTGTTTTGCAACAGAAGAAGATGAACCAGGTGCAAAGTGGATAAAGCCATGCATGTGTCGAGGCTCAGCAAGATGGGTTCATGTTGTATGTTTACAGAGATGGATTGATGAAAAACAGGCCAACAACCCAACAGTCAAAGTCTACTGCCCCCAATGTAATTCAGAATACCTCATCAAATATCCGTCTTTTGGCCCCATACTTCTCCTGATTGATTATGGAGACAAAATTATCAATAAAATTTGTCCAGTGGTTGCTGGTGGTGTTGTGCTTGGCTCCTTGTATTGGTCAGCAGTGACATATGGTGCAATAACCGTCATGCAAACAGTTGGACATAAAAGTGCCCTTGAGATGATGGAAAAGGAGGATCCATTGTTCCTACTTGCATTTCTACCTGTGATCCCATTTGGTCTTATTCTTGGTAGAATGGTAAAATGGGAAGACTACCTCTTACAGCTGTGGAGGAAACACTCAAGCAAGCTTTGGTACATGGTTGGCTTAAAATGTCATGAAGAAAATGCAGGAGAAATAGCAAGAGTTCCTGTTGAGCCTGGCAATGGAATGGACTTTGTCTATTCTACAAGAATTTTGTGCGGTGCGTTGTTACTTCCAACTTTTGCATCTGCGTTTGGAAACTACTGTTTTAAAAGTGTTCATAGCGCACTGAAAAGAACTCTGCTGGTAAGTCTTGTTTTGGCATTTTGATGCTTTTCCATGATGATGAAAAAAGTGTGATTATGCTATCAATGGCCAATTTTTCAACCCCATTCTTGAGTCTTATTTCTTTGGAGTCCAAAAACAATTCTTAGCCAAACTTAAGTGTTACAGATTGAGTTACAGTACAAAATTTTCCTAAGTTTGGAACTGTTATGAACTGGGATTGGTCAGTCAGTCTGTTGCAAATTACTCTGTTGAAATACTTCTAGGACAAATTTTATTAGTTTCAAGTGCCATTCCAGTAATAGTATGAATGAATTAAGTAAGTAAAATCAAAG
This sequence comes from Pseudorhiza aurosa, assembly GCA_964026355.1. Lineage (NCBI taxonomy): Eukaryota > Metazoa > Cnidaria > Scyphozoa > Rhizostomeae > Lychnorhizidae > Pseudorhiza > Pseudorhiza aurosa. Next base: position 9,248,386 of record OZ032125.1, read on the forward strand.
TCCTGGATTATGTTTTCTGTTTTTGAAGGGAGGATTGGTTTTTGTGGCAATGAAAGGCGTCATCCGCATGTATTTCAAACAACAGCAATACCTCAGATTGTGCCGAAGGACAGTTAAAGAATATCCAGAGAACTCATCTTCTCTTTGATTGACAGTGGTATGCAATGTATGTTAATGCCTTTGAGGGTTATTGCAGCAGCATGTAGTTAGATTGCTGTATATTGTATGTTTATGGTTTGCAGATAGACAGTAAGTGAGGTAGATGGTGTGAATTGACATGGAGCATATGTAGAAGTGTAGCTAATATAAGGGTCCATGTTTTATGTTGTACCATTGAATCAAAACAACAGGGGAATGGCACTTAAGCATTCATACATTTCATATTTTAGTTTTATGGTGTTTGTCATTGAATTGTATAAGAATATAACATAGAAACCCACATCTATTTGCTTTGTCCCTACCCAATTAGAGTTGTTTGCAAAGTTATGCATTGTGAAATATTGCCTGGCACCCTTCACTATTATTGAAGAATGGCAAAACAAATTGAACACTGACAATGACATTGTTCATGGCCCATAAACCGAACTTGAAATATTTTCATAAGAATCTCTTTGCAGTTGTATAATTCTTTCTCATACATTGATCATCACTTTACAAACTGCTGATTTGCAGCTGTCCTTTGCCATTTTAAGTACCTTCAATCAATCCTGAACATTTTTGTCACAGGGATCCAATTATTTTGAAACCATTAAATATGTTCTTGAACTAGCCATGTTTTACTCTTGTTTTATAGACAAATATGTTATATTATAAACTTTAGTATCTTGGTACTTAAGTTCACAAAATAAGTAATGTTCAGCTGCCAATTTTTTCATTCTTATTTGTTTCTAGAAGCTAAATCTTTGCAAATTCTTCAAAGAATTTCAATGTTGAATCATTTAGATGGAGTAAAATATTTCTTTCTTGCTGACTTTACCTATTTTGGTGTCTGGCTTTGTTCATGTTTGATTCTGTCGTTACGTGGTGGTGCCACATTGGAGTTTCTATAGTTTCAGCCTCAAAGCAGGGGTTTGCGTTAAGGAAAACTTGAACCCTTAGCTTTGGTTCTTCCTAACCTCAAAATCGAGTATGCCATTCAGCCTTTGGTGTTACGTGCCGTCGTATCTATCATGCAGTTCTGCTTCGATTCGCACTTGGGTACAACTAAAGTCGGGTTCATTTCTTAAACGACTGACAGGGAACACCTAGTTAGAGACGATGGTCTGACCCACGGTATAGTGAAGTAGGATGGCCAGTTACTTTCCTTACCGTATCCTACTCCCGTGATTAAGTCGGGTACGCCTTACTGCTGGATCGAGAGAGCGCATCGAGAAATTGGAAAAAGGGAGCTTCGAATCCAGGATCTAGTCACAACAGACGTGTATTCTAAACAGGACGCGTTCATTTTCCTAAAACATTCAGGGCGTAACAAATCTGCCCTGCGTTCCTTGGTTGCACGCAATGCTTGAAATATCTCCGCTTTTTGCTTTGTTCGTGAGATTGTTCCGGCTTCAAATAACATTAGCTGGGAGCATAGAAAAATGAACGGAACGAGAGAGTCCACGTGAAGAATGTGCTGCGTTGGGAAGCTAATGACTTGTGTCAAAATATCCTTTCTATGATCAACTGATATCAAAATTCAGATTTGCGATTAAGGCTGGCAACGATTCATTAGTAGTCGATGACCGGTGTAAATGACGGACAGTGATGCAATTTGGTTGACAAAATTATGCTGCTCCCTTGTTTGATGCATTCTATATTCGTTGACGACTGCGAAAGCTGCACGCTCCGTACAGCAAGGCAAAAGGAGAAGGATGAATTTGAATGATGGTGTCGGCGTTGGCGCTTGAGAATCCCAGATCCCAGGACAGCAAAGATTATGAGCGTCTCAGCCTTAGGAGATATTGGAGCGGGAAAAGCCTTTATTGCAACCGTAGCAGAGCATCAGATGTCGGCCATTTCATTTTGTCATTTCATTTGGATCGCAGGAGATCACTGCTGACCCGATGGTACATTGCAGTTGACTTGGTGTATTGCGATTAGACGACGGCACAATTGATGGAGGACTTAGGAGAATGGAAGTTCAATCACTGAGTATGCTGAGGGAGGTTGGGGGAGGTTGGGGGAGTGACCTGAAGGAATGTGGTGCAATATCAATCAATACGTGCTTGGTAGTTCTCATGAGAAGGAAACCGAATGAAAAGAGGGCAGGCCTGGCCACAAGCAGGCCATCGGTGGAGACAAGGAGAGTCAAGATCAGTGTAACTTAAGATCATTTTTGACATTCAATTCACCTTTTCAACTTCAAATCTCTCCTTGAAATTCCTCCCAGTGAATGCTGTCTGCTTTCCAGAGAGGCCAAATTCCCACTGTTCCTCCATAGACTTAAGGATTTTGACCAGGCATTGATTCTTCACACAAAACTAGGCTTGTAATGATGTCATTAGATCGAGTCTTGGGTCAATGATTGAAAATTAGGTAGATTAATAGCCCTTTATGAGGTATAGAACAAGGGAATTAGATGCGAAGGTCGTATTTCATTCCCACCCAATCTGGTTTCGTGGCTTGCGAAGGTTCTTGAGCGAGTGGGTAGCACATCAGTTTGCATGCAGAAAGCCACGGTGATCTTCTACACTCTTTCTGTATACGCACTGGCTGAGCTTGACCCTTTAACCTTGTAAGGTCCTTTAAGCTACTCCTGGGTTATTTGCCCTTTTTCATTTGCACGCCACGTCATTTGAGTAATAACATTTGACACAGTCGGCCAACGTGGAAGGATTAGGAACTAAAAGATACTTCACCTATTCGACCACAATCAATCGTTGAGCATAGCATTGCATCAATAGCAAAACCGAAATACTACGTCACATATCATCCACAAATCAACCATGCCTTTTTACGCTTTCAGTATCATGTATTTTCTATTCCAACTTGTCGCTACCCCCAGTCGCTACCCCCAGTCGCTACCCCCAGTCGCCATACTATTTATCAACAACATGCTGTTCTTCTCATGACTTCTTTTGACCTCCTCATTTATTTACGAAATTGACATTTGCGGTGACTTGGTGCGCTTCTTCGTACAAGGTTCTTCCACAACTCTGTGTCCCCTTTGTTAGTGCTTCTTATAGGCCACCATAGCCTTTCCTCAACATTATCCACTAAAAAAACTCTCTTCATTCCATCATTTCCATCCAAGACACCCTTTCCAAGTTTCACTGCCTAATCCACGAACTCTATCTCACAAATCATCATTCATCCCAAGAACATGCAACTTATGGAACGTCTTGCCCTCTTCTTGCTTTCCTGAGTCCTACAACTTGCCATCTTTCAAATCTAATGTAAATAAACTTGATCTTATCTCTCTATCCTCTTAGCTGCTCGCTTTCTTCTTTCTTCCTTTGTTGGGGCTTTGTATAGGTCACCATGGCCTTTCCTCAACATAACCCACTAAAAAAAAAAAAAAAAAAAATTTCCATTAAGCTGATAGATTCTTCTTCGTTCTCTCGGGTCTCTCCCCTAATGAGGTCGCCAACGAGCTGTTTTATATGATTCCTCCACTAACCATGTTCCTTTAATTAGTTCTGTTGGTGACTGGGGCTCAATGACAGGATGCCCGTCACGTCGCTAATTCTCCCCAAATTCAATATCCATGTGTTGCTGATTTGCGACATTCAGAGCCAGAGTTGTGACTTCTCTCCGTTCTAGGCCAGTGTGTGTGACATACTCTTGCTTTAAATCAACCGTGTTATACATAGATGGTGTGGTATTTTACTGTGAAGTTTTTATCCTTTTCCCTTCAGTCCATCTTTTTCAGATCAGAAATGCTTTACATTCATGAAATTGAATTTTTTTGAGAAACGATGTCTAGATCCGCTACATGCGGTTTTCAAAGTGGTTTGAAGCTGCGTTTCATACCCAGGTGGCATTCATCCCTAGAAAAAACCAATCGCTTTATCAAGCTCGTTTTTGGATGCCTTTCCATTTCCATTTCCTTCGAATTTTGGCAGCTAATTCTTTATACTTTCCCATCAACATCAAATCCACAAAAAATGGTACCTTTTAAAACGTTTCAGCTTTTCGTGAAAGTAGAAATTTTGCAAGTGATTTGTGTTCAGTTTTTGCAAAACTTGCCAACTGCAAACAGAACCTTGGAAAGTCGGATCAGTGAAGTATATATCTGACGGTTGAAGATGCTGTGCTGTTTATGAGAAGGAAGTACTGCACAGTCCCTCGCTGCTCTCCCTTCATTCATGGAACCCATGTCCTCTTGAACAGCGCCCATAGATCTGATTTCTCCAATGTCGTTTACGCTCATTCCAATAGCAAATGCCCGTTTTTCATTGCCCCTGACTTTCGTAACAAATTCATTTGCACCTTATGCGCGCAATTGAGGAAAAGGCAAAACAAATCGTATTTACTGGCGTTGACCCCCTGCCTACCTTGTGCTCATTACTTAGTGTTTACATTATGTAATTATGTGTACACAGGTATCGTTGAACGTTTGATCAAAATCATGACGACGTAAATCGAAATTCGACAAACAAACTCCAGATACCTGGACATACTCTGAGGATCTACAGTACTGTATCTGTTGTCATCAATCAACCTTTCGGCTACTCATCAAGGAACTTTTGTGAGCAATTGTTTTCGATTTTTCTAATAAATTACCCTCTAATTACTTAAAATGAAACCAACAAGAGATCATATTTTTTATTTTGACACCCGTGAACAATATGGTGGTTACATCTGCCTTCACTCCTGTAACCCCCCGGAGCATATGTGCATCGATCCGAGTTTACGAGACCGGACTTACCCCCGGAATACACGAATATTTAAATGTTTTTCGTCATATTCTATCTAGGCAGATCGAGGCAGCTCCGTCCGTTGGCAACGAGATAAAGACGGACGAGTGAATTGAGTTAGTAAGACTTTTATAATGGCTGCAAGAACAGACAATGTTAGTGGGTTGGTGGTATTACCCGACAGGAAAAACGACGCAAAGGCAGAAAAAAATTGGGAGGGAACTTCAAAAGGTGAAAATTCATTTCTTGATACTATTACTTTTGTCATTATTCATTAAATTCATACTTTATCATAAATCATTCTTGCCTTATTCTCTTAATCTTTGTTAAAGCTTTTCAGTATATCTTATTGTTCTCTACTAAACCATCAACTTGATATCTAAATGCTTTCTCTGTCAACTTTGAAGCATTAAGTCAAAGCAGATAGAGTAAATAAATCGAAGGGTAAAAATTGGCACAAAAAATTATTTCCTTGTCACTCGTTTCATTGAAGACAAAACTCAAAAACAACAGAAAATTCCTAAAGTGACTGAAGTGGAAATTTTTTGATTAGGGAATATTTGGAACTACTTCTCTGATCCTAATGCAGTTTTTTTGAGTCTCGCTTGTATTTTCTATCAATCTATTGATATTTGGTTGGCAATTCCGATTAAATGTGATAAAATTTTGCTGAAGATGTTTTTCAGTTTGAGAACGAACCGGTCCGTTAGAAATTTCTGTCATTGACACTTTTAAGCCAGGAACCTGCAAAAAGTAGATTTGCTTTACATGGAATCATTATGAACTTGCAACGACCATCACCGACCGACCGAGCGAGCGACCGAGCGAGCGACCACGTTGGCTTTGTCTTGGGGAGGGTCTGCTAGCTAAGCAAATTCGACGACCCAAGAGTCAAGTGATGACAGACCGATGCGTAAGAGTGGTATTGCAAGGGGAAATAAATGATCGCATGTGATAATCACGAGGTATTGCCCAAGTCAATGCCGCTACATATTGATATATTCCATTCTTACAGCTATGTATCCAACAGGACATTTTCAACGGTGTAACTACTGGGTAAGTTCCCCAGTTGTTTCCATGCCTTCCCCAGTAACAAGTGCTATAATCAACGAACTCTCCTAATAACTTCCACCCCTGGACTTTGTGCTTCATTTTGGGTCCTTCCGGTTTTCGAGTTAGGGAAATATTTTCAAACACGCCTCGTTATCATGCCATGATGCAGTCAAAGACGAAAGGAGAGTCATACCCCATGAGACCATCGATAAAAGTTTTGATCAGAATCACTGCGGTGAAAATATTCTTTGTAGCATCATTTATCTAAATGGCTTTAGGATAAAGAATAAGAGGAGAAGAAATCGAAATGTTGCTGATGTGTGGATGGAAAAAGTGTTGAAAGCATCTTATCATTGGGTTAAAAAGCCCTTCGTCGTCATCAGTGAGTCTTGGAGCTTTTCTTTCAGGTTTGTTCAAGGGAATCTTGCAACAGAATCTTGATAAAATCTTGCATAAGTGCTATCTACTGTAACTTCTAAGTCAGAGGAAAATGCATAAGACGAGTTGTAATGTCCCTTTTTCGACCTCGTTAAAACTAAGAATGACAACAGACATATTATCGCCAGTACGAGGCTATGTATATTGCATATATTATGCGGTTATTGAAAGGGAGGCGAGACTGTCCTCCCTTTGACTTAATTTGTAAATGTCTGCTGTAATCTGGCTCTTTGTTGTAAAATATTCAAACTGTCGTTTGTGATGGATGTCCGCGTGGTTCTCACAAGGATTTATCTGTTTGTTTGGTTCGTTAATTTTCTCTATTCAATGGAATTTTCAGCTTCGTTGTTTGCCAAATTTTGTAGCACAGAACTTGATAATCCAAAAATTGGAAGTGTATTATTGAGTTTTCCCACTTTCATTTGATTCTACAGCCTTAGGAGTATCAGGCCCTGCCATGCTCCGATTCTGTGTGCATCTAGAAATCCGCTGAAGTGACGATGACAGCTTTGTCCATTCATCCATCCATCCATCCATCCATCCATCCATCCATCCATCCATCCATCCATCCATCTAGGGATGGGGTGGGGTGGGTGAGGTATCCTGTGTTGGGAGGAGATTGGGGTGAGGAGATTGGGGTGAGGAGAGGCGTGTGCACACATGACCCCACGCAATTGGCCAGATGTGGCTGTAACTGATGGCAAGGCAAGTCAAGACGATGAGAGACCGCAAATGACTGCAGTGCCCTGCCAGAAGTCAAACACGATTTGGTTAACAGCTGCCTACGCCTTGGCACGAAGCGGGCAGGGGGGCTTTGGGGGCGGCTCCTAATTTCACCAGGGAATCGTCATTAATTACCGAACGTGCTACATTAGCTCTTATCCCACTCAGCTAGTCGATGTATTTGCAGAATCGTTTCCATTTGAAATCACAAAAACCTAACTCTATTGTCGCTGCTAGTGGTACCGTGGTGTATTGGTTAAGCGTGCGGACTCGTAACACAGAGGTTGCGAGTTCAACTCCTGCACGTGTCATAGCAAAAGTATCATTGGTGAGGAAAGCAACGGGAAAATACCTCATGAAATCCATTTCCCTTGAAATAGCTCAGAGCCCTGTCTCTGGTTTCTGCTACGCTCGAAATCGAGGATGCAGCGCAGTTTTTATTATCGCTAAAGGCCGTACGGCCAGCCTTGATCGTCTACTATGCTTCAGTTAAGCCCTGCTTCTCTACCCTGCTTCCTGCTTATTGTCGCTTTCTCTACCCCCAAACAAGGCGACGCCTTCCATGGTGAAAACATGACAAGTAAACATGGCGGTTTTTCTATCTTGCTTTAAGCAAAAGGTTCGTTGCTGTTCCCACTGCATATCAACATTCTCTGCTTCGATCTAGCTATTTCGCGGCCATAGTATTTTATAATCCCTTTTTGCCTTTCTGTTGGCTTTCAAAAATTCTAAATCGTCTATCGGTTGGTCCATTGCAAGATGATAACACATAAATGGGAAGAATGAGGCTGAATCGGCAGAACGAGACGAAATGTGAATGCTGATACATGCAATTTCCAGGTGATAGTGGGAATACCTTTAGCAAAGTCGAAATGTTTCGCTTGACTCTCTCCAGAGAAAATGCACCTTAATAATGCCGGAGAGACATGATCAATGGTGTTTCTGACAAACCATCAACGTCAATGCCAAACATTTGGTAATTTCGCTTCTCTCCATTCGGTCTTTCAATTTGGACAACAATAACAAAACTCTTATTTGGATGTGTTTGGCATATGTCATGACTGAATCTAGTAAAACGCCTTAACCGAATTAACATGCCTTTCAATGATAAGTCTGATAATTCAACCTAATTCTCTATTATTGTAGATAAACCCAGTCCACTAAATAGCTGTCCTGTGGGAATGTGATGATTGATGCGTTTCGTCTGCGCGACGGCTGTTAGCAATCTACCTCGCTATCTTAACCTTCTCGCTTCTCCGAGGTCTGATTTTTGGACATTATCATTGGAGAGTTAGAATGTATATTCAGTGCAATTGTGGTTAGAGCATGTATGTAATTTGCTGGGGGGAGCGGCCCCCTGGTAGGCTCATTTCCGTGCCTGGGTGCCTTGTCTTTCCACCCATCAGTAGTGGGTAGCTGGCATAAAGCCGGGGGTAGAATTTTTTTATCAAGATGATCGGTCCCCCTACGTCATAATACCATGGCTCAGGAAACTGCCTCTCTAACAAGATGTTCCTCGACAATTTTATCGAATCGGAGGCTCGAATCGGTATGAGTTTTGGAAAACTACCCCTGTGCAGCAGCACACTATACAGTATTTCGAGCGTGGATCAGACCAAGGACAAGAATTAGATTATCATGCGGTTGCTTCCCCTTGCCTTTTCTGCCAACGAGGAAGGTGTTATGGAGGGTGTGAGTGTGATTCGAGCCCACGATCCTAGGTGCTCGAGAACGCAAAGCAGAGCGATTGCGCTAAGGCAAGACGGCGTTAAGAAGGATTGGATGAATGCATCCAAGTACTCTTTAGAAATTGGTGAGTAACAAAGCGCAGGGAAGATAAGTTGATCACATTGCCAATAATGGAAGAACAACATAATATCTTAACATGGCCTCACTTTGTGAGAAAGGAACAGGACACTGCTAGATAAGCATAGCTTCTCGTTGTCCAAAAATCTGCCTTATGATTCGTGAATCATAGAAACCTTAACATGGCCTCACTCTGTGAGAAAGGAACAGGACACTGCTGGATAAGCATAGCTTCTCGTTGTCCTAAAATCTGCCGTCGGATGCTAAAGAGAAAGCGTAAGAAGTTGCATTGCACTTTTTGGGCCATTGGCAGGCCCTTTTTCTTCACTCTGCGACAGATAGGCTCCCCTGAGCCTCGCAATAGACCCCCCTCATTCTGATTTCAAAAGTGCCTTCAAGAAAGAAGACTTCCAAGGATTAAAAAAGATGGCGATGTAACGGACGATGCAAAGCTGCCCCTCTTTACTTGTTTCGATTCGTCTGACTTCATATTTATCAAAATCGCTATCTTATCGCTGATGTCTGAGTGTCATTCATCAATTGTTATTCGTAATTCTTGACTTTACCCAATTCAAACACAGCAAGGATCCTTTAAGACGCTTTTAAAAGCCAAGGGCTATCCAAGCTTAACAAAGGCTTTATCAATTATCATCGTTGCTTATCCAGAGATATGCGTTATCCAAATGAGGGTGGCGGCCTCGTTTCACGTGTCGCCTCCATGTTGATTTAACCTCTTTTTAGATTAAACAAATGTTTCCGTTCTGTTTTTCAATCTTCCCGCATGCGTAAAACTTTTCTTTTCGCATCCTTTTAGTCATCAAAAGTGGATTAAAATGGATCCAAAATTTACGCCAGACAGCCTTCAAGTCTCTTTTGATGCACTGAGGCGAGAGTCACTGATACTTTGATTATTTACTATTAAACTTCAGAGCGACCTGATTTGATCTGCATGCATGTACGGATCTTCGCTCTGCTTTCATGCACTAGTCCACGACTTACTTTTTTGCGACTATGTTTGATATCAACAGTTACTCCAACTGCCGACACCCCTCTCATTTTCGATGGATTCGAGAGGAGTGAGACTCTATCCATACAGATATCTGTGTATCATTTCCTTCCATTTTTTCAGGTATTGTCTTCAAGAAGAGAGTTTTCCACTTATCCAAGAGAGCAAAATTTATAGCTGTGTTGCTTGGATTCGCACTCACTGGGTGTTTAATCGCCGGGCTGTATTTTACAGGGGTATTCAGCAAAGCCCCCGTTTTAGCTGATTCCCTAGAAGGTAATTCATCATTGCCCAAATAATCCAACGTAACGCCAGTTGAATCATTTATTAATGCAACCATTGCGGCTACCTGTCATTCAGACACTTCCTTTAATTATAAGAATATCCAGCAAATATTTCCACAAACAAATGGTTACCTAGCATGAAACTTCTCAAGCGTTGAACGAGAGATGAATAAAAGTATCTAGCAAACATTTCCAAAAACTTTTCGCAATAGAATGACCGAGTTATTACGGCGCTTCATTGCAGACACCATGATTGGAATTTTTGTTGTTCAACACTGACTTAAGGTCTCACTTGGAGTGAAGAGAATCGCTCGTTGTTTATAATTCCAGCCATAGAAATAACAAAGTTTCTATACATTAGAAGAAAGCCCAGTCGATGTTGTCCTAAAATCTTTCTTCAGATGCTAGACAGCAAGCCTTCATAAAGTAATAAGCCATAGATTTAGATCTTGACACAATCATTTGTAGGTGAGGCTGATTTTCAAACTGATGATGGCAAAGAGATATACAACATTAAGGTGGATTTTAGCAGGCAAATCATTCAGCTGAAATTTGTCACAGAAATTCACAGCAACGCAGGCAGGAGAACGCGAAGGGGAACGCAGGAGGACAAACCATCTTTGAATTTTACAAAAGTTGTCTTCCATGATTACAAGAATGTTTGTACAAATCAAATACTGATGCTCCCTTTCATCTTTAAAGCAATTTAGATGTGTTATCACTTAACATTTTGTAACTTTTTGTCCAAAACTATTTACAGAGAATTCTACAATTTTGTACTGTGTTAAATGTCAAATATGAGCTTGACAATTTCATCTATGCCATAAGACAGTTTACAGCAGTGATATGATGCAGAATTTTCCATTGCTGTTAATAGATTGCGTGGTTACGATTCAGTAAACTCCACTAGAAAAGTATCATATCCAGAAGGGTTGAATCGAGGAGGATTCCCGACCTCTTTATCCCATACCCCAAGTGTTTCAACTATTAAATTTCCTTAAAATATTCTACATTTTTTTCAAAATATTGCAATTTAAACCATTCCTGTCAGGTCTTTATTACTTTTAATTCACTTTAAATCGACCCCAGATAATCAAAGTCACTCAATATTCTCAATCTCTTTTCTTCCAGAAAAAGAAGTATTTGATAGTTCCTGGTGAAAACAAAACGACAAAATGCCTGAGAATGAAACTCCAAGGAGAGATGATACCCAAAGATCTTCTGAAACATGCCAAAAATGAAGCGGTAATACGAGTTATCATATTTATGTTCTTTTCAATGTGGATGTTACCAAGGAAGATTTGATTTTCGTTTTATAAGAGGCAATATTTCTATTCATAGCCTTTAGATCTAGAAAAGCAAATCTTCATATGGTTAGAACAGTGAAAATGTCATAATCATGAATCCCCATTTTCTTTTGACCAGGGAAACTGGTATTTGGAAATGTATGTAGTCATTTTACACTGACGAGTGTCAAATAGAAAAGCTCAAACTACTGTTTTCGTGCTTGCAAAGAAAACGGCTCATCAAAAGCTTTGACTGTCTCAAATTAAAGATTGATATTGTTATTTTTTCAATTCAGATCCCAAATGAAGTAAAGGAAGGTGTCATACAAAGATTACGCTTTGCTGATCAATCCGAGGCTGACGTTTTGGTGCCATCTGTAAACGAGACCCAGAAGGTAATATTTAAGCTGCACTTTTTATCATTACCCACAATTTTTAATGAGTGATGGGTTATAGTTTATCATTCATAAGTCATGGATCATAAAGCCGTGTGTTATATGTCACGGAGTGATAGCAACGATGATTATAGCCTTTTAGTGAGTTATGTTGAGGAATGGCCATGATGGCCTAGACAAAGCCCTAAAAAAGGAAAAAAGGTGACAGGCTTAGAGGAGAGAGAGAGAGAGAGAGAGAGAGAGAGAGAGAGAGAGAGAGAGAGAGAGAGAGAGAGAGAGAGAGAGAGAGAGAGAGAGAGAGAGAGAGAGAGAGAGAGAGAGAGAGAGAGAGAGAGAGAGAGAGAGAGAGTCAAGCTTATTGATTTTAGATTTGAATGAGGGACAGCTGTAGGCTTCTGGTTGGGAAGAAGAAGGCAAGACGTTCCATAAATTGCACCTTCTTGGGATGAATACCGACTTGTGGGATAGAAGCTAGACATTTCGATGTGTGTGGTAGATGGTCATGCCAGAAACTTCAAAACTCGTTCGAAATGGTTCCCTGCTTAGCATTTGGCACTTCAGTAAAAGGTATGCCAGTTAAACAGGCTGCTGACAGTTGGTAAGCCCCGCAACTGTAGCATTCGCTGTGCTTGGACAGATGAATAGCCCAAATGATAAGAGAGCGGAGATGAGCGGGCTGGTTTATTCATCATTCGGTGAGGGAGAGACCTCAAAATTTTCAAAGTTGAATTGAGTGAATAAAGTAGAGAATTGTTATCATAATATTTTTCAGATGAGAAATGTGCATTTGTTTTTTCACAGTTGATTTACAGAGGTAATGGATGGAACATATCTGTTCATTCAAGACAAGAAAGTGAACTGAATTTAACTGATGTAACTAACTTCAAATGCTTTGAATACGAAGAAGAAACAAATAAAATTGAGGACGACTTTTACAGATCAGATCAGTCAAAATTTTGTAAGTTGAATTGATACGATATGCAACTGTATTCGCCAAGGCCATGTCTGATATTTACTGAATCTTTTGAATCTATCCAACCATTTCACCTCTATGTTTGGCTGTGACCTTTGCCCTTACCTTGACCTTTCCCTTGGAGCTTCATCTTGACTTTTATCTTGACTTTGACCTTGAACCTCATTATTAGCTCTCTTTGATCGTTGATTTTTCTTTTCGTTTTGGTCTATTTTCTTTAGTTCAATTCTGAATACACCTAGATTAATCTTCTTTGATCGATTCTTGTGAATTTGAGCCTCGTGTTTAATTTGAGCCATGCCCTTTTCCTTCGTGCCACTTAATCTTTTTTCCACTTTGCCTCAAAAGTGCTGGAAAATGTCAAAGAACTGCATCAACGAAAGCTTGAAGCTGCTTTTGCCTCTTTCAACGTGTCTAACATCACTATTGGAAACAATTCGGTTCATAGCCGAAATCGAAGAGGAATCATGGATAAACTGTCAAAATGGTCACATGGGAATTGGTGTGGTGCATATACAGGGGGCTATGAGAATCATTGCAGAACTGGCAAGGGGGTATGTAAGGCACCGTATGAAACGATTAGGGAGGCATGCAAGCAGTGCAACCCCGTAGTTGATGCCGTTGATGCACAATGCATGGAGCATGACAGGTATATCAATATATGCTTATCAGTATGAAGCCATGTCTGCCTGTCTACCATCTTGATATTATGTAAACAACTTTCAAGTTTCAGCGATGGTGCAAACATGCCTAATTGGTGTATCTTGTGGCTAGCTGAGGATGAAACAGGCGATTTGGCGAAAAGTGTGTTTTGACGATGACAGGCTGCGTATTCATTTTTCATTCAAAATTGAATGCAAAACAATCTCTAGAGCGTTTCATAATACCTACACAAATTCACCACAATGTTCATCCTTCTCCATTTCTCTATTCCATGACAGCCCTTTTTGCATTTGCAATTTTCGGGAATTTATGATACCAACACAGAAACTTTTGACGTAACGACGTATCAGTTCGATGCACAGTTGACTGCGCTCAAGTAACAGCCCTATCTCAATCCAATACATGCGTTGCTTGTTCATTTTTGGGACATATGAAAATGCCCTAATCTCCCCTACTGCACGTCTGTAAATTTCTCTTTCCTTCGATAGGTGCTTATTGGAAAATGGTCCAGGCCCAAGTGGTTGTTTGCCACAAGGGAATCGGTGCTCTTGTGATTACAAGTTGGTAACTGGTGCAGCTATCGGTGGCATCAAATGTGCCGCTGATGGCAACTCAGAATGTTTCAAAGCGGCCGCCTCAATTACTCTCCTTTTTACTAGTTTTTTATCCTGTTGGTTCCCAAATGAAATCTGTTTTCCTAGTGTTCAGGTCGAATGTGGTTGCTCGCTCTGCTCCTGCCCAAGGATGAAGACGTTCAGGACGTGTGTCCCATTCAAGTTTTGTGTGCCATTGGGCTCTGGAAAAGTCAGTTGGTAAAGCTGGCCCGCATTTATTCACTCAAAACTATTACTTGAGCATATTTGTATCAAATGTTTTGCACTAAACTTAGAGTTTCCGAGCACAGCATTTTAGCAGAAATTTAAGGAAGTTGTTTTATACTGGGCCGCTGAATCGCAGATCAAATCGAGTGATGACCTCTTGCTGAAAGGTCAACAGAGTGGTCAGAGGTCAGTAAAAATAATTTGGTCACGAACGAAGGTAAATCTTAAACGAAAAACGAAAAAGAAGACAGAATGCCGTGCGTGCAAGTGATTATTACTGTCCTGAAGAAACGTTCCTGAAAATTCCTAGTGCAGGAAAATGAACCAAAGTCAACTAAAGACAAGTGCAAGTTGGATCAAAGTCTATCCAAATAAAAATTCCAAAAAAGGTTGCACTAGTTACAACAGCACATATATATATTTATATTTATATGTATATATAACATATATATATATTTATATATATATAAATATACATATATATGTATTTATATATTTATATATATCTAGTCATAGACAAATATATATATATATATTCATATTTATGCATATTGTGATTAGCATCAATATACTGTTTTGCTTCAATTTGTTCAATGTCCTATCAATCCCAACACAAGTGCCTTCTAAGCCTCTTTTCAGAACGTGATGTACCACAGGGATGGCGCCAGAGGGCGACAGGGAGGATGCAGCCCCACCATAATTGAATGCTAACCCCCCCCCTATCGGGGGGAAATTCTGTGACCAATCGTTTCCTATACACAGCCTTCTGTGAATCGATAATCTAGCCCCCCTTGTTGGGGAACTTAGCCCCCTGTTGGGGAAGTCCTCGTGACATCCATGATGATACAACGAAGACCAACGCATTCTTGGACGTGAAATTCTTAAAAGAGGGGAAAAGTTTCCTTTGACCAGACATTTAATTCATTTCGAAAGCAGTGCTGCATAAAATTGGTTAAGTAATGTACTACCCTAAGTCTATGAGCTAATGACACTGATAAATAATACTGATAAAAGAGGTATTTGAATAGGAGGCTCCCTTCACTTGGAAGTGGCTTTCATCAATGATGTCCCTCTATTTATATTTATATATTTACAGCTCATAAAAAAGAGCTGTGTGCTCGAGTCTTGTAGACGGTTTACAAGAAAGAAACTTGGAAAGCAACTCTTCAGCGTATGAAATGTACATCATCAGAAATGTCTCGGTGCCATTTCTCTTGCTGCTGCTTTGCTCAAATTTCAGTATCCCAAGTAAGACAAGATTATTTTACAAATTAGGTCATTCGACTCAGGACCTTCAATTCAGCTTTAAACAGAGTAACCTGTTAATTCAAAATTAGCTTTGATAACTCATGTTCTTATGACAAACAAATGATCAATTCAATTTCTACTGCATTCATTGTGAGACTGCATCGTGACAGGCAAGGCAAGCTTCGTTTTCAACCGAATATGGTCAATAGGTCTAGTTGGTTAGGGTTACACATTCTGCTCTTGTACGCATGTCCAATTTGCGCTGCCAGTGCTTAAATGCTTCTGTTATAAAAAATTATCCAAAATTCTTCCTCACACAGGGCACCAGATGCTATACTTGGGTTCGTACCTAATTCTTAAATTCCTTGTACAACATAAAAATGCGCCAGTTGCTACGTCTCTAACTTGATGCGGCGACTACGGAAAAATGGCGACTAGAAAACTTACGACATTGTCTTTACTTTTGTACGGTAACCAGCAGAAAAACGTTAGAAGAAACACAGCTCTTTGTTTTTTCTCGTCTTGACTTTCTCTATAAAGATCACTGTCGTGGCGAGTTGCGCAACATTGTTTACGTGCGTAGCGAGGTCAATGGGTCACGGCAATGACTCATATAACCACGCGAGGTCAATGGGTCATGGCAATGACTCACATAACCACGCGAGGTCAATGGGTCACGGCAATGACTCATAAAACCACGCTGTGCCGCTCGCACCGTCTACAGTGTTCATGATGCATCTAGAACATTCTCGCTCGCACGAGAATTAGTTTAAAATACTGTATATACCCATACAGTCTAGTTCTAGTATTGAATAAATGAGTCTGAGTCGAAAATATTTCAAATGCTTGCTATTACATGTGCTAATGGAATTTCCATTTTAGATAAAGTTTGAACACTTGCTTATTAAATTTTTGCCGTTGGTGCTTCACTGAATGCACAACAGTCACTTAAAGACTACTACTTAAAGTTACAATTCTAAATTTATGCTACATCAAGCAAAAGGTGGTGCAATAATGTTAACGGCCCAATAGAAGGTAGGATGAAGATAAATGTCCAATAAGATAGATGTTATAATTTGAATTTGTCCAATGATGTTAAATTTCTTTATTTCCACTCCTCTGATGAAACTGTGGTGCAACATTGCTGATGCAACATGTCGAAATGATGACAAAAATTTGACGATTACGTAATGCTATGTGGAGGAGCCACACTACACAACACTTTTATCCAATCGTCACCACACAATTGCAGCCTGAGTTAGGGACCAGAATAGATCAGAGGTAAGTTTCTTGTACATTGATCATATGGTTAAAAGCTCGAATCCACCTTCAGCTGAACTTTAACTAAGAGCGAGGAAGGCCGGCCAGCTCTATGTAAATCCTCCAGGCATAGGAGTCACAAGGTGCGGTCACATCTAGAGAAAAGATCATGACACAGCTCGATAAGCAAAGGAGTTCCTCAGTGTTAAAAATCTACCTTCAGAAGCTAGGTGCAACTCATAAAAAGGCCAATGTCCTGAAGATTTCTACAGCAGTATTTCAATTTGTTATTAAATGGCCTCTTGAGTGAAGAAGTTTTATTTCCGAGTAAGATTTAATCGAGTTCCCTGATTCCGAATCTGCCATTAAATTTTTGATATCTCATACCGTTTTCATTTTTATCAGAGTTTGAATTGCGTGTTCGAGCGCCGAATTTGCTTAAAGAAAAGTTGTTGGAGATACAGTTTACTTAGTGACGTCAGAATGACGTACATCATTTTCTCGGTCATCCGTTTTTCTCACGAGAATTCATCGGATTACGAAGAAAATGACGAATCCAATTTCCGATACACTGACGCTAACCTTCATGTCACGAGAATTCATCGGATTACGAAGAAAATGACGAATCCAATTTCCGATACACTGACGCTAACCTTCATGTCACGAGAATTCATCGGATTACGAAGAAAATGACGAATCCAATTTCCGATACACTGACGCTAACCTTCATGTCACGAGAATTCATCGGATTACGAAGAAAATGACGAATCCAATTTCCGATACACTGACGCTAACCTTCATGTCACGAAAATTCATCGGATTACGAAGAAAATGACGAATCCAATTTCCGATACACTGACGCTAACCTTCATGTCACGAAAATTCATCGGATTACGAAGAAAATGACGAATCCAAATTCCGATACATTGATGCCAACCTTCAAATGCGAGTCTCTGAAAATCCCGAGAGTTACAAAACATCGTAATTTATCGTGATATACTCTCCTCGTTTTTTGTTCAGTGCAGTTTGATTTAAAAAGCTTATAGCTTGGAATTGGAATTGGTACAAGATGTCAGAAATACAACCGCAGATTCGAGATCGTATTCTAAACTAAACATTTTTCACCGGAGAGGCCCTCTAAGCAAAAGTGTATTTGCCTGTCCACAAATACATTGGATGGCATGCAATCAATTGCAGCAATATTAGCATACCACATAGTCAATCAACAGTCTTTGGTAGATATGCATCAATGTACAGCTATAATTGTATGTATAAAAGTGTAGTTTAACCAACAAAATATCGTCTTAACTAAGAAATTTTATTTATTATGACAAATCCATAATGATTTTTATTGCCACCGGTCACTCCAATGCATGAATTTGCAATAGACAGAGTCTCATTACAGAAGGACCCACCCCCACCTCCTCCTTGATTTTGAAATGACCCTGAGCCACCCCCTGAATAGCCCCCTCCACCTCCAGATGCCCCGTTATCCTCGCTTCCTCCGCCACCACCTCCAAATCCTCCTACTGCCCCTGGAGCTGGCCCACCGTTATTTCCAGAGTTCATTGTGCCTGCTCGACCCCCAACCCAGTTTTCTATCCGTGACCCCCCCCTTTCTCCATGACTTTCACTTGCTCTGGGTCCCCCCTGGCCCAACCATCCAGCCCCGGTTCCACCATGGTAATTTCCCGTGTTGCAACATTGACCTGGTAGACCATTTGAACCACCTTTTCCTCGTTTGTCTTCACTTTTTCCCACTGAATATGTGCCATTTTCAGTGCGACTTCCGTCAACCCCGTTCCAGCCAGCAGAAGCCCCCCCTCCTCCACCGGCTGCAATCAAAAGCACATTTGCAGCTGTATACACAAAACTTCCCCCGCCACCGCCTGTTCCGGCATTGTCTTCGATAGACAAGTTAAAGGACGAAGCTGTCTGCGTTGTTGCTTGCCCTGCCTGAATCTCAACGGAATCTCCTCCGCGGTGACCTACTGCTATTCTGAGCTGCGTTCCGGCCTTTAAGGCAAACTCGCCATGCATCAATGCTCCATTGCCACCACAAAATATCCCAGGGTAAGTTCCATAATTCGTTCTGTGAGTTCCACCTTTAGCACCCAACGCTTTGATGAAGTAAATCCCAGTAGTTGGAATACTGTAAGTCTGAATCATTCCACTGCGCCCCTTTAATCCAGTTGTTGTGAAGATTATTCCGCTCCCTTAATTCAATAATTCAACACATCATCCATTGCTTTATCATCAAGTATTTTTATAGTACTGATTATCACCATTCAATGTGTAAATATATATTTTGCTGGACGAAACTTGAATATTGCACAAAAAAGATGAAACATAAGTTCGTTACAATGAAGAGCTTGTCTTACCAAACTCGTCAAAGTATGAAGCATTAGATTATGGCGGAAATAAGACAGCAAAATTCATATCCAGATTTGAATCAAAACGTGTAAAAAAAGAGTACGAAAATCAGTGTTCGAATGACTGGAAGGATGAAAATGGGATTATTGAAAACCAGCTTATGCTGAAGGACAGTCCTCTTTAAAATAATTAAATATGAACAATCAATATGAAAAATATGAAAATTCCTAGCAAAGGAGGGACCAAAGACGCCCTTTAAAATGAATGAAAATGAGGTCACATCAAGTTGTCCATACGCAGTAATTAAAGCTACTTACCCAAACCACTGCATAAAGTGGTGGTACATCCTGAGATGCATTTCTGAGCTACAATAAATACAATCAAGATTAATCTGAATAAATCAAAATTAATCACAATGAATTCAAGACAATCCAGATAAATCAAATGAATCAAAGTTGATCACTTTTAACGATTATTGATTCTGAGTTTACGTTGACGAGGCAGGTACTTTTGTGTAGAAATCTTCATATTCGTGAAAAGGGTCCAAGTGAATTTTCAAATGTTTCACTTCCCCTATGGAATTAGTTGCAGCTCTTATTAAAGGCCTGTGATATCCTGCTGTTATGCCTAATTTTCCCCCTTCGCAAATTGCAACTTGAGCACAGCTCATACCCTAGGGTACGGTGCCATTGTCAACAACCTGGAATAGAGCTGTTTATGGCACTTCCCCTATGGAATGAGTTGCATTTATGATGCACTGGATGGGTGCAAGAATCTTGAACTGCAAGACGCATCAACAAAATACTGAAGTTAATTTCGGAATTAACTGGTTTCCCCAGCGAGGGATGCGCTTACCTAATTCGCATCTTTCCCCTTCGTGTCCTTGTGGACACTGGCACGAAAATGTTTTGTCTACATCATGGCATGTTCCATTGTTTTTGCATGGTGAACTGAGACACGAGGGCGAATCTAAGAAAGGAAGCAATATCATCCAAAGGCAACTTTTTCATTTCTTTCTGTTCTTAGCAAATTGGCTTCCAAGCTGTTGCCTTATGAAATGCATCAGTTATTCAATGTCACCTAGGATTGAGTAAATGTCTTTCACAGTTCTTCAGATGCCTATACAATAGTATGCCGCTTGCATAATTCTGTCGATATCGAAGTCAGTGGTGTCTTAATCCACAGGATCGAATTGATTACA
The DNA here is from genome assembly GCA_964026355.1 of Pseudorhiza aurosa. Classification (NCBI taxonomy): domain Eukaryota; kingdom Metazoa; phylum Cnidaria; class Scyphozoa; order Rhizostomeae; family Lychnorhizidae; genus Pseudorhiza; species Pseudorhiza aurosa. The sequence goes on from OZ032125.1 coordinate 9,268,757, forward strand.
TGCACACAAAACAATGATGCACAAGACAGGTAATTTAATTTTGTAGAACTTTTCCACCTGTTCCAAAATTTTTACGACTTCATATTATTATGATAACGCAGGCCGGGTTTTTTGATGCAATGTTTACATTGCTACATTCCTATTGCGTAAATATTGATTAATTACGTAATGCAAGGCTTTCTCGTAACCATAGTGCAGATAGTGACTTTGAATGAAGACCGGACTTTTTATCAGAGCAAGAGTATGACTGTAGAAATGATCGGGTTTATCTGAGTGACTAATCCATTGCTTCATTAATTGTGCACTTGAATTCGTTTGTTGCAGTAAAACAATTAAAGAAGGATCAAAAGTAGGACACTTGATTTTAATTCTTATTAACTAGCCCTCTTATCATCACCAGCAATGCTATAACTAAGTGGTGGGTCACAGCTCAACTTGTCAAGCAAAACATTTACATTCAGAGCAGCTTTTTGGTAAATTTGAGCTAGGAAGCTATCCAAATGTTGAGTTCCTATTTGCAATCCACAGCAGATGTACCAATGAGGGGAGAGACTAAGATTTACCACCAGTATTGCCCGGGTGTGCCGTATTGCAGTGTTTGTGAGTTCTAATCCTGCAATGGTTTACAACAAAAGCAATACTTGTGATGAATGGAGCGATATACAAACTCGTGAAAAACATTGACAAATACTGAAGTCTGGACCCTAAAGGAGTCTGGACTCTACTAACATTTACCTTCTTTTGTATACAATTAAGTCACTTCTCTTTACTTCTTCTTTCCACCTCTTCTCTTTACTTCTTCTCTAAACCTCTTCTCTTCACTTCTTCTCTAAACCTCTTCTCTTTAATTCTTCTCTAAACCTCTTCTCTTCACTTCTTTCTTCACTTCTTCCCCTCACTTCTTCCCTTCACTTTTTTTCCTTCTTCTCTTCGCTTTCGTATTCACTTTTGACTCTCATTCGTATTCTTTCATTCATGTTGCTATTAGCTCTCGTTTATCTTATATTCATACCTTCTGACTGCTAACAACATTGCGCTTTGTACTAGGTTCATTGTTATCTACACATATTCACGTTCTTATATGCATTGACGTTGTTTTCTGTTCCGCTCTCTGCAATAACACACCTTGAAAACCTCAAGAGGCTTTTTTCTGGTTTGAGCTAAGCTCGTAATCAAGTCTCCTGCTCAGAAACCAGTTACAGTACTTGCTCTTACATTGATTATCAGTCCTGTAGCTCACCATATTTGAGCAAAGATCGTTAATTAGGGCCTAGGCCTCATCCCACTCGCTCTCTTATTTGAATCTTAATAATTGCGACCTTTTTCAGGAGACTATTACGAGGTTCGGCCGCTTATTCATAGTCGGCCATTTATTCATAAGAAAGTGAAATATATGGCTTATTTCAAGGAAGCACGGTACTTGTTTTACCTGAGCACTTGTACCCTTGTGGGGAGTCACATGTTTCTTCACAAAACTGGTTGCTAGGACATTGGATGCCATAGCAACGGCTGGCAATCTAGAATGTGATGAATATGGTTTATTTTGATACAATGCAAAGCGATCTACAAAGCATTGTCATGGTGAATGTGAGATCATGCAACAGGTTTATATAATTCGGAACTTAGGTTGAAATTAGAATGATTAAGATCTGTTCCGTCGTGGCGTGCGATGCATTGTCGTCAATGTTTAAGACTTGCAGACGCGAATTCAAAAACCTTCGAGCCAAGACTTGAATTCGTAAGGGCCTCCATGTTTGTTTGTTTATTCATGGCAAACACCTCCACTTTTTTTGACTTGTTGCTTTTAATTGCCATTGAAATTGTGAGCAATTTTCACTTACTATAGACGTCGTGTAACGTGCAGAATAATTGTGCTTATTGGTTATTTGACACAACCTTAGATGATGTTAGATGTTAAAGTCACTCTGCTGTTCCTTTGTTCCAAAGCTTTTATCATACCATCATCTTAAGATGTCTGTATTCTGCTTGTAAACTTATTAGGAATATAGCAAATGATTGCAATGACATCATCAAAAAGAGGCAATGACATCACCCAAAGGGACAAAATTGAGAAAAGCTTGTTAGAATAATAAAAACTAGCTTGTTCAATGGTTCATGAAGTACTGAAAATACAAATAGCTGCAAATAACGAATAGCTTTCTATAATTTGAAATTCAGCCTGTTCAATGCTGGGATGTGAATCAAAAGGATTAGACTGAGTTCCGTTTACAACTTCTGGTGGTCCTGAGACGCCTCAGAGGAACAGGAGTAATATCCCTGATCTCCTGAGAACAATTTTCTGTGAAAGCATCTGTAAAAGATGGAAATATCTGCAACTGGATAATGACCAGCGAGACTGGGAATGTGTTGAGGCTGAGATTGTTGATGAGGCGAATGGCTTTGGGCTAGACTTTGTGGAGAATGTAGAGAACAGATTTGGAGCACCTTCCCATGCATGGGAGCAGTAACCCACTCTACTCTATTCTACTCTACTCTACTCTACTCTACTCTACTCTACTCTACTCTACTCTACTCTACTCTACTCTACTCTACTCTACTCTACTCTACTCTACTCTACTCTACTCTACTCTACTCTACTCTACTCTACTCTACTCTACTCTACTCTACTCTACTCTACTCTACTCTACTCTACTCTACTCTACTCTACTCTACTCTACTCTACTCTACTCTACTCTACTCTACTCTACTCTACTCTACTCTACTCTACTCTACTCTACTCTACTCTACTCTACTCTACTCTACTCTACTCTACTCTACTCTACTCTACTCTACTCTACTCTACTCTACTCTACTCTACTCTACTCTACCCTACCCTACTCTAGGGAACGACGAATTTGGGACTTGTATCTATTTAGTAGTGATGAATCCATGGATGAGAAAACCCATAGGCTGTGGAAGGAAGCTTAATCGGATTAAATGGCATGTCAAGAATGATTTGCGGAGAATGTGCTATTGCAGCGTATTATGCTTACATGTTGGTTACATGCGTTGAAATGAGTCTTCATTTCATCGGCAAAAATATCGCAAAAAGATTAAATAAAATTCGTTTCATTAAAGAAATCACAAATTTGTGATTGATTATGAATTTGTCAACCTGTTTAACATGGTTATATTGAGCCATCAGAATATGGATCTAACACTTTTATAAAAAGGATCAGGAATGGCGATTTGCAGGAAAATGAAAGTCAGACAACTCATGAGACATACTTTTAGCAATATCCAACGCGAGCGATGCATGAAAGTTTAAGTAAATCTCAATATACCTTAGGTATTGGCTTGTAATGATACCAACCGATGCTTTCTTTCCACTCCTGCGGACCGTCCGTTAAACCAATAAGTTCGCAGTTGGGATTGACAGCAGAATATTCATATTGCTTGAAATTGATCGATTGGCAACCACTTCTTGCTACACACGCAGCATTGCAACTTATCAAGGACACTGCATATATTTTTGAAATTATTCCACTATCTAATCTCTTATTCTCGTGATCTAGCTGTAAGTAACCAGTTCTTCTGCATTGAAGCCGCGATATCTGCCCAAAACCAAGGTGATAAGAAATCTGCAAGAATGAAAGGATGCAAAGGAGATTTTGTCCGCGCTGGATCGACATCTTCGTTAGCTGCTTCTGCTATTTTCATATGAGCTTCTTCGTGTTGAAGATTGAAAACATCACCAAGAGCCGGGGGGCTGATACTGTGTTGACGCGGCAGCAACCAAGTTTAGATTAACAGGTTTGTGTATTGTTTTTGTCCATCATCCTCTTAGATGAGACGAATGAGCTAATCAAAGTCGCGATTATCTTCTTCATATGAAATTATTGTATGACTCATAACCATGACATTATAGCTTTTCTCTTACCTCTCAGTGACAAGGAGTCACGTTTCGTGTCTTACCTCTGGCATGAAAAAGATTTTAGGACCCCTGGAAGCTGTCCTTTTAAAGCATCATCTTGGTCTTTCATCTCGGTGTGACTATGCCTTGTGACTTCTTTGCATGGAGCTACAGAGAGCTGAGGAATCCCTTCATTCAAATAATAAGTTTGCCTAGGGACTGTCTTTCAGCTACCGAACACTGATTTTGTCACCACCCACCGTGGCAACTTAGTCACCCTACAGAACAGAACTGCCCTTAGGAAAATTTAGAAATGCCCGTTTTCTCGGCACATCAATATAGCATCGTTATGAAGGGTAAACGGCAGCATTTGACTGCTTCATACTGCATTTAGACTTGTTGCATCAAGATATTTGCACACTTATATTCTGAACTGAGATATTTTATCTTGATAAAAAGCTCCTTTTAGCTTTGCCATATTTCTACTGGTATGCTGTTTTCATGAATACTCTCATAAAATGCGAAAACTGAAGGGAAATATTGAACCACACAATTGGCGATTTTGGAAAATGGAAGGTGTTAATATGACCCATGGTTAGGGACATATGTCTGATAAGTAGCATTGGATCAACTCAGTTTTAAGTCAGTGATCAACCAAGGTACCCCTGGATATACCTTTTTGGATATGCTTTGATTATAGTCAATGGAATACCAAAGTGAGTTGCTGTTGCATATCGGTAGGCCGGATACTGTGGGTCGGGAAGTGTCCTATTTGAAAGTTATCATCCGAGTCCCCAGCATCGAGAGACATGGCGGCCAACCTCTTTCCTCGCCGTACTGTACCTCTAGCTTTATGTAAGGTACCTATCTACTGTTATCATGCCGAGTTACCTAGCATTGGAATGGGCCAAATACCAAGGTCTACTTCTGTTCTCTTGCGAGTGTCAAAGGAAGTTCCTCTTGCTGAAGATGGAACGCCACACTTCCCACGATCTCAGGAAGGGTTTAAAGCTTCCAAAAGCATGAACGAGGGTGTCTCGTTTCCAGGACCTTTCATTTCATTTCAACACAGAAGGCATACTGTCTGACCAATAGGCTAAATGTCCACACAAGTGGCTTGGTTCGGTTCTTTGTAAAGTTTCTTTGTAAATTAAGTTTCCTCCAATTCAGATCTTGCTTTGATATGCATTCTATCACAAGACCAAAAGTGCAAAGAACTTAAGTTGTTTATGATTCCTAATACCCTAAAGTGTTAGTGAGAAACAATTTGGCCCTCAAATTTGCTGCAATCTCAAGGTAACTTTTGTGAGAAGAATCAGCTGATTTTACAGGAATGGAGAAATTGAGCGGCAGTATGAAGCCAAAGTGCGTCCCTCTGAAGATATTCACCAATTTAGAATGATCGTTGTTCAATACAAAACAAAAACAGTAATGCAATTTTTAATCAAAAATGCTCTAAATTGTACCAGTAATCTATCTGAAATCTTATTTTTCTCACAAATGCTCCATTCTACATTATTATCTCAAAGGACTCCAGTATCTACCTCCAGATCCTAAGTGGAAAGCAAAACATGTAGTTAGTTTGATAACCTTCAAAGAGAGGCATTGAGCTGTGCCTCACTTTGAAAGCCGAATAATCCCTCTTTATAATCACCTTTCTATGACTATTCGTCGCTTAGCAACAAAAAGAATTAGACGCGCATACAAAGGAAGCTGGCCATTATCTTTATAAAATCCTTTCTTTTGAATTTGAAAGATGTTAAAACCACCATATTATGTCTTATGACTGCATACGCTCTAGCCTAACCAAAATAATGAAACTAAGCTCAAAGCAACTGGGAAGAAAAGCAGCAGATGGCTGGTTTGCGAGTTGGAGCTGCTTCAAAATCAGCGCTCTAGGAGAACTTCTCTAAGTGTGTTTCGGTAATTGATTTGCAAAAGAGATGTAGAACTTTATGACTAAATGAGAGTTTTGCAAAAAGGAGAGGAATAGAAAAGCAAAACATTTGGCAATTGTTGAGTTAAAATGTAAATCTTGATTGAAAAGAGATCACTGTTTGTTTGATAGCTGGCAATTTCGTCACATCTAAGAATGCGATGCCACCAGCGAGGATTTTACTTTGCCATCGGTGTCCTAAATTCAATCACTGTTATTCTTTTGTCCATTTCTATTGGAACTAACAGATGGACTGAAGCTGTGATCAGGCGAAAGACTGCATGGTCGAATGGCAATTCAACCAAAGATGCAACGTTCACTGCAGGCTTCAAATACATCGGATTGTTTCACGGGTGCGAGGAAAAGAAATATGGAACATATTTCATAGCAAGGTCACGTTGCTTCAACGGTAAGCATGACGTGGTTAATGCTCCTTCGTACTAACCCATTCACTCATTCACTACCACACTCACCTTCTTACTCACTCGCCTTCTTACTCACTCACCTTCTTACTCACATACTCTATCATTCACTCACTCGTTCACCCATTCAGTCACTCATTCATTCACTTAATCAGTCACTAAATCATTCAACATTCAATCACTCACTAACTCAACTTCACTCTTTCTCATTTTTACTCAATCTCCAAATGTTAGCTTTTCACTTTTAGATTTGCAAAAGGGCGATGCTTAGCAACCAAAGATCCCTTTACCGTGTCTTACCCCAATCTTACCCCTATCTGAATAAATCACTCAACTATGTATGGTGGCTTCTTTCCCAAGCATAGAGCAATCTTACTTTTGCCAACACTTCACTTTTCGCATTTGTTGTTGTAAATATTTATTACGTAGGCTTTTAGAAATAATAAATAATGCACTTCATCCTTTTCCATTATCATTCAAGTTTTTGCATGCCATAAGCTCAGCTTCAACTCCTCATTAACTTTTGCCTGTCTCCTCCATTGACATCGTGTATCATTGCGCCACCGCAGCATTGCAAGAGTACGACGCCATGGCGACAATTGAATTGGCTTACGCTACCTTGATTGCCTCCTTCGCATCAATAGGAATGCACGTGGTGATGATCTATGCATCTTTCTACGACGAACTTGTCAGATCTGCACCAAAACATATTCAATGTACCCTTCCCCTTTCTGCAATGGTGACTACAGGTAGATAGTTTTCGTTATTTTTCTTTCTTCAATTCATCCATTCCTTCTACAAAACCTAAAGATTCAATAGTTTCAAAGTATGACTATGAATCTTTAAACATTATGGTTAAACTTTCAACCCCGTCACTGGGGATGTGCAGAAAATGCGCTGTCGGTGCCAGTTCCAAGCCCAGATAAATGGAAGGGTTGATTGGATGGAAAACATTCGCGTGTGAACTGGAAAATTCCACCATACCAGACTATGCAAGGTGCAGGCATTTAGATGGAAGCTAATTTGCACCCTGCTTGAATGTGGGATGACGCCAGCAGAAGAAGAGCACTGTATTAAAAGCTTTCATATAATGTTTTGTTCGTCTCATCAATCATTCAAACTTAAATATATGTTTACTTATCGTCGTCCACGAATCGCTGATGTGCGTTGTGGCTCCTCTTCAATCTTCACTTCCTAGTGCGACACACCTTATTCTGATTACGTCATAAATTGAATATCTGATGGGAATATTTTTGGTTTGGCCAGTCCTTCTAGGTGCGGTCTCATCTGGTTCCTACTTGTATTTGTACATGCATTACTTGCGAGATTCACTACTGCGTCCAAGTGACCATCAAGATGGCTTCTCAACAAAGGGTCTTTCTTCACTGGGTTTCTCTTTTTGGCTAATGCTAGCATCATCGATATTGAATATTCTCACTTTTCTGATCCTGTCTCTCGGTATCTTGAGACGAGGAGAAACGCGATTATCTTTTGGTTGGTGGAAGGAGCGAGACACAGAAGATTCGTCAGAAAGACCAACTGATGCTCCGGTTATTATGATGTACTAAGCTGGTTACATTGTTATTTGATCTTAGACAATTTAAAAACTTGCCTAGATTGGCGTCAATCAAAGTTTCCGGTTTCTGCAGAGTGTGCAATGAAGACAGACAGCAATAACCCTGCAAGATGGTTTCATCTTTGTGGGCTGTATCAGCACTCAAAATACTGTTCAAATCTCTCCAAACATTTTTTAGTTTGCAGTATCACTTAAATGGGTAAAAATTTCGAAAATTTCATGGCAATGAAAGTAATACTGCCACCATTTGGTCAGTGCCCAGGCCTCTCTTTTCCATTCATTTTGCTTGCACAGCTGTGCAACCAAGCATAGATGGCCAAACTGCTAAACACAACTTCAAATGGAGTTTGAATGACCTTCGATTCTTTTGGAAATAAACAACGTCCTCCTTACGTTGTTTGTAAATGATGGAGCTGGTGAAGCCTTTAGAATTTCTTTCTATTAATTTGTATACTTAATTTAACTAGCCAAGTTTTCAATTTAATGTGTCTGATATTGATTAATCCTTATGATAACTGTTATTTCTACGTTTCTGTGTCGCAATTTCGCCTGTTTCAACGTTGCTTTCTCCATTTCAAATGCTTTTTCGAGAGCCATTTGGGAATGGACAGCATAAAGTTTCCCTTGGCAAAGACGCTGCGAGCATGCGAAGGAGCTTTGATGCTCAAAATGAGGCCAACGGATTTGTTTCGATGATGAACAATTGGGGACATAAAAATTGTCAAGGAAATGTCGGTAATTCAACAAAGGATTCTCATACACTGCCCTTGAAAGCACGGGATTTTACATAGAAGTAATCGCATCTTGGAAATCATGTTGCAAATTTAATATCTGGGATCTTTCGAGTAGGTGGCGGACTTCAGAGGGAAGGAAATACGATAAGTCGATGGGCCTTTTATCAAAATCGTTCAAAGTAAACAATTCGCGAGAAGAAACGACTTTGTTGACTTCACTCCTAAAGGTTGGCTTATTTTGCGAGAATAATTCATCATTCACTTGCGGCTGCCAATTTTGGAAACGACACGAAAGATTTCGATCGCTCAGATGTTTTTTTATTCAATTCGCAAAGTGAATCGCAAAATACAGTGCCGCTTTCTACCCTCCTCATAACGACTTGACCATGTTGATGGCATTTCGCGTGGGATCTAATGACAACAAGAAGCAAGGAAGTTTGATAGTCGTTGATCATTCCCTTCAACTGCATCAATACTGAAAGAAATCATATCGTAGAAAATGCCAGAATTTTTTAAAATACGAGTTCATAGAGGAAAGCAAGGCTATGGGTTCGTTTTGTCGAATCAAGCCCCTTGCGTGGTTAGTAGCATTACCGAAGGAGGACCAGCTGATGCTGCTTCTTTGAAGACTGGAGATGAAATTCTGGAAGTCAACGATGAAAATGTCTCCAGATCAACGCACGAGCATGTTGTCCGTCTCCTACTAAAGTACTCAGCACCTGTTGTGAACTTACTTGTTTGTCGATATTCTGACCCATTTGATAACGTGGATGTTTCTCCTAGCATGATGGAGGAGAAAGAGGCATTACACCGAAGCATTGCTGAAACAGTAGACAAAGTAGTTCAAGACCTTAAAGGTCCATTAAAACTTGGCAACTTTTTCAAAAATGGAAAGGGCTCTCCTAAGACAAAAAGAATTAATTTGGTGCAGGAGACATCATTTGAGAAAAGCAATTTTGATGAGAAAGTGTGTGCCCCACCTTTAGAAGATCCCCTAGAGAAGCTTTGTTTAAGTGAGCATGGGGGGTCACATGGAGAAAATGTGGGAGATTTAGTAGAGAAAGACAATAAAGCAATTGTTGGTTATTTGCAAACAATTGAACTTCCTGATTCAAAAAACTTATCATTGACCAGCCAAAATGTGCTGAGTAACTGCGTAAAAGGACTGCACATCAAATCAAAAAAAATTACCAAGCGTTTTCTTATGCATATTTCATGCAATGGAATTACTTTAATCAACTCAGCTAATCAAATAGTTGTTACCTACCCATTGAAAACAATTTCTTATACATGCTGTTGCCCTGGTGATGACAGGTACTTTGGTATTGTAACAAGGAAAGAAATACTAACTGATGGGGTTTTGAGTCCTTATAACCCCAAAAAGCATAGCAAATCACAACAGTCGGCTGTTTGTTCCTGTCACATCTTCATGGTTGACCCTGATCTTTCCTCTCATTCAAAGCATGCATCAATTTCCGATTCATTTGGTATCAAATGTCAACCAGATATCTGTGAGCAATTCCCATCAAATTCCTCTGCCATACTAAGCAAGCTAGAGTGTCTGTTTAATGCAATGTCAAACAGTGACAATAGTGTGGTGGATCTTAATACCATAACAAAGTTACAGGATGATGAAGACTTTCATCTCCATGAAATGCTTCAAATTAGAGATGAATCAAGGATGACAAAAAGTCACACTCGGGGTCAGATGGAAGTTAAAAATTTCACTCGATCTCCATATAAGCAGAGAAAGCCTATTCCATTAACTCTTTTTGATGGGAGTTGTGATGAAGTAGTCAACACCTCAGGAACTGAGCAATATTCAGATTCAAAGAAAAGTGCTGCACTCAATTCGCATGTGGTGAGTTATTATAGGTACTTTAACTAGATATCAGTCATTGTAATATAATTATCAGTGATATATATGATATAATCATTGCAATTATCACATCATTGTGATAATCACAACACCAGCATCAATTTCATGATGGTGATCATCATCTTTCCTCATTATTACCATCTCAACTAGCATTATTATAATGGTATCACAATATACTGTATTTATGCATTTTTTGGCATGAAAAATAGGTTTGGAAGTCGCTACGATAATTGCCACTCTTTGCAAATGATTTCAATATTCCAATGTGTCAACAGGCAAACTTTATTCCATTGTATTCAAAAAAGTGAGGCAGCTCATCATGAAAGAAAGGCTACTTGATGATCATGGTACTATTTTTTGGAAAAAAATGAGCTAAAACTTTAGGATGAATAATGACCTGAATAAGAAAGCTGAACTGGGCGAATGATTCAAGGAGGACCTTAAATCCTTTGAATCAAAATCTTTAACCAAGATCAATAGCAAATCATCATTATCAGTATTATTGATATGGCATTGATCATTGGAACAGTGATTTCAATCAAGATTTAGTGCTTCATATGTCATCTCAAATTGCATTTTTATTTCACCATTGATCAATACAATCATTGCCCTTATCATAAGCACAGTTGCAATCACAACACCAATCAGTTAAGCAATCAGTCAATCAATTATTCATCTAACCAATCAGTGAACCAATCAGTCCATCAATCAATCACTCAGTCAATCGCTCAATCAGTCAGTCATTCAGTGAACCAGTCATTCAATCAATCAATCAGTCAATAAATCAGTCATGATTATCACAATATCATAAAAGTAGATTGAGTACTACATGAATTTGCATGCTGGGAAAATAACATGATTCTGCAGAGTCTCCATGTGACCATCGATAAGTAGTGTTTATCAAACTTGCTTCATTACAAAAGAGGCGATTTCATTTTTCAAAATGGGTAATATTGAGGATGTATGTCTTGAGGTTTGTTTTTCTCATCATTATTTCCATACTAATTGGTACAATTAGGTACATGATGACATAATGTTGGGTGTGACGTTTAGCCCCCTCTCCCCCCTCTTTGGAAAAGCACTTCAGTTGATATGGTCTTGCGTTATGTTGATCTTGAGTTGTTCGACTTTGATCCATGCATATTTCGATAAAAATTTGCCCTTTTATTTCAGTCTCTGCGTTGATGAGCTCTCTATCTGTCATTCCTGGCATAATTTGTTTTTCTCGCGAGTTGTCTGCTCTCATAATCTGCCCAAAATTTCTATTTTTCGCATTCCATACTCAAAAGTGCCCCCAGCCTTCCTCGTCTATCATCGTTTATTACATAATTGGTATGTTTCAGTCACTCAGCATAGCAACGGTATGCGTATGAGCTACGCAATCATTGCAATGTAGATTTCAATGATATCTGTTCCGTTGGACTATTTTAGCATCATTCGTCGATCGATGCTTAATGCTTCGTATTCATGTTGACAAAAAGTAAAGGTGGATCTGACCAATAGATTATAAATGTGCCTAGCTGACAATTTTTGTTAATTTTTTTTCCATAAATATCTATTTGACCAGTAGGTATCAATATTCATTTTCTTTTTATCAATTTATTTATGAATAAAATTGAACTGATTGCCATTTGTGAAGTAACCGTCCGGGAACACTTTGACAGAGGTACCAGCCTGAGTCACGGCATGGTGGGGCTAGGGTCGCTAGTTTCTTTCCTTGCCCCCATTTTAGCCAGTCAACCGCTGGATGGGCAGACTGAGGAAATTGCGCAATGGGAACGAGCATGCCGCCAAATTGGGACCTCCAGCACGTGCTCTAACCAACATAACAAAGTCCCCTTCGCGTGTTTACCGAATCAAGTTCACGAAATTGGAAAATTGATTTTATCACAGCACCAATTAGAATGACTTGCTTAAGTCAATGACTGGTTCTACCTTAGCACCGACTCGTTAAGAAATAATCAGTAGGTATCAGGTTAAAAGCTGAATTGACTCTCCTCTCTTTTCAAATAAATTGATTTCGTAAATTTAATATGAAGCAAAAAACAGTTTTTTATATTTCCAAAGACGTTTAGTTATTCTATCTTCATTTTTCTAAGCGACACACTGATATTTTTAGTGTTTGAGCGAATTTTATCGACTTCTTCGCATTTGGTTCGGGGTGAACTAAGTCTCGTTGAGTTCAAATTAATTTTCACAGCTCGATTTCCAAATCTTTGTTGATTAAAACTAAATTCGCCCTGTTTTCGTGAGAAAACTACCAGCTGTGGTTTCTGAAAGTTGGGATTTTCATTAAAAACTGCAACAAAGACATTCAGTGGAATGAAGCAGAATAAATTCGAGTTTGCATATCCTCCATTTCCTAAAAATAAGTCCTTCTCCGTTTTGCATCATTTATAAGGAAGTGAACATTGTTCCTTTCTTCAGAGAAATGGCTTCTAAAACTGCCCATCTTCATAAACCAATCTTTCGCTCTATCAGAGTCTCTCCGTCAGGGTCTCTCTCTCTCTCAGGGTCTCTCTCTCTCAGGGTCTCTCTCTCTCTCTCAGGGTCTCTCTCTCTCTCTCTCAGGGTCTCTCTCTCTTTCAGGGTCTCTCTCTTTTTCAGTGTCGCTCTCTCCCAGGGTCTCTCTCTCTCTCTCTCTCAGGGTCTCTCTCTCTTCTCTTTCAGGGTCTCTCTCTTCTCTCTGTACCGCTGTCACCTTAAATTGTTATGTAATGAGGAAGGCAATGCATTCTCTCCTCTCTCATCAATTCCCTTCCTAATCAGCCATGGACTCTTGAGACGTCACGGCCATTGGTGTTGTAATCTCATGAGTTGGGCTTCGCATGCTGTTAAGACATATCTCAGAATAAGTGCATGTGTTTCTTCCTCAAACAAATCGCTTCCTTTCTTGCTGTGAAGTTTTTTTCTGCCATCTTAAGAAGATATTCTCCGCTCTTTCCCTCTAAACCTCAGGCGTGCGTGCTGTTTATTTCTCCAGCTTCTCTGCAGGTATCTTTCGAAAAAGGATGTCCTTCTTTTTATCGAAGCAAAATGTCGCCCTTCCATTGATTTGAATCTATTTAACAGTGACAGATTGAAAAGCAAATAGGCAACGTCATATTTGTCCTAGTGAGAACTGACTAGTACCAAGTGTTGTTTTCAATCCCCTCTGCCCCAAAGCAGTGTCAATTGAATCCCAGAACAACGAACCAAAGGAGTCACGTGTCTTTCATTCTTTTCTCTGCAGCATTTTGCTTTCGAATTTCTTCCTTTTATTTCCCGTGACTAAGGACTGCCGTCCTCTTCAGAATTCCAGACAATGCGGCTTGCGAAATGCTGGGCCTGCCCGTGCGTTCTCTTGGAAATGAACCAAGATTAATTGTCCCATGCTGAACTGTCGAATATTCCGCGGTTTGGTGGTTTTATGTGACACTGCTCAGTATGCAGGGCTGCCCAGCATCCTAAAATCTACATTCGGATGCTAGGCAGTAAGCATGAAAAGATGGATCAGTGACAGGAGCATTAGATGGTATGCATCAAAGTCATGCACGTGGACAGATCATCATGCATATAGGAACTGTTTTGCTTCAAGACGCTCTCTCGCATATTTTACCATCAGCACCCCCGTCATTTACATATCTGCAGTGGTGAAAGAAGCAGTAAAATATACCTAGGCAGCCCGTGACTTCGTGATCGTGGATTTATTACCTTGAAAGTTATTTCGTTTGACAACCAGTTTCTGCTCGAATTCTAAAGATTTCTAACTGAATAATCGAGGAATAATGCAAATCTTAGGACGCTTGAAGGCCTTTCTTTGCAGCGCAGTTAATAGCATTCAGATTTACAAAGTTCATAACAAAGCCCTATTTATCTTTTTCAGCCAAGCATTGAAGATCTATGTGGTGGTAAGTTATCGATCTTTTCCTTGTCTGTTTTCAATCGTTTTGCATAATCAGTAGACCGGAGTTCTCGCATCTGCTAACGTGATTCTCGTCAAAGCCGAGGTTATTCGTAGTTTCCGTGCTATCATAAGTAGCTGTAGAGGAACTGCGCCATGTCACATTGTGTTATTAACCACTTGCCAAAATCTACAGAATCGTATGCCTGATCTATTTATGGTTTATTTGCTCCCAATGAAAACTGGTTTGTAATGTCTTTACCTCCATTTTCTTAGCCTGTAGATTTTACATCAATAAACGATTATTCCTCATGACCAGCGCCGTATCTGAAGCATTTTTATGCATTCGTTTCGAGTATGGGACTCGGCACTTCTTTGTTTTTTCCTGACATTAAGTGCGTGATACAACTGCCATCCTTTCTATCACCGCCTCAATTTGAAATTCTTTCCTGAATCGAAACCGCTTTTCAGTGCGATTTTGTGATGCATACCATGTGGCATGTGGCGGGCTGTGTCACTTACACAAATTTGTATCTGTACAACCCGTCAAACGAGGGTGAGTTTTATAGCCCCGAGAAGAAAATGCTTATGTCGCATTAGAAGTAGGATCTGTAATCAAGTACGGTAACACCTCGCCATCCCAAAGCACTCATCAGGACAGGGGGTTATTGCCTTCATACATTGATAGGGTTGGTGTTGGTAAGGGTTTCCTTATATTTGAACTTGTAAGAATGATAGGCTTCCACCAGCCAAAAACGGGCTACTAATCATTAAGCATGAAATGAGATGTATAGCTACGAATGTATGGCTATGGATGTGTGACTATGGATGTATGGCTATGGATGTATGGCTATGTATAGTTATTTCTGGCTATGTATGGCTATGGATGTTTTGCTATGCATGGCTGTGTATTTCTAAGTGTTGCTAAGTGTGGCTATGAATGACTATGAAGATATAAAAGGAAATCAATGTGCCGAGGAAATTGCTGGCTTTTAGTTCGCTCGCCAAAAACAAGGATGTTTTCTGGGCGGAAGCTTTTCTTGAATATATTTGCATTGTTAAAGTTAGAAGTGGATTCTTTCTGTTTTCACACATTTGAAAAACAACAAGAAATAACAAAGGGAACCAGTTAAAGGTTTTCTCTAGACATTATTTGCATAAAATTTTGATCTTATTATTACATTTGGTGTTATTTTCAAAATTTCAATTGAAGAAAGTAATTCTGTCAATTTTATATTTAACATGCATATATAGCAACACATATCTTTGTGTATTGATAACTATGTTTGTTTATCAATATATGTATATTTGTTTATATACAGAGACATGTACTTACATATAAATACATGAATCATAGCACTTCCTTTTTAGACAGGAAAGTTTCAAAGTTTTAAGCAAACCATAAAGTTGAATTTTTGTAAGGCTATAAATTAACATAGTTTTTGTTCTATGCCTGTTTATGGTGCCACAGTAATGTGTACCTGTAAGAGAACTGTAGACATGGGCTTTCCAAAAGCCTTCTCTCATCCTTATTGTTTTTATTTTGTTTTTCTTATTTTTCTTGTGTGTTCTACCTAGCACCTGAGGGTAGGTTTTAGAACCTTGAGCAGCTGTGCTTTCCTATCCAAGTGTTCAACCCTCTTTTTATTCCTATGTGCCTGGAATGATAGAGGGCTAGCAAATCTCCCCACTCAAATTGCAAGTAACGCTCAGAGCTCACTCTCTTGCTCTCCCCCTCCCCCTCTGGCTCTCTCTCTCTCCCTCAGAGTCTCTCTCTCAGAGTCTCTCTCTCAGAGTCTCTCTCTCAGAGTCTCTCTCTCAGAGTCTCTCTCTCAGAGTCTCTCTCTCAGAGTCTCTCTCTCAGAGTCTCTCTCTCAGAGTCTCTCTCTCAGAGTCTCTCTCTCAGAGTCTCTCTCTCAGAGTCTCTCTCTCTTCTCTCTCTCTCTCTCTCTCTCTCTCTCTCTCTCTCTCTCTCTCTCTCAGAGTCTCTCTCTCAGAGTCTCTCTCTCTCTCTCTCTCTCTCTCTCTCTCTCTCTCTCTCTCTCTCTCTCTCTCTCTCTCTCTCTCTCTCTCTCTCTCTCTCACTCACTCTCTCTCTCTCTCTCTCTCTCTCTCTCTCTCTCTCTCTCTCTCTCTCTCAGAGTCTCTCTCTCTTGGAGTCTCTCTCAGAACCTCTCTCCCCCTTATAATCTCTCCTGCTCTCACAATCTTTCTCTTAGGATCTCTCTCTCTCAGGGTCTCTCTCTCTTAGGATCTCTCTCTCTCAGGGTCTCTCTCAAGGTCTCTTCCTCTCCCTCCCTCTCTCTTATTCAATCAATGTCTCTCTCTCTCTCATGTTCTGCACAGATAGCAAAGAGGCCTTTCAGATCTGGCGAAGGGCTGAATTTATTCGGCCCAAACCATCAGCAAGAAACGATGTATTTGTTTTCCGTTTGCTAAATTAATGGGTTCCCTGCTTCCTAGCTGCTATGTATATGATATTTTCATGTTTTATACCTGTGTTTGTAAATGTGTATGTACATTTGTATGTATGGAATTTTGGTGATCTTACGTAATACATGCTTTGTTTCACGTCGTATCTGCCTCATGGGCATCCTGAAAGCTTTCTTATCTTTTATTCACTTTTTTTTTTAGCATGGCGATTCTCTGCTTTCAATAACCATGCAAATAGTCAGTTTTCGTCGCGAAATGAAAGCGTACAAACATTTTAAGTAGAGATAAGTGGTCGCTTGTATTTGATCTTTTATCAAGGTACGACTTCTAAGACCATGGTTCCATTTCTTTTGCTCGATCAGCCTTATTTCTGACTATGATTAGACTTATAGTGGTCTTAAGTTGCGAGACAAATGCATTTCTTTAAGCTCACCATCTGTTTCTCGAAGATTATCGACAAAACTATCAGCAAGTGATGTACTTAGCTACGCATTAGTAGCAGTTGAAGATCGATTTATGTCACACGTCTGCTTTGACATTTTGCAATGTCAAGTTTAATGCAGCCCACTAGAACGAAAACGCCTCATTTCTGCTGTTAAGATGATCTTTTACAGCGAGGATTGTTGGTGACCTTCTTACTTTTCACCTGCGAAACACTTTCAAGTTCAAAGCAAAATGTTCCTGTTCATTGTATTTATTGATCATTTGTAATTGTGCGTTGTCTTAATCATAGAAGCACAGGAGCGTGAGGTGGTTTTATGCAGGGAAAGGTTTACTTCTAGTGGCTCAACCCAACCATAAGTCAGTTATTACTTATGACCCAAAGATCTAATACGTGTTTGATGATGCGCCAAGCAAGGAAACGCCTGCCGTATTTCTTGACTTATCTATCAATGGCATTTGATAGGGTATCACACGAAGGCATTATTTATCAGCTTAGATCTAATGGTATACCAGGCAATGTGCTTGCACTTATGAACAATGGGTTGGAAACAAAAGTTATACTAAATGGGAAACCTCAGAGTGGAAGAGCATTCTTGCAGGGGTACCTCAAGGGTCTGTGTTGTGTCCTATTTTCTTCCTCGTGTATTTTAATGATCCTTCTGATAATTTGAGTTTTGATCCCGAGTTGTTTGCATATGATACGTCATTGTTGTCAGTGATTGAAAATCACCCTGATTGGCGTCCTTTGCTTTGCTTTTGTTTGTGTAAAAAAAGTATACCATGCGCTAGTGCAAGTGTGTGTTGCCTTATTCACATTGTCTGAATTTATTATTATAGTTCTGAACTGTCGGTCATAATGAGAATAAGTTCAATGACAAATTCTATCCCGCCGTGAATGGCACGTAGTCCATAAAATTGTTGTTGTTTGTTGCTTTTAAATTTCATGAGAGAAAAGGAGATTTTTTGAGTTCGAACCTATCTATTAGTCAATGGCTTGACAAAATATTTTGCTTTTATTTGTGATACTCCTAATGACACATTCAGTAGCAGTATAATTTGTTACTTAAGTGAATCAAAGCTACTTTTGACATTTGGATCCTGTAGGCTATGAATGTGTTTGGCAGGTCTCCTCTGTTCCTACGTGGGGACATTTTGTTTTAATTCATACTTAGTAACACTGCGCAGGAAAGCGTAAGAGATGCAATGATGGCAGAAGCTATTTGCATAAGTCCAAGTGTGGTGCGTTCTTTGAATTGGGCAGGTGATTGCTCACGCCGGACTGGATCACCTGTTCGCTGATATTTCTGCGTTTAGCAATAATCAAAGTGGAAGCAAGGTCGGAGGACTGCACGTTCCTAACTTCATTTTGCTTTATTTTGGTGATTGACCAAGACTATGAAGATAGTTAAGCATACTGAGCCTGTGTATTGCCAACATTGATGCAGTGCAACGATTCGTGGCTTCTCTTTCAATACATAACAAGGTGTGTGTTTGTGTGTTTGTCTGTATTGTTCTGGGTCGGTGCTATAAAGAAGATTCTTATGATGGCGACCTTTCTTTTCGTGTTGATGTCACATATTCCGCTTCATGCAGATCTCTTCATAATTTTGCAGCTCAGTAAGCAATAATTTTTCCCACTGCCGTCGATTTTTCTTTTCTGTTTTGCTTACTAGTGAAGATATTCTCTTAATTTGTCCTCTTGTTCTTCTGAAAAGGGGAAGGGACTGTTCCTTGCAAAGAGCCCTTTGATCGTGACTTAAAATTGCAATGCTGAATTTCAGTATTGTGCTCCAGTTATCTTTTCATGTCTACCGATCCTTTTAAACGTTTTCCTTCACCCGTTATGTTTAAAATTTTGTTAGAATCTAGTCCTTAAATTCAATGCATAAAAAGCCACAATTCCCAATGAATAACCCGGTGCCGTGCCTCTGGTATCTGGTCTGCGCAGAATCGAAAATGCTATGGAGTGTTTCAAATACCCACTCGCAAGTTTCACTGGTCTACCTTTGCCACACAAAAATTGACTCGATATCAAATTAATCCCCAGTAAGTAAGCCCCAGGACCATTATCTCTCTCTCTTTCTCTCATCACCCCCCCTGTCTCCCCCCTCACTCGTTGTATAACAAGAGGTCGATTAGAACTGAAAGTATATTTTTCACAGATTGCATGGCATTTTATTTCTTTATGTGAGTTGCACCTGCAGCAGATGCATAAGAAGTGTCAGTAAAAGCATTGTTGAATCAACGGAGCAAACATGCTTTTAAGGCCGTCAGTTTGAAATTCAAAACTAATCAGGTTGTTTGACCCAAGAATTCGCTCTGACAATGGAATAACCCCGTACCTCCGTAGTGATGTTTTTCACTGATAGTCTAACCTTGAACTTTGCATTGTAGTGGACAAAGAAGACTAGGTTGTAAGGCCTTGCTGAGACACCCACTGATGTTTGCGGTTGACGTAAAATGAGAACGTCTGACTTAAAGCATTGATATCAGCTGCTTTTGTTCGCAGGCTTTGGATATTTGATCTTGCAAAAAAATCAGGCCGATTTACTAATTATTGTTTATGCGACTGCTTACCGGTATAACAGTTGTCTGCATCCACAATTAAAACTGCAGAAAGTGGTAATTTTTTTTTGTATTGATATTCAGTTTCGTAAGAATGGTATTTTGACAATCAAACGTTGTGAAATGGCTGGTTGGGTAACGGCAAACGAATTGAAGCTGTTTGTTATCTATAGAGACGAAGTTGAGCAATGCTTTACTTCAGCGAAATGTATACGAATCTGCTTATCTTGAAATAATTATGGTTGTCATCATAGCATGGCAATTGTCACACATCAATCAAAGTTAGTGGATCATTTGATTAAACTGGTTCCATTTATAACGGACTTGACGATTTAGTGATGCATCAGTTAATATGGCTTCTTTCTTATATCTGCTTTGAATCATTGATTGATTGATTGATTGATTGATTGATTGGTTTGATTGATGGATTGACTGATTTCATTGATTGATTAATGCAATTTTTTGATTGATTGATTGATTGATTGATTGATTGATTGATTGATTGATGGATGATCTTCTGATAGGCTGGTAATTCGACCACTTGATTGATCTCTTCTTGAATATCAGAATGATTTATTTTCTGATCGACATGTCATCTGATGATGGAATGATTATATCGATCGTTGACTGGTTAACTGATCATATTAATCAATCCTTCTAATGAAATGACTGCTATCATTGTTGCTTGATCATTACGGTTATTGAGATAGCTTGATTTCCTTTGTGATAATTTGATGAAGTGAGGCTGCTCCTTTGATCAAGTGATTTTGAATTTTCTTAGCTGCAATTTCCACTCAGTTTTTCGCTAAAAGTTTATTTAATCAATAGGCATCAATGTTCTTTTATTTTTCTTATTTGCAAAAACGAATTAAAGGAAAGTTGAGTTCCTTGCTCGAAACGAGGTCCCGAGAACATCTTGTGAAAGAGGTACCATTCTGACCCGTGACATTGTGAAGTAGGGTGGTCAGCCTCTTTCTTTACCCCCGGCTTTAGTCTGTGTACCCTTTTATTGCTGAATGGTTGGATAGGGGACGTCGAGAAGCGGGCACGGACGTGGCTCCAATTTGAGACCTTACTGCAATAGGCGTGTGCCCGAAGCATCTTATTTCATATGCTTCATATTTTATCGATGTTTGTACAGGGTGCAAAGATTCACATCAGTTGTTTTACCATTTCTCCATGTCGACTAAACTTCGTAATGACAATATATTTCAATTAAAGTGAAAAATATATATTTTTCTTCAAAGGACAGACCCGAATATAATTTACAAAGATAAAGATTTTTGTACCCGAACTGTTTCAACTTGGCTTTAAAATGTTTTACAGAGGGGCCCTCTTTGATTTAATTGCTAAACCTGTTCCGGACTTTTGTACCATGGTTTGAGAGCTCCTTTTGACCACTTATTATGAATTATAGTTGAATTGAGTTGATTTGCTATATACACTGTGCCTTGATTGCAGGAGGTGATCAGAAAGAGTCTTGTGACCTCCATAGTAGTATGGACAACATAGCAATGGGGAAGTGCAAAGATCTTGCCGCAGATCAATCTCTAGAATTGCTTCTCAAGAATCAATTTTCTCTTCAATGTTTTGAGGTTGGTTCGCCTCTTTTACTTTTGGTCCTGCCTCGTAGTGGTTCAGCATATGGACTCCGTGCGGGGTTGTTGCACACTCGAATCCCGCACAGTTCACATTACGAACAAACACTGCTAGTGAGAAAGGCGCTGGGAAACTGCCTCATAGCATTCCACCAGCATTCCACCCCTTCAAAAAGACTCCGTGTCCTGTCCGTCTGCCTGTCTGTTTATTTTTTGCTTGCTTGGAATTGCTGAGTAGGCTGTGCATTTGCTTCTTTTACAATACACCATCGCCGCTTTGCTGCAGGGAACCGTTCAAACCATACGTTGACAGATCATACCGTTTACGACTAGTTTAAGAGAGGTCACCGCTGTATGTCATATTTTTTACGAAGAGTGTTGTAGATTTTCGTGCAAATGAATTTGTTAATTTCATGGAAGCAGCTGTTCTTTGGCGTCCATCCTTAAAAGCTTTACATTGATGGCCTATGTACTCTTCTCGCTGTATTATGTTCCATGTTGAGAGAACGGTCTACGCCTTTCAGCAGCGAGTACACATGATAAGTTTGCAACAATTTTATCACGTCAAACGCTATTTGTTCCTTCTTGTTTGCTTTATTTTAGCAGCTGATGACATGAACTGTAATTTTTCTTTGCGTTTTGAAGACAATTTTAGCTGCATTTCTCCAGGAGAGCTACACTGACGATGTGTTGGATCCTCGTAGCTTTCATCCCACAAGCCTATTTTCTCCATTTCCCCATAGTGTTGTTTTACAAGGCAAATAATTGTCCTCAGTACCTTGTTTCAGTTTTATGGGGTGTTCATTGCAAATCATTAATGAATCAATCATTGAAATGGTAGAGCACTGTAGGCAACAATTCAAGAGCAATTTAATCAACTATTTTTCTTGATTAAGAATGAAATGAATGAGAAAACCCATGTTCATTGATAATTTGAAATCTGCGACCCCGTTTCCATCGACCACAACATATACGCTTCCCCATGTCTAAACCTTCCATGTTATCTATTTTGCTACTTGACATTGTTTTAGATTCAACTTGTAAACCCTAAGCCAGGTTAGCCCATTTCAAACTACCTATGTATTAGAGAGGTTTGTGATTGTAATTGAATTCGAATTAAAAGTTTCCATTATTATTATCATGTTTAAGCACTTGAGCTGGCGTTGATTAGACTTGGATTTAACAATATGCCTTAGTAAAGAATTGGAAGGGAAATTATCCCTTGCTTTGGTTCCACTTTTGCTGTAATCTTAATCTGACTTACTGTTTGCTCTCGTGCGTAGACATACTGATAGTTATTCCGCACTCTGTAACTTTTATGTTCAAGGTGAATCTTTCTCTGCTAGGATTTTCTCAAGAAAGAGCACAGCGAGGAGAATATTATGTTTTGGAAAGAAATCGAGAAATTTAGGTCAATCACTGACCCAGTAAAGGTAGCTTCATGTCCAAATTGAATTGCAGATTGCATTAAGCTGTTAATTTGATGATATAATATTGTTTCATAAACTGATTCACGAAGAAGGTATTTCTTGGATTTTCATATTGTTCCAGCTGGAGTTGAAAATAAATCTTTACACTGATATCTTTTAGTTCTTCATTGAGACTCACTCTTACTTTTGTTGTAGCTTCGTAAAAGAGCAGTGGACATCTACCACACCTACCTGGCTGGAGGAGCACCTGGACTGGTAAATGTCGACCAACAAGCGGTGAAAAGAGCAGAAGAAAAGCTGATCAATCCAGATGCACACATGTTCGATTTGCAGCAGCAACAGGTGATTAGAGCTCGGTTTTATGCAAAGCTTTATCGTATGCATATTGGTTGTTCGTCCAAGGTTGATTCCTGTAGCTTCTAAGTGAAAAGCTTCAGATAATATTTTTGTGTCCCTTTCAAGGCAGAAGTTACTACGTACCTTTGGAACTTCTCTCTGTCTGTCTCTCTCACACACAAATACACACAAATACACACACACACACACACACACACACACACACACACACACACACCGCAGAAAGGCAAACACGGATGCACACACACACACCGCAGAAAGACAAACACGGATGCACACACCAATGAATAAAAGCTTCTGGTCGCATATAGAAGAATAGTCGATATAATGTTGTATATATGCGTTGTGTCCTCACTCCTACCATAGAAATCATTGGATTCTACTGTCTTGTAAAATGACCCGTATGGTTCCCAGGGGGGTTGAATGGTGCAAGCATATCCTCTGTAGGTTGTAGAAGGTAACTAAAAGAAGTTGTTGACAGGAAGAGCGTCCCACCCGAAAGACCCAAGTCAACCGTCAAGAAGCTGTGGTCTTGGTGCTTGACAGTCCACGCCTTTGACCCTGCTACGTGGGAGAAGGTTGTGGAAGAATTGCTGTTCTATGACATTAAAAAGACTCCTCAATGCTATATCATTCTGACGTTTTTCTACTCAGATTTTCATTCTGATGAAGTACGATTGCTTTCCACGGTTTCTTAAATCTGATTTCAATCGACCAGCTGCCTTAGTGGATGAACTGGAAGAATGCGAAAACAAGGATAGAAAAAGAAAGGTAATTGCAAAAGGAAATGTTGACAATTAATCTTCATCGAGTCTCCATCGAGCCTTTCCCTCAAATGTGCTTTGAGGGAAAGTGGTTGCAGAATCGGTTACGGGCCGACGAAAAATGAGTCAATATCACTTTTGGCAGTCGATATCCAGGGACATTAACACGGAGGTTCTGCATTGACACCAACGTAGAGGTTTCTGCATTGTCATTTTGATAATTAATAAGAGTATGAACAATGAATGAAGACAACCAGTAAGATTATGAAAAAGGATCGCAAGGAGACAACTATGGCAGGAGTGATAACTGCTTTGTGACCTTTTTAAAGGATTGACTTCGTTGTTACTCTTCAAGTGTCAAATCTCGTCCTATATTTTTCATCTAAGAATGCAAAATTCAACAAAAATGATATCACAAGGACCATGTTATTAGCAGTATGATAGGAATTGATACTGTTGATTATTTTAACAACTAACGATTGAGATACGAAAGGTCTTTTAAAATTTGCCGTTGAGTTCTCTGTAGGAGAGCCGAATGGCCTTGACTAGAGATGATAATTTACAAAGTGACAGTCTCGTGTTGCTTGGAATTTCTTGTAGACTCAATGGCATTTGAAAATGAAGTTATCGAAAGACGCTGGTATGAAATCGAAATTAGAGAATGAAAGTACGGATCAAAATGATAAGAAAAAGACGCTGCTGGGTATTCTGAGTAAAGGTTGGTTCCTTTTTTAATTAGCTTATGCTGCTTTCCCTCATCTGAATCCATTTATTATTTTCTTTAACTTAATAAGAAATTTAGGTAGCAGATTTTTCCCAATCATATATTTCAAATGTTGAGAGCATATACTGTAGGATCAATTCATGTATTTGGATGAAAATCATCGAAAATATACAAGAAGAAAATAATGAAGTCCTCACCTTTGCCCTAACCTCAACCCTCACCTTTGCCCTTTTTGAAGGATCACCTGCCCTGACATTTTATTGGACAAGTTACTTTTCATTTTGAATATATTGAAACCGTGCCCTATTGTTTTTAAGGCAAAGCCCCAAAGCAGAGCTCAAAGTCAAATGGTGAGTGCAACTTTATTTGATTAGTCATCAATTTTTGTTACTCCTCGTATTCTCATTCAAATGTTAACCTTCTCTCTTGCTTTCTTTGTTTCTTGCTTTCTTTCTTGCTTTCTTTTTGAGCCGAAACTCGATTTACTTCCATTCTGTAAATTACACAAGTTTACCCTATCGTTTCATTTCCTAACAGAAGCACCGCAGAGAAAGTTAAAAGGTACGAAATCATTTTGTGCTTTTATTGATCTTGTTAGATAATGATCATGTCCCTTCGCAGAACTTGGCTCTGTTCTCTTCGCTCGGCTTGCTCGTTTCTATATGTCGATATTTCTACTGATCGGCTTTTGTGCGCATCATCTACTTATTCCCTTCCATTCCCTTCCTTAAATTGAAGGAATGTTTTGTCTACAGCTCGGCATGATTCTCAGAATTCTTTGAGCGATAGTGGAAGTAGGCCTACGACGCCAAATATCAAAGATGACAGAAAAAAGTTTGAGCTTCCTAAATCGGTGAGATAGCCCTAATTGTTTTTGCTCTCATAAGTCTGAATGTTTTTCATTTATGAAAAATATTGAAGGATTGATTGAATAAATGGAACTGTTTCCTCAACTATCTTCCCAATCAAGTTAGTCAAGATGATCATAGTGACTTTGATCGGTTTGATTCTTCTGCAGCCCAGTGAAATTAAAGAGCTGCTCGGTTCGGCAACTCCATTTTGTCGTGTCATCCTTCCCAACGGATCTTCAAATGTTGTCATGCTAGAGCCTGGAAAAGTCATCCGACAAATTTTGCAAACATGTTGCAGCCGACAAAATCTTTTGCTCTCTGCCTATGACATCTACATAAACGATGACAATATGGTAGGCTTTCACAAGTCTTGCAATTCACTCTTGTCTTCCTTCTCCTTTACAGTCGCACTGACTTTTTAACTCTATTTTTCTGTCCTTTAATACTTTAAATTTTTGCGAACGGTTTATTGAGGATGTGTTAAAGTTTAGAGAGAAGTCTTTGCCTGCTTGCGTGACCCTTTTTAAATAGAATTAAATAAAATTTGGCTTTTCTTTTTTCAGTAGAGTAACATGATAAGATTTGTCTGCTCAGTCATGCTGGAAATTTTAATTTAATAATAGATATATGATGATTATAATAATAAGCAAATGTTGAAACAGGAATAACCTATCAGTATGATAAGCATTGACTTTTAATATCTTTTTGCTAGGCTGTTGATCTTGACAAAGATTCAATGTTATTTGCTGGGGACGTTTTTCATCTTGAGAAGAAAATACAATTCAGGTCTGTTTTCTTTCAGCTTTATTATTCATTTAATCATTCCTTTGTTGTTCCATGAATTACATTGCAGTCAGGAGATAGATGCCCTTTTATCGATTGATTTTAATCGTACACCTGTCTTGTCAGCGTTGTTTTATTCCATTCAACCCAAATCACCATCCTTTCCCAACTCACCATCCACTCCAGACTCATCATCCACTCCAAACTAACCCTTCCACTCCAAATTCTCCATCCACTCCAAACTCACCATCCTTTCCCAACTCACCATCCTTTCCCAACTCACCATCCTTTCCCAACTCACCATCCTTTCCCAACTCACCATCCTTTCCCAACTCACCATCCTTTCCCAACTCACCATCTACTCCAAACTCACCATCCACTCCAAACTAACCCTTCCACTCCAAATTCACCATCTACTCCAAACTCACCATCCTTTCCCAACTCACCATCCACTCAAAACTCACCATCCATTCTAAACTAACCCTTCCACTCCAAATTCACCATCTACTCCAAACTCACCATCCACTCCAAACTAACCCTTCCACTCCAAATTCACCATCTACTCCAAACTCACCATCCTTTCCCAACTCACCATCCACTCAAAACTCACCATCCATTCTAAACTAACCCTTCCACTCCAAATTCACCATCCACTCCAAACTCGCCACCCAATTCAAACTCACCATCGACTTGATGGCGAATTTTCGTGAGTTTAACTTCGTAAGAATTTGATTTTGCTAACTCCATTTGAATTGTTATCTATTTCGTATTTCGTATTTCGTTATCTATTCTCTTTTTCAATCGGTTATTCTATTTCTTGCGTTTTGATATAATTTTTTCTCTCACAGATTCGACCTTCCAAGCAAACGATCCGTCGCAGTGAGGGAAAGTTCAAATGCAGTTTTGTACGATGTTATTGAACCTATTATGAGAAAAAATGGCTACGACATCGATAACTTCGTCATAAATCTTGTAAGGCTTTTCCTTCCTTTCATAAATGGATGGCTGGTTACTTCTAATTCCTAATTTTCCTGTATGTGAATTCAACATCATGTCATCAATGAACATATTACATGTGATAGCACTGTTTTCTGTGGAATCTTGGTTTTTATTCAAGTTGGAAATTTGTTGTAATCTTCGTAATTTTTCCTTAGTACAAGTGTCAAGCAACCATTCCACTTGACTGCAAAATTGCCACTGTTGAGAATAAGCATCTTATAACTGCGCCAAAAACAGACTTGCAAGGTATTAGATATTGTCAATCTTTTTTATCTGCGCCACGGAGACTTCCCTCTATCTCTCTCTCTCTCTCTCTCTCTCTCTCTCTATCTCTCTCTCTGTCCCTCTCTCTCTCTCTCTCTCTCTCTCTCTCTCTCTCTCTCTCTCTCTCTCTCTCTCTCAGGGTCTCTCTCTCAGGGTCTCTCTCTCTCTCTCAGGGTCTCTCTCTCTCTCAGGGTCTCTCTCTCTCTCTCAGGATCTCTCTCTCTCTCTCTCTCTCTCTCTCTCTCTCTCTCAGGGTCTCTCTCTCTCAGGGTCTCTCTCTCTCAGGGTCTCTCTCTCTCAGGGTCTCTCTCTCTCAGGGTCTCTCTCTCTCAGGGTCTCTCTCTCTCTCTCTCTCTCTCTCTCTCTCTCTCTCTCTCTCTCTCTCTCTCTAAGGTCTATCTCTAAGGTCTCTCTCTCAGGTCTCTCTCTAAGGTATCTCTCTAAAGTCTCTCTCTCAGGGTCTCTCTCTCTCTCAGGGTCTCTCTCCCTCAGGGTCTCTCTCTCTCAGGGTCTCTCTCTTTCCTGGTATCTCTCTCTCTCTCTCTCTCAGGGTTTCTCTCAGGGCCTCTCTCTCTTTCTCTCCCTCTCTCTCTAAAACTATGTCATATTAGCAGCCTATCGTTGCTGTAGTTGCTCGCGATTCCAGTTGCTCGGCGCTTACCCAAGCGAGGCCAATGGTGGTCACCTTGCCGATGGAGCTCGCTAGGAGTTGCTGCCGATTTGAGGGTGCATTTTGATAGTCCTGATGCACTATAGAGAGACGTAACATTTGAATGATGGAGTGCTGAAAAGGCTAGGAGCTCACAATATGGCATGCTGAAGATGACGAGTGGAATGACGAGATTGGATAGAGTTGAATGTCAGTATGTGTTGAACGCTTTGTAGTCTTCAAGTTGATGTGATGAAAACGTACTTTTGCTTCATTTACCACCTTGTAAATCAGCAATTCTCTCAGGTAATTTTGCTAATGCTCCCATGGTTTCTTGAAGGTCTTCGACAATCATTTGGCAGCAATGTGGCATGGAAGCCGCCAGCGTCGGGGGGCGTTAAGACAAAAGATGCAAAAACGTCATTCAGGAAGCAGAGACAAGGAAGCAAGGATGATTATTCCCTGCTTGCTACATCGAAATTGGTGACAAAACCAGTGAAAAGTAGTGAAGAGTTGAATAAGTTCTCAAGGAGAGGGTCTTTAGAAGGCCCTCGATCATACTTCGCAAGGTTAAAACAAGGAATTAAAAACAGCAGGGCAACAAGATCTAAAAGTGTTGATCATACCAAGTATGGGTTAAAAGGTAACTAGAATTCTTTATCTATTGAAAGATGTTCGGTTTGAATTTCCCATGAATTTGTCACTCTGAAGGAAAGAGCTATTTGCAGTGATGCCATAAAGGAATTGAAAATTAGATTTGAAAGTGATTGAGATTCACATCGTCATTAATCAGCTGATTAATTATTCAGTTGATCGATTAGTTTAATAAATGACTCACTGGTCGATTTATCTATCTATTTATTAGTTTTGTTGCTTAATTAGTTTCTCTTTGCTTTACTTTATACATCTATTGTGATATTGTTTCGTTGCAATTCATCTTGGTTCATCAACATATATCGTGATATCTATAGTTATGTTGATGACTTCTTTCTAAAGAGTTTGATCACGATAAGTAACACGCGAGTTGCTTCAATCGGTCGTCATTTGAATTTTAAATAGTCCAGAGTAAATTTGGATGATTTCCCTTGCGTTGAGGTCTTTTGTTGCCATGTTCTTACTTTGAATTTTCCATTTTGCTGCAGCTTCGAAAACGAAAAGCACTAGTGAAAATGTTGAAGTTGGAAAAGTTTCACACGAAAATGGAGACTCAGGGGATTTGCTTTCAGCTATGAGTGACAATGGGAGAGTTGATTCTAGAAAATATTCTGAAACATCGGAAAGGTTTAGGCCTGCATCGGAAATATTTTACTCAAACGATGATGATGATTATAGTGATGATTATTTTGATCGACGTGCCAGCATGCCGTCAACAAAATTTACCAGAGAAAGTTCTTCTGATGTTAATCAAACGGACTCAGGCTCAGATTTCTCAGTGCCTCTATCAGAGAGAGGCCCGTCTGCACTGCTGCCCAAACCCAAGAATATGCATTTAAGCCTCACCGCGGCGATGAGCGATCCGGAATTAGCAGTGAGGCGGAATCGAGCCAATAACATTAAAGCGCTTGCAGAGGACTTTAAACGAACGAAAAGCTCTGCTGAAAGAAATTTCTCATACAACAAAGAAGAATTGGAAGGTTCGCAAAGTCGGAAGAAGTTACCAAGAAACCTAGAAACCTGGAGAGCAAGAGAGAACTCATGCGACTCGGCCAGTAGTTCTCCAACTGAATTCATCGACGTAGGTAAGGTTAAGAAAATAAAAAGAGAAGATGCGAAAAGGCATTCATCTCCAAGGGCCACCAGGCATTCACCAAGAAGCCCTCAAAATAAACAAAAAAGGTTTTCGATTCAAGAAGCGGAAATAGCAATAGCACATTCACCAATTTACCTTGATGACGTCGGGAAGCAGAGAGCAGCCAAAGTGAGGCCATTACCAATCAATATTGCAAATGAATCAGAAATTTTAAAGGGGCTTGATCTGGGGAGTTATGAGAACGTTCGCACCCCAGATATAGTTGTGGATGACGTGGATGGAATGGAGGATTCGTTTGATGGTGCAATCGAAAGATTGAGAAGTCAAAAAACATTTAGCATCGAAAGCTTTGAGTTTGTCAGCGACACTCCACCGCATGGCGAGCAAGAAAGACAGAAGTTTGAAGAATCGAAAAATGCAAAGCATGCTGAGTCATTGACAGTGGACAGAATTGGAGATTCGTCGAGTGAGATGTCACCCAGTAGCCCATCTATGTCAGAATGTGATTTCAATATAACAGTGACAGGCTCAGTGAACGACGAGACATTGATAATGGAGAATAAAGACACAGGCCTTGATCTGTCTGGTCTAATGGACATGACAAACATGAAGCGGAGCAGGAAACAAGCCAAGCAAAGGGGAGAGAAAGACTCAAAAATCAAGGAAACGGCTATCACTTTTGTTTGATGATTTTAAGTGAATTGCTCGTTCCTAATTTATTCCTCTGTTTTGACCAAACCGAGGCGCAACTCAAATTGACTTTGCGATGCACACATTTTGAAAAACTACCATTGGATTCAGGGAAACGATGTACCAAGTGTCGTTTCAATGCCATCCCTTTGCTACACTGCTTTTTAAATCTCATGAATATATTCGGGCTAAAATAACACCATTGATATCATGCTCGTTCGAATGAAGATTATAATTATGAAGAGGGGATGACGTTTTGCAATATCTGTGATCGACTTTGATCGAATCCCAAGTAGCTTTGTTTATTTTACGACTAAGACAGTGTTTCATACCCATGTTTTTATGTTTCATTTTCGATTTTGTATGTTCTTTCTTACATGCTTTGTCAGTAAATTAGTTCTTTCTTAACATCTCAACTATTTATTATGTGATTTTTACTTTCAACACCAATCAAAGTTGCTATAATCTGCGGTGCAGGATTTTAACCAATAAAGTTGTGTAATTATAGGTAATATATAAGTTAATTTAACCTTGATTTTGTATGCTTTTTGTCTCCATATCTTGCTGAGACTTTTCCGAAGCATCTATTTTGCTCCTCTTTAATTGTAAAACAAAGTCCTCTATTGCGGGAATTTATGCAATTTCTAACGACAGCAAGACTGGCACATTTTTTGCCTTTGGGGTGTGAGAGTATATGTGGCAAATTGCAACCAGAAATCAACCAGAAAATGATTGCCAAGAAAATGGCAATGCTCTTTGCTATCAGCCAGCGGTGCAGTAGATGGAGCAGGGGTGAAGGGGTGTTCAGGGCCTCAGCTCGTTAGGGCCACCAAATGGTTGGCAATTTTTCTATCATAAATCAACCCATAGTTGCTGGTGTACTAGATATTTCAAAAACAGTTGCTATTCTGTTTATTTTTTCACGATTCGAGTTTCACATGTTTGAATATATAAGACCTGGCGAAGTGTAAATATGTCCATCAATTTTTGGCTATTTGTATTGAAGCTAATTTGCTTAATGCGACAATTTCCACTTTTGAAGGTACCAGGTGAATGCGTACATATTTTCTACTTAAAATTGACATCCGGGCTAAGACGCCTCTTGGTCATGTTGGCCACAGTAGCTCGTCATCTTTCTCTGCAGCTGGACAAAAGGCCTCGCAAGGGTAGAACTGATGGCCGAAAATGCAAACATTGGCACATGTCGAATGGATGAATGTGAGAGTTCTGCAGGTGTAGCATTTGTCAAACATGGCTTGGCATCCATTTATGAACAATGCAAGAAAATGCATCAGGTCTCTGCAGCATAGTTTAACCAAGCACGACATCGCCAAAACGTCGTTTCTACCCAGGGCGTTCCATGTTTTTGCAACGAACAAAATGGCGGCAGATCGCCTGGATGTGTCTGGAATCTTCCCACCCATTCCGACACCTTTTAAAGAGAACGAAGACATCGATTACGAAAAGCTGAAAGAAAACCTTGATAAATGGAATAAAGTCCCATTTGCAGGTAATTTTTCAGAGTTTTAATGCCTGTTGTGAATGGGATCCTTCACCGACTGAAATACAGTACGTCACACTGAAAACATTTCATGGCAAAATGTACAGCCAATTTACAGCAAAATGTACAGCCAGTTTATAAAAAAATGAAATCTGACTCCTATGTGAAATATTTCTGGTTGAATGTTATACCTCTTGAATTTTGTTATTGTTATTAGGATTTTAGATGTACATTTTGTTTATTGTGAACTTTCCCTTGTGACCTAGGCCGTAAGGAAGTTTTAACGTGTCATTACCCTTAAAAATTGTATACGTACATGCATACATGACCATAGATACTACCAACAGCCAGAAATCAAGCTCATATGTTTATTTTTGAATTAAATAAATTGTTGCTTCCATGATTATCCTGTTATCAGCCAACTCCAATTTGACTCTGGTTGATGAAGGTAGTTCCACACCAAGCCATCTCAGTTTCCAAATACTTGGATTTTGTCACCATTGCATTCTCAAATTTAGATTTGATAATGCAATGACAGATGGTAGTCTAAAAATGAAAGGTTTTACCCCGTTGTAAGAATACGTATGAAGTCTTAAACTGTTTGTGTGTTGTTCTTTTCTCTAACTTTTTTTTGTTCTTTGAATGAATGATAGATTTCTGAAAATTGTAAGTGCTGTTCTTGCTGCATGATATGTGACCTTGTCTTCCTATGCCAAGAACGGCACAGTATATGAACATTATTAGTTGTATTTTATTTTTGATTGAAGTATAAAAAGACATACATAAGTACATAGCCATACATACATAGTCATTCATATCCATACATAGCCATACATATTCTTACATACGTAGCCGTACACACATAATGATTTATCCAGGATAAAGCCTTATGTAACCCTAGCAGACTGGTTGTGCTTTTTGACATTGATTCAAAATAGGCCTCCTTTAGCATAGAAATGCAAAGCAACTGTTAGAGTTTTTTTCTTAGGCTATGTAGTACAAGGCTCAAATGGTGAATATGTGTACCTATCAACGAAGGAACGGATTTCCATGGTTGAATTTGTGAGAAATGCAGTACCAAAAGACAAATTGATCATTGCAGGATCTGGATGCGAAGGTATGGATTTTAATGTTTGAATCAAAGTTTTCAGGCAGCAAAACATATCAAGGAATGCTAATTCTGAATATCTGTGACATACTATGGAGCATGTCTTGGGAAATTTATGCTTCAATGTACAGTTGAGCCAGTAAAATGGTTAATCATTATTAAATGCAAATATTCTATCTCCATACAATGTGTGGCAGCAATAGCATAACAGTAATGTAACACAAACAATAATTCTTACTACTGGACTCAGATTAACAACAACTTGCTAACATGAATTAATAAAATCAACCAGAGACAGGAATTTCTGGGGCAGCTATTTTATTTCAAATTTTTGATATTATATATTGTCAAGATGGTCATTAAGGTTAAGCTGATCCCCATACTGAAACCAATATGACCTTGTCCAAATGGTACCATCCTATTCCACTGTATTGTCTCCAACTGCCTTAGTCCTAGGCTGTGGTGGGATTTGTCTCATCCTTGGGGTTTCCCCGCTTGCTTGCACCATTGACCTCCATCTGCATTGCCTTTATCACACTTAGCTGCTATTCTAATAAGACTCTTGAGCTACACCATCAGCCTGCCATATCCCTCAGGGTAACCATTGCCCTTTAAGTCAACATCTCCATTTCTTGCACAAGGTGCTGTCATTTGTATTTGATCATATTTTAGCTTCTTATGATCTATAATTTACTAACAGCAATAGTTTTGATTGTCGTTAGTTATCAACATTAATGCTATTAACAGGAACGAGGGAAACCATTGCATTGACTGAAAAGATGGCTTCTGTTGGGGCAAGTGCCGTTCTTGTGACAACGCCATGTTTTTATAAAAACCGAATGAATGTAAAAGCCATGAATAAGCATTACACTGAGGTAGGAAGCTTTAGATATAAGACAAAAATATGTGTCATTGGATTTAACAAGTTTCATGATGAATGAATCAATCAATGAATAACTGCATGAATGGATAATTGAATGACCAAATAAATGAGTTAAAAGATGCATGAATGAATGAGTGAATAAATGACTAAGTTTGATGAATCTGTAAATGATTCAATCAATGAGTAATTGACAGGATGAGTGAATGAAGTAGTAAATAATTGAGGAATGAGTAAAGGAATGATCTGATTGATTAATTTTTCAATCAATGTATTATTGATTGAATGAACAAATTAATTAATTATTTCATGAATGAAGGAATAAGTAGATGAATGAATGAATGGAGGAATGAGTGTTGAACGAGTGAAAGGATTGAGTGAATTAATTTACTAAATGATAATGAATGATTGCATGACCAAATGAATGATTGAATCAATCAGTCAGTTCATCAAATGATCGATGGATGATTGAGATGATTCTAGATGAATGAGGTAGTTGATAGACAAATGAATAGATAAAGGAATGGAGTGATAAGTGAACAATAAGAACAGAAATGTCTTCCTGTATAATTTATAGATTTGCAAAAATCTCTCAATTCTTAGATTGCTGATGCCTCTCCCATACCTGTCATCCTTTACAATGTTCCTGCAAATACTGGTGTTGAATTTCCATTGGAAAGTATTGTGGCACTCTCAGAACATCCAAACATCATCGGACTGAAAGATAGTGGTGGCAATGTAAGTTGTTTTATTCATGAGCCAGTTTCAGAGTGCTTGCTGTGGATTGCAGTGAATTTGGGTTCAAGGCCACAGTTCAGCCACCACTAGTTTCATGCTAAGGATTTGGCTTTTTGGGGAGGGCATAGGAGTTTAACATACAGTGCCTGCAACAACATGTGGCCCATTGCCAAGGAATTGAGATGAGTGCCACCTTTCTCACCAAAACAATGAGGAAAAGAAGTTGGAATGTTTTCAGTTCTTTAGCATTTTCATATCGAATGCTGTCATTTGGGAGGAAGAAGGAAGAAAGCAAAAGGCTAAGAAGAGAGAGAGAGATTAGATTGAGTTTATTAATCTTAGATTTGAAAGATGGCAAGTTTTAGGATTCAGGACAGGAAGAAGAAGGGAATACGTTCCATTAATTGCATTTTCTTGGGATAGATGATGATTTGTGGGATAGAGTTTGTGGATTGGGCAGTGAAGCTTGGAAAGGGTGTGAATGGGTTGAGTTCTGGTGGTCCTGACACGCCTCAGAGAAACAGGAATAATATCCCTGATCCCCAATTAAACGAGGATGGGAAGGAGATTGGAGAGATTTTGTGCTGGGGATTGTCAATGAAACAAATGGCTTGGACTGGAATTTGTCGAGAAGACAGAGAGTAGATTTTGGAGCGCCACCCCAGACGTGGGAGAAGTACTCTAAAGAAGGACGGATATGGGACTTGTATATAGATAGAAGGTGAGAAGATGAGGAAAACCCGCTGGCTCTTGCGAGGAAACCGAGCTTTTGAGATGCATGTTTAGCAAGGATGTGAGTTTTCCAAATGAGGTTAGATGAAAAATAAAGACCAAGTTGTATAAAAGAAGTTGAAGTGTCCACTTCATCGCCATCTATGAGGACAGGTGGAAAGTTTTAGTTAAGTTTACGTTAAATGACAGCCTGTTTCGTCTTGCTTTGGTTGAACAAAATTAGGTTATCTTTACCCTATTTCTCAATAAGTGTCAAATCATTCGAGAGAAGAGAGGTTGAGTTGCTTCTATGAAGTGGGATATTGCCATAGGTCTAGTCATTTGAGTCGAATAAAAATGTAGTAGTTTGGAAACTATCATCAGCAAAAGAGTGGATGCTATAAGGTGTAGAGGAGAACAGATCATTTCTGAGGAGAATGAAGAGAACAGGGGAGATGATAGAGTACACCACCAGCATTGACGAAGTGCAGATTAGAGAGGAAGCCGTCGTCAGAGAGGAAACTACCGATCCAATTAATGAGAAGGTGATTTAGACCAAACATTGGCAGGTTAGTGAGAAGACCATTGTGCCAGACGCGATCAAAGGCCTTGGAGATATCGAGAGAGATCACTCTGCTCTCACCACAGGATTCTAGAGCAGAGGACCAGACATGGACAGCATAAGAAAGAAGATCACCAGTAGACCTGGCTTTTCGAAAGCCATACTGGTGATCAGAGAGAGGATTGTTTGTTGTTTCTAGGAAGGTAAGAAGTTGTTTAGTGATGATGGTCTCCATAGTTTTAGAGATGAGTGAAGTGATTGCAATAGGACGATAGTTCAGTGGATCAGATTTTCCCCATTTTTTTGGAAATAGAAGATGTGAGCTAGTTTCCAGGAGGTATGATATATATCAAGAGCGTAGGAAGGCTGAAACAGTTTTTTAGGAATATGGGTAAGTTCAGGGGCAGATTTTTTAAGAAGTATAGCTGGAATGCCATCTGGGCAATGGGTGACATTGTGAAGCTGGAACGAAGGTAGTGATGTGGTCGGGACACTTGGGTCATCAAGGTTAAGTTGGAAGCAAGGATTAACGCAACAAGTCTGCCTTGGATGAAGGAATTCTCGAAGAAAGGCAAGAGTTGTTTTTGGTGGCAGGAAAGATGAGTGGCAGAAGTTTTTGAAGAAAAATTTGGCCATAGATTAAAGGAACGAGAGCCAGCCTGGCAGAAAGTGATTTGAACGTACTCATTTTTATTTGTCATGAAAAGCGATGTATTTTTGCACCCCTTCATATGAATTTTTGCCTGCTGCAATTTGGTGATAATCTAAAATTGTGTTGCTTTGCAGATTACTAACATTGGTGGAATTATCCATGAAACTTCCAAAAACAACTTTCAGATTCTTGCTGGCTCTGCAAGTTTTTTGATGCCATACCTCTCACTTGGTAACACAGTTTGATACTTCATTTTCTTCGCACCCCTTTTGACATAAACAGTCCAGGTATAACGCGTTACAACTTTAACGTTTTATGCGTCAGTTTCTCATACCTCTAGATGCACAATGTTTGGTTTCGAGGTGTCTATTTTAGTGAAGTGGTCTTTTTAAATCTTTTTTAACAAGCTTTATCTTTACTGATGTGAAGCAAATTGCCTCCCGTGATATTTGGATTCTCAAGTTTTTGTTTATTGATAATCGTATCATTCTCTTCTAGGTGCAGTGGGTGGGGTCTGTGCTCTTGCCAATGTACTCGGGAAAGAAGTATGCGATTTGTACCAACTCTGTAAAGAAGGGAATTTAGACGATGCTAAGCAATTGCAGTTGAAACTGGTCAAGCCTAACGGAGCTGTAAGTGAATTTTCTCATCTTCCATGCAATAGTTATTGATAAGAATTATGAATAATTAGAAGCTATTCAATTGCTCATAAATTTTGTAATGCTTCTATGTCTCCGTTGTCAAATGTCAGATGAAAGCTTTAATACTGTCGAGAGAGCTTGATTTTCATAAATTTTTCATCATGCAGCCGGAAATGATTTGGAGTCTCTATTTCTCACCAGGTCACCCGAAAGTACAATGTTCCAGCTATGAAACACGCAATGGATCTTTATGGGTATTACGGTGGTCCCTGTCGCTCTCCTCTGACGTCACTTCTCACCAGTGAAGCTTCTGATGTCGAACAAAGTTTTGTAGATTTTTCCCGAAATTGATTCAAGTTCGTTTATGACATGTGACATTTTTTGTCCATAACAGAACCATTTTTAATTCCCATAAACGCCTTCCATTTTCAGTGTTTAATTCTAATTGAAAATCTGAATAAAACGATACTTTTTAATGAATATTGTGATTTTTGATGGAAATGATCATATTACACATCAAACCTGATTTTTCGGTGTCCCTGTCATTACTTCTGTTATTTCTTTTTGTTCCATCTTCGATCTTCGATCCGTGAATGGGGACAAAAGCAACTAGCAATACCTTTAAGATATTTGCTAGTTGATTTTGCCTCCGCTCACTCACGTTTCTTTATTCCCCTCCATTGCTTCTCTCGATCGCAGCCGTCCTGCGTTCTCCGGTAGCCTCGTTGGAAGAACCGTTGCAAGTTTCACTTGACGTCATTCGGATCTGTTTTGAGGACTTCAGATTCCACCGCAGACGCATCTTAAAGACAAAGCAAATTAACTGATTAAGCTCGTATGGCTGATCCAGACAGTTATTTGATGAAGGAGATTCTGTCGTTTGATCTCCCCCCCCCCCTCTCCCCCTCTTTATCGCAGAACGACGTCATTTTCAGCTGCAAACTGGCCCGCATTAGCAAATAACGAATATAGTAATAATAACAATTTTGACAGTAATAATAATGCGATCATATTTGTTAAGACATAAAGATTTTTCAGCTGCAATATGCTTTTATCAGCCATAGACATGCTTATGAATTGCAAAAATTTAAGATGAAGGATGAAAATAATTAACAATTCGAAGTCAAAATATTAGCATTATTTCTTTTTTTGCTCACAAACGGCAATCAAATCGGCTGCATTTGGGTTCAGAAATCCTTCCATACCTTCTTTTTCTTGTCAAATGAATTTTTTTAATGCCCTCATCGAATACACCTAGAGTATGTTGCCAAAAGCTTCTTACCTTTGTGAGTTGCTGTTTGTGAGTACATCTTTAAGCTTGGCTTGATGCTGGCATTTCATCTAATGAGGAACTGCGTCTTCTACACTCCGTTTTATTAGCTGTCCGTTTGCATTACATCATTGCAACTGCACACATTACCGCAAAGATCTGGAATTCAATCCACGCTTCAGCGCGAAATGCGCTCGCGTGCACAAGATTCTATTGAAGTTAGCAAGCGGTCTGTTTTACACTTTATTGAATCGTGTGGTCTGCTTGCTTCGCGCGTAAATACTCTAATGCACAAATTACCTCCGATGAGGTAATGTTTCTTGCTTCGTTGATTAAATGTATTGCAGGTAAGTGCATGCAGACGCACCCCCTCGAATTCCCAGTGCCGCTCTCTTTCTACTCAATTTTCATCTATCTGTGATTTGCATATTTCAACTATCCTTTTCATGATGCTTTTCTGTTGCTACCTTTCCTGTTTCTATCTATCTTTTCATGATATTGTTCTCTGTTTTACTCATCTATCTATTCATCTTTTTTATTTTTCTAGACTATTTGTTCCTCTGTTCATTCGCTCCGTTGGTGTAACAGGTAAATTTCTTATCGGTTTAGTGACCTCGTTCTGATATCCTGTAGCAAGCCTCGTTTCATTGTAGTGTAGTCTGGGAGCAGAGGTCGCGCATGAATAAATCTGACATTTAAGATGTTTTCAAAATCAATCATTCGTGAAACATTTAACGTTTTGTTAGTTTAAGAGAACTCTTTTATTTCCTTCCGATCTGAGTTGGATCTTCGCGGTTGGCTTCATTTTTAATGTAGATTTGGTGGAAATAATTGCTGTCTACAAGTTCACAAAGTTGTCTTAAGGCCTTATATTTGCTAGAAATTATAAATCAATGTTGGACAGCTCTAATTTTTCAATCTTCGTCTCTTCTTGCAAACTAAGGAAATAGCAACCTAGTAATGAAGATATGCCGTGATATAGTGGCTAAGCGTGCAGACTCATAACACAGGGGTTGAGAATCATGCACGTGTCGCAACGAAAGGACCATTTGGGAGGAAAGTAATGGGAAACCACTTCATACAATCCACTTCCCTCGAAAAAACTCACAACCCTGTCTCTTGGTTTCTGCTACGCTCGAAATCTAATATGCTACGCAATTAGTAGTTTAGGTAACAGTATTATAACCAGTTTTGATCAAGGTAACATTTCTCTCTGCAGAATGTATGTGTTGCAAAAGGTTTTGTGCAGAGTGTCGAAATGCAGAAATAGTCAGTGTTTTGTCATTTGCCTTCTTAAAGATATCTCCATAAAATTGCTCTTAAGATGACCGATGCATTATGTCCGACATTTCCTTTTACCGACAGATCTTTTGACATTTTTGCTCAGGGGCCATGGTAAACTGGTTTAGCGCGCGGGCGCCCAACACAGGGTTCTCAGTTCGAATACTGCACGATGCACAGTGACAAAAATGTCGCTTAGAAAGACAATGAGAATCATTCCCATGCTTCAAAAAGCTGAAACAACGGCCTCGAGCTGAAATCGCGTCTGCTACGAATTCAGTTACATTTCTCAACCTCTGTTGTGAATTCCTCCCTGTATTCGTTCTTCCGCGTGGATACAGAGTATTGTCCTTCCAATGCAAAGACCCGCACATCAAGTGTACAGTATTGATCCAGAGATTCCTTATTGCGGACCCTTTGTCCCATAACTCAAAAGTTTATTGCTAAAAGGTGCTTCATCCAGTGATTTTTCAATCGAAATTGTTGTTTCTTCTTTCTTTTTGCTTCAAAATCTGAACAAACTTTCTGACAGTTCGTGTGAGAGATATTTTTCTCTATCATTGCTATTTGGTTAGCTTTAACCAATGTTTTATCACAATGCTTCTTCGTCCTCTGTCGTTATCCTACACTTTAGTCGGGTCATCGGTGTGAATTAGCAGTCTGGCATGGTGGAAATTCCCCACTTTACAACCAACTACCCTTCCTGACACGGGCCCTTCCGATCTGTCCTGGCTTAAGGCTAGCATGGGGAACGCACTTCATACACAACCCCAATGGCAGGGCTAGCTATTGCCAAGAGATGCTTATATTCGATACGCTCGCATCTAAACCTCAAATTGATAATCAACAGGTGAAGCTGAGACGAATTATTGCATGCTCTTCTTTCGCAGCCTCGTTTGAAAGTTCGATCAGCATTATGTTCAGGAAAAAAGAATTAGCTTGAATTGATCACGCCTAGATCCAGCCTGTGACACCTCTAATCTAAACCAGACCATGAAAACCAAACACCAACCAACCCTGCAATGGTTAGAATGCGCCATACTTCGACACGTGCGCCTTTCTTGAGCTCTGACCAGAAAATAAAGCCCAGCCCTTGCAATCATGGGCTGGTTACCTGTAGAAAAACGCAAAGGGTTTTAGGTCTTGTGTTTCAGACTGCGCAATTACATGACATTCGAGTGAGTTTGTGCAAGACAAGTCTTGGATAATCGTTAAGAAAATGTTGCAATCAAGTAGATTCAGTAAATAATTCTTGTGTAGATAATAGATGTGCTGGATATTGAATAAATGGTCAAGGCTGTTTTCAACGGCAGATCGCAATTAATCAGGTACTCTATTCATATTCATTGGCCACCAGTGGCTTTTTGACCACTCTCCATGCCTCTTGTCACAAGGCTTGCTCTCAACTTGATTCTCTTTGTCGCCAAATCTGTCCTAATTTGCTTCAAATCTAGAAAGCTACGCGGCTAAGGAGAGTAATCTATTGTTGCACCATGCAGTTTTAGCTGAAAGGAAGATTGAGATTAAGCAACCTGTGAATCAAAGCTCTTCTAAAGTGAGTAATAATTTGCGAACATCAACCAGTCTTGCTTTTACAACACCGCATAGTAATTAAATGTATAATTGGACCGAGGGAATCAGCTTGGTTGCACGGTGCTTATAGCTCGAAATATTTATTTTTTCCGTCTGCATTTATAATTTAAAATCATAAATAACTCAATTTTAATCACGTTTTATATTCTGCCCTGTCTTATTAACTATTATTTCACAAAATATTTTTCAATGAGTATTCCTCGTCTAGATGCAAGCTGTTTGGTTCGTCTGAATGCAAACTAAAAAACTGTGAAGTAATTTCAAATGAATTTGAGAGTTTTTGTTCATATCTCAAAGGACTTGTCTTTCGTTCACTCCTGCTTCAGGCCAGCTGTTTAGATTTCCAATTTGACTTCTGACTTTGATGATGTTTTATCTAAATTTTCATGATAAGCAACGTGGAAGAATTCGGAAGCTTATCTACGCCTCATTTGGTTTCCAAAATGCAGCGAAAATCTTTTGCTGCAATTCAGACTTTTTCTCAGTGTACTTACTTGACTTGACTTAAAAGTGTTTACAGGAATTGTGAGTTGTCTATTCGTAGCTGCAAAGCGGACATATTTTAAAATGGCGGATAGTCTTCGATAACATCGAAACATGTTTCATTTAGTTCGGTTAAACTAATTTGCCTTTTCTTCGTTCTTAGATGTTCTTAGTCAAAGTTTCCTTGTTTTTCTTATTATCACAGACTATTTTAGGTAAGTATCAATATTCTTACTTAAGTATATCATATTCATAAATTCATGCAATAATTGATATTTTGGTTTATTTCCACTGTCATCTGTATCTCATTGGGTATGCATCATCATGAATTCAACCCTTCCCCCGGAGTCAGTTCATTCATCACGGGACCCTCTGCATTTTCTTGTCCTCCATCAAAAGGGGCCTTGATTTACTTGGCTTGGAATTCAAGCCATTTTCCAAATGATAAGATACTGTATAATCTTAGTTTCTCGATGGAACCATACCAACAAATATCATACAAATTTTGCTGCATTTCTTTGCTGATCAACTTTTCATTTTTTATATGTCACCTTTAATCTATTCATTATTTATTGGGGTTATGGGTTTTTGTTTTTCTATCTATTCTTTTTTGCATTTTGGACAAGAGAACAGTGTGACATGCCCTTGTAGTAGGCGCAGTCAGTGCCCCGCAGTCAGTGCCCCGCAGTCAGTGCCTCGTATTCAGTGCCGCGTAGTCAGGGCCTCGTATTCATCGCCTCGCAGTCAGTGCCTCGTATTCAGCGTCTCGCAGTCAGTGCCTCGTATTCAGCGCCTCGCAGTCAGTGCCTCGTAGTCAGGGCCTCGTATTCAGCGCCTCGCATTCAATGCCTCGTATTCAGCTCCTCGTAGTCAGTGCCTCGTATTCAGCGCCTCGCAGTCAATGCCTCGTATTCAGCTCCTCGTAGTCAGTGCCTCGTATTCAGCTCCACGTAGTCAGTGCCTCGTATTCAGCGCCTCGCAGTCAGTGCCCCGCAGTCATTTTTGAGACATCCTTTTCTATCCACTTATACATTGTAGACCTACATTGCTCCTCCGTAATGCTTTCCTGTTCTTTCGCATTAGGTGCACAGCGACCGAAAGACCTCACACTCGGGAAGCCTCCTCCGCATAATGTTATGAATGGCAATGAGAAGGTCGAAAAGTCGGAAAAATCGGCTACTGGTGGAGACGCTCCAAAGGAGGCTGCAGGGAAAGTAGAACTCATTGATAAGCAACCAACGGGTCAAAGTAAGTTATGATGATTATGATGATGATGACGATGAGTTATAATTGTACTAAGCAAGAAGTCTCAAATGTCATTGCTTAGCATTCTTCGTCACAGTAATTGAATAAAGGATGAGGAGAAAATCAATTTGAGCGAATCAATTTGGATCCATGGCAATGTAACTGAATTCGGCTAAATTCAACGTGACTTTGCTGAGGCCATGCTGGGAATGCAGCTGGAATCCACAAGATTCTTTATTTTGATCTTCCGACACAACAGCTACTGTCAACCGTGCTTGGCAATTCTCTGTATTTTAGTTTATCTTCTGCTGAAATCAATTTCCTGATGATAAAAAAATGCAAACTTCAATAATGTTTAACTGAGTTTTGCAGCTTTATTGTCTTTGAAAATGACCGACACTCGCTATTTTCAAAACGTATTAATAGAGAATACAGAACATTGGTCTTAACTGATTTCAGATCTTTACTTTTAATTAGTAGATAGCTTGATTGCCTTGACAAAGAAGTTATTTTCTCAGTAATGCTTCCTCTGCCAACGTGGCAATAGACCCTTTTGACGTGTTTTTATATAGATTATTCTAAATATGCAATTTACTAACAAGCAATCAGATTACGAAACTATAGTAGAAAGAGTACGAGAATGCATTGCTGAATTTAGATGTTACACTTAAAATATACTGAAATGAAGACAAGGGCAGAACTAACTAGGAATTGAATAGAATAGACACCAAAGCAATTCTGTGGTGATCCCGCTATACAACAAGTGCTCAGGAAGACCCTGAAAAAGATCGCATATTTGTGCATAAAGGGTTGAAAAATAGGTTCTTAATAAAAAGAGGCTCAGAAAATGCAATGTTTGGTAAATTTATAGCTTAACGTGCTTCTATTTCTGGGCACCTGCTTCCTTCTCTTCTAAGAAACTTTTTAACTATGATTGAAAATCTTTATGAATTTCTAGAATTTTCTATTATTGATTCTAGAGGCAATTGTGGAAATTTGATGTGTGCCTTGATAGAACTTTTGTAGTTTGCTAATTTTCGGTAATTTCTTTCAGATACAACTGAGAGTGGAGAACCGCCAAGATATCCTTTGAACGTTGAATCTGCGGAGGCGCAAGCCCACGAGAGTAAGTGGATTGCACATGGATAATAGATTTGTTGATTGACGTAGTGTGTTTTGTGAAGGAAATGAATTGAAATAATCCATGATGTGATATATGTGAATTGAATATCATGAAAGATAAAATAAATATCGAGTCTTTCCCTCAAATGTTCTTCGAGGGAAAGTGGTTGCAGAATCTGTTACGAGCCGACAAAAATGAGTTGAGATCACTTTTGGCGGTCGATATCTAGGGACACCAACGTGGAGGCTTGTGCATTGTCCCCATGAAAGATGATGAAAAAATGGGAATGCAGGGGAAAGAGAATCATGTTTATTTATGTTTAATGCATTTATAATTATCTATTCTATGTTTATATTTACATGGAGGGGATATTGCCCTAAAAGTTAAAGCAAATTTTAGCTGTGCGGTAGGTCCTTGTTTCTAACCAGCTTCTTTCCTATTTCAACGTGGGTGCCGTCAATCTCT
The DNA here is from genome assembly GCA_964026355.1 of Pseudorhiza aurosa. Classification (NCBI taxonomy): domain Eukaryota; kingdom Metazoa; phylum Cnidaria; class Scyphozoa; order Rhizostomeae; family Lychnorhizidae; genus Pseudorhiza; species Pseudorhiza aurosa. Next base: position 9,313,594 of record OZ032125.1, read on the forward strand.
CTACCCACCAGTAAACGAGGGTCTTTTGTGAAGCTAGCGATTAATTACGTCATGAAAGGAACTGATCACCCTACCTCAAACTGGGATGGCTTAGGACGGCACACCTGTAACAACCCGAAGCTCCATTCTAGTTGTTCTTTATACTCAATTATCAAATGAATCTTCATTTCAGGTCGAATAACTGGATGTCGCGATCATCCTGACGTGGTCAAAGTTTGTGCTAAAGCAAAGGAGCCATGTTTTTGTTCAGAACATGAGTCCTACACATACTCATACTGTAGAAAGTCGTGCAAATTTTGTGATCCCAAATCCAAAGGTATGATTCTTATTACGCCGCCATATTTCGTTCTGCTATTTGCATCTGCTGTCAAAATTGCTCCTTCTTTACGGGAAGCTGTCTTTATTTATTCTTTACAAAGGCCTTTTTATTTTCTTATGTAAAATGAGCAAAATATTCCGATCGAAAGCTTTAAAGATCATTTAAATGCGCAATGCCAGCTCCTTTGATTGTGTCAGTAAGCTCATCTTTATTGTCATCTGCATTTGATCTTTTCATTCGATTTTTTCCTGCTTTTAGAATATCACAAATACTGGAGACTCAGAGCGGCTAGTTCCTTCAACCCAAGTTGGATGATATCTAGAATCGAATTTTATCGTGCACGTGGCTTGAATGTGACATTGTCGATCGACTCCAGTGCAGCTTATTCCAGTTCAAGTTATGATCCAGGATTCAGTGCGTCAAAAGCGTTTGATGAAGATGGCACCACTATGTGGATGCCGAACGGATGGAGTTCACACAACGATAATGACGATTGGATAGGCTATGAATTCCCCATTCCAGTCCATATAGGATCAGTGAAGTTGATGGGGGCGATTAAGTACCCCAAAGCAGCCCCAAGCAAAGTTTACGTAGAAGCAGCAAATGAGAAATATGGACCATTCGAAACGAAATGGATGATAAGGAATCCAAATTTTGCAACAGAGAAAGTTTTCAGTTTCATTGGTAATTGATGGCATTCCGTTTTATTCTCACTCTATGATTTATTTACGTATTTTTGTATGTATCATTGACAGTTTATTTCAGTTCAAATTGATAAAGATTCCTCGCACAGTCCTTCTTTCATTTTAAATCACGTAACCTGTAAGGTTTTTGCGTGCTTTTAAAACAACGTTGATTTTGATGACTCATAGTTTCATTTTCTAGCAATTTTCATCCCGTCAAACCACTTCTCTCATCAAATCTTCTGCTTCATGCTTAACATTTTGGGATATTTCTTTGTTGCATCTACCTTCAATTTAACTGCTTTTCGGTTTGCAGCGACACCAAGCTGAACTCTCTTGTCCTGAATAATTTGCTTGGAATTCCTTACTTCCGATTACGTCTTAAACCTCTCAAGCATAGCAGCTATATTTCATTATAAAGCTATTAAAAAGATTAGTTTATATTGCTTGATGAGATTTCTAAAAAGTTACAAGCCATGCTTTTTGGGTGTTTTGTGTTTGAAAGAAGTTCCTGAAACTGGAACAACTAGATCACATCATTCATCCCTAGAACATGCAATTTATGCAACGTCTTGCCTTCTTGCTTTCCTGAATCTGGCAACTTGCCATCTTTCAAATCCAAGATCAATAAACATGATCTGATCTCTCTCTCCTCTTAGCCTTTCGCTTTCTTCTTTCTTCCTTTGCTGGGCCTTTCCTCAACATAACTCACTAAAAAAAAGGGTTGCCTTGGAAAATGTACTATTCGTGTATACTAAATGTATCCTTTATCATTCTTTCAATGAACAACCATACAATTTTGCCCTAATTGTATTCAATACTTCATTCAAAACCTTACTATAAATATAATGTATAGAATGAACTGCAAGAAAGATCATCACCGCATAGCAGGCCTAGCAGTTTCCTCGTGCACCTCAGAAATTAAGGAATCGAGAGAGATTCTAAAAACCAAAAAAGTATTAGCTATTATTATTGATACTAGCTGTTATTTATCATTATTACTATTATTATTATCATCTCTGACTCCTTTTTTCTTCTTCTTTTTTACTTCTCTAATAGCGCCTGATCAAATCCAGGATCTTTGGCTCTAATTGGGTAGCTGGTTCTATAGAGTTGGCTAAATAAGGCGTGCTCACGTGGTCTGATTGAGAGTGACCTATTTTTTTAAATTTCCAATTGTTTCTCTTCTCAGAATGCGACGTCTTGTGGCGTAGGTACGAGACTGGAGAGGAGCCAATTTGCTTCCGATTGATTGCAAAATACAAGAATTGGCTGGACGCTGAGAGGGAGTGCCAGTTGGAAGGGGGAGAGCTCGCTAGCGTAACATCTGTTGAAGAACAGGAGTTTATATTAAACGAAGTGCAATTATGCGGGTACGAAATTCCATCATGCTATGTCTGCTTTAAACATCTTCGTTTGGGAACGATTCACATCATTTGCTCATCATTTTGAAAAATCTCGTCCTGATTCGCTTCTACTTTTCCTAGTCTATCGCCGCATTTCTTCAATCTCAATATTATCATAATCTTTCTTGATTCAAATTGAAACTAAATCCTTTTCTAGTTTATAAGTAGCTTACCAGCAGCACTGTTAGCTCTTTTTAATATGTTAGGATCCTAAGGTAGATTTTAGGACACTTGGAAGCCATGCTTATCCAACAGCGTCCTGGCCCATTCTCATAATATGACGTCGTATCAAGATTCCAATTATTCATGAATCGTGGAGTAGATTAGTAGACAGTGGAAATCTGTTTTATGAAGTAGTATACAATTCCTTCATTTTTGAGAGAGCATTCTCTAACTCCAAGTGGAAGCAAATTTTTTTTTTGGTGAGACTTCAGCCACTGATTCACCATATTGATTTCGTGATGCACCATATTGATTTCGTGATTCACCATATTGATTTCGTGATTCACCAAATTGATTTCGTGATTCACCATATTGATTTCGTGGTCAAGCCACAAACTCATCCTTGCACCTAATGCCTCTTTTGTCTTCTCATTTCGTGTATTTTCTTGCCAATGGCAATCCAAATTTTGATTGGAACTCATTTTAAAGTGAATTGGCTTTTTTTGAAAGGTTTACCTGGATCGGACTGAACGATCGGTCTGATGAAGGCAACTACATTTGGACTGACAAATCGAACAACTCGTTTTCAAATTGGAAGGAGAACCAAGCCTATGATGAGGTGCAAAGACATTATGAAGATTGCGTTGCCATGGATGCTGAAGGCAACTGGTTCACATTCTCATGCCAAAACCGATTTTACTTTCTTTGCAAGAAAACTTTAGGTAAATGGTTTGATAGACATAGCACTTGAGGCCAGTCAGCACTGTCCTGTTATGAATGACAAAAGTTTAATTAGAGACGCACGGACGTTCTTGTTCTGAATGCAACTATGCTTAGCGCAGGTTTATCTCGGTGCGAATAATTTAGGCAGTCTGCTACAGATTCATCTCCTGATCATGAAATCATAGAAATCATTGATTCATTGTTCACCGTAAAAGGAAAACCGAAATCATACCATTGTAAGGGACGTCCCCAGAAGAAGAAATATCTGTGCTGCAAACAGACGGTCATTGCGAAAGCAAACACTGTTGTTTGTGCACGAGAGTCTGGTAACTAGCATTTGGTTTGAAGTTTTCTCAATCTAATTTGCATCGGGCTGATGTTCATCGCATTATTGATATCATTTTCCGTTTTAGTTGATCCGGATCTTCCCATTCAAGAAGAACCCCCCGCTCCAGAAACTCCACCGGTTCAGTTCATGGCGCCAAACTTCACCATGCCAGGTGATGAATTTGCATCTCATTTCACCACACATTCACAAACATATTTCTAAATCTTTTTACTGGCAAAAAGCGCATTCTGTGTCGACTTAGGTCGTTCTCCTTTCATTCCACAATTTCTTTATTTTTCGATACATCAAGCAACTTTTTCAGTTCTCTTCCGCTCTTCATTTCTTCCCATTTTGTTCATCCACTAACGAATTAATTTACTCATTTGCTCGATTTTTCGCTTATTTACTTATTTCATTACTTATTTGTATACCAATGCATTGATTCATTGGTTTTTTGGCTTATTCGTTTATTCATTCACTGCTTCATTTATCATGCATTGCATTTTTGCAACACTGGAAGCGTCAATAAAGGTGCTTTCTCTTCACCTTGCTTTCGCATGCATCATTTCTCATTTTGGTATTTCCTCTCACCTCTAGTGGTAGCTGCAGAGGTTCAGTCTGAAGAGGAGGAGCAGACAGAAGACGAAAAGTACAACGAAATGCTTGCTTCGATTTCCATGTCCAGAATGAAGGAATTAGGTTTGAAACCCCCTGAAGCGATCGCCAATCTTGAATCACTTCCGCCAAACCTTGGTCAAAAGTTGGACAACATGACAGAGCAGGCTCTGGGTCACGTAAACAAGACGAAAATCAACGAAAAGCTGAAAGGCACTGAAAAGTTGATTAATCCTCCACCAGGGGCGAAAAGGCCGAAAGTCAATGGGAAAAAGGACCCCAATAAGATAACTATTCTGAGAGTGCCATCGTCACCTGGGCAGGAACTACTAGAGGAGGTACCTGGTGTAAAGCCTCTTGAGTTGCCAGGTGAAGATGATAATGGTGACAAGGAAAACAAAGATACAAGTAAGAACAAGGGTGGGCAAAAAGCCAAGCCGCCCCCTGCACAAGAAGGGGGCAAAGACGGTGAGACCGAGTTGTCAGTTGGAGAATCTGGTGACGAAGGCCCCCCTGAAGGTCAAGATAAGGAGGAAGAACCTGTTGATTTACCAAACAAGGAACAGAAATTGAAAAAAATTAAACCCAAGAAGCCAAAGTCAAAGAAGAAGAAGAAGGCAGACAACAAGGCGCCAGAATTACCAGATCAGTTAAAGAATCCAGATTTGAAGATTCCCCAGCAGCCAACAGAAAAGGCACCATCGCCCTCCTCACAACCTTCATCGAATTACTACGGAATGCCAGGGTACAAGAAACACGAAGTTGGGGAAAAGAATGGAGCAGCTGGAGTCACGTTGGGTGGCAAGAAGGTTGCTAACGTGAAATCAAAAGAGAATGTGAAGTATTCCAATGAAGAAGAAGCAGGACAAGAAGTTGCTGAAGATGGGGATGAAAAAGAGGAAGGTACGTCACCATTTTATTCACATATTTGATTTTGCTCTTATTTACTTCTGTTTGAATTCAATAGATGTTATTTTGCTTCTTAATCTTTAAGTCAACTAACTTCTCATTCGTATCCATGTGTTAAGGTACATTTTCATCAAATATTGAGGCCAACTCTTGCCGAAATAGTTTTTTTCTATTTTCCGATAGAATTAGCTTGCTTTCTTTCCAAATCTGAGTAATAGCTGCTATTTTGAAGTGAACGTAATTGCTGACCTTTCTCTGTCCAAGAACTTATCTAATACTATATTGTGATTATTAGCTAGGGCAGTAATGATAATTCATTTTAAAAATTAATTGACAAGAAAAGAGAGGTCTATGAAAACTTCCCTTATCGTCAATCTGATCGCAACGATCACTGGTTTAAAACAGGGGAATACCAACGTCGTGGAAGCAGAAATGCCTCAATTATGAGATAGATAAGCAGACCATCATTACATTTCCTTATAAATTCTTTGTTTTGGTAGTATTACGCAATTGTGTAATAGATCATTTCTCTGATTTTTCTTATCGGAATGATTTCCACCGTAGAATCACAGGCTGAGACAGACAGTGCGGCGGAAGAGAAGAACGCAGTTTCTGAAGATGGTGAGGCAAAGCATGAAGCTGCAAGTGGAGAGTCTGGATCTGGCATAGAAGGTTTTGATCCAGATTTAGATGAGGAATTTTTGGATATGGCAATTGATGATATTTTATAGTTAAATTCAAAATTTCATTATTACTAACAACTATTCATTTCTTAACCAAGTTTTATCTGTTTCTCAATAACTGCCAAACATGTTGTGATTACATACGCACAATTGCAATCTCCTTAAGCCAAGAATCAATATTACTTTGATGCCAAGTCGCTGGTGACAATATCAATGGCAAGGTTCCTTGATTGGATGTTTGAGTTTCCGTACGTTTCTAGGACATTTAATATTTCGAATCAGTGATTGTAATCGTGAGTCAGGTCACATGTTTACAAAATCTTCCCATCAGATTGTCAGCGAGCTGTACAACTTTCTTTTGAACTTAAATCTCTGATTAGTTGCTTACAACCATCGCCGACAAGACGAATAGGTGGACCCTTGGTAATTTTGAAGTGGCAATTATTTTGTTTGAATTGTTTTATCGAGTGGAAGTATCCTAATGCTTCGATCGGAATCATTCTTGCTCCTTCGATGCAGCATTATCGACCACGCAGCTAGACGGGCGTCATCTCCTGCTCTTTCATGAGATTTCTTTTGTTAGTTTTATGCAAAATAACCTCACGAACAAAACATGTTAATATTTTGATGTCAGGGTTGGAAATTTTTCTTTTCTTGCATCAGAAATGCTCTCAAATGACATTAATGTGAGTTTTGATTAAGATTAGACTTTAATTTCAGCATAATCATGTCAGAGATAAGTTTTGTATTGAAATAGAACCTAAACTATATCTTCATTTCATTTTTCATGGTTTTCTTCTTAATTTTCAATTGGTAATCGGAAGCAATCATTCTTCAGAAAAGATAACAGGTTTTTTATTGAACAAATAACCCCAAAATATATTTAATGTTTTTCAAGCAAAAGACAAGACCTGAGAATCAATAAAATCTATTCAATCGGTGTATCATTTCTCTTACTTGCTTCAAATCGAATTTAAATGTAGAGTAGCAAACTTTTTAAGGGAGACAAATCTTTGCATAACAATTGGGAAGTTAAGTGGAATTTTTAAGCAGAAACATCGGAAGATGTAGCTAATGCATTGGTCTCTTATAGCAAAGAAAATTATTAGTTTTGTGTCTTGCTTTAAAACATTTCATCGACATGCCATATTCTACTACGACATAAACTGCATTTAATGACTAAAGACTACATCAATATACTTCTGGAAATAGGCAATGAATAGCAGTTACACAGTTGTTGCTCACAGGGGAATTTCTTAAGGTAGATTTCTCCCAAGAAGAAGGAGAGAGACAATCCCTTTTCGAAAATGGCTTTTGCTTTGGTCATTAGCATGAGCGACAGAAAGACTTTCAGACTTAGAATTAGTTTTAATTGTCTTCGAAAAACCAAGAGCTTTTAATCTTCTTTGAGAAATTAAAAACAGGTGGCTATCTCTTCACTACAGGGTTGTCTATTACTGTTGGTTCTCGTTCCATTCCAGATGATTTTTTAAACATTCGCGCCTTCGACCTGCAGTTGAAAATCATGACCTGTCAATCTCTGGTTGGACAATGTCATAAAGTTAAGTACTGAAGTAGCATTTGTAGCTACATTCTAGCTGCATGTATTAGAATGTTTTGAAGTGAAATCGAGACAGGCTGAATCCACTTGCCGCCATCTTTGCCGCCATCTTTGCCACCACCCACCATTCTGCCACATCGACTTAAGACTTTTACAAACATGAGGGTTGATTTTAGAAGGTAAGCTATTAAATATGTTTCGAGGTTCCTTTTATTCGATTTTTATTAGCTTATTAAACAGGGTTGTTTCGTGCAAGTATGGTATCCTTTCGTTATCGTTTCCAATACACTTGAAGCCTAAACAGTTCCCCACTGACCTTTTTTCTCTCCAACAAATGATATTTGTTTATTTTTGCATTCACGCTATGTTTTCCTCTCGACATAATCAATCTTTTTGAAACTCTTTCATTTCTGTATATACACCTAGACCATGTGGACGCAAGTTACCTCCCGTTAGAGAGATTTCTACATTTAGGCTGCGTGTACGAATATATATATATATATATGGTATCATCAATCGTCAAAGGATGGAAGGGCTATGACTGACCCACCGTCGCATCAACAGTCTGCCTCCAAGAGAGAGCTATATGTATACCTATGTAGCCATTGGTCAATAGTGGACTAATTAATCATTAAAAAAACGAGCTGAATGACTGCCAAAATATTCCAAGAGAGCTTCAGGACCAGTGAAAAAATTAACATGCTGGTGTTTTATACATACGTCAACCTAAAAGTCGTTATATTTCTCAGACGTTTTTCTGGGCTCAGTATTATTTTTGTGTGTTATTAGTGAGTTACCATTGATGGCGGCTTTGGTAATAGTTGCTCTTTGTTCTGTTTTTGAACCAGTTGAGAAAATCAGCATCTGATTTATGATAAAACAAACAAGATTATTTTGTGCAATCCAGCCCATTTAGGTGTTTATGAAGTTATATCCATGTGCTGGTCCAGTGCCTTGGTAAATGGGGAGGGTTGGCTGCAGGAAAGGTACGAACTCCAGAACGATCCATGCTTAACTATGCTAGATGTAGAGCAATCGAGTGCGCCACTGGCCCTGCTCAAGTGTGACATGATGCAAGAAAAGAAGCAGCAAAGCAAAGATTTTTTGCAAAATGCCTTGCATGTTAATCAGCTGATGAATTTTCATATTTCCAATCAGATTAGACATCTACAGAAAAGTCCCCAAGGATTTAACGCAGCCAACATACTCAGGTGCAATAGGTAAGCAAAGTTAAACTTATGTTTCAAAAGTTTGTATTCATGCAATAACTATGAGCTTCTTCTGGAGCGGTCTAAAAGTGAGGGGTAATTTACTTTGAGAAAAAGCTGAGAGAACATTTCAAGTGACATTTCTTTGATAATAATGCTTGGGCCTTTGAAGTAAAATAATTCAAATGTGCTTTTTACACATCTGTATTCTTTCTTTTATGAGGTGGTTCATTTTTAATTGTGATGTTTTAACATTTAACTTGATTTGTTTGCTCCATTACCATTGTCATTGCATTGCCTTTGTCATCCTCACATCGCAACCCTGAATTAAACCGCTTTGTATGCCTTATATTCTCCATGGAAAACATAGCCTTATCTGGGGGTCAAGGAAATTGGCCTATCGGCCTATGAAAGGATTAAGACTTGACTCTGAAGAATGAACAATTCTGGTCTTATGCCTTTCCTCATACCACCAATGGCACAGCAGAATTTTGAATTGCATACCCTCTGATTAACATGTTATCCATCACGGCACGGCTGCTTTGTCACCTTTTTCACCCCAGTCATAAGAATCATTGCACAAAACAGTGGTGGGAGGCTCTCATATTAGATTCAAAACAAGGTAAATTATGGTAACTGTAATCATAATCAAATCTGACATCAATTTAATCCATTGCCGTTATCATGATAATCATAATCATCAACCCTACAGATCATCATTTTCAATCATTATGATCATAACCATTAACTAACTCTCTATTGATTGAATCATTTCATGCTATTTGTTTTTTTGATGTTTTGTTTTGTATGAATTTATTCATCATTTTCATTTTCAGTTTCTGTGTGCAGCATTTTGTTCATCGTATTCCTTATATTGTCAGAGCTTTCCAGTTTCATTCAACCAGAATTGTAAGTCAGTCACTAGAATCAACCAAGCTATTTTGATGTGTCTTATCCTTTCTTTTCAAATTTCTTTTCCTTTTTAATAAACTCTTTTTTGGATGCTTTTCAGTTGACACAGTACACTGCAAACGGTGGGCTTTTCACTGCGTGCTTTCTGCTGCACATTTTTACACTAGTTTTTAGGTTTTATTGTTTGTAATTATTACTGAAGTGTTTCAATCTTCACCCAAGGGTCAGTGAGCTGTTTGTGGACAGCCTGCAAGGTACAGAAAAAATTCCTGTCAAACTAAACATCACACTACCAAAAATGGGCTGTGAATGTGAGCATTAAATAGATCTTTATATCTATTTTGTTTAGAATTTTATATTCATGTTTATCAATTTTATTGACACAAATTTTTGTGCACATTGATATCATTTGCATCGATTTTGTTCATACGGTTTCTCTTCATATTTCTCAGAAAATTGGAAGCATTGCTACTACGTCTATTTTGTTACACTGAAAATGTTTTTATCTGACATTCCTGAGACTGTGAAGCAAGTTAGTCAGGTAAAAGGATCTTCAGTGTAACAAAATTAGACTTCTGCTTTTCTGTTCAATATTGAAGTTTTCTGGATTGAAATATTTGTTAACCTTTTTTTCTCTGTTGCTTAGATGTTGGACTTGATATTCAGGATGAAATGGGAAGGTACTCTTAGTTTCAAGATATGTTTTTAGAGTGATGCAATTCTGTATGGTAATTAATGCCATTTCTTGATTGTTTAGTTGTTCACATGTTTACAAAGGGTGTAGATGAATGCTCCTCCACAATGGCATCTCCTCTTATTTGGGATGAAAGCCTCTTGGAAGGATAGAGAAGGTCATTTGTTAGCATCACTATATTTTCGTTTTTTCATTTGTCTCCTAAAGGCATGAAGTAGGATTCCATGAGAACATAAATAAAGTTGATCTTTCAGATGGAGGTTTGTAAAAGTTTAATTGAGTCCCATCACTGAAACCATTTTTGGAGCACCTTGTTTGAGAGTTCCCATTCTGAGCCATGTCATTGTGACATAGAGTGGCCAGTCCATTTCCTCATTGCACTTAGCCCCTAGCCCCTAGCTTTATGCTAGGTACCAATTTGCTGCAGGGTAGACAGATGGAGGACACCCAGCAATCTGCAAACCTTCAGCCCTGTAGACATATGCGCCAACCACTGTGTCATAATTTTTTTATGCACGTGATTCTACCTAGATGTCAAAGGTAGAAATTTGGACACTGAGAAGCTTTTTGCTTATCGAGCAGTGTCCAGGTCCTTCCTCTCAATGTGACCACACCTGGTGATTCCTGTACCTGAAATTACAGAGAGCTGGCGACTCTCCTCACTCTAAGGGAAAGTTTAGCTGAGGTGGGATGTGGGCCACTGACCATAGGATCAATGCACAAGAATCTTACCATTGAGCTATCCTGACTTCTAATGTGTTGTTATGATAATCATTCCTGTGCCAATATCCCACCATGCCAAACTCTAACCAAGCTCTAACCAGCATGACAACTTCCCCTGGAAATCTGTGATTGTCCTCATTTAAGAGCGTCCTTGCAGCATGGACTTTGATAAGCTCTTGGTTTTTCATTCCAGTGTCCCTAATTTTGTCCTTACCATTCTCAATCTTCTTTTTATTGTAGGATGTCGTTTTGAGAGTCAATTCTACGTAAACCGGGTGAGATAATAGTGTCAGTGGTGGAATGTAATTTTTTAGTATTGTAGAGATTTAACTCTTAATGTGAGGGTTGTTGGCTCAGACATCTGGTTCACAACAAAAGCACTGCCTGCTCAGAGGGCAGTAGAAATTTCCTCATAAAAATCCACTTTGTTTAGAAAGTACACAGCCCTTTTTTGCAGAATTGACTGTGCTATGCAGTTTTTTTATGAAAATCCACTTCCCAAGGGCAAATTCTGAGTCTTTGATTTGTGCTAAACTTAGAATAGAGTTTTCTATGCAGTTTGCCATTAGGCATGTAGCCATTAATTTAATTGCATTAATAATTATGAATATTGAATAACTAATAGCAAGAGGCAAAAATGTCACCAGCATTTGAATATTAAATTTTTCTTCTTCTTAAGGCAATCTCCACTTTTCATAAAATCAAAGAGAACTAACTGATGGCTAAAGCATGTGTTGTGTTCAATTTTCAACTTCTCCCAGTACGAGTGAAGTGATGGAGGTTGATGAAAATGACAGGGTTTACTACAATATTTTCAACATTTAAAAGTGAATATATGTAAGTTGATTTTTGTTTTTAGGTGCCTGGAAATTTTCATGTTTCTACTCACGGAGCAGGCCATCAGGTAAATCTTGTTAAACCCTAGAGCCTTCTTCCATGCTCTGCCTTTTTAATTTAGCTTGGCAAGCTTTATTATTCCTGAAGATTTTTTAGTCTATTTTTTATGAGGGAAGACTAATTGCCTTTTTCATGGTATTTGTCCCCATAGCCGACAGACTTTGACATGTCCCATGTGGTCAATGGATTGCAATTTGGTGATACTATTACTGTAAGTAATTGTTTACATTTTCCTGTTAAAACTGCTTGTATATTGGGAAAAATTATATTGATATTTTGTTTTTTGGTCCAACCAATATTTATTCAACCCCCTTGTTGCAGGACCAAAGTGTGAAAGGTGCATTTATACCACTCTCAAGCTACGATAGACTTGCTTCCAATGGTAGGAGAGCTCTTTGAAGGACTGTTTTATTCTCCATAAACCACTTAAATGCCTAGCCATTGTACAGATGAGTTGTCTCTTTTGGTATTTCTGTAAGCTGTCATGTTATTCTTCACAGTTATTTTCTTAAATTTTCTAGGTCTCTCATCACATGACTATGTATTGCGAATCGTACCCACAATCTATGAGCAAAGAGATGGAAGCGTCCAAAATTCGTTCCAATACACATGGGCACACAAAGTAATTTATTATAATTCAGTTTTGATTCAGTGCTGTTGAAGTCTCATTTCATTTTGATATAATTAAAAGAAAGATCTATTGATAAATTATTTGCTTATCTATCGATTGTTTGTGAGTCAAAAAATGCTTTCGTTGATTAATTTATTGTTCGACCGATTGATTATTTCCTTTGATTTACTGGTTGATTGATTAATTAGTCATTTGTTGGTGAATTGAATACTTTTTTGATTGATGTATTGATTGATCTCTTGATTGATTGATGGATTGATTGGCTGATTTATCGATAGATCACTTAATGATCAATCAGTCATGCATTGGTTTCCATTCCCATTCTGCTTTTCCTTAGGAGTACATTTCCTATGGACATGGTGGCATGGGAATCGTTCCAGGTTTTTCGTTTGATTAATTATTCATTGCATTGCGAAATTCGTCGCACTTGATCAACCAACCACTCATAAGAAGGATATTGCAAAATCTCACAAGGATTCTGCCGTGACTCATTGCTGTGAAAATTTAAAATACATTGATGATGCAATTGGGTGATTATCAGGATAAACTCCGTAGATATTTTAACATTAATCAATGAGTCAAGCCAGTACTTCTCTTCCCACACCACCGACCAATATAAGGCAAAGAAATGAGATGGAATCATCATTAACACTTATTGAAAAAACCTCCTTCGCGCGACGGGAATGATGAAAAAAGAAATGGACTCCATACCCGAAACGAGGGTCAGTGAGCACCTTTGAAGAGAGGTACCATCCTTAGCCACGTCATTGTGAGGAAAGGTGGCCATTCCCCTTCAGTTCTTTATCCCAGCTCTACGCCAAGCATCCATTTACTGGTTGGTTGATAGGCAGAGGGTACAGAGGAGCAGGGTGGAGTGTAAGGCCACGGGACCAATGGCTCAATTGGCATGTGCTAAGATCATGATGGCAACCATCCCTGCAAGATTGGCACCTGTCTTTCATCCCAGTCGGCATTTAATTTGTCTTATGCAATTATTTAAAGTGCGTTTGACTGATTTTACGAACATCTGATGAAAAGGAAACTCTATATATGTATAATGCTTTTCACAGCCATAAACTTTTCTCGTATAGCTAAACTCATTTTCACTCATGTCATTCAATCTTTTCCCTCTCGTAGCAATATGGTTTCGATACGACCTCAATGCAATCACTGTAAAATACGTGGAACGACGGAAGCCGTTTTATCACTTCATCACGACCGTAAGTGATTCACCATCAATTTTGGTCCGTATTTCATGCGTCAGATATTGTTTTCCAGAATCTCTGATTCATTTGATAGTTTTTATAAGTCAATTGATCGAGAAGTATATAGCTAAGCCTGATAAGAAGCTGTAAATTTGTAGCATATTCAACGCACTAATCTGCAGAATAGATAAATGCCTTCCTTCATTTGGTTTCTTAGCACTTTTGACGTCATTTTCCAACAAGGTTCGTGTGAATCCCTTGATGTTTGTTGTTATGGTTTTTCTTTTTCTTATCACCTTCTGACTCTTATCTGTGTCATTTGTTTATAAATGGGAACTCCCTCGACCTTCTTTGTTACCTAAACAGATGCACATTATGGTGAAATCAATCTTGTTTGCGTCATGCGTGCCTTTGATTATCACCTCACGATACTGCTGTCTTCTGTCCTTTCCCATCACCTGTGAATATCATTTTCCTCGTAGCCTAACTCCACTCTCGTTCCGGACGATTTCTAGAGCAAAGATACATTATTAATTCATGAGAGCTTTCATGATGTGGCCGTGTTAACGTATTTATCTTAAGCATGCACATGCCGCACCTAGCATTATGGTCTCAAGCATCATCTTATTCCTAACCAATTTGCATCAAATTTGACGGGATTTTTAAGTTGTTTTGGTAAGATGTATTTGAGAAGATCATAGAGTCATGTGTAGAATCACTTTTCCGAGCGATACGAGATTAGTCCCTCTGTGCTGCAGAATATTTAGTAACTTAATGATGCTGATGACTGACGTGGTCAAGTCAATCATGGTCATCATATTTCTACGATTGTGAGGGTGATTGTGACGAGCTGATTGATTGATTGATTGATTGATTGACTGATTGATTGACTGATTGATTTACTGATTGATTGACTGATTGATTGACTGATTGATTGATTGACTGATTGCGTAGATCTTCCATTGATTTCTCATTATGTTTAAAATGGTTATGGCAGCAGCTATTGAGCGATTAGAGCAAAAATAGAATTCCTGCCTGTACTTCATTATGGTATTATCGCTGTATATAGCGATCTTTCCCGCTGCAATCTCATCGCAGCACTATCGTTCGATCGGCAATCTAATCTCCCTGTTGTTTCCCTGTATTTTTCGTATATCATCGATTTGCGGTAGACAGCAGTTGCATTTCAAACCACACTTTAACCTTGCGTAAGACTATTTCTAAATGGATTTCCTAATAACCAAACCAAGTCAATTCACCTTTCCTGTCAATATTTGAATACAAGAATTGAGCATTAATTGCATAGCTCGCTTGATTCCAAGCGCAGATCTGAGCTTTTCAGTCGAACTTTCTGAGGCGGTTTCCCATTATCTCCTTCGCGTTAAGTTCTTTTATTCCAAACTGTTTTAACCGCTTTCCTTACTCCGTCCTTCGCTCAAAGAAGCTAGAGGCAAAATACTTTTCATGTTCTGTGGATGTTGATTCGTTTGAGATGGTTTCCTGCTGCCTTCCTCGCCGACACTTCTTATATTGTGAGCCGTGTCGAGCTCGAACCCGCAAACTCTGCGTTATGATTCCGCGTGCTTGATCGTTACTCTACGTCACCCCTTGGTTTGTCCTTGACTTGTGTATGTTGAAGTAATTTCTGAAAATAAAGAATGAATGAAGGATTAAGAGATTGAGAATGTGTTCAATGGAATAAGAACAGAATGCCTCATGGCGATTGTAAAAATATTGATAATTGCTTAATCCTGAATGCTTTTGAAGATCTTTTTATGCACTTAAGGCATTCCATAAAGGCATTATGAAATTATAATATAAATTATAAATTATTATAATATTATAGCAGTTAAGCCAAGGCGTAGCAGTTAGATAAGTCAAGGCAGATAGATCAAGAATGGTCAGATTTGATCATGATGGTCGATGTCGATGATTATTCATATTAAATGATGTAGGTGCAAGGATGGTTCGTGGTTATGCTGCTTGCTCCTTCATCCTAAGGTCAGAAGTTTGGTCCTAGCTCTAACTTATTTTTCAGCCGGAGCGGAGAAAGTCGCTAGACTTCTGCCACTCCAGGTGGAGAAAAACTAGATGTGGTCGTATCGAATGGAAGGACCAGTGCACTGCTCGGTGTGTTTGGCTTCAAACATTTTCTTTGTTGGAAACATCAAACATCAAGCATGTTTGGCTCAATATTTTAATTCTTATTTGCCACCAGTTTGTTAATTCACTTCTAAGGTGGACGGCCCCTTGTAAACCAGCAGTTCTAAATGGGTTGCCTTCCTACAATAATTGAAATTATTATTATTATTATCATCTCAACGAAGGCTCAACATTACACATGGAGACACGTCTCTACGCTAAACTTTTTGGCATAATCATTTCAAAGTTTGAATCACTGTACTTTCTATGTCGACCTCCTAGAATATCTTTACCCTTCTGCCTCTACGTCCTGACATGCTCATCTCCAATTCTTGTAATACTCTTTTACGTTGTTGATCTGAGCATTGACTTTGAAAATAAACTGAATGATAACACAAGTTGAAAGTTTCTAAAATATCGCCACCTTCTGACTGATGTCTATCATCCAAATACCGCCACGTTAAGTTTGTTAACTTGTCCATTGGTTCTCCGGCAATCTTTGGACAGTTTTTTGATACGTTTATACAGATATGTAGCGATGTGGCTACCAGTCAAAGGCATAGTAGCTATAAACAACAAATTTACTAATATAATCACTCACACGACCTATCACATTTCTGCATCCGTAACAAACCTTGGACTTAACCGGAACTTCTATAGTGAATCTTCTTCTATGAGGGAGCATGGCGATTGCCATTTACTTTTTCGAGTTCACTAGCTCGACATTAACTTCCAAGCAAGATTTCCTCGTTATTTGTTCGGTTCTATGTAGTTTGTAATCATATGTTTAATTTTAGTCTAATTCTGGGTAGCCTAGCCCTGGGGCAGTCAGGTTATTTTCCTCCTCAGGGTATCGTCTTTGTAATGTGAAAAATGTTTTGAAAATAGTGATACATGTAACTCGTCCTTGTATGCTTTTAATCTTGAATTTAAAAAAAGAAAAACTTCTATCCTTCAAGCCGGAATCATATACCTTTCTCAGCTATTTTGTCAAAATCACCTGTAATTAGGCCAGTCAGATACCAATTGCCTATCATTAGATATATTTGTATTTGTGTGTTTAGTTTATATCTATCAGAATTAGTTTTTAAAAAAACTGTTAAAAATAATCCTTAAATGTTTTTTTGGACACTATCAAGAGAACATGCAAAGAATCATGTGTTTACCAGTGAAGTGATGCCATTGACTCGAATTGGGCCTTCAGTGGTTCTCTAATTTTTACAAATGAACCCGTCAAAGATGTGAGATAGATAGGTGTGGAAGTGGCTGGTTTGCAGCGTGCTACTGTGAAATCATTGTCGGCCATGTCAATGCCCAGCCCAGCAGTCTCACTAATCAATCTCACGAAGTATTTTGAAGCATATGATCAAGGCATGTTTCCCACATGCGTTGCACGCTTACACATTTTGCTTCCTTTATCGCAAAAAGTCATTCCTGTTTCGGCAGTTCGGTAAAAAGCCATTTTTTATCTCGCCGCCTTTCCTTCCTCTCCGCGATCCTTTCTTTGCTATCTTGCGCAACCTTTACAACAGTGATTTTTTTGTCGCATTTGAGAAGGAGACGAAAAGATGGCTTTCCAAACAGGTACCTTCTACAAGAAATTCCGAAGGACTCGTGAATGGAGATGAGGTTTTCCATTGCAGAATACTAAGAACTGGTTCAGAGTTTTAATTGATTCATCCCATCCATGGAATTTCAAATGCTGTGTTTTGAAGTTGGTCATCCTAATACCATGTTTCTACTCGTTATCATTAAATGACCTCGCTTGAGTGTCATAATCATTAAATGACCTCGCTCGAGTGTCAGCTTTCCATCTGCTCTCGCTGTCTGCAAATACTCTCGATGTTAACAACACGTCATTCCATTTCTTTTAGTTTCGGTGCCGACGATAAACTTTTCCCCGTGAATCATTCGCGATTAGGCCCGACACATTTTGACCATTTCCTATCTTTCCTTTGCACGTGTTTCTATTCCGTTACCCGAAATTGATGTTAATGACAGTTTTAAAATAGATCTATCCATTTCGATTACCATAAAAAAATATGTATTGTAACGAATTTTAATTTCTGATTTCTTAAGTGTATAGAATATTGTATTTCAATTCTACACCCGAATCAAATATATACTATTTCTTTTATTGCATGTATTACAAGCTTGGCTTTAAGGAAGCCTTATAATGTTCACAACGCCTTTCACTGCTTTTCGTTAGACATGCCCTAGATTTAAAGCAGTTTCCCTTGGCTGACCAAGCAAATCTGTATAAATGGACACCTTTCATTCAAATTCAATTTAAAATACAATTACAAACCACTGTAATACATAGGTAGTTTGAAATTGGCTTGCCTGGCTTAGGGTTTGCAATATAAAACTAATACAATGGGAAAAGAACAAAATAAATGTAAATATCTGTAAATATATATAAGTTATAATTATTACCATCATTATTGTCATCATATACAACTTACAGAAGCGCATAATTTCGAAAAGTATGAACATTTCCATACGATGCACATATTACATATTTTGCCGACGAAACAAAGACTGGACAGACCCTGCTTTGATGGACCTTTGAAGAAAAAAATTTCCCTAATTAAACATTGTATTTCCTTTCGTTTCATTGTATTACCATTAGTGTTAAGTAGAAACAGCCAATTACACACTGCCTGCGATAAGTGAGGTGTGTTTTTGTATTTTAAATATTTAGTTGATGAATGGTTTAAAAAAAATTATTATTGCTTGATTTGATTTGTTCAGTCAGCAAGGTCCTCTCCTCAAGTACTGAAGAACCCTACTTTCTCTCTGGTCCCCCACCACGGCCTTGGGCCAATGCGTATGCCTCCATGACTGAACTATCGCTTCAGTCTTGAATATCATTCGATCATCTCTCTCTGCATTTGTTTTCCCTTTGTACCATACCCACCACCGCCACCTCACTCAACGTACAACTTACCACAACTTATCAAGCTACAGCTATTTTTGATCAATCATGGAGCCTTTTGATACTTGGTGCTTGATTGTGATCTCATGTGGTCCACTCTTTATGGTGTTCATAATTGCATATTATTTCATTGATTCTTGACGATTCCTTGTGATTTCGTATGATTTCGTTAATAAGCTGCTGATATGATATATGCTGATTTTTTAGGTTTGTGCCATCGTCGGTGGAACATTCACAGTTGCGGGAATAATAGACTCGATGATCTTCACGGCCAATGAGATTTTTAGAAAAGCAGAAATGGGAAAATTGAGCTGATGTTTCCCGCTTGTTTAAGAATTATAGAACGCTTTGAAGAAGTAATGGCTATTTATGAAATAATACCAATAATTGCAAGACTGTTCCTAGGTAATAGTATATCATATTTTATGTATAAATAGATGTAAAGATTTATGAATAGAATGAAGTGGGTGACAGTCCGCTTTTCTCAACACTTCTTATTCCGCAAATCTTTTCTTCTATCAAAAATTGAGATATTCATAATATATTCAATCTGCTTTTAAATGATGAAGATATATTAGAATGTGTTTTAAATAATTTCTGAGTGATTATTTATTCGGTTATTTCATATTACCATGTTTCTTCCATATTACCATATTTATTTCATGTTATCATATATATTTCATATTATCATATTTATTTCATATTACCATGTTTCTTCCATATTACCATATTTATTTCATGTTATCATATCTATTTCATATTATCATATTTATTTCATATTATCATATTTATTTTAAATAACCATCTTTATTTCATATTACCATATTTATTTCATATTACCATATTTATTTCATATTATCATATTTATTTCATGGTATCATATTTATTTCATGTTATCATATTTATTTCATGTTATCATATCTATTTCATATTATCATATTTATTTCATATTATCATATTTATTTCATGTTATCATATTTATTTCATGTTATCATATCTATTTCATAATATCATATTTATTTCATCTGGTTGAAAGCCAGGGCTTTAATCTGGGTACTTTTTGTTGCAGTCATGTACATTTTTCTAAAGCTGTGTACCCTGACGCTTCGCTACGGCTGTCAGGTGGCGAGTCCAGTCAAACAAGTGTCTCATCTTGCTAGAATCCTATTATTTTCAATCTTTTTTTCATGCTTATTTCATATATCGAGAGCAGCACATTTTGTTGCATTTTCAGTCAACTTTTCACTTCTTTCACTGTCATTCCCGGTTTACACGGTGCCGGAAGAATTTTTGTCCACTCAAATTTTTGTACGAATAGAGCTTGCGTTTACACGGTACCTATCTATCCGTATTTCCGTAAAAAATTTGTTCTGTTAGGAGCAAAAAAGAGATCTATAGTAAGAGAGACTGTTTAAATGCGAGGGCTGTCCGAACAAATATTTTTCCGGTATGCCATGCGTGTAAAAATTGGCCCGACCCCGTTAGAACGCCTAAGATGCAGCGTCTAATCTGTGAAAGGGTTGGCACTTTCCTTAACAGGATCTTCTGCATGCTTTTCAAAATGTCCTCAAACGTGCAAACTGAATTGCGTTATTTGATATTTTCTGCTATTGTTTCCCTTTTCGAGTTTGTGCTGGGGTTGTCCTCTCGCATTCATAGGGACCCCCCCCCCCAGTCTTCGGGGATCTTTTCTCAGCGTCTATGGTGTCTTGTTCTCGTACGAACGACAACCAATCGGTTTGAGTATCTGTCTATTCGACAGATTTGTTAAACTGCCATGCATTAGATGACGAGACCTTAGTCAGACATGAAGAATGGATGATGGAAATATCGATAATAGAATCTCGTGATTAAATGACGATTCTTGTTACCTTCTTCATGTCAAGTAGAACCTTATGGTCGAATTTCAAATAGCACAAAGTGCGTTGTTTTTGTTGTCAATGTAATAAACAAAAAGCATGAATCATTGAAGACCGAAATAGCAAACCATTGGTATAGGCATGTGACGGAGTTAGTGTGCAAGAATGCTTTGCAATCATTTCCCGACCTTCAAGCGAATTCCGTCACCACGCGATCATTCAAGCTTTTGAGATATGAAGCAACAACACTTGACGTCATTTTCAAAAGTGATTTAGATCATGGACTCATATTCCAACTGTAGCTTAGCTAGGGGGGCAAAAGCCCAAAACGGCGCCAAAAGGAGTGAGCAATATTTTTGGACTGCCTCGCTCCACTCACTATTTAGTCCCCCATCTCAAAGGGTATTTTTGCAATTGTGTATGCCATTGATTTTCACCCAAGTCTGTCGTCAACCTCTTGCATTTTAAAGGATGGCTGAACTCATTCTGTTGCGCGCTAAATAAAGTGTAGAGGAAAAGCGGACCCGCTGTTGGTAGGTCATCCAACCACTATTCATGACGAATAAATCACTGAGATAAATTGGCTAAGAATGCAAGATTCCCTTCTCTGTCGGATCGATAACGTTGTTGATGTTGATGAATATGTATCTTCAAAGTCTCTTCTTAGTTTCGAACTTCTATATGGGACGACAATACGTATCTTGCTTTATGGCAGTCCCAGAGAGATCAAAGCCGTATTTTGCACAGCTTTTCTCTCCTTGTTGAACGAATGTGTGCTGCATCGCCATGGGATACTTCATTTTATTCAATTCAGAAAGCAGGTTTACGGCCAGCTTAGTGAGTTCCTTCGACAAAATGATTAAAAATTAAAAAGCATTTTCCATGTGTTCTTTGTTTTGTCTGAAAAGACATTTTCAGTAGACATTCGAACTGCAACCATCGGCAGTGTCTAGTTTTCCAGTGGCAAGTGCTTGCTTCAAGAAGACCGGGGAGACCGTTGTTCAGCCGGAGTACCAAGTAGACTGGGCGAAATTCTAGTCCTTATGAACTTTTCTGGATGGAGAATTCCACCGTATGCAAACGAGAACCTAACTTATTTCCCTCCCTAAAGATGCGATATGAGGATGATTATGATGACAAGAACTAGCCAGAAAAGCTGGCCGGGGATTTCCTTGCGGATATCGGAGAATAAAGAAGGAAAATACGATTCGATATTCGACTCTATTCTTCGCTCGACTTCAGGATTAGCTTTCATTTGTATGCACATTTGAGCTTTTTTCCGCAAGATTTAGTTTAAGTCATGGTAAGACCTTCCTCTTGAATGTTGTGTATGTGATCTGAGCACCGACAAATCTTACCTGCGAACATGGCAGATCTACGAAAAGTTGTTCCACGCTCCTATCAGTAATTCTTTGGCAAGGAACGGAGAAAAGGGTCAGGCTAGGTTTCTATATTCGGTATGAAAGGATGCGCTGCATTTTGGACGTGCAGGGATGGCAAGCTTTTCGTGTTGATTAGGTTTTAAATTGTGTAACAAGTTACATATGATTCATTTGATAATACGCCTGTTTGCGAGATGATGTTTCGAAATCAGCAAAATCACATCAAAATTTCCACGAAGAATGCCAATATCGTTTTCAATTATTTTCTTCGGGGAGAGAAGCTATGGGTTTCAGTTCATTCAAAAGATTGACACATATGCTCAGCTTTTCGTCCAAATGAGTTTGAAAAGTCCGAAAACATGCTTCAACATCCCAAGGAGTGATTCTATGATTAGGACAAGATGAGAAATTCTTATCTCAAAATGCAAAATAATTGGAATAAGCTCTCACGCGCTATTCAAATGAGTCACGGACTCAAGAATTCTCTACGAGGCAACCGCCGTTACCAATCATGTGTTTCAAACAAATAACTTACTCCTCCACAGGAAGCATCTTCGTTTCATCACCAGACTGCTTCGCATTCCGCTAGTTTCAGCACAAAGGCTGTGACGTCATGAATGTTTACCTTGGGCAAATCGATTGTATTCTGATCCATTCATTTGGATTGCAAGGTTACGAAAGAAAAAAGCTATTCTTAGCGGCTGGTCCCAGTCCTCTGCTGAAAAGGTTAAATACCGCGGACACATGTCGGTCTTCGCAAAGAATCAAAAGTAAAGAGGAGAGCGATCGTCAGAGATATTGCCGTAGTTGTGAAAGAGTAGAGAACGATGAAGGTATCGGGGAAGTGTGAACTCTTACCACTATCCGGTTCTGCATTTAAAATGCTGGCAGAAAATTGTTATACGTTGATAGACATTCGACCGAAGAGTGAGTTTACTGCGAACCATATTAATTCTTCCGTTAACATTCACTGTTCGCCTTTGCTGATTAGACGACTTCAAAGAAGCAGAAGATCACTCGAGAATTTGTTTCTACCTGACGAAATACAGAGAAGGCTGCAGAAGGAGCTATGTCAAATTATAATAATCTATGACAACGATTCGTGCGAAGGAAAGATTGCTAAGGAGTTGATTCAAGTCGCAAATATATTTCTAAATGGAAAACGTTCGAGATCTTTATTCTATCTTGATGGTGAGTAGACCGAAGTTAATAATGATTTTGGATCGATGTGGCATGGCTATGGATTCCTATTTTGCTCTTTCAAGATGGCTCAAGCGATTGGAATGTTTGTTTTCTTGTCTTTTGTTGACATTCATTTCATATTGAAATTATTCCCCTGTGGCCCCTTTGTATTTAAACGATGAATACAACGGGCTACGAAATCGCTTCAAAATAGGAAAACCTTTATTGTTTGAGTTGAAATAAAAGTAGGCGAGTTGGCAACTAGATTTGATTCCTTGGCAGGCACTAGGAATTTCTCAACGTGTTATTTCGTAACGTTGTGTGCGTCATATCACCGCATCGGAAGGGCGAAGCTTAAGTTGGACGATCATGGCGGAAGGATATTTTTACAGCAAGATTTCCGAGCAGGTGATGTGAGATAACACATACAGTGTTAATGATTCCAGGGACATTTATTATGTCTTATTCGTCATTCAAGTTTATTGGATTGGATGGCTTTCTGTTGACTCCATGTGCCTATATTCTTATTTTCTTATTGTCCCTCTTACGTCACTCATAACTCAATCTTTAGGGCCGTTTCGCATTTTTGAGATTACATACATATTTCTATAATTTCTATCAAACATGAGTTAGAACTTCGTTAATTTGAGTACGTTTGTGCCAGTATTGGTAGAATCGTCGAATAGCAGTGAGTGATCTTACAACCATCAAGATCACGCAAGGTTTACTACGTTGGTTGTGATCCGAACAATGGAACCAGTTAGCCACGTGGCCTCTTTACTTCGTGAATGAAAGAGCATTTGGCGGGAAACGTGCCCCCAAACATTATCCTTTATCTTACGTTAGATAGACTCCTTATTGTGCAATTCGCTCTTCTTTTCGGTATTGATTCCTAGTTTTCTGTTTTGGTGTCAAAGGCAGAGAGGTGTATTGTGCTTTAGGCCCCCTTGGACTTGCTAATCAATGTTTTTCAGAGTCATGCACCCAGGAGTTTGTAGAGATCCCTACTACTTCAAGAAAAATAGTAAAATTACGAGGATCACGAAACAAACTTGATACTGACAATACACAACTTTCTGTGCAGGGATATGCTATCAGTATGAAAAGAATGCTGCTATCGTTAGGGTGGTTTTTTTATTTGAATTGTGCTTTTCGTATGTCGCAACATCTTCACTGAACAAAGACATCTGGCCACCTCTGGTGTATCGATTTCCTTCTAAAATCAACTAGTCCTTATTTACATCAACTACCTGAAGTGGTTTGACATCTCAGCAAGCAAGTTCAGGCCTTGAAGTGCTCACGTCATAGTGGGATATTTCCCCGATGCGGTGGTCTACCTCTGAGCAGAACTCCCTCGAGATCTGTGGCTGGTTTGGTTTCAACAACCCTATGCTTTTCAGCTGAATCATCATTATCATAATCATCAGTTCTTTGTTGATGCGTAAAACCATTTTTTCTAATGGTTAATTTCCTATTTTAGGTGGCATGAAGCAGTTTTCATTGGAGAACCAACAGCTTTGTACCTCATTGCCACTCAGCCTACAAACCGATGTGAAATTTGATGAAGTGATTCGGGACCCGAGCGATCACATGCTATTCAGCGGAGTTGAAACGGAACCCGTTCAACTCTTGCCACATTTGTTCATAGGCGGAGCGCAACATGCCGCAAATCGTGAAATCCTTCAAAGAGTTGGAATCACAGCAATCATAAACGTCTCGAAAACCTGTCGCAACTATTTCGAGGAATCTTTTACATACCAGACGATACCGGTTGATGATTCGTTCAATGAAGACATTGCGAGCTATTTTGGCGAAACTTCCAATTTTATTGGTACGGATGCTTCTTCTTCAGCTTTTTTTTATTCTGATGTGATAACAATGAGCAGTCCCGGGAGAGACAGCTGCCAAATGAATCATTAGAATTAATTGAAAGTTGCAGTCATTTTGCATCACCATGGTAGAAAATATATCTTGGTAAAGGCGTCATCAAATGGACCATCAGAATGACGTGGTTATGCTTCTCTTATGACTGAAATGAAAATAGTTTCAAGGAGCCCTTTCAGTAATCATGATTATGGATTAGCCTAGACAATAAGACGATGATGATGGTGATGACATGATGGTGGTGATGATGATATTGACGATGACGATTATTATAATCATTACTATTACTATCATTGTCATTATCATCATGCCGATTCTGATTTTGATGATTACGATTATGATGTTTTTCATGTGTCGAATCCGATATTCCATTTCGTTGTCAATTTGTCCCTTATTCATTCTATTCTTATCAATAATTCTTTGTATTTTTTTTTCAAACAGAATCGGTAAGAAGACAAAATGGCAAAGTTCTTGTTCACTGTAAAGCTGGCATGTCAAGATCAGTTACTATTTGCATGGCGTATTTCATCATTGTCAACAAACTTTCACTTGACGAAGCGTACGAATTCATTAAAGCAAGAAAGTCGAATATCTCACCGAATTTCAATTTCCTTGGTCAACTGCTTCGTCTTGAAACAAGCACGAAAATGTCTTGCAAAAGTAACACGAACGTTCCTGCTGAAACTCCTTGTCTAGGTGATGAAATTTTACCAAGTCCAAGAATGCCGTTGGAAAGTTTGTCAAAGAATTCTCCGCAACCAACTAGACAAATTTTTTCCTTCCCGTCTGACATGAGTTCCTCTTGTACCGGTCCTTTTCGATTTAGCAACAGTATTGGAACAAATTCTCCCAAGCTTTTGCCAACGCCTACATGACCCTGCAAGAATTCAAATCAACATGGAATACTAACCAAATCTTATGTTTTCTAATTTATTCAACTTCCATAAAAATTCTGGTATAAATAATCTTCAAATTGAATTGTAAATATTGTAAGATATGTATAAATGAATGAAACGGAATTCTTTCAAACTTGAATGATCCTCTCTGAAGGTGATATCCTCAAATCCCATCAGTCAAGTCACGTACTTCCATTGCAGCCTCGCATTGCCTATGGTTTGTTTCCAAGACTTTCCATGGTCTAGATTGATTTTTGAGGTGAAAAAGTTTTTATCATAATAAACTTCTGGCTGGAGATAGGATAGCTTGGAGGTCAGTTTCTAAAAACCGTCAACGCATGCTAGTTTTAACATAATAATGATTAATTTTTTTCAAACTTCATTGCTTCTAATATATACTAAGCTACAACTGCAAACCTCTTTAAATAGGTAATTTACAATTGGCTACTTGAACAAAAATAAACGAGAAATACAAAGAAAAAAAAGCTGTTAGAAAAGAAAGAGAAACTTCAAAATTTAATCAGTTCAGGATTGTCCCAGTCCTTATTTCTTCGGCAGAAGACATAGTAAGAAGTACTTACTGCAATGGCCATTATCTTATTGACTACGTAGTACCTGCACAATGATAATAATTATAATAATTTCACTGATTCTAGGAATGTAACCCATTCATCAATGATGGTTTACAATGGGCCATCCATCTACAAACTAATTTAACAAAATGGTGATGTATAAAAGTCAAATACAAGTATTCATTAATAATTTAGGCCCCAAAGCAAGGCTAAGTTAGAAAATAGACTTGACGCAAAGATATTAAATAGCTACTTTAAAAGATTTTACTGGTGTCTTCTTTTTTGCAGCAGCTGATAGGCCGTTCCAAGCTTTGGCTCCCCTAAATGAAAACCCATTTTGCCCAGTACTTGTCTTCTTTAAGGGCAGTTTAAGATCACTTTAAGTGTTCCTAAGAGCTCGTGAAGAGCAGCGAGAGTTGCGGGTAAACATATTTTTTAGGTATAATGGGGCAAGGTTACTTCGGTATTTATACGCCATGACAGCAACTTCACAAGCTATCAATTTTCGGATAAATCTAAGTCCAAGAATTATAAGTGGAGGTTTGCTTGGGGATTCTAAGAGCCTTGTTTTGCTAAAATGACGATGATGATAGTGATGGTAATGATGATGATGATGATGATGATGATGATGATCAGGATGAACAGACAAACAGAATGACATCCCCGTTTCTCTCTTAAATAGACTCTTAAATAGACCTTACAACAATATAACATCTTAATGAAATGAACTAACTTTTTCCTAACATATTTTAATTGGCCAGCAAGCAACAATGATTGTGTCAGTAGGAAAATAACCTGGTGGGGTCTACCTCCTCTCCAAGTTGTGCACAATTTGGTGTGCCCACGGCCTAATGGCAAAGGTGCAAGAAGAAGAAGAATAAGCAATTATATTACAGAAGGGTAGCAAAAGGTGTTTGAAATTACGAAGCAAATCTTGCGACTATTAAGCTAGATAGATCATAGAATGAATGGAACTAAAGGGAAAAAATGCACAGGCAATTTGGCAGGGATCTTTCTGTGCAACGAACCAGCAAGAAACTGTGCAACCGACCCTCAAGCAATCCATGAATAGAGAGAGACAAGCAAAAAACTTGTAGACAAGGAGTTTGTTGAGGAGAGCTTTTTAACCAAGAGGTTGGAAGTGTGCTTTTCAGGCTCGACAGCAAAATGGCTTGGTATGCGGATAGCCAACTGTTTGCATACGTTAAGGAAAACATGGCATTTCTAGTGCATCGATCGCGATTATTATTGTGATTCCTTTTTGATCATTGTAAATACCATTCCGGTCCTCACTGTGAGATCAACCAGAAGAAGCCGCGTCCATGGCCAAGGTGTAGAAGTCTCGTTTTGAACGCGGTAGGTCGTGGTTGGATACCTGGTCAAGTCATACCAAGGACTTGAAAAATGGCACATGCTATTTGCCTGCTTAGCACTCAGCATTTTGGGAAAGAGCATGGGAGTGAAACACACAGTGCTACCAGATAGCCAGCCCCCAACTGCAGCATTCACTGAGCTTGCACAGCTCTTCAAAGACCTGTTCCAGAGGTATGGTTGGGCGAATTGTTGTTTCATCCCCCCCCCCCCCCAGTGGGAGCATTGTGGACCCTCGAACAACAACAGTAACAGCAACTTGGGTGACGTCTTCACCCTCGTAATCAATTTTGGACGCAACGGTGAAGGGAAAAGGCGTTTATTCAGCCAGTGAAAAAGTAAAAAATATCCACAGGTTTCAAGCCAAAATGTTCCTGTATATTCTGAGTTGGATTTCAACAGTTATTCATATTGTATTTCTAACACTTTCACTAGGTATGTTGCTTGCTCCTGTCAATAAATTGCGCTGAAACGTTGCTACCACTTATTACACCAGGGCCTATTTTCTTAGAATTGTGTTTCTGCCAATCATGATACCTCTAGGCATATGTTCTAAATTGAACTCTAATCCTATTCATAATCACATATTCTTTGCAACAGTGGGGAAATTAAACCGCATTGGACATTTAAGATATCCAGGATATCCAGGAGGAGTTATTCTCTGTCGAAATGCATCCTACGCGCTTTTTATCGAGTATATTATTTTTTGCCTTGCAGCCGCTGGATTGTATTATTTAGCAGAACTTGTTGAAGAATACACAGTAACAACGGGAAAAGTGATCAAATATTTACTTATTGTAAGTCATGTTAAGTATAAATAGCTCCTATTTTGCTGTCAGTATAGCACTATTTTAACTCCCTGTCAGTTGGCACAATATGACACTTTGTGTCAAAATTATTCGTCTTTTCAGCAGCCAGTTCGATGATCTCCTTTCCATTTGAGGCTATGAACTGTAAGACTAGAAATAGGTCAGTTTTGAGACGCTAGCTCATGCATCCATTGGTGAGTGGCTAAATTTATACTTTGAGTCTAGTTTTCACTTAGAGTAGGAAGAGTCACTAACTGTCTGTAACTCCAGACCCAATAAATCCTGAGGCCTGGTCACATCTTGAAGAAGGACCAGTTTGCTGTTCAATATGCATTGCTTCTCAGAGTCAAAAATTGATCTTTGGGTGTTAGGTAGGAAGTATAAACCATTTATCCTTGGCATTGTTTCATGTGGACTCCTTTGCTTCACATTGTCCTTGCATTTAGTTCCACAATTTTTATGAAAATGTTTCTTCAAATTGAATTTTTATAGTTCCTTGTTGCTTATTTTTGTTACAAAATTTTTGTTTTTTTCTTTTAGTCAACAACTTTGGCATTATTTGGTCTTGCAATATTTGAGCAATTTCCTCTATACCTAATTGGACTCATTTTGTTGTCACATGGAATGTATGGATTTCTTCTCAATGATTTTCCATACATATCATTGACATCATTAAGTTTCATATCTAGTTGTGGTAAGTTTGGGATTTTTTTCAAAATAGTTGTTTCCTGTAAGAATATGTAGTTTCATTCCAAATTGGAAATGAGAGTCATAGAGCACGTTTTTAGGTGTATCATCCTGAGCCATGGCATTTTGAGGCAGGGTAACTAATTCCTTGCCTTGTCACATTTTACCCCCAGCTGAACTCTATCCATTCACGGCTGGATGCAAAGATAGTGGTCAAGGAGTAGGAGGGGGAGGAGGGGTTCCATGGACAGGGGGCCCTCAATGCACTATACATGCCCTGATCACCGTGCTGTAAATCAACCAACTTGATTTGTGCGAAAACCATTTTTAAGGATATGATGTTGCCCTTTTTCAATTTGGAGGAATTTAAAAAGGAATTATCCATTGCAATATAATTCAAAAACAACCTATAAATTATTTGTAATTTATTTAAACATTTTTTGCAGTGCTTCTTGTCATCAATCATTACTTTGCATTCAAATATTTTGCAGAAGTGTACTACAATTTTCAAGAGGTCTGTTTTCAGCTATTTCAATAGGCAGATATTTCTTGCTTTCATGTTGCTGTACAATGTGTTTGTTCTAGACTCTATCCATGCTTCAGTGGTTGAGTACTGCTCAGTGCCGATCAGTGCTCAAGGGCTGGTAGGACCCATCATTTTTATGGATTTTAAGGACACAGTGCCACTAGCTGACCTCCCCCTCACTATCATATTCAGTGTGCTTGCACAGGGGAGCAGCCAAAAGGTTCAGTAGCAGAGGTTCGCATAATGGTTGAGGGAGGACTGTCTTTGGCATCTCATATTGCAATTGTATTCAATGATATCTAAGTTTATTTTACTCTTTCTTTCAGAAAAGAGAAATTTGACAATTTATATTTGAAATTTTGCTCATTTGAATTGAGAATTTGTATTGGATTATTTTTTCCAGATCTTGGCTTTTTTCACAGTTTGCCTTTGGCTTATGCCTCTAAGCTTCTTTGTCTCATTGTCAGTAAATGAATATGTTTTACCAACTGTGCAAACATCAGAATTCTCAAATAGTTCTGTCATTGGTATGTTGCAATTTGTTTTGATAAATTGCAGTTCTTTTAACTTCTGGCTTCAATTTTTCCCTTCCAAACATTTTAGAATGGGATGCTGGCAATGTATCCTTTGCATCTTTGTCAAGCAAATGAATCACCTCTTCCCCCAATATCCCTGCAATTGCAATATTTTGTTTCATATCATCTAAAATTCTTGAGGCAATCTCATTCTTTGAGCTTGAACGCCCTGAATAAATGCCTAGAGCGATAACAGCAGAGACCTTCCCCCTATCATTGTTTCTTTCTCATCTGGACAGCATTGTCCCTAACAAATAATCTAATTTACCTGTGTATATTTCTTTGATGTAAAGTTAAATGTTGGAATTTCAAGTCTAACCCAAGGTAGTGACTAGATGGCCAAGCGTCCTTTCCTGCCTTTAATGAGACAGCAGAATGTAATACTGTTTGTGTTCTTGTTTTCATGTTGATAGAAAAGATTCCTTGAGCATTTTTGTAGGGCTAAATTTTTGTCAATTTACCATAGGTTCTTGCTGTTTCAATAGAAATCACTTTTTCCAAATTTGATGCCACATCTTCCCATTACCTTCCGCATGAATTAAAATGTTCTTTTATTTCTCAGGCCCAACTGCGGGAATGTTAATCTCAAGAAAATCAAAACGTGGTGGACTACTTGCAGTATTTGATTACTTTAATCAGAAGAAAGACGACCTTTTAATGAGAAATAAAAGATTTTGACATTTAGATTGTGACCTCCGTGTCAAATTTAGCTCACAGCTCTGGTTTTTGCCAGTAAATTGCTTGCCCAAAAAGGCTGCAGTGCTATACAACGCAAGTCTACAGCTTGAAGGTGGGACTGCAGAGAAGTAAACCCCAAGTTGTACGCAAAGGTATTTAATTCCATAGGTAAGCTCAATGTCATGTGCCAAACTGTTGAGACTGATTGCATGTATTTTGATTTGTTAAAAGTTCACTTAGATTTACTAGCAAGCCATGGAAAGGTTCACCAAAAAAGCATCAATTTACAGCTTTTGGTTTTACAGGCAAAACTGCAGTATTAGTTTGTATTGATAATACTTTTTATTCAATTTCAAATTGCTTTTTCTTGACTTTGATGCTGTATTTTTAGTTGTCCAGAATAATAACTACAACCATTATCATCCTCCTTTGTGCTTTAATCTAGTCAGTAATGAAATCCAAATGGCTTTAAAAAAACTGCAAATCATACTCAGTACAAAGCTTGGCAGAAACCACTGACAAGATTAAAGCACAAAGGCAGAGCTTTGAATTTTTCCTAGGGGAGTTGATTTTATGAGGCATTTCCCTCTTTCTTCTTTACAGATAGTGCCATTGTTGTAGGCCATGAGGAATTCCAATTCTAATCCCCTCCTTAAAAGTCAGCATGCTTTACCACTGCACTAAAGCAACTCTCTAGCAAAGATAATCATTGCCACCCATTTTTGCTCACCTTTTTTAATCTATTCAATGAATAAGACGACAGAGACAGTGAAAAAATTGAATTTACCATGTTGCTTATTCAAAATTATTTAAATACAGTTATTAAACGCAAAGAGAAAAACTTGAATAAATATCTTGATACAAACATTTTTGCTAAAATGACTATCAGAATGAGATTATTACAAATTTGTTGAGGCTGCTCGGCATTTGCAGCCTTCAGAAAATTCTATTGATATCTCAGTCATTTGCAAGACAATCATTTCCTTAAATAAGAGACCCGTTTTGAAAGTCATTACAAACTGAGAAATATTCTTGTTTTTGTTTGGAAAATGTTCTTAGAATACCAGCCCAGAATTGTATTGTGTTGTGTGGTATTTTGCTGATTTAGTGATTTTCTTAACTGTGCTGGCCTTCATTCATAACTTTTCAACATTTCTTATTGTAATTATTTTTCTTTGTATCTCGCTTGATACTTCTTTAAAAATCTGAAAATTAACAGTAAAAGTTATCGTAAAAATTATCTTATGAAGCTGTTAAAAATACAACATGTACTTTAAAATTCTGAGCCTCCTCCTGGAACAAACTCTTTTGCGTTTGGATTCAATTCTTTTGCATTTGCCTAAAACAATAGATTTCACTTTCTTATCAGTTAACTCAGAACCTTTGTCAAGAATTTACCAAGGAGTAATTAAAGGTTACTTGAAGGACAAGGACAATATCAAGATTATGTGAATAAATTTTTCATGTAAAACGCTGAATGCTTTGTACAATGTTGAAAGATTTGAGATATTAGTTCTCATGCAATTTAAAAATCTCTGCCAAGAGTGGTTGCCAATGGTGATGATGATGATGATGACAAGCAAATCAGCAGCTAACGAAATAGCTGCAAAGCATTAGAAGGAGCAAGAGACGATACCCCAGTTTGGAAAGTCAGTTAGCCTGAAGCCCCAGGTAATCATTATTTTTATTAAGCATCTGCCCATTTATGATTTTACAATATAAATACTTACATTGACAGTTGGTAATTGATTTTTCTGACGATCCACTCTTCGGATGCTTTCTACATACCCATTTCCGTGGTAAACATTTTGATGGTAACCATTCGGATGGTAGCCATTTTGTTGGGCCTTGTTTTGATGATAGTATACACTCTGTCCAGCTCTGTTTTCACGGGGTCGTTGTGGCAGCATTTCGTTTTGCGGATAAACGTTCCACTCATTTGCACCCTGCTGATTTATGATAGCTTGTTGGGGGTAACTTAAGTATGGTGACTGTTGATTAAATTGACTTAGATCAATGTTCCCCATGTCCTGTTCTAGGTTTTCTGTTCCATAGGCCCCTTGGTCGTACTGGCCTTGTGGGCCATTCATATAATACCCATTGCAGTTTTGAGGGTAGCTTGGATTTTCCACGCCAAAATAAACTGTACCCTTTTCTTCTTCATCCAGAAGAAGTTCAATGGACGATCGAATGTAATCCTCTTCTTCTATCTCAGAACAAACTTCTCTATCGAAATTCTCCAAATCTGCCATCCACATGTACTCTGAAAAATCATTTTTTGCATTACTCGAAGCTCTCTTGGCTTCTTCATCCATTCTTCCGACTCTAAAGGACTGCATCTGGTACTATTTTGGGGAAGGTTTCTTCGTTTTTCAAGCAAAATTCAACATGGCACACTTGGAAATGATTTCGAATTGTATTAATGCATTGCGAGCCTGTAACCAATCACATCCTTGTCGCTGCGGAGCCTCCTTCAATTCAAGCGCGCATTTTTGTAGATTTTAAGGTCTGAGGGGGCAGTAACCCCCTTTCACGAATAATGAGCTCGTAAACAACACATGCTATATATTTCATATATCAATGTTCTTGTGAATGAGCATCATTTCTCTTTCATTCTCTTGGTTCTTATGATTGCTCAATAAAAGCTCAACTGTATTTTGCAACGTCATCAACAAACTTCTTCCAAGCATCATAATAATCTTGTCGTTCTTCCAATTTTATAGCTAGACGTCAAAGTCTTCTCCGAGTTAGACCGTAGAATTAAGGACATGAAGCTTTCATTAACGTTTGAGAAGGGCATTTGCAGCTTTCTAAAGAGCATAGTTTAGCAAATATCGCAGGGCCCACTTCAATCCACCCGTTAAGCCCATTTCATTCACTATTCTGCCCTCCGCTTAACCCAGTGTAGAGCTACTGCCCAGTATCTGCTGATCGCTTCAAAATAGATTGAAAACTATCATTCAGACGGTTGAGGAGGAAGGTGTAAGATTTGCCATCTTGCAGTCACTTCGCAAACGAATTTTGAAGGAAAGACTGAAAGACTAGAATGCATCGTGGATTAAATACCTCACACAAATCAACGCTCGCTACCTGGTCTCCAAATAGAAATTTGACGGTTTCCTGGATTCCGAGCTTGGCAGAATCCGGAGATAGAGCTTCCAGTCTTTTTCCTACTTGATAACTTGTGTCCAACGTAAATGTTGTAATAAGCACCAATCACGATTGCTAGATTCAAAAGCTAGAAAAGCCTTAAAAAACTAGGGTTAACTTTAAGACCTACTTTACTTCGATTTGAAGCCCTCGAAAACGGGGATCATTCGTTCATTCCTTGTGTCTATCCACTTCAAAGCCAATGAGGCATGCGAAATTTTACAATATTGCATCCATCCGGTGTTGCAAAGCAACTTCGTCAAGTTACCACTGATAATGGTTGTAATCAGTTGCTGGTGTAAAATGTAGTCTTTATTACTGATAGACAACTCAATTCTACTCTAAATTATCCCATTCAACTTGCTTGCCATTCATTTAGCAGATAGCAGAAACGGCATTTACAATGGTTATATATAGAGTACATGTATGAATTTATGCATGCGTGCATAGTTTGTCTAAAATTCTTAAACATGAATACGAGGCTGAGATGAAGAATTTAATTGAACTTTTTTGGGGTTTTTTTCCAAATGAGCCTATTGCATTTATGTTTCCATGCAAACTTTTCTATAGCAGTGAATGCAAAAATTTTAAATAATGGCCTTCTTTAAACTATTCACTCAACAAATCCTTTAAGAAACAAAAATACATCTCTCTAACAAAAGGAGTGAATTATTCACAGTTTCTGTTGTATACTATTAATGATTTAAAAGAGGAAAAAGGAAGGAATTAAATGTCAAATTACTCGATGTAGTAGTTAAAAAGTCCATCAAAGTAAGGTATGTCCATTCCTTGCTCCAGCGGGAAAATATGCAATGTCTGCATCGTATGGAAATACCCATCATTTTTTAAATTGGATGACTCCTTATAGAAATAATAATTTAGATATTTACAGCTTCGAGGTCTGTTAAGGACCGGGAAAAGTTCATTTAAGAGATGACGTGGCTTGGCACAGCGTTTCAAATCTTGTGGGGTCTACTGACGTGTGTTCGAATCCCGTCGTCGGAACCACAAACCTCAAGCCAAGAACCAACCGAGGTCAGTAAATGGGTACTCAGAGGTAACTTTGAGGACACAAGCGGTGACGCCGCAGACCCACATCAGCTGGATAGCTGCCTATATACCCACCCTGCGTTAGCAAATAAAAAGAAAAAAGAAAAAATGGGGTATTGATATTGTGCCAGATGCATAAGTCGACAAAAGGTATTGTATGATACACAGTAAAAGTGCATCCTGGGAATGGTGGGTGAGGTCGCGCGCTGAACTAGGGGACTGGGTGCCAAATAGAAGGATTGGAATTTGTTGACGAAGAAATGATGCCGATTGTGAGACTGAGTTAGCAACGGTGAAGGATTAAGACGACAAAGATACGTCAAACAGGCTTCTGTTTTAATACTTACTGAAAGAGAAACTTAATTGGGTTGATCTGAAGGTAAGTTCTATTTTAGAATCAAGTAGCTGTTCTGACAGTCGCCTCTACGCGGTTTAGGCCTTTCTTTATTTCCTGCTCTTTGTTACCACACATAATGTAGCACTCATAATTTTGAGTAGAAGTAGCATTGGTCAGATTCTTAATTTAGATCACAAGGTTTATTTTAGTATGTTTTCTTCCAATGTCAGTCAAGAAATCTAAACAAAAAGAGGCTGCGATTTTGCTTTTGCGGTTCCTAGCCAGCGCCGTGGTTGTCTAACCTGGGTAGCCGTGTCAAAACCCAAAGACTTTCATCACCTTAACGTACCTTTTATCCACAATCGCCTGTTTTAGCTAAGTCTTTCGTACCGTTAGATCAAATGTGTGTGCCTCCTATTGACAATAGCACCATAATCTGCAACAGTGATGTATTTTTTCGAATCACAGGCAGTTGTAGGGTAGAGCCATGCAAATAGTCCGCGATACATTAACTGTAGGCGGTTCATAATTCAATTAGCCGACCACAAATAGTGATTCAAATTTCTTTCGATGGAACATAATAGCAACAGCTTTGTCGACGGAACATATAATATAGATCGTTTGAACTAGAAGCAGTAAATCTGAGATGGAATAGGCCACAAAAGAAATTTGGAAGTATTCATCGAGCACAAACAATCGACACCCAAGCTAAGTGGAAGTGTGGTGCACACATACGAGAAGGCATTAAGTGATGAATCACAATGCAGAACAAACGAACATTGTCAACGAATAATGCATTTGCATGAAGAATGCATTCTTTCGAATTTACTCACTGTGCTGCATTATTTGTTCCTAGTCATCAAATACCTCCTTCGAAAACAGCAGTCTTTAATCAAATTTCACCACCCTTTGACTAAGCTATGGAGGACTCTAGGCCTAAGGTTAATGCTTCCACTACCGAAGTAAGAAACATACTATCAGGCTACAGTTATAAAGCTGGTAAGTTTGAGTTCGCAAACGTTTTTGCAAATTGTGTTGATCTCAATCATCTGGAAATTTAATTTTAAGAATCTGTTGGGGATCAGATTAACCAGTATCAATCCTGACAGCTGTTAAAGAGCAAACAATTTTTTATCTGAGTTTGCTCATTATTCATCAATCATCATAATTATCATTATTATTGTAAAAAAAATCATAATCATTATGATTGATAAGCACTTTTAAAGGGCTGCAGATGAACTCTCTATCATAATGGGAGTTTGTGTCATTTTTTTATTTCATTTTTTTCCATATTGAAATAAAACTCTGTTTAATTTGCATTTTCAAAGGCAGGAAGCATTCATGGAATATTCTGTGAAATGTTTGGCAAGTTTTTCGATCCATTCAGAAATGAAATTATAGAATGCTATAACGATGCACAATCCTTGAAAGAAAAATGATGGTGAAATCAACCAAAATTATTTGCATTCTTGTTAAAAAAGATTACTACATATTTGAAGTTGACTTTGGATACCTGTTTGGTGGTCATTATTGAAGGAATAGCTGTATAAGAAATGAAGATTTTATGCTGAATGTGTCATAAAATATTCATATTTACATTCGAATCAATAAGATATTTGATTGAAAATGTCAATAGCCACAGACATATTGAATCATTCACCAGATGCTTCCACTTTCAGCAATGTTAGAAAGTTCCTTGTTTTCTTCCTCCATATTGACCTTTTGATTGATTTTGTATTCATAATCTTTACTTTTTTGCGATTCGCAACTAAAAAATTTGGAAATTGTGGTAGGCTAAGAGGAGCCAAGTTTGATAGTTTTGCTATTTTATTTTCTTTAACAAACAAATAAATTCATTCTTCCACCATCACAAAAAGGATCAACATTTTTTAGGGCTTTCTTCAGCTTAGCAAGTAGGATCCATCTTATTGTCAGCAAATCTTTTTGTTCCAACTTCATTTAAGCCTTTGATCATTTCCCTTTCTTTGAACACATAAAATGAGCTTTTGCATAAGTAGATTTCTCTTTGTTTGGTATTTTCTCCATGACTACATGTAGCTGTGTGCTCTTTTTGTTTTTCCATGGCATGGTTTGCACTTGACATCCAGACCTTGCAGAATATTATAAGAAATTTCCCCATGACTCACTCTAAGGCTCTTGCTTGGAGGCTCTCTCACAATTGAAATTGAAACTGCTGTCTGGTTGGGGTAGATGCACACTTTCTGACTCTGACAACTGTGAAACAAACATTGGTAATTGAATACTTCCTTGGTAGTTTTCCTTCACCATCTGAACCAAACTCTTCAGTTCCTAATAAGGCTGACCAAAGCTCTTCAGTTCCTAATAAGGCTGACCAAAGCTCTTCAATTCCTGGTGTTTTTATTTCTGGTGACTATCTACAAACAGGTCCCTTCAAACAGATCTTGGTTTTAATTGGCAGTCCAGTATAGATAAATGAGTTGAATCTTTGTTGTAGTCCAGCACAATGTAGCTTGTGGTAACAGCAAGAGTTTGATATCATTTAAAGCACATTTTGTTGATGACTGCTTCATTAAAGCAGATGCAAAGTAGCTTGTATACATTTTGTTCTTTCATTTTAGAATAGTTTGGGAGGATGGCAGATACATTTTGTGGTAAATGCAACAATATTTGCTTTGGAGAAGTTCTGGAAGCAAAAGGCGAATTTTTTCATCAGGATTGTTTTAAATGCAAAGGTGAACCTAGTTTATCAATCTCCATGATGTATATATGTTTGTTATCTTTTTATGGCGTAGAATTACGATTTTATGGCTCTATATAATGAATACCTTCAATGGCCCATTGGAAGGGAACAATGTGGACTAGATGGTTAATTTTGCATGACCTGATGGTGATGGCTAATCAGGTCTCTCTGTCCAATTTTTTTCTTCGTTAATGAAAGAGTGCTATCCATCTTCCAAATACATTTATTCCCCTATAATGAAATAAGTTTGTTATTCCTAGCTTGCCTAAAAGATTTGCTGACAAACGGATTCTACAATTACGAGAATGAGTTTTATTGCTCAAGAGATTATCAGAAGTTGTTTGGTGTTAAGTGCACTGCATGTGGTCAATTCATTGAAGGAGGCGTTGTAACAATTTTTGATGACTCATTTCATGAGGCCTGCTTCATATGTGTCCAGTGCAGGTACTTGATTGCATTTTTCAACACTTAT
This sequence comes from Pseudorhiza aurosa, assembly GCA_964026355.1. Classification (NCBI taxonomy): domain Eukaryota; kingdom Metazoa; phylum Cnidaria; class Scyphozoa; order Rhizostomeae; family Lychnorhizidae; genus Pseudorhiza; species Pseudorhiza aurosa. The sequence goes on from OZ032125.1 coordinate 9,352,485, forward strand.
AATCAAGATGTGGCACTTAAAATAATCAATAATTGTCTTTATATTTGATGGCAGCTTTTTTATGATTGTATGCAGATCATCCTTCATTTTGAAGTGTGATGGTAATTGATTTGATGGTGATGCAACGCTCAACAATTTCCCCATGGATGTGCTTTTTGCATCAGTCAATGACCAGCAACACTTACTTTTGCTATTTTCCTTCCAACAGCAAACCATTTCCTGCTGGTGAAAAAGTCAATCTCAGTGGTGATGACTATCTTTGCGATGACTGTGTTCAACCTGTGAATGACAAGAACGCAAATGTTAGTGCAGAAGGATGTAAGTAAACGTTTTCAAACAACCCAGAGTAGTTTTGGGACTCAACTTTTTCTCTGCTTATTCTTTACGGTTACCTGTATCTTTTCGCTACTGAAATAAGAATGATGCTATTTCAAACAGAAAGCTAATTCATTCCAGCAAAAATTTGAAGACTTACTGCAATCCCTTTTCACAAGTTGGTAATAATTTGTGAGGTAGCAGTTCTTGTAATAATTTTAAAGTCCCAATTTCTATGGTAGTGTGTGCTGGATGTGGCAATGAAATCAAAAGTGGGCAGGCATTGCTGGCATTAGACAGCCAGTGGCATTTATGGTGCTTCACTTGCAATAAATGTGGGTGCCTTTTATCAGGAGAATATATGGGAAGGTAACTATTTCAATGCTTTTTTGGTGTGTCATTTTCTTACTGAGAATTAAAGTAAATCAGCCCAGATGTGTTGCAGTTAATCATTTAAGGATTTGGGTTGATTTTGGAAAATTTTCCAGCTTTATCACACAGAAATTGGAAGTAGTTGTCTCATTATATTATCATACTAATGTTACAAGTAAATTTAAAAGTGGCTACAAATAAGCAAGTGGTAGAAAAGCGGCCTAATGGAAATGTAAGCCCAGCAGCCAGGGATTGTTTGCTCTTCCTTTGCACCAGACGTGGTAAGCTATTCTTGCTAACACGGAGAAGCACATGGAGTAGTACACAGGACCCTAATGATAGCAAAAGGACCCTAACGATAAAAACAGGACCCTAATGATAACAGCATGCTTGACATGCCGATAGGTTATTCTTGTATACAAATTCGTATATTATTATTATTATTACTGACCAATCCATTTTAGGTGTCATATTAGAAGGTAGTCTCGTTTTCATCAAAACATTCTTTTTATTTGTAGGGATGGAATCCCGTATTGTGAAAAGGATTACCAAAGTGAATTTGGGGTAACATGTGCTGGTTGTGGGGGATTCATAACTGGCAAGGTTTTGCAGGTATTTATATCTCATTCAATATTAGATTAATTCTTACAAAATCTCTAAGATTGTCTGGAGAGGTTTTCCCATGGGATCAACAGCGTCAGTCTTGGTAGTAGTACCTCTCTAGCAAGCCCATTGCCTGTACGAGGAATAGGACTCAACTTCAGTAGTTTTTTGAAATTTTTGCATTTGAATCTCCAGATTATGATCGTCCTTCTGTAGAGATTTTCAATTTTGAGTTTTTTCAAAAGCACCAATAATTTTGACAGGAATGATTTTTCATGACTTTTGAAGCTCGTACCTGCGAGGTGCGTCGTTTTCTGTGTCTGTCGAAACGTGCTTGAAATGAATTGAATGAAATGGAGTTGAATGTTTTTTGTTTTGGATTTTTCCAAGGCTGGCGAAAAGCATTACCACCCGCAATGCTCACGATGCGCCAAATGTGGTCAGATGTTTGGAGAAGGAGAGGAAATGTACCTTCAAGGTGCTTCATCCTATTTATGTTTCCATTTTCGACAGCAGCCTCGCCTTTTTCTTTTTTTTCGTAGCAACAGATTTATTAGTTTATTGTATATTTTCATCGTATTCTTGAATGGCCTCTCGTGGTAACTGATTAACGGAAACAACAATTGGTAGGGCTCCGTTTTTATTGTTTATGATTCCGTCCAATTGAATTCAAGAGCCATGTAAGAAAGATAATAAATATCGCAAAAGTGGTCTATTTATAGAGTCCGCTGTCATCTCAAGCATGAATTTTCTGTTTAGGATCAGAGATTTGGCACCCGGAATGCAGCGATGAATATCAACGTGAATTGGAGGCGAGTTGATCTCTGTTGCTTGTCAGTAGTATCTCTATGCTGATTGCGTTATTTATGGCATTTTTATGGCATGTGTTAGTAAAAAAGCGAAAAAGCGCGTCGAAAGAAAACGAAGAAGGATCTCTTTCCAGGATATATTTGTTGAATGCAAGTTCACTTAATTGTAAGCAAAACTTTTTGCGCTTAGGGTACTTTTTTCTCCTCACCAATTTATAGCGCTCTCTCTAGTCCCAAGAGAGCGTTTCAATGTGATGTTGCTGTGAGGGAGAGAATGCGAAGTTGATCTTAAGAAGCAATGAACGTAAAAACTTTTGTTTATCGTGTTTATGTTGCTATTTTTTTCTTAAAACTGTTCCCTACTTATGTTTACAGGCTGAAGAAAATGAAAGACTTGCATACCAACAGGCAGAAAGAGATCGCACCAAACAAAGATTGGAAGAAGAGGAACGTGTAAAAAAGGAGTGGGAAGAGAGGGAAAGGGCAGAGAGGGAAAGGGCAGAGAGAGACATAGCAGAACGAGAAAGGGCAGAGAGAGACATAGCAGAACGAGAAAGGGCAGAGAGAGAAAGGGCAGAACGAGAAATGGCAGAGAGAGAAATAGCAGAACGAGAGAGAGCAGAGAGAGAAAGGGCAGAAAGGGAAAGGACAGAGAGAGAAAGGGCAGAGCGAGAAAGGGCAGAGAGAGAAAGGGCAGAAAGGGAAAGGGCAGAGAGAGAAAGGGCAGAGCGAGAAAGGGCAGAGCGAGAAAGGACAGAGAGAGACATAGCAGAACGAGAAAGGGCAGAGAGAGAAATGGCAGAGAGAGAAATAGCAGAACGAGAGAGAGCAGAGAGAGAAAGGGCAGAGAGAGAAAGGGAGAAGGCAGAAAGAGAAAGGGCGGAAAGGGAGCGAGCAGAGAGAGAAGAGAGACTGAGAGTGGAGAAGGAGAAAGAGGAACAAGCTAGACAAAGGAGACCACCACCTGAACGATTTTCCCCAAGAGAACAGCAAACCTTTCAAGGCCCTTCTCCGTCGGCTTTTTCGGCGAAGCCATTTGGAACTCAAAAGACAACACCTAGCTCGATTTCTGTCAACTTCAAGCCAAGCGCAGGAGTTTCATCAGCGGGAAAATGGAAACCTCCTGAAAGGAAACCGTTTGAACCATCGAAAACAGGAGCAAGTTACAAGACCGGATCATACATACGAGCAGCGGAACCGACAAAAGATGTGACGCCAACAAATTCACAGACATCAAGAGTAACAACAACAACGGAAATAAGAACTTATAGCATAAAAAGAGAAGGAAATCGAAGCGTGTCGCCCCCTTCCTCGAAGGAAGATGGACCAAGGACCACAGCCGTTGTGACAAATGGGTACAACAAAGCGTCTTCTGTTAGCAGCGATGAAGGTCAGTGCGTAACCACCTTGTTCACGTCAGATTAGAGCTACTTATTCAATCATACCAATCCTTTTAGATTTGGTCTGAATCAGCTGCCAACCAGCCCATTCCGTCACGTGCTTTGGAATACCATAGAAAGTGCCAACTTTTTAAATGTATTTTTATGTACAGTCAATCATCTTCTCATTATTTGCCTTGTGGTGTTGTCTTGTCTCCTCTTGCTTCACACTCAGGCAGGGTCACACGTGCGAATAAGTGTTGATCGTTCATCTGCATTCCCGTTTTGCATCGGGGAATTCAACATTTTACAGGCCATCAATCCTGCCCATTTGTTCGAGCTGAGGACCGATACAAGGAATGTATTTCATGAACAACCCAAGTGCCCGTGTTGTTTCTTCAAATTCATTAAGATATCTAAACCCAGCGTCAGATCATTTTTGAACATGAATATTGTTCGCCTGTCATTCTAAATTTGGTCGTTGCTTTAGATTTTGGGCTTTTTACATTATCGGATTCCCAAAATAAAGATGACACATGACAAGCTTTGCTTCCCATCTTTCATGTTTTTAATTTTCTCTAATCGTCTTTAGGGGGCCCTGCACGCCCGCCCCCTCCACCAACACGAGGCTCAAGTCAGAACTGGAAATCGAGAATGAGCAATGCATCCTACTCAGCAGACCGAACGACGACAAGTCCTCCCCCCCGTCAAGAATCACCGAGAGTAAGTGCTTCTTATACTCGCTTCAAAGTGATCAACTTTTTTGTGACGTCATCATACGTTTATTTTGTCTCTTCAGTGAAAAATTTTCATTTTCGAGTTAGTTTCAGTCGAGTGCCCTTAATTTCGAAGCAGCGATTATTTTTCTGATATCTCGTGCCGTTTTTATTTTATAAGATTTTAAAGTTTTTTTTCGATTCAGAATTTGCCTAAAAGGAATTCTCGGACTCCCTAATATGTAACTTCAAAATGACGTACAAAACTTTCTCGGACATTCGTTTTTCTCACGGGACTTTATCGAATTATGAACGAATTGCGGACACAATTCCGATACACTGACGCCACCTTCAATTGCAAGTCGCTCAAAACGCGCAGAGATTCGCAAATTCTCGTGATTTATCGTGATATACTCTGTGACACCGCAAAGTAGGTTTTGTGTTTTTGTTTTTTCTCTTCTTTTTTCGGTGATGTCTGATTTAAAACTCTTCTAACAGGAAAACAGCACACGATGCTAGAAAAATAACAGCGGGTTCGAGATTAGGACACTTGATTAAACTTTTTTTCCAATAAAAAAATATTTCACTGGAGAGATCCTTTGATCTAGTTTTAAACTCAACTCTTCTGCTTGCTGAAGTGAGAGTATGGACATTGTTTTTTTATGAAATAGAAACTTAAAACTTAAATGGTTTTATTTTTTGAAAGGAAAAGGAATTTGCTCCCGTTGATGTCGACATTGATGTACGTTCCGCAAACCGGCCTCTCTCCTACATTGAATCAGCCTCCAAAAGAGACGGTAATGATTGATTTCTATTTAAATATCCATCTCTCCTTACACCTTAATATCTGAGCATAGTAAATTTCTTATCCCAATAAAAATTTGATTTTTTTTATCATTAACCTGAAATCTCTATTTCCAATTTTCCTTTATAGATGCTGACCAGTACACTAAAAAAGTAAGCAATTTTTCTTTCATTTTTTAACCTTATCTTCAGTAACTTAGTTGTTCGCTTTAGCCTTGTTTTTTAATGAGAAAACGAGGTCATTTTAGTTTCTCAAAATTCTCGATATTGCCCTTCCCATTTCTCAATCTTCCCCTTCTTTTCTCTAACATCGTCTTTCATTCTTTTCTCCAGTCAAGCATAACAATAACATCGGTTTCCAAAACAACTGACGATGCGGTAAGTTCATTGGAATTCCTGGCTCCGTTTTTTATTCCATACTGTCACAGCTGATAACATATACTGTATAAGACACAGCGTTTGGGTGTAAATCCGCAATAAGTATAATGCAATACGCGGTACATAGGTAGTCATATTTTTTATCCAATAAATTCAGATGCAGTGAAATCTCACGAGAGTTGACAGTGTAGTTAAAATGACTTCTTTTTCCAAACACAATTAGGATTTGGTGAACTTTCCTAGAAATGTATTCTCTCTTGTTTTTAGCCTGTTCCAAATGCCATTTTTAGGCGCTTACCTAACAGAGACAGAGATGCCTTGAGAGGTATTGAATCATTTGCACGTTGCACTTAATGCCTGTTACTTGTACAATTTTGCTTTCTTTCGCATTTTCTTCAAGAACCTTTTTTCATCTCAAATGTCAGCAGTCTCGTTATCATGTCATCGTTGTCATGTCATCGTTGTCATGTCATCGTTGTCATGTCATCGTTATCATGTCATCGTTATCATGTCATCTTACCGAAGTGCAGTGGCTTCAGTGTACGAACTCATGCAGCAAGGGCCTTTCGTTTAGATCATGAACACACTTCAGAATAAAGCTGCATCGCCGAGGAAGATAACCAGAAACCACCTCTTAAGAATCAAATTCCCTGGGAGAAACTTTGAGCTCTGCCTATGGTTTCTACTCCATTAAGAATCGCTCTGTGCAGTGAAACAAGTTTACAATAAAAGCACTGAAGGGGGGGGGGGGGGGGGAGGCAACAAGAATTAACTTCGTGGGAAAGAAAATCAAAGAGTCTTGATTGGGAAGTCTTCTCACTCACTTTACCCAACCATCTCTGATGTGGATGCCCCTTTTCTCCTCTTCCCATCAGTCTTCCCCATCATGATGCCCTTCCCAAGGCTTCTGTCTTTCCGTTCGCAGTACCCGTAATAGCGGAGTCTAAACGGGGCCACCTTCACCTGGAACGGTTTATGGCTACCAATGGTATTAAGAACAAATCTGAACTTGAGTTTACTCTTTGGGTTCATTTGCAATGCTTTTATTTGCTTTCATCTATTATGGTAGCATTTGATATGAGATCTTATCAATGTATTCTCGCTTTTTTCTTACTAACGCGAATCGTATTAGTGAATTAATTGAATCATAGAATTTCATCAACTTCAACTTCTGCTCCTTCTTTTAGCTGACGTTTCAATTTTAATCTTTTTTCAGAAAATCGAAAATCACTGCCAGCGATGACAAATTACATGTTCGAAAATGAGGTAATTTAGCTTTTTTCTTTAGCTTATTATGTAAATAATATAATATATTTAGTTTGATTTGATGTTACAAATTCTATTTAATTCATTCATTTGAATTTTAATGCTACAATGCATGCACATTCTCAGCATTAATTGCCAATTCTTTTATTTTTTGATTTAGCAGGAAAAAGGTTTTGGATCAAGAACTGAAGCTAACGGTATTTTACACATATATTTTTAAGTATATCAAACACATGTTGTCACACAATTCACTTCTTCATTCTTTATATCTATATGATCCCTACAAAGCATTCGATTTTCATTGCAATGAGTGTTATGAATTTTTAGGGATTGTATTTTATTTACAATGATTTTATATTAATTCTCCATTTATCATTTCATCTTCATCATATTTTCTGCGGAATCTTTATCCACGGGTTCATTTTCATTTTTCGTTATTTAGCACATCATAGAAGATCATTACCTTCGCTCGAAAAGGATGCTGGAAAGTCTATCCGCGCTGCAATGGTAATTTAACTTGTTTATTATCGCTTATATTTGCCCCTATTCGTCGTTGCTTCTTATAAATATATTTATTCATATGTTCATAATCAATAATTTGCCCTGTTTTTCTAGACTTATCCGTACGATATCTTGCGAAGTGACAATTACAAGATGCCAAAAGACATCGACAAATCACGACTTGAGGTAACGTTGGTGTTACTCATAATTTTAAATTTTTAGATGCAAACCATAAGATTCAAGGGTAAATTGCAAAATGGACGCATTTCCACGTGGTGAAACTGATCAACTGTATTGAAGAAAGAAAGACGAATCTCTGTATTTTGCTACCCATTTTTATTTGTTTGATAATTTTACCCTCAGTCAACTAATGGTCATCATTTTTAACGGATGGTTTTTCTCTTTCAGACTTATTTATCAGACGAGGATTTCGGAAACATTTTCAAAGTCGATCGTGAGGAATTCTACAAGCAGCCCATATGGAAGCAGAGAGATTTGAAGAAAATAATGAAGTTATTTTGAGTGGAAAACCTTATCAAGTGCCGGAAAAATTTTTGAAATCAACTTTGCACCTTTCAGAAACAAGTAGATGGTCATAGCGGTCGTGAGATTTGCGTAGAGATGAAAAATGGAAAGTGCTACAATTGATTTATCATGATCAGCTGATAGTGACATGACCAAAGTTTCTTCAGTTATATTTATCGACACCAAAGGACCAACTGTTGTATTCATTTGCATTGAAAAGAGATTTGTTAAGATTAGCAGTGAGTAGAAATTGATCCACTGCAAACAGGAAATGTAACCTTTGACTAGATAGCAGTCTTTCAAGGAAGATTTTTGTTATTTGTTATTAATTCAGCTACTCAACAATTCATCTTTTTATTCAGCAATTTTGAACTTTTAAAATTCAAATTCCCCCTAGTGTATTTCAATTCTTTTAAGTCATTCTGAAGTTTTCCACGTCGGGTCGTCGACTGCTATTTCCTAATTTTTTTTACAAAACAACATGATTTTTAAGTCGGTCGTATTTTTACTCAGATCTAACGTTTTTAAGACGCATGGTTTGGTAGTGAAAGTTGGAGTAATTTGGAGAGATATGTTCGCAAATTATTTGAGTCGCCATCAAACCTCCCACTGCCACCCCATCCCTATCCAGATATGAAGTATTGTAATAGATTCAAAGCATTCCCAATCTTGCTTTAAATTGCTAGATGACCCAATCAGTTTAATGTGTTCCCTTGAAAGAGAGACGACTGCTGGCCCTTGCCACCCCTTGTGCCACTGTCAGATCTCATTGTTTTCAAGACACCATTTTCATATACATGCCCATTCTGTTATTTTGTAAAGCTGTAGTTTTGATGCATTAGATCATAGCTGGCTAGAATGTTTTAATGGTTTTACTTCCACTATTTTAATCGCTGTTTAACCACCAATAGATATTATGCATACATTGATTTTGTTCACTATGGTGCAGGTTTCGCATTCCATTTAAATCATGTCGTATCTTTGCTTCAATCGTCTCCCATTCAACGTTATTCGTAATGTTTCTGTCATCCAGTGTCTCGTGTTTTTGCTCGATGAAAGTAAGATTCTTTAGATTGAATCATCATGCTTGAGTCACTTCGAAACAACACTTTGACTATTGTTGGCATTTCCGACAATTTTTGTCCCTCTCATCTGGCTCCCTTCCCACTTAAGACAGAGTGGCCAGTGCGGATGAACATAGTCTGGCATGAAGGGTCGCCCCATCTCACAGCCGGATACCTTTCCTGTTGTCAGTCCTCCACATTTATCCCGGCTTGGCTATGGGGATGCACTTGTTGGTCAACCCCACTTGCTTTGTTACACATATTGTGAAAGTATGGCATCAAAGCGTCATAAATACTTACTGGAGGATTAACCTGTGCTTAGCGAATGGTATGGAGCGCTTTATCATATTGATTGCAAGAAATGTAATAGTTATACGATTGCATAGTTATACGATTGCTTGAAGTTTGACCAAAACAAGCAATTACACCTGCTTCATACCTGGTATGACCGAATGATCCTCGAATTGGAAAAGAGGTTTGTGGCACACGTGTCCAACGACTCGGTGCTCACGAAAAACAATGAACTAGCGACCAGACCTCCATGGAGCGGAGACTATGTTTAGTTGGTTGAAGAGGAACAAGAAAAATATGGAAATAACTCCCATATTGTTGGCTCTCCTATCCCTTATCTGTCTTGAAAGATGCTCTGCACTTTATTTTCATATGGGTGAAACTGAAAAGAAATGCTTTTTGGAGGAAATTCCCGACGAAACAATGGTGACAGGTAAAAATAATGTTGGCCTAACCTAAATTTAGGCCAAAACTAACTGCTTGGAGTGGCTGTTGTGTGACGTGTCCTAGATAGCATAATTCTAGCCTCTATCGTGAAGCTCTGTAGCCTGATGTGATAATTTTTTGATATTTTAAGTGGACTTATCCTTTCTTTAGAAGGGCACGCACGACTTCCATCCATATCGTTAACAATTTCAGACAGAAGCAAGTAAGGCTGTCTTCCAATGGTAAATGCGACTTGCTGGAAGTCCAGAAAATTTTTACGAAGCAAGAAGTTAATATGATAAATTTCATTTGTTAAGAAGTGCTTTTCGAGACATCTTCTACTTCATAGTTAAGTAAAACTGATCGTTGTATTTTTTATGCTGCATATATAACTCATGTTTACGTATAACTTGGCGTCAATGACAGGAGTGGTCGCATCTGTCACTGCATATCCTTGTCAATATTGTGGAAAGATCAAGATTCAACCCCCAAGCCCTGCATTTTGTATTTGTGCAATCTACTACTCTACAACTCTCCTAAACCTGTCACAAGTAACATAAAAAGGAATATTTTCATTGTAGGAAAGTACAAAACACAACTATTTGATGATTCTGCTCACGATTTCATGCCTGCTAGCCCTGGCATTGGTATGCATGTTGAAGTAACAGATCCAGACAAGAAGATCTTATTGTCAAAGTACTATGCATCCGAAGGGCGATTCACATTTACCTCTCACACACCAGGGGAACACACCATTTGCCTACATTCTAACTCAACCAAATGGAGTCTTTTTGCAGGAGGGAAACTGGTGAGTCTTAGTCTTTCCTTTCATTTAACTTAGTAAGAAGGTGAATTTCGTTACTCAGAATCCTTACCAGCCTCTAAATTTATTGATCAAATTGACTGTTCACTGAATAGGATCATTCCACCCAGGGTCTAATGGAATTTTTTATTTCAAATAATCATCAACTTTAAAAAATCATCATGTTTCCTTTCTTCACCATTTCTTTGCTCTCTCTTTATTCTTATCAATGAATTTCCTGAAATTCATTGCTCAAAAATTTGATTTTCTTTCATTAGAGAGTCCACCTTCAGCTGCTTGTTGGAGAACATGCCAATGACTACCCACAAATTGCAGCAAAGGATAAACTGACAGAATTACAGTTGAGAATGAGACAGTTATTGGACCAAGTTGACCAAATTACAAAGGAGCAGTCTTATCAAAGGGTAAGTCATATTTTCATGCAAATGTATTGTGATGGAATATTTTTTGTCCTTTTTTCATCATCCTAATCTCTTACAAGCCGGTAATGTGGTTCTTTTGATAAATTATCTGGGATTTGATGAGAGGGGTGATGCTCTGTTTCAGTGTAGTCTATTGAAAAGAAAATGGGATATATGCCCTTGCTGTTCACATCATACCAGGGGCGGCGGACAGTGCTATGACTGCTATGACTGTCATAGCAACATTTTTGTAAAGCTAAGGTCTTTTTATTAGTAAAAAATCACAAAAATTTGGGAGTTTCAAAGAAAGGAAGAAATAGATCTAATCCAATATCTATGATTCCTTAATTGTCCTATTTGGAGGTTCCATTGTCGTAATACGCTGCTCTCATAATATCATTGAATGCGTGATAATAACCTCTCAATGAGTAATCTTTCGCAACATGCTGTCAACATAGCGTCTGTTAAAAGCATTCAGTGCCTCTGCCCTATTCCGCTGGCCACGCTATGACTTTCTTCAATCTCGTAACATCGGAAGCAGAAAACTATAGATGAGGACGCTTGTGTGTGACGTCTTTCATTGGTGAATGGCATAGAAATGACACAACATACCATGAAATTCCAGGAGTTCAAAGCACTGCATCAAATCTACTTTTACCGATAGTTAGTGTACGCTTTGTTGAAGAGAAAAAACCCAAAAGGTTGAACCATGAATCAAGTTGCATCTGTCAGTGTTGGTTGGGGCATCTCAAACTTTGTAGCCTGTTGGAAACTCAAGGAAAACTAAATCACGACCAGCGTCTTCGCTTTAAAGAAGACGGACCTTCGTGTCCTCGTATTAGTATTAGGAACTGTTCCAGCTGCTTATCAAAATTTTCCTTGGATTGTGATTTAGTTTTCAATGGCAGACTTTGTGACCCTTGTTGAAGAGTGACCAACCAATGACTTTTGCAAAAGTAATAGCAGCAGCGGCTATCATTGAGGCTGGTTGCCGCTTATGGTAGAAGGCCCACCAATTAAATGCCGTTTACATGAGATACAGCTGCTACAAACAGGAAAAGATAGAGATTTCAAATAAAAGAATCTATTATCCATTATTTTCAATTTATACTGCTTTGGTAAAATTGATGTGGAGCTAAATGGCATTAATAAATGTTTACTAGATATCTTTCCATTCGCATGCTAAGACCATAGTGTTGCTCACAGGTTGTCTCTTTGCGCATCTCATGCTGCAAACAAAATCAGGGAATGGGAATGGGCTCGTTTTTTGGAATAATGGACAAACTGGTATGTTTCCTCAGGCACAGTCCAAAGAGAACATCTCGTCTCGGTAATAACCTACCAGTGTCAGAAGATACCAGATGGCATTCTCGAGACACATCCATAGTTGCAATAGATTCATTTCAATAGACTATTGATACTGTCTTCTACGATCTTACTATCGACACGATAGAGTGGACTGATGCACAAGATACTGTATGAAAACTTATTATTAGCACGCAGAATGTTGACTTCACATACTTATCGAAACAGTATCAAAAGATTTATTCAATGAGGATGAGAATATCAACGAGAGGGTGCGAAGAATTTAAGTTCTCCTGATAGTGGTACGCAAATGGAACACCGCTTGCTGCGATAATTGCACAGACAGGGTTTTACAAAAACATTGTGACTGTTTTTTTGGTTTAAAAAAGAACTTGTAGCTTCATGGCTCCCGTTTTTCACTCCGCAAGAAAATGAGTGGGGGTCTAAATGCCCCAGCTGGTTTTCATAAATGTCATAGCACTTGAAATGTTATCCCTGCCGCCCCTGCATCATACCAACATTACCTCACTCTATACCATTAATTTTATCATTAATCACTAAGTTTTTCATTGATAATTCATTTGTAATTATGATTTTTGTTTGCTGCGAGGTACTATGACTCTGCAATTGCAGGAATTTTTATGTAATTTGCACATTTTAACGTGACAGTCACTCTTCTATCAAAATCATACTGATTGGTCTAAAGTTCTAATTTGTTTATTATTGTCTGGTTTCCTTTAGTATCGTGAGGAGAGATTCAGATATACCAGTGAAAGCACAAACCAGCGAGTACTATGGTGGGCCATTGTTCAGACTGTGGTTCTTCTCGTTACCGGATTCTGGCAAATGAGACATCTTAAAGGATTTTTTGAAGCTAAGAAGCTTGTTTGAATTTAGATAGTTTCATAATTTGTTTGTTAGAAATGATGATAAAGTTTTTTCCCTCTTTGAAATGCATCAAAGCTTGTCAGCGTTTCGAGCTCCAACTGTTTACGTTTTGCGATAAACTCAGATAGGGAGTTGAAAGCAAAGAAAATAATGTTGTATCAGAAAGAACCGACCCAACCTTGTTTTGTGCAATCACCCTCTTTACTGTATTTGCAATTTTATTTGTCTCCAATAAGCTGGCATTCAGCCTTCTCTGAACTTTAGACCTTTCATTACAGCTTTTGTTGTCAAAATAAGATTCAATGCCATGGATTTTTTATCATAAGTTATTATAAGTTTTTGCCATCATCTTTAAGAAGATCTAAACTTTGTCATTCAAATCCTGCTTTTCAAACTCTACTGCTGAATCCTTTTATCTAAAGCAGCTAAATATTATGTTTCAAAAAGTCCTTTGATAAACAAATTATAGGATACATAGCTTTGTCTCACTATTTTCATTCTGAAATAGACTCACTTCATCAATATATTCAAAATCTAATATGAATGGCAACTGGTAGGATAAATTGTTGATATTCTCAAAATGCTTGTTAAGAAATGCTTAAGTTTTATGATATTGTCATATCTAATTTGAATATGATATGTTTTAGGTTGAAATCTCTCTTTTAAGGTGACAAAATGAAAAACATTATTTTTTGCGAGAACTGAATCTGACAGTAAGATCATATTAGCAACCCAAGTTGAAATGACCAAAAATGATGCAAATTTTTGCCTCTTTCAAAACCTGTCTTAACTTGATGTTCATCATTTATCTGTTGTCCTTTGATGAAATTGTCAACACTCTTTAAAATCCTTTCATATCTGCTTTCTCATCTGTTCATTTATTTGTCAGCGATAATTTGCTGCGTTTTGACAAGGGTCCATTCAGTTTGCTCTCCTGTTAAAAATTGCAAAATGGTTCATGTTAGAAATGGCAAAATGATGTATGAAAAAAAATTGCAAAATAGTTCATGTTAAAAATTGCAAAATGGTTCATGTGAAAAAGTGCAGAATTATTCATATTAAAAGTGGCAGGATCAATGCTCAATGCAGAATGGAACAAACAAAGTTGTGTGGAAATTGTCACCATTTGGCATTGAAATGTTGAAAGTTTATTCAAAATAAAGAAATTTCATGAAATCACTCTCAATTATCTCTATTATTATTGTTATCCTCATCATTATTGTTGAGAAATGGCGTGCACATGGTCATTACACATGCTCTGGTTTTTCGTCTTTACTTGGCTCATGACACATTCAAACTTCGCTTGCATACAGAAAATCTCAAGAGATGAAACAAGATCGTCAATTTATTCTACTTCCTGATATTAACTTAATAATATGACTTATTTTTTCTTTCTTTTCTACATTCTTATTGTTGTTAGTTGCTGTAAGCCAGCCAAATGCAAGTTACCCTTTGAAAGATATTTTTATTTGTAGCATTTTAAGTATTTCATAAAAAGAATGAAGTTCACAAAGAAATAAAGTATTATTACTATAATATGATCATCATAGACTATAATTTATAGACTATTGGCTAGCTTCCATAGAAACAGACAGTTTGTAATTTTTTAGTCGCTTGATGCCATTTTGGCCCCCATTTTTACCCCACAATTTGAAAATCATGTCATTTCAATACCTCAGCAGTTTGCTCTTTCTCCTCCTCCTCCTCACCCCCCTCCTCTGTCTCATGTAACGCAGCTTCCAACGTGGCTCCATTTATCCGAAAATCACGTGATGTGCTGAGTTTGAAATGTTCCATGAGATTAGTGACCTGCAAGAATGGGGGGTCAAGTTTTAAGATGAACCCAAAACAAGTGTGTCTCTCTGCGCTTATTTCATGCTTGATGTGAAACAGTGAACACTCCCTGTTCCATCCTGTGCTGGAAAATGATGCTAACACAAGGCAAGCTGTAGTAAACAACATGATATGACCTAAATCATTATAGAATAGCTGAAACCTTGCTCATCATCATCACCTGTAATCACCATAGTCACTATAATCACCATAAATCATAATTACGATATACCCATCCTCTTTTCCATAGATGGCGCATATAGCAACAGCAAAAATACTCCACATTTCAGCAAATTTTTTGTTTTGTATAACGATGTTGATTTTTAAGTCATAGAATATAATTTGAAGATGATGTTATGATAAAAAGGCACCTTGATGCTTCAAACATGGAGAATCAAGAAATGTAAAAAAACTCACTTTGGATTTTTTGGAAAGTTGAATGAGATATCGCTCATACTGTTCGATCGCGTAAATCAAATTTGGAATCATTTTAGATTCTTTGATTGCTCGAATCTTAAAAGAAATGAAGATGTTGATGAAATTTAATTCGCAAAAAGAGGAAGTTTGTTAATGATTGATTAGTTTATAATCAGCAATGTGATTGATTTCATGAATAGAGGATTGATCAAGGTTTAAAATTAATGATGATGGTGGTTGATGGGGATTCTTT
Source organism: Pseudorhiza aurosa (assembly GCA_964026355.1). Taxonomy (NCBI): domain Eukaryota; kingdom Metazoa; phylum Cnidaria; class Scyphozoa; order Rhizostomeae; family Lychnorhizidae; genus Pseudorhiza; species Pseudorhiza aurosa. Next base: position 9,367,854 of record OZ032125.1, read on the forward strand.
TAACCGAACCTTTTGAACTGTGTGTTGTCGATTTGTTTTCCCCCTTTTCATCTTGTTCTGCATGCTCTCGTCTGCCATGCTTTGCGATGCTTGCATGTATGTTATCATGGCATACGCTTGCTGCGTAAGATGGGTTCCAGTCAACTTCACCTTTGAAATCAAAACCCTTTCACTTTAATCATCTTCAATCTTGAATTTCTATGCAAGCATGGTGAATGCTACAATTTAGGGCTGCCATACTTCTAGAAATCTAATTTAAATAATAATGATTTAACTCTATGGATGGTCTAGATTTAATAATCAATTACCTTAAATAACCTTGAGTAAGGAATCGCTTCACTTTGTAGTTTTTCTGGCAATCAGGTGTGCCTGGTGCTGGATTCCTCAGGGAAGTGTATGAGGCCTTCCCATATTGCTATTCACTAAATCTCTCTGCAGTCATCGCAAGAATGAAATTAATCATCAATTTTTTAACGAATCTCTCTTAAGTCTGAGAATTGTATTTTAAAAATTAGCCTTCCGGACGTTTATTACTGAGCAATTTTGATATTTTTGTGCATTGACCAAGTACGATTTAAATCCGTTAGAAGTATATGCAAATCCACATCAGCACAAGCTGGCTTTAGTGTAACCTAAATTAGCTAATATCGCATCTATGCGTGTAATACATACTCAAAATCTACCTTCATCTTCACTTTCTCATTAAGAATGAAAACCAGACAGAGAATTCAAGAGATGAATATTGGAAAGGGTATATAGAATAGCAAGATTAGAATTGAATAGCATACCAGTTTTTCAAATTTAATCGTCATGCGACCAATCTTCTGGCTATATAAATTCAGATGCTATTGGAGATAAAAGGAAAGAAGCAAATTCTTGATGCTGCAAGAACTGAGTTCAAAATTTTTTAACAGTTTTGCAAGAAAAGCTTCTTCAATTTCGAAAACATTCTATGATCTTGATTTTGTTTGCGCTGTACTGAATGTCTGAGGGTAGGTTGTTGACCCTAAGGAGCGCCGAGAAGGGCCTTGATCCTTTCTCTCGACGTGATCACACTTCATGATTCCTACACTCTTCGAATTGCGGGGCTGGGGCCTCTCCTCACCCTTAAGTGAATGCTACGGTCAAGAAAGGATTTGAACCAATGACCGTTGGGTCTGAGCACGTGCTATACCAATAATATTTTTAATCCTTAATTTTGAAAAATAAACATGATTGTGTCATGTGATCGAATCAACTGAAAAATTAGCCGTTTATGAAAACATACGTATTTTGCAAATGACCCAAGGAATCCATACAATTTGGTCAAAGCCTGCAAACAGATAGTGCGAAATGTTTATTAGGCAATCATAGGTAATCAATGGGTAATCTAATTCACGCTCGCTCTCATTTCTGGATGCCCTGTGCTCATTTTCCAGCAGTGAATGAGTAGCAGGCATCAAGCTTGAGGATAAAGTGCTACAAGGAAAGATACCGGGCACCCTATCCTTAAATGCCTTTAAGAAGGTACTCAGTTGAACTCGTATCCAAGATGAGACCAACATTCGCTTCATACGCCTTACTTCTAGAATTGTTGAATCTAAAGGGGGGGGGGGTTATTTGGGCACTCGAAACTTTTTTCAAGGCAATTCAACGACAAACTCATACCTTGGTGATGATATCTGCAGTTGTTCCCTCGGGAAAGGCAGACTGCACAAGCTCATGAAACGAGGTGACCAATCCAATGGTTCGATGACATAATGATTCTTCGATTCTTTCTCTTTCGCTCTCCGTCTCTTCAAAGTTATCATTTTTATCTAGAATTCAAATGCATATGTTTAGAAAGTTCTTGGATTCTGAATCAAATCCCTCTTCTAAGTTCGATTGCTCTAAGTTGATCATTGCTCATTGCATGCTACCACAAAACGCGCGCAACTGCGAATACAGGTTGGCAAAAATCAATCCGTTCATAGTCTTGTTTTACACATATTGTCTTGTATCGTCATTTTTCACACACGTCTTGTCTCGTCAATTGAGTTCCGTCCAAAACTATATCTCAATAAACAGTAAAAACGTTTGTTGGTCGGTTGTGAATTTTCGATCCACATTTGAAAAGCAACCTTTATCTAGTTCTTCATTCAGCCGCAGTGAACTTTCAGCTCGCAGTTTTGCCAAAACCCATTCATTTTCATCGAGAAGTTTGTCAATGTGACTGAGGAAAAGCAACTGAAAAACAAACAAAATATTGCTTCAGGACAGTAAATCTTTCAAGGGGGGGGGGTGGGGGGATGGGGGTTGGGTGGCAGCAGAGCAAATGAATGGAAAGTGTGTCATAGCACTGCTAATAGTTTTTACTCCATCGCATCAACCATAATTTTAGCAAGAGCTTGGCATCATTTCGTAATGTAGGATGATTGATGGTTCGGTTGTAGGATGGTGGATGAAAATAGAAAAACAGCGCATCATTAACAAAGTGTTGATATTTCTTACACAAAACCGTTGTACTCTAATGGATTTTTATGGGTTCTTCATCCCCGAGATTTACTACTCTGTTTTGCTGATGAGAGACGAAAATGTTGCTAAGGAAATGAATTAATACAATAGGAATTGAACTGAATCATCTCAACTTACGAAAACATGAGGAGCAACAGTGGTTGCATTGATGACAGGAAAATGGTCACGGTGTTCCACTTCAATTTCCTGTATTGATCGATGCAATAAATCGATTGAATTATTAAAGAAGTTGATTAATCAAAAACAGCAAATCTTGAGAACTTACATTCTAGTTCTTTTGATATTAAACTCATTAGTGTGCAGACATCAGTCAAATATAACAGTTGAGGGGTTTTATGAATGAAGGGTTTCCCGCTGGCGAACCCTTTGAGGACCTGCAATCAGCAGTGAAACTGACTCCTTCACCACTCTCTTACCATGCTTTACATGTTAGACATGTCGAGATAGAGAGACTCTGTGAGAGAGAGAGAGAGAGAGAGAGAGAGAGAGACCCTGAGAGAGAGACCCTGAGAGAGAGACCCTGAGAGAGAGACCCTGAGAGAGAGACCCTGAGAGAGAGACCCTGAGAGAGAGAGAGAGACCCTGAGAGAGAGAGAGAGAGAGAGAGAGAGAGAGTGGGAGAGTGAGAGAGAGTGAGAATCTGAGAGAGGGAGCAGATCCCACACACAACTAAGATTTATGAATTTTACACCATGTGAAAAGCAAAAAAAAAAACTAGCTGTACAAATTTTGGAGCTGATTTTAGAAGGAAACAGACCTCATCAATGTCACCAAGTTGACTGTGAATATCTTGCGAAATTTCGCGTACCTGAGCAGAAAAATTTTGACTAGAAAATGGTTTCTTGATAATTAAATTGTGCGGTTTCAACAAGTTACTAGACGTTAAAAAGATAGTAAAAGAAAGTAGAGTTATATCATATGAAAAGATACCAGAAACGGAAATAAAATAGCAAGGAATAGGTAAGAAACAGTGAAAGCGATAGGGTGAAAAGTTCACGCTCAAATAGTTGAGAAAAGCAACAAAAAAACTGCTCACTAAATTTGTCTTTGATTTCGACTTTCTATGAAGTGTCAATAAAGGACTTAGAAGGGCTTTCACGACGGATGGGTCCTCTGTTAAAACAAACAAATGAATAAAGGTATAAATGAATGAAAGCAAGAATCAATTAATGGATGGATTAAAAAATGAATGAATGGATGGATTAATAAATGAATGCATGAAGAGATGAATGCACAGAGATGAAAGGACAACAGTTTAAAGGAAATCCTAGAATGCAAAGAGTTCTTTCCTGTCAATAAAACATTCCTATGTATTGTTTGGGCTCAAAACAAATGAATTCTTTGGAGTGGAAAAATACTTGTAATTTCTTGATACAAAAAAGTTGAAGGGTTGAGATAGCTTTTACTTGATAAGTCAATACAAACCTAGCTTATATTCGGAACAAACTTGATGTAGCCATGTGTACACTTGAGAAATCTGAAATGAATCAATGCAGGAATAAATGTCAATCTATCAGTACATCGATGCATCAATCAACAAGTCAATGCATTAATCAATCAATCAGTCAATCAACCATCAATCGTTGAATCAATCAATCAATCAATTCATCATCATTCCATGAACAGTTGTACAGTATCATGTCTTGATGAATATGAATCACAAACCTTTGTGCTGTCAAGGTGGTCTGTCAATTTAGTCATGATATTAATGAGAATGTGACCATCTTTCATTCGAATGTCATCACCAGGGGATACAAAAATGTTTAAAGTCATCCTCTAAAAATGAAAAAGGATCTTCTTGCAATGAAAATGTGCGAAAATGACTAAAAATATCAAGAACAGGTGGCAAACCCTCTTCATTCAAAAAAATGATTTCAAATATTCTTCAAATGATATAGTAAACTGATATGGTGTATGAGGAAGAGACAAAGAGACTTTGAAGGACAGAAAAATTAAATTTAATCATGAATCATTAGTCGCACACTTCTTTGAAATGCTAATGATGATCTTTGATTGGTACTGATTGCTGGTTTAGTTGAAGTTTTGATACCAACCTGAAAACGGCATAAGTGTCTGTGAATAACTTCCTCCTGATTATCATTTTCACTGTTCTGCGTCAAAAGGTTGGCTGAAAATTCTTCAAAAGCAAGTCTCATGTCAATTTTGGCCGAAAATCAACGAGTATAAAATAAACATCTTCACGTTCGGACATTTTTGCACCATCGAAAGAAAATCATTGACAAAATTACCTGATACAGCGCAAGTTTTTCTTAAGCAAAAACTTGAAACTAATAATTGATAATAAAAAGCAAAGAATTCCGAACGGAGACTGAGGACTGAACTGAGACGAGCTGAGGAGGAGCAATCAGACGACTGGGGAATTACAGGAGAATAAAATGAGGAACAAAGAAATGGGAAGTCAAACTCACCTAAGGAATTAAGGAAAAAAGTGAGGTGATTTCGAAAATGGCTGCAAACAATGCAGACTATCATGTAGAGACCTTCGAAGCAGGTGGTAGTAAATCTTTGAGACTGGCAAAATATAAAAAGGATGAAATATAGGGCAACCAATCAATGAACAAAGGAAATACTGAATATGAAATCGAATAAAGATATCAATATTGGTGTTGAATAAGAATGTTAAAGAACCTTGTCCTTTTCGAGCAGATTTTCCGACAAGCACGTGTCGCCATTGATTTGGAAAAGGAATGTTCTGGAAAGCAATTGTTTTGAAAATAGTCATGAGGAGTAACGGTAATTAATAGATTGCCGAGATGTCCACGAGAAGACGATAAAGGTGTATTACCATCTTCCATCTTCATATTCCCAATAATCTGAATTGATTTATCATATCCCATAATCCTATTAGAGCTTGAATCCTGCGCAGGTCATATAATTCAGATATTACCTTTGAGGGAAGCAGCTGAAAAAGATTAATTCAATATCCTCTGGGTTCTGTCTCTAGCGCTAGTATCAAAGAGTAGCTATGCCGTGCAGTACGTCTTTTGCATCAAATACTGCATGACTTAAAAACGCGTAAAGTCTAATTTATTTCCGCCTTCTGATGTTGATTAAAAAGACGAAGATCCTTGGACTCACCTTGCTATAGAACAGCATCGTTTGATTAAATGGCTTGGGATCCCTCCTCCTAGTCCATCACAAAACTTTGTTTCTAAGATCTAGATAAAGAAATGTACTTTCGTTTGGACGTGGTAATAGAAGGGCTGCCAATGCATAGACGAACGAAACCTTTGAGGATGATTTTGCCTTCTTCGGGTGACGTTTATTTTACTGCACCGTTTATTGCTGGGCATTCTATCAATCAATACCAAAAAGAAGTAGTCAAGCGGGGGGGGGGGGGGGGTGAGGGGGTGAGAAAGGGTGCAATTTTAGCCTCATGCCCATCTGTGACATATAATATATGTCAGAGATGGCACATCTATGTGAAAAAAGGGGAAACTCATACCGGAGATTATACTGAAATGTAATGGTACATAAGGAATTAATATGATGTTGGTTTATATGTAAATAAAACATACCTGATTTAGTTTATGTAGAATAGAATTGATGATGAATTTTGAGAATGTCAGCGTTTCTCTCAATGGTTGGATTCCTTTTTCATGTTCAATATCCGTATCACTAAGTTTGAAACATGAATATGATATAGAAAGCAAGAAATATAAATAAAAAATAGTTGATGAATCAGAATATGTGAATATATGCACCGGTATGTCTATTGCTGTTTTGATTTCGTAAACTTTCCAATGCACATACATGACATTCTTATCAATGTGGCATCATTTCTGGTGAGATTCATTCACCGAAAAATTAAATGAAATGATTGGTCATTCATCATCTAAAACCTCGAGACAAAGTATCAAATAAAAAGTTGAGTCTCATTCTCGTTAGAGAGGTACTATCCTTCCTTATTCATGGAAATGCGAGGTATGGCAGTTCGCTGTTAGGTGGACAAATCATGTTAGGTGGCATTAATTAACCGGAGCAAGCGTGCATTCAGCCTGGGGTCTTCAGCAGAGAAAACACGGGGTCTCACTGCCTTGCCAAAACTCCTTAGTTTCAAATATAACTTACCAAAAAATGGCTTCAATAAAGCTTGCTAAGCATTTGAATGATAGAAGAGAGGCTCGTTGCTTTGAGACAGTAGTTGATGCCTTGCTTCGCTTCCCTTTGAAAAATTGAAGTGAATGGTTTAAGCATGGAATGAATGACAACAGAGTGCATGGCATGACAAAGTACGAATGAGAAAGAGGAAGAGGTTGATTTCAACTCTAAAAACACCGTCAATTTTAACATCACTTGCATTTAAAAAAATGAAGGAAGTTAAAGCTCAAACCGGAGGAATTGGATGATTTTTCCGTCAAAAGATCGTTGAACTTCTGCTTATTATCAAATAATTTGATGATATCTGTTGCAGATTCCTCGCTGAAAAGAAATTAGTTGATTGGCAAGCATCCACTATCATTATGGTCTACTTATTTTAAGTTGGCTTTTCTAAATGAATGGCTAGATGAAGCCAATTAAGGGAAATTAAAACTGAAAAAAAACCAACAATTGTGGTGAAAAAAATACCAAGAAAATCTCAAATCAAAAGTGATCAATCTAAAAATCTTTCAAGAAAATGTTCCACAATTTGCACGTGCACGAATTACCATTCCATATGAACAGGAAGAGATGAATTGATAACATACAAAGGAACTTTTTTGGATTAACTTCTAATAAAATTGCTATTTTATGATTTCTATTCATTACTTTTCAAATCATTTCTTGTCTCTACATGACTGATAACGTATTCGGAAGTGCTTTTGCAAGGTCCCGGGTTTGATATCGGTCCACAGTGGCGGGTTTAAGGGGGTGCCAGGGGGGCACAACCCCAGGCCCTGCGGTCCCTAAAACCGCCACTGGCGCTGGTGGTATGTGAGGCAAAACAGCACCCCAGTAAAGTAACTTCGCTATTTTAGCGCAAAAATGGAACAAATTTCCTCAATGTTTGGCTGATCACGACATTAGCCCCCCTCCTATTGGCTTTTGCTGCTCCCTAACTAATTACCATTCTTAATTGAACATATTTAGCCGAGGTATTCTGCCACTGTGTCAATCTGAGATTGCATATCGTCTTGAACATAATCATTCGAGCACAATGGCCTCAAAAATGCACTTGCATTTAACGAAACAAATATTTCTGTAGAAGTAGAAGGACACGTCCTAACACTCACCTGTAATTCCCTCTCATCCAGTTATATTCAATCAGCACCTTAAAAATTAAAACATTCAGGTACTAATCTCTTTTGATCTTTGAACTTCACCCAATGTGTGTCACCCCATCCCATCATTTGTTACCTCATCCCATCATTTGTTAACCCATCCCATCATTTGTTACCTCATCCCATCATTTGTTAACCCATCCCATCATTTGTTACCTCATCCCATCATTGGTCAACCCATCCCGTTTGTAATTTTCATGCATATTTTATGTAATCAGTAACACTTTTTACGCTTCTTTAGTGACAAAGCTTAATTAATTTGAAAGAATTAATCAAAATGTATAAACAGGATGACGCCCATCTTAGTTTCTTTATTCTTGAGCCCCATAGCTTTGTAAGCACAGTGAATGCTTCGTTATGGGCTGTGGCCAACTGATAGCAATGTATCCTATTCCCTCTTATCTTGACGGCTTTCCCTGAATCCTCTGCTAAAGCTTTATAGATTAACAAACATACTGTTGCCTAAATCTTTAATCCATACCTCGTACACTTCATCCACTATTCTTGCATAAAAGTTGTTCTTCATTCCTACACTCGAGGCTGTGTTAAAATCGGCGGCTTTGTCCTGAAAAATAATTATTTTTCAAAGCCATCCTTCTGATTTATAACCCGAAAATATTTTTCTAACAAGGATTAAACAATTAATTGCACATTTCATGACTTTTTCTCAATTTTGAAATGAATTCATACTAAGATGGACTGATTGAATGCATGGATTAATTGAATTATGAGATAAAAATGGAAAGATGCATTGATTGAAAAAATCTCACCAGCTCAAAATCTTCAAGATCAGCTTTGATCATTCTTTTCGTCATTGATTTCAAAATCTCTTCTACGTCATCAAGAAGATTTGATAATGGTTCTATTGAAAAGAAAGAGAAATAAGTCAACGAATGTCAAAAAGACGAATGAATGTATAAGAAATAAAAGCCACGTGAAAATTGGAGGGTTGTGGAGAGCTCAGCTGATTCAGGTATAAATGTCAACTAATCTGAGGACCAATGGTTCGAACACCACGTGTAGCTTGACATTCACGTAGAGTGAGAAGTGTCACTAGCTCTCTGCAACTCAAAATATTGCAAAATGAGATGCGGTCACATCGGAAGGATCAAGGCACACTCCGTCATAAGTATAACTTCTTTTCATCATGACTATGACGTTTGTTCTGTTGCTTGACATCATATCGTGTTTACCTGACTGCATTTCTCTGCTGTCATTTAATTGTTCTTTGGTGATCTTTCCAATTCGTGTGCGTGTATGTGTGTGTTTCTGTGTGTTTGTTGACTTGTAGATAGCCAGCCGTGGGACATATGGCTAAGGTACTTGAGGTTCATCCTTCCAGGCATTTTAATTGATAAAATAACAAAATTAAATGCGCATGATTTGCGATAAGAAAACATTTCCTTTTATACCGTCTTCATCATCTTCCCTATCTAACCGTAGACCGGACTTTTTCGTGCAAAGTTGAAGGCAATTGAGCAAAGAAGCCTAAAATGGAGAAGAAACAAAGAAAATAAGAATATTTCAACCGGTGAAAATTGTGACTAGAAACTAGAATAATGGTATGATGATGTCAATAAAGAATTTTAAAAGATAAAGGGGTTTCAAAAAAAAGGGTGCTGTCATGTATAGCAACTCAACTGTGCGAAAGAATGAGAGAAGGATCGTGGACTCCAGTCCTGCGAAGTTCAGAATGAAAAAATTGTGTTCAAGGAAGCGAAAGAAAAACAACCCCATAAAAATCAACGATATTTGAAGAAGATTTCGGATTCCTAAATCAGGACTTCGCTAAGCTATGAATCGTGTATGCCACAAAGACAAACGGAAAGGTTCAGACAAAAATAAGAAGCAAAAGCAAACTGATTTCGATGAAAGATTAAACTTCGGTCCTAAAAATAATTGTTGACGCAATGGACTTAGATCTGAATAAAGGTTTCGATAAAGGACAAATGCAATACAAAAAAGGATGAAGAGAGAAACTTTTTATTTACAAGTGGTTCTGTGAGAGCAATAGTCCCCCCTGCACAAGAAATGCACAATTCAAGTTTCAATGGCGCTTGTATATCCTCGTTTTCCTCGTAGTATCGACGAAACTAAAGAAAATCACTTGCATCAAATGGTTATTGTGGAAAAACATTAAAACCATGATTTAAATCATTAACCATATCAATCAATCTGTATAACATTGATATGAATAAATAATCACATCAACCAATCATTGATTATATCAATCGATCACGAATCAATCATCTACTACATTTGATCAATCATCAGTCATATTGAACAATCAATAGTTATATTGATCGATAATCAATCAGTCATAAATCCATTTGATCAATCACTAATCATACTGAGATGTCCATTGTCCTATTGAACTTCTGAAAAATGTTCCACAATATCCACAAATGTCCAGAGTTAGTAAAAATCATTGGTAAAAGTAAAAATTGAAGAAAAGTGATCAAAAATGATTTTTAATGATCATGTGAAGATTAATATTATTCAAAAATACTGCAAATTAAGATATCAAACTTTTGCTTCAAGGTTGACGAACCTGGTTGACTAAAAGATCAAGAACATTGTAAGTCAGCTTTTGATTTTTCGATACAACCTCGAAAAGACCCTGAAAATTAAATTTTTAAGAAAGAATTTCAAACCTTTTGCTTTGATAAGGTAAATTTAAGTCTTAGGATCAGTACGATAATCGGTAATCACTTTGTTGCAAAGATACCATTCTAGGCCAAAGCATTATGAGGTAGAATGACCAATTTCTTCTTCACCGCACTTCACCCCAAGTTTAAGTCAGACACTCATTTACATTATTACTCCCGAAGAAAAGGAGAGAGCAAGAGAGAGACTCTGAGAGAGAAAGAGAGACTATGAGAGAGAGAGAATGAGAGAGAGACCCTGAGAGAGAGACCCTGAGAGAGAGAGATTCTGACAGAGAGAGACCCTGAGAGAGAGAGAGAGAGAGAGACCCTGAGAGAGAGAGAGAGAGAGACCCTGAGAGAGAGACCCTGAGAGAGAGACCCTGAGAGAGAGACCCTGAGAGAGAGACCCTGAGAGAGAGACCCTGAGAGAGAGACCCTGAGAGAGAGACCCTGAGAGAGAGAGAGAGAGAGAGAGAGAGAGAGACCCTGAGAGAGAGAGAGAGAGAGAGAGAGAGAGAGAGAGAGAGAGAGAGAGAGAGAGAGAGAGACCCTGAGAGAGAGAGAGAGAGAGAGAGAGAGAGAGAGAGAGAGAGAGAGAGAGAGAGAGAGAGAGACTCTGACAGAGAATCAGTCTTTTCCTTTTCTGCATTTCTGCTATATATTTATATATATATATATATATATATATATATATGTATATATATATATATATATATAGCAGAAATGCAGAAAAGGAAAAGACCGATTCTCTGTTACTCTGAGTTTCGTGCGAAGGCACTCGTCAGACAGACTATAACTGAAACACATTCCGAATTATATTGATTTTAAAATAAGCGAATGGGGTAAAATAGAGTGAGAGGAAAATAAAATAAGATAAAATTGGAATAAAAGAAGCCGTTGGCAAATTACTGTCTATTGTCTAGGTGATGCTATTGTTCATTAAATAATATTTGTTCTCGTGTCGGCATTTAGAGATAAGTTCAGAGCGTTTGTTCAGGGGGTTATTGTTGTGGCCGTTGATTATTTATAGTTTTTCCGATGTACAGAGGTCGCACCTTTTGGAGATATTGTTGTATGGTTGAGCTGCAGTGATGATAGTCCATTGTACTCGGTAGTCTGTTTCGTTGTCCTTAAGTTGCAAGATGTATTTGAAAAGTTCGGTGCTGTTGGAGTACTTTTTGTTCTTAAATGACAGTTTGTGTTGAGTAAATCGTTGTTTGAATGTTCCTTCAGTCACGCCTATGTAGTTTTTCCCGGTTGTCTTCGTTTGTTGTCACTTTAGCGTTGTAGACAATGTTAGTGGTGAGGCAGTTGTTGTTCAGGGGGCAGTCTTCTTTTATGCGGCAGTTGCATGATTTTGGTGCTGGGGTGGATGTTTTAGTGTTGAAGATTTTCTTGTTGTGTTTGTTGATGGTGGAGGCCATGTTTTCTGTGCAGCTGTAACTAATTTTTAGGTTGTTCTTATTGAAGATGCTGTGAAATCTGTGGGTTTTTGGAAAATGCTTGCTTATTAGCTTGCGGAATGTGTAGCCGATGTTAGTGCGAATGTTCTGGTTGTATGGAGGGTTGTACCAAATCATGTTTCGCTGTCTGTTTTTCCTTGTACGTGTGGGTGGGCCCTGGTTGTTATAGGTGAGGGTGTGCGTGAGTCCGCAGGATTTTAGGGCGTTTTCGTAGATGGGTTTCGTTTTGTTGAATTCTGTTTCGTTGCAGGATAGGTTGGAGATTCGGCGACTAATGTTGTCTGAGAGCTGTTTAATGATTCTAGGAGGATGGTTAGACTTAGTGTTGATGTATAGTGGCTGGTCGTTGGGTTTCTGTAAGGGTAGTATGTAATATATATATATAAACGTATATATACATACATATATATATCTATATATACATACATATATATATCTATATAGATATATATATAGCAGAAATGCAGAAAAGGAAAAGACCGATTCTCTGTTACTCTTAGTTTCGTGCGAAGGCACTCGTCAGACAGACTATAACCTGTTACTAGAGACTCTAAGAGAGAGAGACTCCGAGAGAGAGAGACTCTGAGAGAGAGAACATATTGAAAAGTGATAGAGATTTCCTTGAACCAGGGAACAGTCAGAAATTGTGCTATGAAATATAAATGCAATCTGACCAGTATGCAACTACCCTTGAAGCAATGCAACAAGGCAATAAAAGTTGTTTTGAACTGAAGATATTGAATTGGTTGTGAATACGAGTCATCTTGACATTTAAAACAAAGGATGTACGATAGGGTTTGATGAAAACATTTCATTTCTCTTCTGCTTGTAATCGATACAGTTAGCCCACGCATTCAAATATTCCACGGGAAAAAGGGAAGTCTTACTTTCTTTCAAAGCAAAATTCAGGGCAGTTACAATGGCAAGTAAGCAAATGGTCCGTTTCACAGCATTTGAAATAGTGCTCATTATCACATTAAGAAATTAAATGAAACTATCATTGACAAATTGGTCACCTCGTATAATTGCAGGCGAACATCGCACTGGTGAGTGAGACATCGTCTTAGGTTACCTGTCAAATATTGACAGCATTCAGTTCACACAACAATGCAGAAGAAACTATGCATATTAAACAGGTCGTTTCTCTCATAATATGACATCGTACCAAGATTCTTATGATTCGTGACGCATAAGGTAGATTCTAGTGCACTGACAAGCTATGCTTATCAAGCAGTGTACTGATTCTTTCCCACAATGTGACGTCACATCAAGACTCCTATAGTTCACGAATTATAACGTAGATTTTAGGGCACTGAGAAGCTATGCTTAAGAAGGAAGCACCTTATAATAATAATGATAATAATTTGATAATTTGAATTATTTTAGGACGGTAGCCCATTCAGCAGTGCTGGTTTACAAGGGGCAGCCCATCTACGAACAAACTAATTCACTAACTAACTAATCTTGCCACTGAGCTATTCTTACGTCATAATGATGATGGGTTGAATGAACGATTAAATGACTGGGTAATTCGATTTGAGAATAAATGAATGGAACTATCATTTACTGCAAACGACTTTGACCGAGGCAAGTGGAAGGGAACTGAATGTTGCTCCTTCATAGAAATTAAATGCCCGTGCAGGGAAGAGTGTGTAAGAAGAGAGGGCATACCAAGGATTTCCATGCAGAGTGGTTCATGAATCGATGAATTAAGACGTGAAGAAGCTGCAACCTCCACTTGACTACATGTATACAGCTGTGTGGATGCAAACTGGCTGCTGCAAACCATGGAGCCTTGCTCAAATGGGATCTAAAAATATCGAATTTGAATCCTTCATCAAATATTTTCAGATCTAAAATCTTGCTATCTACTTAAACACCGATCTTGGTGCCTAGCTATTTATGAATGCCACTATAATTGTCTGAGTTGGTCTTGGGATGGTAAAATCATTAAAGCACTTGATTGCATACCTAATGCTTAGTAGTTCGAAGTGAGCTCAAGCTTAACTTTCAATTAGAGTGAGGGGATTTGCTAACCTCTTTGTAATTCCAAGGCGTGTGGCAATCACTGGGTGGGATAAATCAAGAGACAAGATAAGCAGAGCTTCCTTATGACTCTCTAATCTACATTTGAATGCTAGGTAGAAAATGTAAGAAGAGAACGGTCTGCATTCTAATGGCTTACTTTGAAATGCTTTAGAATCAATAAAAATCCAGTAACAGCGATCTTCCGTGATTCTTCTTGTCTGTGCCATACGAAATGCATTTATACATTATGCGACATTTAATATAGGAATAAACATTTAAATGTGCTAGACTTTCACACTTCATCTATTCTTACATTGATGAATTTTTCACGAAAAGATCGCCAGTTCAACGTGTTTTGTTTTGTGCAAGAAGAGTTGACGTGTTGCTCTGATGCCCATTTTGGGGTTGCGGGACGTGCCCAGGCAGTCAACGGGTCGCTAGATCTCTATTTCGTACTTAAGTCATTATTGTCACCAAAAGTGTTGAGTACTGTACTGCATGCCCAGGGAATCATTGCTGAGCACTGCAAGACATTGAGTTGCAAGGTTGAAAAGGCCTTTTGTTAGCGGGACAAGGGAAGTTGAGCGTGTGAAAATTTGTGTACGACAAGCTGTGTTCTCTTTATCGCAAATTTGAGGCAATTTTGAGTTCGTATTTACAACTTATATCGATTGTAATTCAAGTAATAATAATTAATATTACACAGCAAATCTGTTATTCTCCTTTTATGTGCAACATTGAAGTACACATCATCTAAGATAACAAAGACGGTAAGAATCATACCCCGAGGAAAGATGAAGATTGGAAATGACTCAAGAATAATAAAATTAGAAATTGATGAAATTCAGAGAATGATATATCTGTATATAGACGAGGTTTCCGGCAGCAAATTTTGAAATTTTGGCTGCTGGTGTCGAATCGGACAGGCATATCATCTGCATATCGTAAAATGGAAGTAAAAAGGTTGACGATAGGACGGGTATCAGATCATGGAACTCATGAGAAACCGACGCTGGGGTCGTTTCACTTCGAAAGATGAGGTGAATGAATTCGTGACAAAAACGTACCTTGAAAACATCGCCTTTCTTAAAACCAAAATCAATGAGTCTTTCATCGTCATACTGATTTTCATCAGAGGCTTGAATGAAAGCAATTGATAAGGAATGAATAATGCTATCATAAATATAGAAATATGCTATAAAATGCGATAAATTTATTGATTGGAGGAGCAAGGGGAGGGATAGGCGAAGGGGATGGGGTGTGGAGAGGATATTAAAGGATAAAAGATACAAGTTGGAAGGAAACTCACAAGAACAGCGTGTAGGATGCCTTCTGCAGCGCTTGGTGTTAATAAAGAGATGTAATCAAATACTTCTTTTATCTGAAATGAAATATCAATGTAAATATACGGAAAGAATCCGAATCGAAAGAGTTTACATCGTGAATGCTTCACTCAAATCAGCATGGCAGATGATTTGAAAAATCAGAAATTCAATCAATTATTGATCTGAGTTTATCTTTTTATTTGACAAGAGAAATATTTCAGACTCCTGTTTTTATTCTTAGTCATACTTAACACATTAGAAAACCTTAGAAAGGCAGTGCAATATCATAAGAACCTTAGGAAGGCAGTCCAACATGACTTGAGGAATCTTTGAAGCCAGGGCAGCAAGAATGTCTGCAGCGAAAAGAAATCAGAAAAGAGAGTCACTAAGATCAATTAGGAAAAGAGACGTTTGACTGTGGTTGAGGCTTGAAAAAATATGAGTTTGTGAATCTAACTTTTTCAAATTTAAAAAAAGCTTAATGTTTAAATCAAAATACTATTTAAACAGCTAATCATATTTCAAACCTAGCTATCTATGGGCGTTTGAATTAGCTGGCCTTATAACAAAGCATGTTATCGAAATAAAAGAAATTATATTTCAAAAAAATCGAATCCGAGTTAGACAAGGTTATAGCTTAAGAAGACGAAGCCTGTGAATTGCATTTGTCACAATGGCACTATGATATGATAAATAATTGACATTGAATTGCCACGATATTGTTCATTACCAATGAAATGAGAAGTATTCTGATTTGACTGGGTTGCAACAGTGTTCAAAATGTGTGAGACGATCTCTTCACGTAGGAAGTCCTGGTCCTGGAGGCAAATATTTGTTTCATCAGAGCGAGCAATCAGGACATTTAATTTCGAATCTGATCGAAAAAAGGATGGCAAGCAAAATAGGAATCAACAAAAATGTAATGTTAGCAGTTGGAGCAAAATATAGATAAAAGATAGATAACAAAATTGATTCAGGTTTGATTAAAGGTTTAGACATATCAACCTCAATTCTTTAGTGTCTTGTCCAAAGGTATAGAAACAAAATCAACGCACGAAAATTGAAGTTTTCTTCTTCATCTACCTTAAAGACGCCTTCCAATATCTTTGCTCCCAAACTGCAAGTTTTCTGGGCAGGTGTCACGGGATTATTTACATCATATAATTCTACAAATGAAATTGTTCAAATATCAAATCAAGATAAATACCGAACTTCATTTCCTTCTTCTGGCTTCAGTTGCATTTAATTGGCGTCACCACTACAAATGAGCGTTCATCATCTACCCTACCTTCGCATTTTTGGTCTGGCATGGAAGGCTTCCTCCGTTTACAGCCGCATAGCCCCCAGCCTTTAGCCCTCCCAACCACCTGCCATCCCAGCCTACAATCCTCCCTGTTTATTTGGACTTTGTACCGACATCGTGAATTTGCTTCTTCCTCAATGCTCAGTGATTGGTTGCATTGCGTCACTTATTCTCACTGTCGCATTTCACCATGCACTTGGGCACAGGTAGTATAGTTCCTAGTGCAATTTCCTACCCCAGTTTCAAGGCAAATTCTTTCACAATTCTTGATGTCCTCTATCAGTTCACCCAGCAACAAATTGGTATATGACTTTCACTAAGGGTAAAGTATGGCAAGGAGAGAGACTGGTTGGCGTACTCCCCAATGTAATGGCTCAGGATTGTCCATCTCTAGAGAGTTGCCCTGCCAACGCTCGTTTCGAGTATAGGGCGGCTCAAGGTAAAATTCTTCAGACACTTATCCTACACTAGGGAAAAAGCAGCAGACAGAAGCAAGAGAGAAATCTCAGAGTGGCGAGGACAAATTAAGGAAAGAAAATCGTAATAACCGTTCTGTTTTGAATTGTATGAATCCAAGAGCATGAATCCGAATTGCGTTAAGCCTTGTACAACATCATCCCAACCATGTTTGCTAGAAACAATCAAGTGTCAGTTACGATGGATGGATTGGCGATGGAAGGCCTTTTTATATTCACGCGAATGATGACATTAGGCATGTGTGCTTAGCTAGCATGCAATAAGATAAATGACGGACCAGCTTGCCAGAAAACTTAGACTGATATTAATGCTGTTTTGAAAATGCATAGAAATGAATTTCAAGTGATTCCAGAGCCTGTGCCGTAGTTATTTTATTGAAACCCAATGTATGTGTATGGTATTCGCACCAGCACATTGAATGGGAGGTAGGCAATGTGGTCCTTTGCTGCTTTCAGAATCAAATTCCCACTTCAACGCTCGCATATTAAAAAGCTTGGGCTTACTTCTGATTCACTCATTCACTGATTCACTCATTGTATTAATTCATTGTATTAATTCATTGTATTAATCTATTGTATTAATATATTGTATCAATTCATTGTATTAATCTATTGTATTAATTCATTGAATAAATTGGTTGTATTAATTCATTGTATTAATTCGCTGTATCAATTCAATGCGAAACGTGATGTGATACCTGTATAGTAAAATGGATGTTATGACGTCATCAATCTTACATGCTTGCTTGTAAATTTCTGCGAAATTGAAGAACGAAATTGGAAAGTCGAATTTCTTGACGGCAGTCGCAAATTAATTGCTATGATCCAGGCATTAAATCGAGGTTGGATAATTGGTAGCTGATTAGACGAATGATTTATCAAATGACTGGATGGATTTGGTAATTGATTGATAGCGTGGTGAATCGGTAGGCTGGTTTTAAACTGCTTCCTTGGTTATATGAATATAAGAATTGAGCTGAAAACGAGTTTAAGTAAACAATTCATGAAAATCGTTTCAAAACTTGCCTTGGAACCAAAATGATTTACTTCGTCTTTCGTCTTCTTTGTATGCTTTTAAAATTGTGCTCTTGAGATACTCGAATATCTAAGACAGGTTGAAATCATTACAAGATCAAAAGAGTTTCTTATGATATTTCTAATCATTTTCATCTGTTCTTGCCTTGCAGTACATTCATTTATTTCTACTAGTTTCTCCCGTAAAGGGGTCGCTGCTGCCAGTTTCCAGCTGATAAGCGTCCCAATAACATCCATTGCGATGATAAACAGGAGAAGGCTAAGAGCTGAACCTTGGTGGAGGTCAACTTCAACGATGAAGTAGTTAGTCTTTCCTACTGGTTTATGAATGCAGGTACATCTGCCCTTGTATATCTTTTGGATAACAGCGATGTGCTTTTCTGTGTGATACTTGTCTTGCAATTCAAATGTGAAAAATGAAAACCGTTTACTGACTACCACGTTAGCTGGTTGCAGTCAAAACAATCCTACGTAATGGACAGCGAAAGAAAATGAAGAGGAGATGAGACGAGGACATACCCCATCTTCAAGTCGTTTTATGGTCGAAATGGCAAGAGCCAACGAAATATTGAATGGTGTGAATTTGTCGTATTCCTTTCCACTTTGAGAACTCTTGGGAAAGAAGAATCAGAGACCCCAATATAATAATATTTTACGTTAAGAATGGTGGAGGCAAAACAAATAGACGGCTGTGAATGATTCTTAAAATAAAGATAAAATTTCGCACGTTGCTTCGTTTCTTAAACTGCTTCTCGTTTAAGATCACTTGATTCCAATGCGATTTGAAGACCTGGATTAAAAGGAAGGGAATTCCATCTGGAAAGAACTCATTACCTTCATGACGGGCATGCTTTCCGGAGATTGAGTATGCTTTGTTACTATTTCCTCATATAGATATTGAGTAGTGACATTAAAAACTTCATATTTATGCTGTGACAGAACTTGGTTCATTAAGACGCCAAAATTCGATTAAATTGTTAACATTGACTTGCATATATCTGAAAGATGCATCTGCAGAGTGGGTAAAACTGATTCTTAGCAAATCTCACTTTCAAAAATTTGAGAAATTCGCGTCCGAGATCTTGATCCTGCTTCACTGCAAATGTTACATGAAGTATTATGGTTCCCTTGGTCTGGCGTAATAATGCATTTGTCTGTTCTGATTCCGTGTCCTTTTCGTTTACAAATGAACATAGGCCATCAAGGAGGAGCCTCTTCTGACCCTAGGGTTGCGAAGGAATCTTAATCACGTCACTAGCAGCCATAACGCAATCACTGTGAGTATGGATCATGCCATAGCAACAATAGCATGATTGTTGCAGTGTTTACCTCCTACTATCGTAATCATTAATATCATCAACACCAATCTATGTTCACTCAACACTCAATTGGCAAGTATTGTAGATGACGATGTGTGATGTTTGAATGCTGCAGAAGAAGAATTGGAATAGGCAAGGCAACATTTTAGAAATGCAGAGTGCTATCAAGAAAATCTCTCAATCCATAGATTGACTGCTATGTGAAATTAGTGGTCTTTTCTGGATGTGAGGTGTGAGCGCATAGTAGGGTAGACATCCAATATGTTAAAGATGTCGCCCAACGTATGCTTCTAAATCTATCTAAATCTATTAATCTATCTAAATCTATCTAGAAAGAAATGCTTTCTTTCTCCTTTCCACTTTCTTTTTCTTTCGTTTCGATTATTGATTTTTATCATTGCTATATATAGGTGTTCAATATTGTAATGAAGGTTTTATGAATTGTATCTTAGTTTTATAGTTTTCACTTTAACAGTATAGATTATAATTAATATTTTTTGGAGGGCCCCTTGAAAATCAGCTTATGTTGAAGGGCAACCCTCGTTAATAGAAATGAAATGAAATGCTTAAATGAATCACGGCGGAGATTACGTCACAATTGAAAAATAAAGTATGAGAGCGAAATTTAGCTGTGTGAAAGAATTCATAAAATGAAATGTGAAATTTACTGGTGTCATATCTTGAGAGAGAGAAGTGGTACTTTGTTGCAAAAAGTTTTGGAGATGCTAGCTGAAGGAAGAATATGGCATAGAAGATGAAGAAAAAGCGGAGAGGAATGGCATGGAGAGTAAGGTGAATGTGAAGCTCTGAGGAGGGCAAAGAGAATACTGAGAACAAGACTGGATTGATAATCATAATGCACCAACCCAAAATGACTCAAAGCCATAAATGAAGGAATGAATAGACCTAAATTCAACTCGAAAATGATGATAAAGGTTGATAGTAATCAAGAGAGGAGAAGTCAGCAGTGTTGAACTGTTAGAGCCATCATATTAGATAAAAGGACTTTCATGTGAACCTTTGATGAGGTTAGTAGAGCCTGGTAGCACAGAGCAGGGGCGTCTTGCAGATTAACTTCAAATAACATCCTGAAAAACATAAAAAAACATCAAAAGCAGCTTCTTATGGAGGGAGGGATGGAGGGACACAGTTGTAAATAAAGAGGTCAAGGTATTTTTCGCAAGTTGCTGAAACCAAATGAAAACAGTTTGCTTGCATCTGATTCCAAGCAAATTAGAAGAAGATAGATCTTGATGTAGCCAGAAATTTTATCATTAACAGAATGGCAAGTCAAAATTATCTGCTAACTCCTTCATTTTAAATTGCATTCTTAGCTTATTTAAACATCTAGCATTCAAGTTTATTAGAAAAGAGACAAAATTGAGAAAAATAGACCAAAGAAATAAGACTATATAAGAAATATGAATACCTTGTGAGCTTCTTGATCACAAATGAAAGTTCCTCTTGGGTGATGTCCATCTCTCTATCATTTGGAATTATAAACAAAGTTCCATTGACAATCAACAATCAAACACAGAAAATAAGCATAAAATAAACAGAAAATAAACAGAAAATAAGCAAACAACAAAAAAGATATCGTGAAAGTGGAGAATATTCATAAAGAGAGTTCTATTTGAAATATTTAGAGCAAACCTTAGCATGGATGCAACTGGAACAGCCATTTTAGGGTTCCACCTGAACACAAAGAATTGCTTACAGAATGAAAGGCATCAGGGTAGATTTATGAAAGTTGATTTTAAGCTGCACGAACATTTACAAAAAGGCAGCTGGAAGAGTAAATCTGCTTTGTTGTATTCGAAGCTTGATCGACGCAGCAACTGCGGAGAAGATCTATAGAGCAATGGCAGTGCCTGTCTTCACGTATTGTGGCTCAATTGTACTCAGATGGTCAAATACAAGAGTAAACCAGATACGAAAAATTGAACAGTGTAGCAGGAAAATCATTAAGCCAAAACCCAATCTAAGCACTGAACTGCAAATTCCTAACATTGAATGTGCAATAAAGAAAAGGATGTGTTCTTTCGTATTTGACCGCCTTCAAAACAATGTGTGCTAATTGGTGCAATCAATAGAGCAGGATGATAATGAACCATAAAAACAACTAGATTACCTGCAAGAACATATAGTGTTTAAGATATGATGTTTGTAATTATCACCGCTCATTTCACCATCATCTTAAGAGAGGAAAATTTCAATCAAACTGAATAAAAAAAGGAAAGAGCAAGAATGAAATATTCATCAAAAGGCGTCAACTTCAATGATTAATAATTGTTGAATGTGAAAATTTGGAATACTACCTGCAAGCTGAATCAACTTTGAATTGGACAAAATTGCCAAAATTTTTGGCAGCAGCTCCAAAGGTCTAAAAAGGAATATAAGCTGTAATTACTTATTTTTTATTCAAAAATTGCAGCAAAAATAATGCATTTTTGTTGTTTCACATCTATTTATTATCATATCAGTCTGAAGAATGATACAAAATAACTCACTTTCCATTCTCTGTCTTCCTTGATCGCACAGTTGATATCAAGTAGTCAACCATTTCGATCAAGCTATGGACTGAAAGCACCTCAACCTTAAAAAAAAGTCACCCAAAATTTCATGGCCAGTAAAAGAATAGGTCATATGCAAGAGTGAGGGTGCATTAAAATGTGTGAAAGAACAGCGCTACATGAAAATGCGCTAAAAAGAGATAAACCAATGAATTTTCAACTCTTTTCCTATAAATCTAATCTTCTTCCTTTGGCCTTAATCCCATTGACCTTGGTCCCACCGGTGGGTTAGCATGCATTTGTATCTGCACCATGTGCAGCCATGCACAGGAGTTTCAGAAATTCACAGCAATTTGCCCTTCATGCCATCAACCCTCTCATTCATCCTTGCTTGTGACAAGCAATGGGAATGTACTTCATGCACACCCCGATTGGGTGGGTCAGCATATATTGTTCCATACTTTCAATAGCTATATGATACAGTATGTTGAATTCACAAGAGGCTCACAAGCCAAAGCTAGTGATGATGACAGCGATTGTCAAAATAATTAATCATGAGAATAAAACTGACACTAATAATGATAATTATTACTATTATACTGATTATGACAGACCTCAACTCAGAAAGATTTCCCCTCACCTCAATAAGCAGAAAACCAATTATGTTACTTGACATCTGCAAAATCATTTAATAAAAGTTAAAAATCAATTTTGAGCTGTATAGAGAAGTTGGGACAAAATGGAAACCGTTTGAGAGAAAAGGGCTTGGGTTTCTATGCAAAAGGTCAGAGACTGGATCACATATTCAGAGACTGGATCACATATTCAGCCCACTTTGTGGATACTCTCTTACTTTTTACCCAGATTAACACTGGGGTCCAGGTCGCTTAGCTATTCTACCTCAATACGTTGTGACTCAGCATGGTACAGATTTTGGCAAGGAGCTCTCCCAAGGTGTGTTGAGTATGGGACTAATCCTTCCTTTTTAAATCAACAGAAATAGAATCAACAGTATGAATCAACTGTACTGATATCGCTAAAAGAACTGAATTGAAAAGTTTGAAATAAATATTGGATTGTCATGAAAATAATAAAACTCCCATACCTTTGGTGATATTTTATTCTCATTCAATAGCTTGCACACATGAATGTACAATGCAACAGTATGTTCCTGAAAGTTTTCTCTCCTTTTACCTGATAAAAACAAAGAAATGGTGAAAAGTTAATGAGTTTATCTATCTCTATATCCATCCATCCATCCATCCATCCATCCATCCATCCATCCATCCATCCATCCATCCATCCATCCATCCATCCATCCATCCATCCATCCATCCATCCATCCATCCATCCATCCATCCATCCATCCATCCATCTCTCCATCCATCCATCTCTCCATCCATCCATCTCTCCATCCATCCATCCATCTCTCCATCCATCCATCTCTCCATCCATCCATCTCTCCATCCATCCATCTCTCCATCCATCCATCCATCCATCCATCCATCCATCCATCCATCCATCCATCCATCCATCCATCCATCCATCCATCCACCCACCCATCCATCCATCCATCTATGCCATTGGAATTATTTCTTGTACTGCGTGTTAATCGTACTGCCAGTTATATATTTTCGTTTTGATTAAATCAGTGAAGCCTCCGCTTAAGTGAATCCTTCAACAGGCAACATTTTGCATCATTTTAATCTTTAATTGATTCATTGCTTTATCTGTTCTTGTATCTAATTCTTTAACTTGATCTACAAAAATCACAGTTATCGACACAGTTCAAATAAGAACACTTTATGTGAATATTGGGTCTGAAAATTGTTACGAACCTTCAAGTATTGCTCTCATTACCATCACTGTTTCAGCATAATCATTCTCCATAAATTTGGTGACAATATCAAGAACCTAAAAGTAGAATTGGCAAAATCTATAAATTTATTAAAGCAAAATTTGAAGCTATTTTCATGCAGAATAACTGTGAGTTATTTCTACTTTCTTCTATTAACGAAATGAAATAGAACTGACCTCGTCTGGTTTTAAATCTTCAAGGAACTGCCTCAAACACTTTCTGTCATTATCTTGACACAATTTTAACGCTTTTTGGTCCATTTCGACACGAAATTACCTGAAAAATTTACCGATCTTTACATTGGGCTGCCATTCATGTTTTATATTTTGGCGCCAGTTTTGGCTGGTTGAATACGAGGCTGGCCTTCTTATCGGTAAGAGGCAAGCATGACTTTATTTACTTCTATCAATCAACTGAAAGAAGGAGGAAGGACCGAAGGCAGCTCCCGAAAAGAGACGAGGGCAAAGAAATAGTTAATTGATGCAACAAGACGCTGTTTGAATCAGTTGTTCGTGCACTTGTGAGCAGAATTTGCATCGGAATTATTTCATATTGGACAAGACGTTTACAGAGATGCTCTGAAAAGGATTTTGTAGTTGATCATTTTGGGTTTAAAGTCTCTCTTTAATCCCTCGCAAAACAGCAGGGTTTTTTAAAATTTCGATGATTGTTGGCTATCGCAATTGTTTAGATGCATTCTTGAACATTGAAATCAACGATGAGATGGGACTTCTCTTTTCACGCAAAGCCAGAGAGGAGAGGAAGAGGAAATCAGATAAACAAATAATTCTAGAAGGCGAAGGTAAATGGTCTGCTTTCTATAACGTCTTTATCATAACACAATTATCTACATGGCATAGGTTGGTTTTGCTTTAAATCTAGATTGAATTATTGATTGATTACAATAACTTTAATTGAACAGTCACTCCATCATTGATAGTCTTAGGTAGATTTAATTTCGGGGAGACGTGCAATGAAAACTACCAGCATGTAACACAAGCGTACCTGCACTGTTGTGTAGTAATTGCAAAACCAACCCCAAAGCTTGTCAACAATTTCCATTTTCAAGCAACCTGCAAACTCCAACAAGGAAGGAGTGGTGTGTTTTACATTTTTCTACCAAGCATGTCGATATATGAAAGAATCACACGTTTCCAGCTTCTGTCCGCCTTTTCACATTAAATTGATAAGAATGGCAGCTGTTCGAATCTGATTATCTATTGAATTCGCTTTTAGTATGCTTGGATCACTTTGAAATCTTACGCTCCATCGGTCGAGGATCTTTTGGTAAGGTATGTCGAATATCCTTTTATTCATTTCATGCCAGTTATCCATTTATCAGCGGGATTTTTCTGTATTGATGAATTCACGAATTAACCCGCCAACCCAAAATGCCCATTATAATGTTTGTATGCATCAAGAGCATTCTCGGTGCTGCCCCCTAGCCGAAATATATGTGAAGGGTTCAGAGCAAGATGAGCACCCAGCTGTAAAATGAGACAACCCTTCATGCCAGAATATGCAGGATGCAGAAATAGACTCAGAAGGCTCATCTGCTGTAGAAAGCCACTTAAGTGGGATTTAAGCTGAAAGAAAGAAACAAACGGCATTGTGGTAGCAGATAAGAACCTTTATGATTTCAAAAGAATATGTTTCCTTGATTAGCAAAAGCTGCATTGAAGAATGAACTGAAGAGATTGGTATGAGCCTCGTTCCTGTGGCCTGCCTTATTTAATTCAGTTTATATATGGTGCTTCAAATATATTTTGCCCTTAATCAAGAGCCATGTGACATTTTGTTCTTTTTTGAAGAAATTTTCTGCCAAGATACAACATGAGGAAACAAAGAATGGATTCACCACTGATTCTTTTATTTCTTCCTTCAAATAGTTAAACAGGGGTAGCTACTGTCGCATAGCAACTGGTTACAATCCCCCCCCCCCCAAGCTTGAGCCCCCTCTATTTTGTCTGGATGCCCTTTGTTCATCAACACAGTAGTGAATGGGTGCCTGTCGTAATGCTTGGGTTTAAGGGTGGCAAGGTAAGGAACTGTTCACTCTAAATTGCGATTTTATGAATCAGAATATGACCTCCTCAGCAAGGGGCTTTAAGGGTTTTTATTTTCATTAAATAACTCTTTCTTTACTGTATTGATGTTGAGTTGTTTCTTCTAGGTATGCATTGTCCAAAGAAGAGACAACAAGCAACTCTATGCAATGAAGTACATGTCCAAACAGAGATGCTCTGCTCAGGGTGCCATTCCGAATGTTCTCAAAGAACTGCGAATAATGAGAAGTATAGAGCACAAGTTTTTAGTTAATCTCTCGTACGCATTTCAAGATGACGAAGACATGTTTATGGTTCTTGATCTGATGCTAGGAGGAGACATACGATTTCATCTTAATGAAGGAAGGAGGTTCAAAGAGCAACATATTATTCTATACCTTGCAGAAATCAGTCTTGCTTTAGATTACTTGCATTCCCGACATATAATTCACAGGTGAATGTTTTGCAGAAAAATTTTTTGATATGGGTCGGATTGGTCAGAACTGGCATCAAGGTTTCCCAAAGCTAATTTCCCCAGTAGGAAGGCTAGATTTTTCGTTTCTAAATGAGCGAAAATTTATCCCATGTAGAGAGGAATGCTTAACAGGTACTTGAAAGATGTTTGTTATCATAGGGCTGCTATCATAATAGTCTCATCCAGAATTCAAATTGGTAAACAAACATGATCTACATGACAATTTGATTAAGAAAGCGAAAGAGAAAAAGAATAACAATGTGTAACTAAAATAAGGCTGAACTTAATTCTTTGTAATAAGCGTTTTTTGGGTAATATCTATTTACCTGAAATAGTTGTAATAATGATAATTATGATAAACAATAATT
Source organism: Pseudorhiza aurosa (assembly GCA_964026355.1). NCBI lineage: Eukaryota > Metazoa > Cnidaria > Scyphozoa > Rhizostomeae > Lychnorhizidae > Pseudorhiza > Pseudorhiza aurosa. The sequence continues at coordinate 9,394,485 of OZ032125.1, forward strand.
GCACTGGTAAAAATTCACGCTCAGGCTCTATCAGTTGATATATCTTCTAACTAGTATCTTCTAACTAGTATCTTCTAACTAGTATCTTCTAACTAGTATCTTCTAACTAGTATCTTCTCTTCTAACTAGTATCTTCTAACTAGTATCTTCTAACTAGTATCTGAAGGTAGATTATAGGAGACCAAAATGCCTGTTGACCCTTCCCTCTAGTGTTACCATACCTTTTGGCTCCTATGTCAGGAATTAAAGAGAGCTGGCAACTCTTCCCTCTGTAATTGAAGGTCTCTCTCAGATTGGAGGTCAAACCACTGACCATTCTTTCAATTTTCCCCATTTATGTGGTTATGCGTATGGGTTTACTGGTTTACGGGCAAAAAAGTAGGAATTATATCACCCTATCATGACATAGCTGAACGGTGTCCTAAAATCTACCTAGGATGTTACCTAGAGGTTTTATGCAAGATCATTTTTTCATGCCATGCCACTCATTCCGTGCTCCGTTCCGTGATCCAATGCTATTTTATGTTGTACTTTGCATGTTGCATTTGATATCATTTTGAACGGTTCAAATATTCATGATAAAACACTGCATAGCATTCTGGCTGGATTCATAGTGTAGCAGAAACCAAAGAAAGGGCTGGTAATATGGGAAAGTGGATTCTGTGGGGCAGTTTCCAATTTTTTCTTGCTGATGTCACTTTTGTTGGAAACCATGCAGAAATTGAGCCCTCAACCACTGTGCTATGAATTTTCACCCTTAAGCTGCTACTCTACAGCAATATGAAATTGATGATTTTATTCCTTCTTTGATATGTTTCAGGGATATCAAACCAGATAATTTGCTTCTTGATGATAAAGGTATCCTTTCAACTTTTTCTGATTTGCTAGAACTTTGGTTTCTTATTGTAAGACCTTCACCTAGTCACTTTTTGTATGCCCCAAAAGACACCTTGTTTTTGCAATGAAATTTAATGCACATCTACGGATGCAGGAGAGGCTCCTAACACAATATGAATGTCAATGGAATGCCATTTAGACTCATCTTTACTATTGTACCAGGTAGCTGATTTCCCACTAGTTTTTCTTGATTGTTAACATATCCAACACAGCAAACATGAATTTTTCTGTATTTTTGTTAGCAAGAAGCCAGTCAACCTTTATTCCTTTATTTCAGGTCATATTCATATCACAGACTTCAATATCGCAACAATTCTAAAGCAGAATTCTATGGCCACTTCTTTATCAGGAACAAAAGCCTACATGGGTCTGTTAACTCATGAATGTTCATATTGCTCATATCATTTTATTAGAATTCCATATTTAGCAATTTACATCTGCTACACTTATTTCAAATCTTTTATGGGTCGAACCAGATCAAAATTGATTAATCTATTAATCGTTGTGGCACTAGTTAAGAAGCCCATTATAAAGCTGATTGTGAAGCTTCCCATATCATGTTTTAAAAGCATAATTCATGTTGATTTTTCTAGCCCCTTTGCCTCTATATGCACAATGCAAAACAATATTGTTAAAAAACTATTTGACAGCCATTCTAAACTATAATTTTGATCAAGTTTCATTGTCAGAGCAAGCTATGGATTTAGTAAATCTTGTCAATCACCTTGAGGATATAGAAGCAATGGCCAAATGGTTGCAGATGGTGGCACTGCAAAATTTCCCAGTTTCATCATCAGTATTCAGGGTTTTTGTTTCCATCAAAGAAATGGCAGCAGATGAAGTTGATGACATTCGAATTGCACTGACATTAGAGTACTGGTAAAATATAATGAAAATAGTTATGATGCCCATATTTAGCTGAAAGAAAGCAATGACAATGTATGTTGGCAAGCTTTTTGATAATTTATTGGATGTTTTTGTCATAGCACCTGAGATCTTTGCAACACATTTGAACAAAGCTAAGGGGTACTCATACGAAGTTGATTGGTGGAGTGTTGGTATTTCTGTTTGTGAAATGATACGAGGAAAGGTATGCATCCAATTTAAGCCGTACATCCTCCCTAGTACCACATTTTCTTTACTCTTTGTTTAGGCTAAGCATTGCCTTAAATAAGGGATCATGCTAAGAACAATTTAGAGCTATACACTTTCCTGGCATATCATCGAGATATCTTTAAACAAAGCATAGCGAAAAATGTTTACTGTCGCTACACTGTATCGAAAATGTTCTGCAGTACATCAGCATTTTGTGCACGCACAGAACGTTCTGAGGTGAAAAATGTAATCTTGATCAAAGGCTGTTTTTAGTCTTGCTATCAGTCTAGTCGCTTGTTATTTTCATAAATTTCCAGAAAAGACAAAAGCTGAAAATTAGAGCCAATCTGCCCATTTCGGTAAATGGAACACCTTAGGGGCAACTGAATCCACATTTCGTGACTTTCTCATTGCATTTTAATGCCCATGACGAATTTCGACACCGAATCTTGTCATAAGAAAAGCAAGAAAAAACAACGCATTTTGTCAAATTATTTTTCATTAGTAATTTTTTGAGGTTTCGAAAGTCTTTTATCATCTATGTGTATGATGTTTGATCGTTTTCATCCCTCAAATTCCTTTCCTGTTACCAGTGCCAAATCTTCCATACTAAGCATTATAGTCTTCCTTTTTTCCACCCAGTTTCCCTTCTAAACTTAGCCCTTTCAGATCACCCACTCTACACATATGTACCAGAAATTTGAGTTCCCATCGTCAAATAGTTTTCATCATCATTTTCTCATCCCCTCCAATTGTCAGAAGTTCTTCATTTGACTTTATTTTCTCCCAAGATGACGCCATTTTCCTTCTGTAAAGTCTCCATGAATGCTTCCCTAGAAAGTTCTGTCCTTCTTCCGATCTCAGTGTCGCAGCTTCCATCATACATTTGCACTTTTCGTGAATTTTCTCTCCGTTCAAATGTAAGACAAACGAGTCAATGAATGAGAATCTATTGCTCGTGCTCTGATCACCGTTTGCGTATCTTTCTTTCCTTTGCAGCGTCCCTTCCCCATTTATTCAGATACCGATGCGAGTAAAGCATATCAGATTTTCATAACCGAATTGGTTCTTGAGCTGCCTTGCTCAATTTCCGATAATCTTGTCAGATTGATCAAGAGATTGTTGCAGCCGGATCCTAAAAAGAGGTTGCATAGAGTGGAGCAAATGAGAGCCCACGTATCTATGGAGAATATCGATTACGAAGAAGTTTCTACCAAAGAGATCATGATGAGCTTCATACCTTCCGTAAGTTTACTCGATGTATTTTTGTTTCATTCCTATAGGAATAATTTCTTTTGAACTTCTATTTTCAATTTGTTATTTATTCGATATAGCAGTAAACTTTCATTGCCTATGCATTCATTCTGAGGGGATCTTTTAAGCCACGTGAGTCATATATTTGCCGAAATGTGTGATGAAATCAAAATGTATATTTAATGGTACAGATGGTATACATCGTGTTACTTGTCCTAAATTCCAATTTTTATTTAATTTTGTCTGATTTTGTCTTATCAGAGAGATCATCTCAATTGCGATCCAACCTATGAGCTCGAAGAAATGATAATTGAATCGAAGCCACTTCACAAGAAAAAGAAGAGATTGCACAAGCAGTTATCTAAAAAGGTATGCCGGATGCTTTTAGGTTAAAAGGTATGCCGGATGCTTTTAGGTTAAAAGGTATGCCGGATGAATAAATAAGTATGCATGAAATGCCGTATGAAACAGGTCAGATGCCACAAGAAGCGGCTGCGAACGAAATAAATAAGGTGTTTAGTGGTAAGATATCGTCGCTACATTTCATGGCATCTACCTGCAGCAATTTTTACATACATGATAAGAAAGGAAGAACTATGCTAGCCACTGCTTTTTATCCTTTAAAATTGACACCAAGAGCTCCTTTTTTGTACAGAAAACTCACAATTTTTGTTCTTAAATTCATCAGAGTCTCCAAGCCTCGGTTGCCAAATAACCTCACTCTAGTGAATTTCACGTAACAAGAAATGATTTCCGTTTGAATTCAGGTGAGCTCTAGCGAAGCGGAATCGGCCAACCCAACAACAAGTACAGACCCATATCAACTGCAGTTAGAAGAACTGCGCACTGAATTCGCTGTATTCGACAGAAGATCGTAAGTTACATTTCTAAATAAAGAGCTTACATTCAAATAAATTGATTTGCGCTAAGTATTCGGAAATAATTGGATCAGGTAAAAAATTTCAAAAAAGTCATGACATATAATTTTGGGACTATTGTTTCTTGAAAATAAAACGATTGTTAAGTTTCCATAATCTTACGAATGTTTTCTATTCTTTTCTTGCTTTTTTGGGACATTGTGCTTAGTGGTTTAAACGCACACCTGGCCTCGCGGTTTCAGGCTAAATCCCACACATGTTGCCGTATTTTGGTGCTCTCTATCTGTCTAACCACCATCAAATAGGTGCCCAGTTCAAAGCTACGGTTACAATGCAATGAGAAAAGGAACTAGCAACACTTTAGCTCAGGATCGGACTAAGCAAGATGATCCCGACGCTATTTAGGGAGTCAACTTTTTTCTCGTGAGATGTATTTCTCTTTCTTTCTTTAGAATTGAAATTGAGAAAGAATCGATGTCGCAAAAGATTGAAATCCCTAATGAGCAAATAGAAAATGGTGATGGTGACGACCGTGATGATGATGGAAAGGAGAGCGGTCTCTGTAAGATCAAAACAATTGATGTTAGGAAGAGAGATAGTCAACAAATATAGTGGAATTAGCCGCACGAGATCACAGTTTAATTTTGATTCAATGACATTCGCTGTGGGAAGTAAAGAGTGGAAGGGGTCAAGGAAAGATCAAAGGTCAGGTCAAAATTGTTTCTTTGCATGGATTTGGAACAAATCACACAAAACAGTGACGAACTTCTCTCAATAATGAAGAAATCGACCGTGGAATATTCCTTCTCGGTGGGATTTAGATTGGCATCTTCATCCTATAATAGCACATTTAACCAACAAAATTGAACTCGATTGATTTTCGATCATTTTGAGCTGTTCTGAAAAAGTTGGCATTAAGTCTATATTTGCAAGCTTTTGACGCATTTGACAGTTTTTGGGTTATTGAAGTTCACATTTGAATTATAGATTGTATAAAGTATCCTAAGAAATACTTCGAAATAAATATTGTTGTCGATGATGTACTATGAGTAGATTGGTTAATGTTCTAATCGATTTAATGACATTAGATAGACTTACAGGCAGAAAAAGGGACAGCGGAGGCCACTGGGGGGAGGGACATCAAAGTGCATAAAAAGTCATCCAGAGGCATTACAATTGCACTCTGAACAAGCGACGTTTTCTGCTTTTTGGTGAAATTTTTAGCCAATGACCCTCGGATTTTCTGTGAGAGCAAGTTTCGAGTGTCTTTTTGGAAATTATGGGACGATTCATGAGAGCCTTAGTAATTGACTGTGATGTGAGACGAAGGAGTACAAATCGATAAAGTCAAAGTCTGTTAACTGATGTTTATGTTATGCATACATAGTAGAAAATGCAAGGCCGGGATGTGAAAGTAATTTATGAACACTTATCGTAATGGAAAAATATAAATATTTGTGTTATAAGACAATACAGTAAGGCATCAGAGAAGGAAGTAGAAAAGATCTGCTGCAATGGATGTTATCTGAAAAATTAAACATGTAAGCGGCCATCTTTTGTATTTTCCTAAATTTTAATAGGTATTTTTTAGTGTGAAAGTTGCTGGTAACAACTGCAGCATCACTAAGACTTAATCCTGTATCGAGAGGATGATTGAATGATCTCAAGACAGCTTTTTCGATTATTTTGATAAGTTCAAAGCATAACAACTTAATCTTAACATACAGCGGGCTTTAATCTAATTCAACTTAATTCAATTCATTTCAAATATACTTGTGGTTATTTTCATCGTCTTTCTTATTTCATCCACAGTAAACAGCTGATTTGGGGCTGTTTTCAGCTCATGAACCAGGGTCTGCCATTTATTTTTGAGAGTGAGACGTCAAGTTAAAAGGACACTGATTGCAGGATTTTTGAATAATTCGTAAAATGTTTGAAAATCCACAAGTAATCGCCAACAAAAATAGTGCCTCTTTGGGCCATCAACTAATGTGCTGAAATTTCTTCACATGATGCAAGTACCTGGATGAGCAGCCCCTTTGCAGGTTGCACTCAAATTCTCTTATTGAATCTCATTTCAATTATGCCTGGGCTACCCTGGGTTGAATAACAGGCTGTCCAAAAAATCCTGTCAGCACAAAACAGATGCATTCATTTTTATCTTGATATAGCTTATAATCTTTAAGATTTCATTTTGTCTCAATTTCCCGAGCTGCCGGGAAACTTGGTCGGGTCCGCGCCAAGTGGATGGCGGAACGTTTCCCTGATGTGGGAGGTAGTGGACGTCTATCCGTTCCGAACCAACGGAGCGGAGCATTCCCAGGGCGTGGTGGAGCTGGGTGGGACTCTCTTCTTCAAAAAATGCCACATTAGCATCTTAAATGTATGCACATCAAAGTGAGTATAAGCCGCTTTCTAAGCTCTCCATACACGCAACCTAGAACCCAACGTCCTTGACCAAGCTGCCCTCTCCAGGAACGCTCTGGGCGCCTTACAAGAGGATTGGCGAGAAAAAGTGTCATAAGAAAACATGTCTGCCGCGTATGGCCGAAAAAGAAAGCAGCGATGCTCAACCGGGCATGATGGAATGCGAGATTCTTCTCGACAACACCAAAGCGGACAGACCAGAAAGACGAACTGCGCTAGTTGCCAGAGAACTAGCCCGGTACAACGTTGACATAGCTGCCTTACGCGAGACACGCTTAGCAGACAAAGGCCAGCTGACAGAAACCGATGGTGGCTACACCTTCTGGTGTGGGTAAGACGCTGACAAAAGGCGGGAGGCAAGGGTTGACTCTACTATCAAATCCATTCCCGTGAGGAAGCTTGCAAGAATTCCTGAGGGTCTAAATGACCGCCTGATGACAATGCAATTCCCACTTGGAAATAAACAATGGCAGTACATACTGGGTTCACAGAATTAAATTGGCTCCCAACAAATAACAGGATAGATCAATATGTCTGTGCCAATATTATGACACTTTTCAAAGGAATTTCCCCTGCATAAATGGCTGATATATTTCATCCGATAAACCAGGACAGAATTACATGAAGATCAAAGCTCAAGCTAGATATACCATTTCAGAGAAGGAATGCTGGACAAATTTGTCTATTTTCCCTAGGATTGAAAACATGGAATAGCCTTCCATCAGAATCCTGTATCGTCCCTTTCCCCCCGTCTCTCTTTTGTTAAACCAGCACCTCTAAGGGGACCATTACGGGAATATGGTCAACTTCACCTTGTAATGCTGTCCTTGCCACCGAAATTAGGGATGCTTATCTTTGATGTTAATCTTTGTTGTTGTACTTCATTCTTTCTAACTTTTGTAGCTTGTAAGTAAATCACTGGAAAATTATACGTACATACATACATACATACATATATACATACATTCATAAATACATATACACACACATGAATACATACATAAATACATACATATATACATACATATGTATTTACTTATGCTTATAAATCTTTCATTGCTGCAAATGGGATGGCCCATCTCTCTTCCTTTCCAAAATAACTGTGGTTGCTCAGTGTTCTCAGTGCAACAAAATAGGTAAAAATATTTTTATTTAGCAGTAAGTTTCTGTAGGAAAAGAGGCATAGATGTCTTTGCTACACTACTTTATTGGATGTATAAAACTTCTGCAAATGCGGTCACTAACCAGCTTAAGGTGAATACAGTCATTAGGTTGAATGATGTCATCTTTCACCATGTTTTTCTTTCTCTAGTGCTACATATTTTGAATGAATTACGGAAGCATGGAGAGCAGAATGTTTGAATTTTTCTATACATTTATCAAATAAAGGGTAAATTGCCAATAAACCACATAACATCACCTTAGCAGCCATTTTGTTTGTTGCTATATAGGATTTGAACCGTTTTTCTAATCCCATTTATAGCTAAATATTGCCTACATACAGCTTGTGGCGTAACATTAATTCATCAAAAAAACATGGTTACAAAACGTCAGTGATACTCTACCCAATAAAACTACATTAATTCAAATACTGCCAGCTCCACCTATTGAGAATGAATCCTTGATTGATATTCACAATTCCTAATCTCCTCCTTCCAAAGTGCAAAATTGCACAATATACCATCTCCCCTCATCAGCTGATAATGTAGCATGTGATGTCATACATGCCACAGAAAGTGGTTCTGTTCAGCAAAAAGATATTAGATTTCATGAAGTTTCCTTGTCATTGTCTGAATATGTTGTAAGCTGGAAAAGCAAATGATTAGTGACTTGAAATTTGTTGCCTTCTCTTACAGCTAGGAAAAAATTGCACCAGAATGATGCTAAGTTTGACAAAAAATCATCAAGAATATAAGTTTGACAACTGTGTCACTGAGTTCCGGTTTGGTGCCGCAGGAACTACATACATTCGCTTTTCGCTATTGCTATTTTTTGATGTTATGTTTTTTTTTCATGAATGATCTATTTACTTATTGATGTAAACCAAATGTTGTTCTCTCTGCGTTATACTTATCATCCTAACAATGGAAATTACAAAAAGCTTTGCACTTCTAAAATAGAGATAAATTTCTCATTATCCATAATTATGAAGTTTTATAATATAAAATATACATATGACCTCCATTAAAATATTTCAGCCTACCTCTTTTCCAAATCTGAATACCTGTAAAATGAATTGTGAAAAATTTGAAACAAGGTTTGTATCTGCTAATTATAGCGAATTCAGTGTTTGATCTCGCAAAGATTTTGCAACATCGAAATAAGCAGTCAAGCAAATTGGAAAAATGAAAAGAAAAATATTTGTTGAGGGTGCAGTTGTCAGCTTCTTTTTCAGTTTTCCCATCAAAGAATCATCTCTGCAAATTGTATATGAATATAATGGCTAGTTCTGATGGCAATAACTTCTATAGTTTAGCTTACTCTTAATATTGCAAATTGGAATTTTGCAACCCTGAAATGAGGTGAAAAATAGCAACGAAAGGAAATTACTGCAACTCAGTTCTTCTCAATGATCTTTCAATGCCATATATGTGTTGATCTGTAGTTCCAAGCGAATTTTCCAACCCAACAAAGGTCTTTGTAGCTTGATGAATTATCTGAAAATAAACAGCAGGAATATCTTAAATAAAATACCAGCCAAAGGGGCGTTCCTTTGAATACAAATGAATGTTCTAAGAATACGAAAGCTTTGTTAAATACAAGTCACCACGCACATCTTTATTTTTGGAATTTTTAACAATGCTTTGGGCTATTCGTCCTGAATCGATCACACTTGACGATGCTTTTTCAAAAATTCTTCCCTTCACCTCAGTATTTTTGTATCCTGCTTTCTGGGCAGCCATTTTAAATTTATTACGAATTTGAATTAAGCCGAGGCAGCCTCCTCCGTCGGTCATTATACAGCTTTCTATTGTAAAATTGGCTTTATTTCAAATCCAATTATGAGAATATATTAAATTATGTGGCTAGACCAGGAGGTTTAAGAGACAGGGAAAAGGAATGGAATTTACTCATCTGTTAAGTAAATTAAAGTGCTGAAATATTTAAGTATTTTTCATTATATCCTGTTCATAGTAATCAAGGAATATTCCTTTCAACAAACGGAACACGCTTTCGATAGTTTAATTTCTACTGGATTTTAATCTGACGAGAACAACTTGGTTTTGTGTGGTATCATGCTGTGTAATCAAACGTTTCCAACATGATATGTGGCATCGGCCATGATTCCAACGACTGATGCGGTCATCGCGCGGCAGAAGTTGTTACATTGGTGAGAGGAGGATTTGCGGGGCAGAAATTTATTGAAATTTCATGCCTTTACATACTGCTTTGTCAATATTATTTTCGCTTCTAATAAGACTTGAATTTCTGTAGAAGTGTCTTTGCAAACATCTTTCTTTTTAAAAGAAATAGGACAAGTCTTGTGTCTTCCTTTTACGACCTGATGTAGATCACTATAAACAAGTAAGAAACGGAGAAGAGAAAAACAAACAAAATTTGAAAACACCAGAAAGAACCTCTTTAGATATTTAAAATGATACAATTACTTTATAATCTGTCCATCGCATTCTCCCATCTACTCAACTTCTACTCTAACAGTTCTTTGCGTCTTCAGTCAAGGATCTGCCGAGTTTTGCCAAAATTCTGGCCAGCTTGTGAGGCGCCTTTGTTGGAACCCATCTGCAGTCCGATTATACCTTTACCGGCTTGCATTTGCTCTTCAGTGAACCTTCTAGGCGCTGCTGATGATTCTTTGGGCCCAAGTGAAGGACCGTCGTATCCAGAGCTTTGTGCTTTCCGACCAAGAGCAGCCAAACCGTTTACCACTTGCACTATGTTGGCACCTTCGAAGAGATCGCTCGTCTGGAACAGGTCTTCTTTCTTCACTCCATATCGATAGGAAGCCTCTAAAAAGTCTCCAATGTTTTCCATCATCTTAAAGGCCATTTTGGTGTTGTTGATACGCCTAACACTCCCGGGTTGAATCACGTTGATCAGCTTGCACAAGATAACGCCATCTTTCAGTTTATGGTGGATATACTTCTTCAGATCGGACTCATCTCGATCACTAAAGAAAGTTTCATCGCAAACTGCTTCGATCCAACCCAACGCTTTTAATGCATGATCAGGATCAAACTTACTGTCTATTTTCCTCTTCGTTTCCGCAGTCAGGCCATAGCCGGTCGGTCTAGTTGCCATTTTAAGAAATCTCCTCTTAACTATGATGAAGCCTCAGGTTGGTGAATGCAGCAAGGCCAACTTGATTGTGATTAGTGCCACTAGGAGGGTAGTAAATAGTCAGAGTCTCTTTCGATAAATTGATCACCTTTCGTTGTCCTTCGAGCAATGTGAGAGATGCTATCCAGCAAGTTGCTGCGTATCAAAAGCTGAAAGAATTAAGTCTTTGTCAAAGGAAATTAGAGTCTCCGAGGGGAGAATGTAGGGTGTTATTTGAGTTGATCCAATGACAGTGGACTTTCAAATTAGCTCATTGTTGCCCCCCTGACGAATGTTATGGCGAATGCAGTATAGCTTAAGTGGGACTCAAGTTACAATTGTTAGGGCAAGCAACCGTTTACCGCAATTGTTTTAAAGAATTTCGATGGTATCTGAAAAAATCTTTATGTTCTTTCAATTGCAGTCATGCAAACAGAAATGACACAGTCAAGGCAGTTTTTATAGTCAACCATGATTTCATACCTGCTCTCTTTCTTATTCACCCATCATGAAGTTAACTTCAAACAGGATACTGCACGATACGGAGCCATAGTGGATTTGAAACACTCTTGGTTCCCTTTTGGTTCTTACAATCATTAAGTCGATAATCAAAATGGTTGTCAAGTGCACTTGAGCAAGCTGAGTGTTACGATGAGCTGAAGACAAGTCAGTTCAATATTCGCAGGCCCTATGACACGAAATTAAAAGGGAGGGGGCTAAACTTCACATGTGCGGGCGTCAGCGAGCTCAAGATTGAGCTGGGGGTCTGGGGGTCACGCAAAATTTTAGCGCCTTAGAACCGATCGCTTGGTTAATAAGAAGGCTTTTATTTCTTTTTTCTTTTAATATTGTGGGCAAAGAATTGCTTTGCAAAAAATTGCGGGGGGGGGGGGCATAGCCCTTTCAGCCCCCAGCGTCGCAGGGCCTGATTTATCGCGTAGGTGAGTCCACGACTTGTAGTCTGTGAGGTAAAACGACAAACCTGAAGGCCAAAATTTATGAAATAGGTGTCTTAAGACCGTTTGTTTTAATCTAGAGACAGGAAGGTAGAAGGGTGCTTAGAAACAGAAAATGCTCAATGTGGGGCTTTCATTGACAACAAAATTTCCTCAAGAAGCAACTATCATTCACATAGGTTACTGTGAGTGGATGGAATCATATTCAACTTTCTCCACTTCTGACCTAAGTACTAACAGATAACGTGATCGGGATACAAGAAGCGACAATTTTAACAATGGAATATGAAGTGGGACGGCCATTTTCAAGAATTTACAATTTAAGACAAAGTTGTGAATTATTTTGGGCACATTCGTGAAAAATTCAATGTCTCTGTCTGGGTCTCTCAGCCACCGCTGAACACATAATAGATAGGCGACCGGAGGCAATCATCCTCGGCTCGAGGGATGCCACGACGACGATATAATCGATGAATTGATAATTATCATTATAGCTGCTTGAAAGTTGAAAGCTGCCCATGACATTCATAGGAAAAATTCAATTATTTTCAAGACCCCTTCGCCTTTATCTTCGAGCATGCCCCTTTGTCCCTTTTTCAAGAGGAAACTTGAGTATTGTATGGGTGGATATTCACAGCCTTTTAATGATAAAAGCAGTAAACCATTAGAACATGGAACTATTGCACACACCTGCACGTGGCTTTGGGGTAGGCCATCATTCTGGTCTGGTAAATATACGTTGCATTGTAGACTCATCCTGATTGGTCAATTCCTTCGATTTCAAACAGGCGCCTTCATTTGTGCTCTTGAACGAATTTCCAATCAAGATAAAAATGTCAGAATTTACTGAGTCCAAAACTGAAAGATAAAGTTCACTTCTTTTCTGCAATTAAGGCATGGCCAACCAATTCTCAAGTTTATGTATAAGTCTGCTGACAGAGCTGCTGGATTTGACTTCACTTGAAGGTCTTTTGGATGAGCAAAGAGAAAGCTTCGTACTGAAGAACATAAGATCAGAGCTTGGGAAAACTGCAGAAATCGAGACCGACATCGATATTGACTCAAATAACAGCGAATGTGGTGAAAAGAAAGAGAAAAAATTTCACATAAGATTGATCAAACCAAATTCAAAAGGTATGGAGACTTTTTTTGAGAATTTAGAATCTTACGCTCAGAAGTTTCACAAACGGTGCACTTCCCTTTGTCTAGTCCTGTTTACGGTTATTTGCATAAACCAAAAGGCTTATACGAAGTTTAGGTAGCAGTTGATAAACGGAAAGTTGCACAAAAAGCATTCAGCAGAAACAACTGTTAGAATCAAAGCAATATGATGAAAACGTTGCGTCCTTTAGCAACTCGGTTTGAAATTCTACTTGCCTATTTGCTATGGTCTTACATAGACAGCGAAGGCCTGCCAAGTTTATTGTAGAATTTTTATCAATGTGTAGCGTAAGCAATTTGTTCATAGTTTGTGAAAAAAGTCTTAATGAGAATGGGATCGGATTTTAAGCACTGACTTTGTGTCAAACCTATGTGAATTCTTCAAAAACTATCCTCCATTAAGAGCTTCCCAATAGTTGGTAACCATTTTGAAGGAAAGAGAGAGAAATGTCAAACATCGCATGGGACGATGATCGCATGTTTCTATCAACTTTTGGAAAAAAATCAACCCAAGTTCATGCATAAATTTTTGATAGGAGGTCGTTTGAAAATAAATTCCCGTTTCAAACTAATAGACTACCTCAAAAAGCCAGTAGTTTACCAAATGCAGCCACTGTTTCAATCAATAATGCAATTCAAGTTAAAATATGAGGAAACCCTTGAAAAATCCAGGAGTTTTTTCTGCACCTTAACTGCCTTAATGGTATAGAAAGGTATGAGCTGTTATGTATTTGTAGAGCAGTTAGGCATGCGTTGGATGCACTGGGCTTCAATGTGCATCCCCAGATGTGGCTTCAGGCCATAGAGGTGTAAGTATTTTTGCCAAAATATGCCTGAGTCGAGTATTTTGTTAATGTTATGAGCTACATTTGCAATACTTAACGTCAGATTTATTTCAGCATTCACACTCCAAAGTTAGCTTTTCGTTACTATTGATCAGAGAACTTTGCCGTAAAGTCAATGTTTCGTTTAGGGGCTTGTTGTTTTGATAATCTAAATTTCTTATTTTCCTATGCTTCTTAGAAGGCTATTAATTGAGTGATGCAATCCAAAGGAAATTTTCTACTTCATGATTGGAAAATTGAGAAAGGAACAATATAATCAATCATAATTAATTATTTCTTTGACATTCTGAAAACTCAAGGACCCCTGGATTGTATTTGCCTCATTCTCAAGCCACACAAAAACATCACTGGGTCATCTGTTGTATTAAAATCATTAATTCCAAAGTCCTTTTCCACAATAAACAACTTGCTAATCACTCTTCATTTGTATGTAAATTTTTCTGAATTTTGAATAGGGCAGAATTACTTAATGCAACAGCTAATTCACTAAAATGACTGTGCAACGGGCAGAAGAAGACTATCACTAGCCCATGGCTGCAACATAAATGCAGGCAACTGAATTAAACTTGTATTTACTATCAAAATCAGTTAAATACATATCATATTTACTGACAAAGACTCGAGTTGGCTTCACACTGGATGTTGGGCAGTCAGGGTTAGTTCTGAAATTTCTAGAAATTGAACTATACAGGCAATATTTGCTTTGACCAATGGCAGAACACATGATAGTGTTTAAGGGTTGGCTTAAAGCACAACCTCCTTGAAGAAAAAAGATCAAATTTCTTTCCCCTACTTCACTTAAGCAATGAGAGCAAATATTCCTTTAGAGAATACAGTGCACAATATATTTAGAGCAGACTAGGATTTTCCAATGGGTAGAAAGTCAAATTATCCTGATTGTAAGGAAATTTGAATATAAATTGATCCCTTGTAGATAATCATTGGCATTTTCCACAATTGTAGTACTCAAATTCAATCTATTAAACAAATGCTTGGTTTAGCTGTCCCATTTTTGTTCATTGTTCATAGTTAAAAGACTCAAAACTTAATTTTTTGGTATGTAAGGTTGAAGGATATTCCAGTGCTGTCTTCACCACCATATGGTGCTCTATGTACAAAGTACAGAGCGTTGAATATATATGTATATGAATATATATGTATATATGTAAATATATATATATATATATATATATATATATATATATATATATATATATATATATATATATATATACATATATATATATATTCCATTAAAAATTTACAAGACAAATTACCTATTACATTACCTACTAATTACTCTACAAACACTACAAGGATGTTGATACCACAGGAGCAATAGACCATGACAACCCCAGATCAGGCTTCATTATTGCTTTGAGTTGGGGGATTCAGCAGCTCCCTGCGATCCCAGGAGAGATCTCATCATCAACACAACGAAGACATTGCTGGAAATGCCTAGCTACAAAGTGTCCTAAAATCTACCTTCAGATGCTATTTAGAGTATGTGAAAAACATATGTATGATGATGGAAGGAGGCCCAAGTACCTGGAGTTTGTTCTAGGGTTCATTTTACTTAGATGGAATGGAAAAGACTAATGCGTTTGATTTCTTTGATTTACACAGAAAACAATCATGTGTTTGGTGGAAAACTGAATGAAAATTCTGTTCAAGTTATTGTGAAAATCATGGAACACCTCAAAGACTGTAAGTTAATCTAAAATGTGATTTTCATCCCCATTTGATGATACTGCTTTATTGGAGAAATTTTGCTTTAATGTGTTTAAGTGCTTGATAGCAATGATTTTATATTGAAGTTCTGAATTCAAAAAATACTTCATAAGCAATTTGAGTAACTTGTATGGACTAATAGATGGTTTTCTCTCTCTCTCTCTCTCTCTCTCTCTCTCTCTCAGGGTCTCTCTCTCTCTCTCTCTCTCTCTCTCTCAGGGTCTCTCTCTCTCTCTCTCTCTCTCTCTCTCTCTCTCTCTCTCTCTCTCTCTCTCTCTCTCTCTCTCTCTCTCTCTCTCAAGCAGTTTGTATAGCACAGGTGTGTATTTATACATGTATGAAAGCATGTATACAAAAACTTACAAATGTATATGCATTTATTTATATATACAGTATCCGTGTATGTTTTTGTCAAAGAGACAAGTGATGTAGCCACTAACAGTGCTCAATAGTAGAAACTAGATAGTGGCCATATCACTATAGAGAAAAAGAGTAAGCTTTGGTTTAGAACCCCTAGTTTATTTTCATCAGTCCATGGCCCAGTGGTTGACTGTTGGCTTTGTGTATGACAGGTTGATTGCTTAGCATTCATCATTTTGGGAAAGAACATTGGAGGTACACAAACAGTACCCAAGAATGTTGTACTTTTTACAAAGAAGTTAGATAGAAGGCCACGCCCCAACTGTCCCATTCACTGTGCTGGAAGAGCTGTGTTGCCCAACGGCTAATGAAACGGAGATGGATGCCGTACTATCCATTATTCACTGAATAGTGATGACGGACTTCACACGTTTGGAGAAGATTTGTAAATTCAATTCTCTGTAACTTTTCAGATACTGAAGTTGAAGGTTTGTTTCGTATTTCTGGCAATAAAAGAAGACAAGAAGAATTGAAGGAGACGCTGAACAAAGGGCATTTTGTTGACTTGACCGAGAGAACGTACAGTCAACATGACCTGACCACAATATTGAAGCAGTTCTTTGCTGAATTGAGTGAACCTCTTCTTACCGATTCTCTTTATGGCTGTTACAAACAAGTAGCAGGTAAAACACGAGGTTAGCATTGTACAAAATGCCTAGACTGTCTTGTCTTAGAATTAGTATTTTGCATGTGACTTTAGGAATGAGCCAGCGAATGGTAAAAGTTGAAAACATTGAATTAATTATTCTAGTTGCCTACTTTACTCTCAAATGCACCTTAAGAATGATTTCAGTGGCAGTTTGTGATTTCTTTGGGGCTACATTTCTATAATGCTAAGTTTACAGTATATGCCTAGTCCGTTTCTCCACGCACCCTACTGTTTTTCAGTGACCTGCTTCTCCCTATTTTCCATAAATCGCAAGACCTTCAATGGTGCTTCAGTTTCACATGTATCTGTAGATTATATCCCGTTTACACGGTGCCAGATATTTTAGAAAACGCAGTCATTTTTATCCGTTTTCAAACAAATCTGTGTCCACACCATGAGCGTTTTCAAAAATGTTCCCGTCCATACGGAAACGCGAAGCAAAGATGCTTGAAATTCGGCTATGAGCATGCGCAGACTACTAGGCGCCAAAAATGATTGCATTGTCGAGCACATCCGACACCTTGCAGACCTCAGAGCATTTGGAAAGTGGCATGTCAATAATGTCATTCAAAACCAACCATTCGTAACGATATTCACAACTATTGCTCGTAAATTTCTGATCATCTATTTCTGATCATCAATATTTCTGATCATCAATATTTCTCTTGATAATCTTTTCACTTTTTATTGTTGATACTTTACCGTTATTCCTCGCAAGTTCTGTTTCTTTTTTGACGTGGCTTTTCATGTATTTCCCTGAGTCGACCTTTCAAAACATCTAGGTTGTTTCTGGTTGGATGTATTCATCCACGGATGCAAGGTCCTTCAAATGAAGAAGCTTCATTGTGCTCTTTGAAATAAGTTTTATAATCAAATTGGCACGGATGGAGGCCACGAATATCCCGTGGGTTTTTTTACGCCTTTAAGCATCACTTGTTTTTTTTGCAGATTTGGATGGAAACGTTTCTTCTGAAAAGAGGTTAACTGCTCTGCAACTATTGTCGCTGTTACTTCCACCTTTGAATCGCCTTTTATTCAAGAATTTGATTGAGTTATTGCACCTTGTCTCCAAGAAAACTGTTAATCTGATGACGCCTAAAAATTTGGCTGTGGTATTCGCTCCAAACATTGCTGTCAAAACGGTACGAATGGCTTTGTTTTTATTCATTGCATGCTTATAATACATGTCAGGCTACGACGGCAGACGCTTTTCAATTATTTTTGGCAGTGCATCTGTTTGCTCTTCCATTGAAAAGAATTCGTTCTTGTTGTGGATGAGTTGTCATGCTTTCAATTTGGCCTGTAACGTCAAATAGAAGTGCCATTGCCAAAAATGACGATTTCGTGTTTTCAAAAGCAACATGTGATCAGTTAGAACGGATCGCCCATTAATTGACGAGTGAATACTGATGGTGGCATGTGATCATTTATAATGGATTTCCCCTTTATTGACGACTAAATATTTAGGGTGGCATGTGATCAGTTAGAATGCATTGCCCACCGATTGGCGACTGAATATTGATGGAAATTTTGTCCCGGGTTCTCGCTTTCTTTTTGATTTGATGATCGCATTTGTTTCTGATAATTTCTTATCCTCTTTATTATTCATTTATTCGTTAATTTATCTATTGACATCTTTGTTACTTAATGCGATGTATCATGAGCGTACCATCATTATGCGCCAACAGAGGACCATCTTACCCAATGCAAGCCTCCTTACTAGCGAATTTTAATGTTTACTTGGAATGCATCAATGTTTATCATTAATGTTTATCTGCTTTAAATTCTAATGGAAGGATAGCTGAATCGACGACTTATTTGATCCTTCTAGAAAATCTCCTGCTTAACTGACTTCAGTGACAACTTGGAACCATTAACTGAGATCATTGAATTCATTATTGAAAATGCTCAACAAGTTTTCAAGGTAGGTGTCGAAATTGAACATGCTCCCATAAACTCTCATCCATTTGATTTTGTTTTCACAATAAAATGTGATAATATAGAAGCCCTTTGGAGTAGGCGGTGCTGATTCCAGTGGACCCTTTCTCCTTCTGATGGTGGCTCTCCAGGCCTTTCTGTTTCGGACATTGACTATGCTCTGAAAAGTCTCATAAATTTGATTTGGTTTTCACCATCATAGAAACGATGAAAAATGAACAGAGCCATAAACTGAAAACACATAAAGTAAACATGAGTTCCGTGCTGGAGGGCGCATGGGAAACTACATGTTGTAAAGATTTCGGGGGCCTTTCGATAGCTTGGAGAAGCAACGGCTTAGGTTGTTAGGCCGCCTTACCTAGAAGTGAACCAATGGAGTCAGTCGTTTGTTCTCTTTTCAACACAAAGCTCAACTTACGGCTAGCTCAACCAACTCTAACCAGCATGAAGTTGTAATGCAACAGACGACATATTTTTATCAGCGATAACAAAGAAAACTCATGAAAGTCACTTGACAAATCAACAAAGAAACGGCACCCGGAAAGGAATTAATTAACTCCACAATGCAACAAACAAACGAATGACATCAACAAAAAGCAATGCAAGTGAGAACAATAACAAAGTAATCATGAGCAATCATAGGAACCCAAACACGCTACACAGTTGTCTAGGGAAGTACCATACAGAGCCATGACATGGAGGGGTAGGGTAATCAGTTCCTTTTCCTTGCAGCATTTTGCACCTAGGTTTAAGCCAGGTGGTACCCATTTACTTCTATGTGGACAGATAGAGGACATCCAAAATGGGGATGAGCTTGCTTCGAACCAGAGACCTTCAGCACCGTAAACATGCTCTCTAATCACCATGGCAGCTATCCCTGGAAACATAGTGCTCGTTAAGAAATGGCAAATCATGAACAGAATACGCTTCAAAAGATTGAATGCTCTCTTCGAGACGTTGGGAGATGGCAAGGACCATTTCATTGGCCAACCAACCAACCTCTTGTATTCTAGTCACCTTCAAACGGAGAGCGTTTACTTTCGTTTTTACTGAAATTCAACGAAATTTATTATCTCAATCAGGTGCCTGATGATTTGTTTGATACAAAGCAGAAATGCAAGACGGTGAGTTTCGCGCGTGTTATTTTATTGTTATTATTCGACAGTATTCGACAGGCCTACTACCACTTTCTTTCTAAACAAGCCTCGCAATCAACTCCAGCCTCATTGGACACGGCGTGGATGGGCAAGCAGACTGGATTCGCTTCATCGTCTGAAGAGCATGCCATCGAACGACATAGAGGTTCTTTTCTTCACCAGATCAACTAAACACACAAGACCCACCTCTAACCACCCAGCTATATTTTTACCTTCCTTTTTCTAATCGGTTTGTTCCTCGGTGAATCCCTCGAAATGTTCTCCTATTTGAGAAATCTAAGTCTTCCCGCCATCTTTGAAATGTTCCACGAACAGGGCGTTACCCACTCTCGCTTCTTTAGCTGTTCGGCCATACAGCTGTGTAGCCACAACGAATGCTACTGTTGGGGAAGACGCTGACTAGCAATAGTGTATTTCCCTGTATTTTCTGTAGATTTAGGATTGTGTTATGTACTTTGTCTGGTTCCTCCTGCAGGGAGCACGTGTCTTAGGGACACCCAAAGTGTATTGCAGACGTTTCGACCCACGGCATTATCAGCAAGAAACAGTCAAAACAACCAACGATGCACTAGCTGAGCTCTACACTCAAGTTGTCAACATGCCTGATAATCATCCAATGAAAAAGCAGTTTCTTGATGACGTAAGTCTCATCTCTTAAATATCTAACTATGAAATTCATCTGAAATTTGAGAGTAAAGTGGTCTCGATCATTTCAGTTCATTTCATTTCATTCTTTACATTCTCATACATACAGATAATAACTAAAGCAAAATTAAACTAAACAGAAGTGAATATGCTTAGATAACAATTTATAAAAAGAAACTGCACAGAGACCAACAAATTTGTATGTATAAGAATGACTTACAGAAGGAGCTCTCTAAGTAGGTATACTAGCGAGAAGGGAGCCCCTTGTCTTAAAGACTTAATGTATTGTGCATAGATTGCTTGATAAAAACGTGATCAATGTGCTTGTTGGCTTCTTCTTTTGAAGATCAGTCTTTCAAATGTTTATTGCTTCTTGTATTTATCAAGTGTAATTCGAACTAAAACGCTTGTCATTTTTTCCTCTAGTTTAAAAAGAAGTACCCTGGTACACCCCCATTTGTGCCAAAGTGCCGACGAGTAAGTCAAGAAGTTCTGTTCGTTCAAATATCCTTGGCTTTAAAGTTGTTTCCACAGTCCGTTTCCTAACTACAGAATTTTACTGTGGTATTTACCATTGACTTTAATATTTTTCTCTGGGATTTCATCCCTTCGGTTTCATCCTCGGTGCAGCAAAGTCTCATCCATCCAACCCTATTGCTGATGTCACCACTGACTCCCGTAAGGTGTAGTTTAATATCGCTTTTGATGTTTTAGCATCAATGGCTTTGTCGGGGCTTTGTATAGGCCACCATAGGCTTTCCTCAATATCGCCCACTAAAAAAAATGCTTTTCCTTTTGATATTTAATATTTGTCTGGAAGCTCTAACTCCCTGCAATGTGGTGTAGTTTGTATGACGATGAAAGGGAAGGAAGCAGCAGTAGACTCTGGTATTCTTTTCCACTTTTTATCAGTCTATTGCATCTGATCCTTCTTTGATAGTGATGATATATTCTAAGTTCTTATTTTTCTCTGTTCAGGGAGGATTTGATAGCCCCTCGGTTAACAAGACACCGTTGGGCAGTAAAAGAAAGATTGAAGGCACTGGTTCTAATTGCAGTCGTGATGTTGACAAGGAAGACTGCATATTCTTAAGCACACCTGAGAAAAGGCGCTTGTTTACAGAGGGTGAACTAGCTGACCACATGACACCTGATCCATCACAATCAGAGGCAAATTCCAACGACATTGTACATAAGTTCGATACGATTCCTGAGAAGCGTAAAAGATTTCGAAGACCGAGCTTCAGTCGCCCAAGCTTTGGGTTCTTTGCAAAACGAAGTACACCAGATTTGAGGAAGTTAACGAATACTCCTTCAGGCCCCACAAGCAAGAGTTCAAGCAAAAGAGCGAGGAGCAGCAGTGCCAATGAAAATGACGATGCTGACACAAAAAGAAGGTTTTCGTTTACTCCCTTTTGTGATCGGAAATTTAAAGAACAGAGAGCTGCAACCGAACGACGGGCGTCAAAAAGATCCAACAAGGTTTGCACGAGCTCAAAAATTCCTAAAAATATCGATTTCGAATCGAAAGATGATAATAATGTAAGAAGCGAATTGTTCCAGTGCTCAACTGCAAACTCTGTGAAAAACATGGAAACAAAAACAAATCGAATAAAACCAGAGCTCCGTGCTCCTTTGATGAAGATTCAGTCACATGGAAAATGCTTTCTGCCACAGTCAATGAATATAAGAAGAGAGACACTTGCATTGCATAAAGAAGACTCAAACAGCATTAATGCTTTTCGACCACGAAGAGAGACATTGGCCACACATCGGGACCATCAACCTACAATTGTGCCAATCAAGACAAGAAAGGGAAATTTTGACTACGAGAGAGGCAAGCCCGTGCTTGAGTCGTTTAAGCCAAAGAGGGACAGTCTGTTAATACACAAGAAATGCCAACCATATATAGAACAAGTGAAATGTGTGGCTAAAGATGTTTATGAGGATTCTGAATGCAATTCAAGTTACAATAAAGTATCCGAAAAGAAAGAGGTTCTGAATGAAAATATGGAAAAGATGAAAGTGTCATGTGAAAGAGATAAGAAAATGCGTTTGATAGATGGCGATGTAAATTCCCCTGTGAAATTTTCGTCGTTTGGAAAGAAAAATGTTGAGATGGCCGGGCAGTTAGGATCACGGAAAGAGAAGAATCGGTCACACGTTAGAAGAATGTCAACTGGAGCGATAAGGAGATCAGCTTGGACCCAGTTGAAAACATACGTAAGTGTAAACATACTACTGATTTCATTGTAATTAGGACGCTGGGTATTTGAGTCGAAATTTCATCTGAAATGAATTTTTATTCAAATTGTTTTGGTAAGAAGAGGAGCCTCAGTGACAAGGAATTTGTAAGAAGTCTTATTGCATGCTAACATTGATTTGATGGTTGATTGGTATGGGGGAAGTTATCGACTTTCTTTTTTTTCGATTTGCTTTTTGTGAATTTATTTTATTTTTATTTTTGAAGGAGGATGGCTGCATGGTGACATTTCTTTGAAGACTGCTTCACATAAACTGTAAATATCAACATTGTCGTTTTTGCTAAATGTTTATGTGTAGCTTCGGGTATGTTTAAATGTCCTGTTTAGTTCTGAATTCCTCTCAACAGTTATCCACTTCGCCCTTGAGCTGCCAGTCTTGGCATGGCCACTAGGGACCAACGGATTGAGGCATAACACTACTCTGGGATTAAATTCCATCGCAGTACCTAGACCGCATGCAATTCCTACAAACCGTGCACGTAGAATGTACGAGTCGTTGATGATTATAGATAATCATATCATATTTATCGCTTTTCCATGATTATAAGCTGAAACTTTTACTACTAATGTCAAATCAATAGGTAATGACACATACACACGGTAGCAGCCAAAGTACTTAATTAGAGTAATTTACTTTTCAACTTTGTCTCATTTCGCTTCCTTAGCCTAGTTCATTTCCCCCTTTTTTCTTTTCTGTTCATTTTTGTACAGTCTTATCGTCCAATTTATTTTGTACATAACTACTGATAGCATCATTAATCACGTTACAGGGGCTTGAATTCCCTCCCATTAAATGCCAACATGCTTGAAATTATCCCGTAGGAATGATTTGTCGACTTGAAGCCCACATTGGCGTATTTTAATTAGTGTGAATCTATCATTCTCTCTTGCCATGGGTAACTTAATCGCAATTTTTCGAGTCTTAGCTATTGAAGTAATGGCAGTGAAATTCTGATTGAATTGACGATAAAGAAGCAGGGCTCTTCTGCTGCCACGTGTTTCATTAGTGTGCGAAAGTAGAAAAGCAAGTCTTTGCCCAGTTTTGTATCTTTGCGACTATTCTAATTGTAAAAGTTTATTTAACTTCAATAGTGTGTGTATATAACAATGTTAGCCATATCAGTTCAAAGTTAGCTCGTAGATAATTTTGTTTTCAAATTAAGTTCAATCTCTACCAAATCCATACCATTCGTAGTTCTACGCTACAGTAATATTGCTAGTAGTACATAGGTTTATGCGATTCAACTATCACTTTCAAATATACACGTGAATATTCTAATTCATCTCTACATCCTACAAAGAAGTATAATTCCAATGAAAACTGTTTATGAGAAACAGCCGTTAAGTAATCACAAGTGTCCAGGTTCATTCCGCGATTCCTGTAATTCCTGTGATTCGACGGGCATTTTTTTATCCCGCAACTCGTGTTACTCGTATATTCTTTCTCTTTTTTCCTTCCCTTTTTTGCTTTTCTTTCTCTTTGTTTTACCTGGTCTTTGTTATTTCTTCCTCCATTTTTTTATTTATTACTTGTTTCTTGTTTACTTTTGAGCACGTTTCAATCAATTTTATGTAGGCTTTTGTAGCCTACGTATCTCTCAAAGTTGCTCAAATGGAACCATACTAAGTCCTTAGATGGGATATAGAAACTCATTAACCAAGCTTGCTTTTGCGATGGCCATTGAAGTCTAGATCATATTAATCCATCTACTTGTTGCTTAGCAAGGTCTAACGGTCAGTTGCTTTGCCATCTTCGATCTTGCTCTCTCCTTATCGTTTGTGAGCAGCTGTTGTTTTTCTAAATTCCAAACATTGATTTGACCTCGCATCTAGACCACATTTTTCGCATCACGTGAATTTCTCTCTCGACACTGTCATTGGAATAATTTCTCAGTGGTTTTATCATCATCAGTAGAGGTGAAATATTTTCCTCTCCTCTCTTTTTTCTCCAGCTTCGTTTTCACTGCTATTCTCCTTCCAAATCATAACACGACCATTCTAAACACATCCTTTGTTACATTGCGAATTGAAACTGTGAAAGCCCGATCGACGGGTCTTGAAAAACAATGCTCTTATCATGTACACAAGATACCGGATGGTGTTTATATATGAGATATCTGGTTCATGATAACTGCTTGACTGATTCTATGCTCAATCAAGTTTCATTAGCTTCAATGAGTGGGTGTGGTGCCGAGAGACGAATGAGGAAAAGCGGAAGAGGAGAGCTAATTGAGCTAACGTCATCATAACTTAGGCTGCCACACAGATGCCAGTACGCGGTCCTGACTGCCTAAACGCAATCAATATTAGCGAGCTTCGTTAAGTGCATAGAACACCATGATCCTTGGATAAATCCCCTCATTACGTATGTCATTTAGGCCGCCTATGGCATATTTTTCGCCAACTGTACTAATGAAGGTTTTCTCGAAGAAAAACCGCCACGCTTGACGACACAGTTCAACTGCAACTGCTAATAGAATATCACATGTCACGGTAAACCACGTTGCTATGTAAGCATCAGACATATTTACGTCATACAAGGAAAATGGATGAATATAGGACTTTAACATGGATTTTGATAGATCAGCAAGTATTTGTTGCCATTCATTCCTCGTTAAATCCTTCGTGAATCTTGCAAAAATGGATAAATTACACAATCAGCAGAATTGTGAAATGCATGTTTTGATTGTGACTCGGCGCATAAATGGTTGAAGCCAGAAAATTCCATTTGTTTTGATTCGTCATGATTCATAATGGACTTTGCTTATTAAGCAATCCTCCTTAGCATCTGATCAATGATTGGCTCATTACACAACGAAGATCTTCCAAGGGGTTTTGATTCGATAATCTGAACAATAGGCTCTAGACCGTAGTGTCTCGTGACTTTAATTCCCGCCATTTTGACGTAAACACAGGAACCAAAACAAACTGAGTTCGACAGCTATCGAGAAGTTGTTCGCTATTTTTGAAGGAATATTGCCGTAATCTTCATTTTAAAGTATCAAATAATCTACTAAAGGATTCAACTGTTTGTAAGGATTTTTATGACGAAGCTCAGAAAGTGGAATCAGGTAATTCTTTCATTTTTAAAACACTGAATGAACATCAATTAGATTTAACATGTCTTCCTCTCGATTTTCGCCGGTAACTTTGCAAGTCATTGAAACTTGAGGTGGTTTGTTTTATAGCTTCCCAAGTCAGAGGTGGAGCTGCCATTTACAGAGTTGTTTGGATCACCTTCTCCAGTTTATAATGAGGACTTAGCGGAAGACAGCGGAGATGAGGATGGCGAAATTGCTTTTACTCCCTCCTCATCAGGCGAAATGGTGAACACGGACTGGGAATGGATGCAAGAATATGGAGACATCTCAGATGCTTTGGAAAACTGTCCGGGCATCTATGAAAGATGCGTGAACATAAATGATATTTGTTGCAAAACTGAGCGACAATTGCTTAGTGGACCTACCCTCGCCGAGCTTAATGAGAGAAGAGCTCTGTCGCCATTGATAAACCCTGACATGAAACGATTGCATCTCGTGGCTACGAAGCGTGACAGCGGCGAGAAATTGCTAAAATTTGAGGAAAATCATAGCCGATTGCCAAATAGATCATGTTTGATGGAAATTAATCACCCCATCCCTCGGAAGTATAATTCTGCCCCAGAATCAGTTGGCTCATTGTCCCATGTGAAAAGTGAGAATGTACCAGCAAGTGTTCGTCGAATGCTAATTTGTGGAGTAAACAGGCCGAGTGCATTGAACAGTTTTGCAGGTTTAGAAAAAAACAAAGATGCGACAAAAATTGCTGAAATTGGGGAAATGTCAATGGTGGAAAATGCATCTCTTGAAACAGAAGGATCGGATGATGTGAAAAGGAAAAATATAGCACAAAGCGAGACCGAAACCCTAAGCGAATCGTCAGACAGAGAGATGGAAACGGTTGACGATGATGACATTTCTTCGGGAAGTGATGATGAAGATGATGAGGATGACGAGGAAGCAACCCCATCTAAATTGTTTCGAAGCTCTCGAAAAAGGAAACGGAGTGAAGCCGAAGACATGACCCCCAACCCACGAAAATTGAAAGACATTGGAAAGCAACTTGACAGATTGAACAGAGTGATAAATGGCTTGAGACCAATGGATCAGTCATCGGTCAATGCTAAGAACAAGACTCGGAGGGAAAAGAACAAACTCGCTTCAAGGTTAGTTCCTCCTTTTCACGCGGAAGCATTTCAACGTGCATTCTTACATAACTTAAGTAGAGGAAGGGGGATACATTTCTTGATTGCAAGATGTAAACAATTTCATCATGTTGCTATTATCATATTTTCCTAAAGTTTTAGGTGAACATACCATGTATAACAGATCTGGATTTTGAATGCATTATATGATAGAGTTAATTATACATATAAGTATATATATGAGTTGCTATTGGAAAAGTTGGTCTGAGTCATAATACTCATAATGATGCTGCTTACATAAAAGAACTATGATAAAAGACAAATTTTGAGTAAGCTCCAGCATCTGGGATGTTACTAACTGGAAATTTGATCACACCAGGAAAAAGAAATTCCTAAAAATTTGCTTCCTGGAGACCATGAACAGTGGCTTAATTCTGGCCAATGGCAACACTTTCTGCTGTCATTCTAGAACAATAAATGTGCATATGTTAGTTCATGGGGATAAATGTCTCAGTGTTCAAGTTAAAGGGATCCTTTCTCAAAGGTCTATAGGTACTTAACATAGCATGATAATATCGATGACCTTTGCTCTTTCTAGAGCTTGTCGTTTGAAGAAGAAGGCTGGGCATGAGGCAAACAAGATCAAATTTTTTGGCTTGAATCAAGAAAACAGTAAGCATGAATTACTTGTGACTTTCTTTCCATACTTTATTATCTTGTGATTAAAATTGTTATTATTTTGCTATTTTATCATTCATTTTACTGCTATATCACATGATTTTTCATCAAGTCTTTCCCTCAAATGTGCTTTGAGGGAGAGTGGTTGCAGAATCGGTTATGAGCCAAAAAAATGAGCCAAGATCACTTTTCGTGGTTGATATCCAGGGACACCAATGTGCAGGTTTCTGCATTGTCCACATATCACAGGATGATTTTGTAACACGATGGGTAACAACCATGGAGCGGCTATTTCATGATGTATAAGTTGTATCAAATTTATTTCAGAATGCTTGACAGATCTTCTGTATGAAGCAAAGGGCTTGCTGATTAAAAGCCTTCAAAACAAAATCCCGACGGAAACGTGGATCAATACTGAGCAGAAAATTACAAGAGCTCTTGGTAAGTTGCCCTTCTTCTTCAGGTTAATTTGTTTAAGAGTGACATGTCTATTTCGTTCTCACAGAATAAGAAATTTTACTATAATGCTAAATCCTTTGTTTATCAAAGCATAAAAAAAGACTTGTAGTACTTTGCAATATCAAGTTCAACACATTGGAAATCTCTTCGATAGCATTCCACTGGGTATCTTCTTTGTACAATATTTGGTGATGTGTTAAGGCAATATAATACACCATTTTTTATGCCAGGCTGTGTCACTTCTAAAGCTATTTATTTTTTCAATCAGAAAATCAAGTCGCTGGCAAAGTTACAGATTATGTGGACTCCGTTTTAGCAGATTTGCCTGAAAACATGGCAAGGAGGATCTCTTCTAAGAAAATCCTGTGAAGTAGAACAAAGGTAAATTCCCTGTTTCTATCAAATGAAAGAGCTAGATCTATGCAACTTGATCTCCCTAATAGTTGAACTTTAATGATCAAGTGCGATTAAAGTTACTAATTGGAATTTGCAATCATTGTTAAGGACAGTGATTCAT
Organism: Pseudorhiza aurosa; assembly: GCA_964026355.1. Classification (NCBI taxonomy): domain Eukaryota; kingdom Metazoa; phylum Cnidaria; class Scyphozoa; order Rhizostomeae; family Lychnorhizidae; genus Pseudorhiza; species Pseudorhiza aurosa. Next base: position 9,422,917 of record OZ032125.1, read on the forward strand.
TCTTCAAAGGAGGAAGGCTAGAATGGGGTGTTTGTTTGTGTGTCTGAGTGTGAAGGAGTATGTGTACATAAAATAGAAATGGCTCTCTGGTTGGAAGATGTAATGCATTGAATTACATAGCTTGTCTTTTTCAGTGTCCTGTTTGCAAGTTTTCATAGTGATTTGCAAAATAGATAAATTTCTGATGCGGTTCAGATCAATCAGATGTTGTTCTAAGTCTGCATTACTTTGTGCCTAGTTAATTTACTAACTTAAAATAATGTCTCTGTAAATATATTTTCTGTAGATTTTGAGGTTCTGCAAGTTGGAATCAGTTTATATTGCCTTGTTGAATTGATAATTATGACATGGACAATGTCATCAATATTTGAGCTTTTGTCTTTTTCTATGACAAAAAGGAATCGTTTGTTGCCAGAATGGATTTCTGGTATCACTGCATCACCCCTTTTCTAATTCATTATTTAATTTATGTGCTTTATTGATGCAAACTTCATTTGAATTAAGAAATATGAAATGGTGGCCATTTTGCTGCATCAGCCGTAATCAAATATGAAACAGTTTTTGAATTTGCCACATCCTTCTTATCAATTCAACAAATTTCTTCTTTCTATTCTTGATTAAATGCCTAGTTGATAAGTTAGTTCATTTAACATCGAATAACGCATATTTTTCATATCATTTTACCCTGTATATAGATTTTCATGTTTTGGTGATGATATCATTTTTGCTGGGTCCTGACGATCTTCACGATTCTAGGATCATTTGATATTAAGAATGGACGTAATCTATCATGCACTTATCTTCTCCTTGTAAATTTTTGTTGTTTTAATGGAACTGACATTGATTAAGACTTAATTAATAATTTTAATTGTAAGTAGTGAGAGACGATATAAAATGAGGATTTCTTTGTTTAATTAAGTAGCTTTTTAGTAATTAATATTGTAGCTTAAATATCTGTAAAGATTTAATTGCTTTCTTCACTCTTCATTATTGTTATAAATGTATAGAGTAGAATTAGGAGAGTTTTGAATGAGAAATGTAACAGTTGAATGCTTTGGTTTTGCCATAATCTAACATGTGTTACTGGTTTTTTAGTGATCTTTTGGCTCAAAGTTTTTAAGCTGTTATGTTATTCAAAATTAATTCATTTGTAATCGATGCGAGTGTTGTGGTTAGAGAGGGAAAGGGATTGTACTTTCGTTGAATTGCAATCCACCTGAATAGAATTTACTTTGTAGAGCTAGTTAAACGTATCCATTAATATGTTAAAAAATTCTTGTAAAAAAGCAAATGTAAATACGAGCCATGTTCGTTTCGCTGAAATTCAAAAGTGGATTTGCGATTTGTTGATAGAAAATTTGTTTCGGCGGAATGACTTCATGTTTACTTCTGAAGTAATATCAATTTCCTTTGATGAAATAAGAGGAGTATTATTTGTCTTTTTTTCGTTCATTCTTATGCGCCGATGAATTTGCAACCATACCCTCATAGTGCGCACTGTCCAGCTCATTTGATGTAAAGCAAGAAAGGCACTGTCGCGAGGTTCCATTGATAGGCACTAGGATACTCTATGGAAGATAAAGGTGGCCTGGCCCAAACATGAGTTGAAATTAATGGGAAGGATCAGGTTATTTGTAAATAAGCATTTTAAATGGCGCATGTCTACTCTGCATTTTTCATTCTTTTTGAAACGAAGCTATCACTTCAGCATTGAATCTTTTTGTGGAGGAATTTGAGCGAACTAATTGAGTGAAACGGACCGAGCTGTGACTTGTTCCTCCTTCATAGCAAATCATAAAAGCTAACTGGTTATAATATTACAGCCCCCGGCTTAGCTTTTGAATATCAATGACCTGCATCTAATGTCATCGAAATGGACGTCAATTTGCGTGGAACTTTTGAAGTTGAATATTGAGCGAAATGCGATTGCCTCAAGCCATATAACAACATATTTGGAAATGAAGAAAAGATCCATAAAAATTACCAGGCGCTTCCTGCTTTGAGAAACATGCAATGAGACAGCCTAGTCGAGTAAAATTAATCGCAAAGTAGATTCAAAGCTTCCTTTGACGATTAAAAGAGGAATGTCTGAGTAAACATTTGATAGAGACAAAGTTTGAAACAATTCTAATTAGCTAAGTATTTCATTCCTTTACAAAAACATTCTCTGTTAGTATTTTCAGTCGCATATGTCTTTCAGCTTTGACTTGAAATGATTTTAACTGTGAAATGTAAACACAAACTGAACATGGAATATTCCACAATGGTTAGTATTTCGATAAAACCATCCGTAGCTTAAAATGCCATTGTTCTTTATTCAATTTGAAACATAATAATTAGTTTTGAACCTATCAGTAAATTCATCTAGTGATCAATCTTACATGATTAAACTTTGACACGAATATCTTGAGGAAAGGGGACTTTAACTTCATGTGGATACGCTTTACTGACTGGATAAAGCATATTAGATTTCCTTATTCGCCTGCAATATAGAACAACTGCTGCGAGAACTATCAAACAACATAATAATAAGACAACAGAAAAAGTCGTGTAATCGTAGGCTAGCCATAAGTCCCATCCATATGATGATTTATATGAAATCGGTTGTGGTTGTTGTTGTTGTATGTCCCTACGAAAATGGACAAAACATTACCCAAAGAAAGGAAAATCCTGCTAATTAGGTGAACAATCAAAAGCAAATTAGTTGATGAAATATAATCAGTTGTTAGGGACACTTTCAGCAAGTAAAAAGTTGATCAGAAAGACGGCAAACGGATCAATAGCGAGCGTTTCATTGCAAGTTTATTCTGTTTCTTCCAGTTTCCAATCAAAAGCACCCATGGAAACTTCAATCAGGAACATCTCAAGCTATCCTTCATCGAATCATCTCTTGCCATTCTTTTTACCCTCCGGTCTATTCGCCTTCTACACCTCTAGCTTCAAAAGGGTCATCATCGTCAAACAAATACTCAGAATGTTCCTTAATTGACCGTATTCGTGCAGTGATTCACTCAGTCAGTTCCATCAAGCCGATAGTTACAGCTTTCGTGCTGGGAGGATCCTCCAGTCACCCACGGTTTCATCAATCCAGACACGACTGCCCTCCTGCATACTATAATGTCTACTTGTGAATCCCTCTCTTCGAATGGTTGGTGCAGAAGTGAAACGAGTTGGAAATGGACATTACCTCAGTGGCATAAACCTAGTCCTGTACAGCATAGCTCCTAAAGTCCATTGGATTTCTTTTCCATTAATTATCAATGCGGAGGTAAGTCCTTTGTAGCCTCTTGGGAATTTCAACCCAAAATGCAACACTGTCGTCATCCATGCAGATTTGAAACACTGGGACCTAAAGTGATAGGAATCTTTTATCAATAATGACTAGAGAGATAAGAATGAAGTTTTAGAAGCGACACATGGAGTTCCTACTAGGTTACGACTAGATTACGACTAGATTACGTTCAGCGCATCCTTGGCATCCGACAGTTAAAACTCAAACTAATCGTCATCAAGTCTGCATTTGGGGATGCCTATAGCAGCAGCTAGTAGCTAGTAACAGAGACAAATATCTTAATGATGAAACGAAGTCTTTTACATTTCAAAAACAACTGCAAATTAATTTGATCAACTTGAAGGCACGGCGTTGTTTTCATGGTACGCAAACCAACCACAGACTCCGTCTAACGAATGCCAAACTCTATGTTCAGATGAAAAGATGTCACTTCTGGAGAGAACTTAAGAATGCTTTCGTATTTGCATATTGTGCTTAAGAGTACTTAACTTGGAAGCGTTTTGGAACAAATACAAATAAAATAGAAAGAAAAAACTCGCGGGCGTACCTAGATTTGATCAGACTATCAAATGCATCAGATAATCGTTTATGTGCACCTTTAACGCTATCTTGCCACATTAACACTAATTAACATTAATTAACACTTATTAACATTAATTAACACTTATTAACATTAATTAACACTTATTAACATTAATTAACACTAATTAATGCTAATTAATTATAATAAGGCGAATCGAAGGCACTAAATCTGGTAACAGCAATTCGGCCATTCTATCCCAGAATTCATTTAGCTTTATAACATAGTGTAATATCTGCCCATTCATCAGAACTTGTCTGATATAGTCCACTTTTGCCAATTTTTTATTTCATCATATCATCAAATTCAATCCAATGATCTTCTTACAACGAAAAATAGAATTTAATTGATAATGAAATCATCTCTAAATCATGCTGCCATTATCTCTCATATCAATAATTTCACAGTCTTTTCACACCTTAGCAAATACGCTCACTTCAGATATTCGCCTAATATCTTGAAACCTTTACAAAACATTCATGCAGATTCAGCGATGCCGGTAAGGGGATACAAGAGATAAGCATCTCTCCCCCTATGCCTAAATATGGCTCGCTCAATCAAATCAAGGTCGGTGAGTAAAGGCGAGGCCCCACACTTATTATATCCTAACAAACTTTGATGAGTTTTACTGACCTTGCAGAAGGTGACATTTGTAAAAATTCTACATTAGTTGTTCTTTCCCACCATAATTCTTCACTCAAGCTTAAAATTGTCTTTGACATCTTGCCCCCCCCCCCCCCCTGTTAGAATCTTGCCGGTGCTTTGGCACCACATACGAAATGAATCTCTAAGAATGAAAGCTGAAACCACCATGTAAATTAGTGAAACGACTGGACAGCGGTGGCTAAAAGATGAATGCATTCTGCACTGCTTTGTTCAATGAAGCCTTTCAATTCACTTGATCATTGATGTACGTAAACGCCTTGAAAATCACAAGGGTAGACGCGCATAAATTCCCTTTGGGTGGGACTTAAAACTTACTCTAATGGTTGAGGGAGATTAATTTACACATTTTTGCAATTATGTTCGAAACAGTGTTGGAGCGGTAGGCGCAGACAAAGAAACATTACTTCAGGATGGAAATGTGCAATCTTATTTGAAGAAAGTGCTTAGCAGGTGGCCAGATCTCCTTTAATAATAATTTATGGCCTTATTTTGATATTATTGACATTTGTCAGTTTGGTTTATCCTTACCAAGACAACTCTTGAATGATTTTTAGTTGTTGGCCAAAATCTAAACCATTAAGGCTCATGTTATGCCAAATCGTTATCCAATCTTACTCTGGACACGTAATGACAATACAAATCCATGTTCCACTGGCTTGCTGTGGTCTGTTTACTGGGCTAACGGGCTGCTTTGCAAAACGATTCTAAAAACTGAATTATTCTTTGCAGTAATCTAGACCTAAGAAGAAAGATTGTTTAGTAAATCTAAACCAATAGTTATGCAACTTACCGAAGTCTGTTTTTATCCGCTTTTGGGAACAGACCAAGATCATAATACTTCTTATTTACAGACCACGTTCTTGAGCAAAAATCCTGTTGAATGAAAATTCATGCATAATTTTTTTTGATTGCTTCAACAAGACTCTGAGCCATCCTGACACCTAAAGGATTTACTTTTCCTAATAACCCAACGGTAAGATTCGTGCCAATTGATCTAATGGTCAGTGGTTCAAATCTGCTCGCAGCTAATCATTCACTTAGAGTGATGAGAGTTGCCAGCTCTCTGTAATTCCAGGCGTAGAAATCATGAGGCGTGGTTATATTGCGAGGCAATAATAGGACACTGCTTGATAAGCAAAAGGCTTCTCAGTGTCCACATCTACTTTTGGATGCTAGGCAGAAATCACAAAAACAACCAAATTACCTCATGCAACAAAGACATTTCGAAAAGAAGACTAAAGATTCAATGGTAAAACCATAGATGGTGCAAAATGCAAGAATGAAGCAGTTCGTTATTTTCATAAAAAAATGGTACATACAACAGCCATCTGGTCCATTTTGTCACCTTCGTAAGAAGCACCCATTCTTAATACATCTTGAGTTGAGTACCAAAACTCGGCAAAGCCGAAGAATTCCGAGTTCCTGAAGTCAACTGAGGGCTGATGGATTCCGTTCAATGAGCAAGGCTTTTTCTTGCATTTTGCTGTGGTGTTCAGTAAAGTTACAAGATCGTTTTGGCACGTTCGAAATCTACCACTTCCTTTCAGACTGTAGTGTCGCTTTTTGTAAATACCATCATCTGTAAAATCTTTTGATAAACAGGGGTCGATGATTCGTGTTCCTTTACTGCAAAAAATAACACGATTAATAGAAGAAGTAGTTGTAGTAATAGCAGTGCTAGAAGTGGCAGCAGTAGGACCATTGACTTCTCTCTGGCATTCCAGTGAGCCTGTTCCGCTCCTCCTTCCCACGTGATAACATTGTTCATCTATTCCCACCAGCGTCTGCCTTGTCATGCAGGCAGCATGTGTATATAAATCTTCTATTTAAAAGTTTATAGCCATTTCATTTGCATATCCTCTTTCTTTGCATAATGGCTCACCCAATTATCCTTCCAAGAAATATTCACAATGACTTCTAACCAAGAACAGAGATTCATTTAAAACTTCCTGTCCAAACTCAAGTACTTTTATTCACAATGCTGTTCGACTCACTTTAACGATCGAGAATTTCTTCTTAACAGCATCTCCAGGTATTTCTGCCGAGCAACCAAAGTGCCAACACCAAGAAACGTTGTTACATAAACTTTGTATCGATGCACAGTGTTATGAGAATCACAGCCTAGGTTTATGTCAACACTCAGGTCTTGGGGAAGAGATACCTACAATAAATCATTAATAGTTTCAAACTGCATTTGATGTATTGCCAAATTTCATCTCAAAAATGGCTTCGCGACATACTATTTTGATAGAATTTTGAGGTAATTGGTCTAAAACAGAAAAACAGTTTGTAAGTTATCCATTTTATTATGTTTATCTGTAAAAATAAATATGATTCAGAGGATAAAGGTTTACCATCCAAAGACATTGACTAATGTAGAATGTGTTCAAGAAATGATACTGCTATAAAGTGTAAGGAGAGAAAGGAGACACAAATAGGGCATGTGAAGAGGTATGAGATGCTTACAAAGAGTCAAATGATAAAATATATGAAGAATTTAAAGGTGGAAAAGGAAGAAAGCTGAGTGATCTGAAAAAAACTATGATATGTTTCTCTCAAATGAAAATATAGCCAATCATGGGTGAGAAAGATAGAAGGAAAACCATTCTAAAAACTTGTTGTGATAACTGCAAAAAACTGAAAAATATATACATATGTAAGTGATATTGATCACATACATTTTGGGCCACTTCATATGCTATTTGCATGGATGCACCACCCATTTCAATACATCCAACAGTCCGTTTTCTCTGAATTGGTGCAACAGTACTGGCTGGAACAGATGTGACATCATTGGAATGATCAAAACGGCCCAGAATATAGTTTATGGCAATCCATAGATAAATACCTGGAAAAAATAAACTCACTGTTAGAAAGATTGGAAAAGAAATCGAAAATTTTTTTTTCAGTAGAAAAAACCAAGAAGCATGGATAAAAACTTGGGAAAACAAAGAATTTTGCTAAAGATACCAATTTAAATCAGCGCTTAGGTAGTCTCACTAGTTTCATTCAAAAATTTGGCAATCATGAATTATTAGGTGAAAAGGCAAGACCAACCTTCTTGTTTTCCAGAAATTACTTCTACTTGAGATGGTGACAAATGGAAGTTGTACCGTTTAGGAATATTCATCCTTAAGTCATCCAAAATTGCATTTTGTTTGGATTTTGGTATCAATCGCATCCCTGCTGTTGCTAAAATAAATACCGGTGTCTCTTGATGTTTAGACTTTGGTACATGAGAAGCAGCATAGTCTAATAATGGATGGAGGTAGTCAGTTGCATTCCAAGGATTATCTGACATTGATGCAATTCCTAGTGAAAAAGCATTCAATGATCTATAGCATCTTAAATATATGTATTTAATTAAAAGAGGGCGATCAGGCAAACAGGAAAATAAGCAATTTGGATTTCACAAACCCTCAAGTTGCTTGTTTACCACTGACTCTTCAAAGATCCTCCTTCAAAGGATGTACAAGGCAAGATTAGCAGAAAAATATAATAGATAGGAAGACACCATGCAAGAATGAAGAAGAAGTTATATGCCAGCTTGCAAAGGGCAATGGAGGATGGAGACCAATTGTCCCAGAATAGTCGAAATGCTTACCAGTACTCCCAATGAACCAAATTATGGGTTACAGTAAACAATAGAGGTAAGTCACATAATAATAATAGTAGAAATATTTATACAGGTTAGAACCTTTTCAATGCCAAAAGGCACTGTTATCAATAAGGGTCCTGTTTTAAAAAAGTGTATTCATTATTAACTATGAAAAGTAACTGTATATTAGGTAAAGTACAATGTTAAAGAATCTAATCTTATTTCTAAAAGCAAAACAAAATATAATGGTCTCTGTAGTGGATTAGTTGTTCAACAAATGTTCTTTCAAGTGGTGTTTGAACTGAACTAAACTCCTTTTAAAACTCAAGGGACATTCTAGTTATTCCTTCATGGTATAATGCTGAATCAAAAATGAACTTAAATTTGATCAATTGGGTTTGTATTCTATGTCAACTTAGCTGTTAGTTAAGGTCAATCAATTAAGATAAAAATTGCCTTTTCTACCATATCTATGCATGCAGATTTGTGTGTATTGATAAAGAGAAAAGTATGCTACATAACTTGATTGCTAGCCATTTGATAAAATTTTGTGTCCTTTTTTAGGACAAAGTTTCACTCAAAGACAGTTGCGTCCCTAGCTCTTTGGAAACAGTTCAGGGTATCGCTCAGTGTGTTGAGGTTTGGGTGTCCTATAGATGCAATTTACCAATGCATGCTTATCACAAAACGTTATACCTGGCTTGATCTTCATTCTTACAGGGCGATTATCATGGTCCATCATTTGATTTAGCTTCAACAGTTTGTGAGGATTTCCATCATGAGGTGGCCAATAGTAAATAAATATTCTTGATCCACTACTTCCACAATCTATGACAATCCCATAATGAAACGATGTCTTTTCTGTGTGAATACTTGGTATTCTTTCGTACTTATGAACTATTTCTTTGCTTGGGTCTCTACTTGTTTTCCAAAGCACAAACAGAATGAAAACAACCACAAGTACAATTACTGTGGGAAAAACCATTTTCCTCAATAACTTTTTTATTTTTTTCCATGATGTCATATTATGTTGGGTTGATTCTCTAAATATTATGAAAACTCGTTGGCAGCAAAGGTCAACTTTGGGGTTGAGAGACATCCTAAAAAATAAGCGATCAAATTAAAAATTCTTCAGTCTCTTATTTCAGATATTTGCAATGATCTGCTAGTTGGTTGTGATAAAGTAAATTCATGCTAGCGCGTTCAAAACTTAGACAATTTAGAATCCATAGGTTGAACGAAATGATTTATGATTGAATGAGAAGATCCCATACCTCATCCTGATGATGGAGAGAACTACAGTTATTCGCCAAATATCTCAAGAGCTCCGCATCGCTCTAATTAACGGTCTTTTTAAAGCATTGCTGAACCAACATAAAAGACAACTAGATATAACTCCTCTTGAAAGATCAATTTGTTGATATCATGTCATGAACTGTGTCTTTGATCTCAAGATCATATTTAAGACCAGTGTGATTAATTTTTATCATTAGGCCCATTTTGCGTACATTTAGATCACGGGTACCGGTAACCTTTTTGGCCTTATCTGTGCGTAAGATTGCATTGAAATATTTTCAAATGCATGAAGAAAAATACTTACTTCCCAACCATATTGATAAAAACATTTGATCTACAGTTTTTGTACTGATTCTTTCCCTAGTCACGTAACTATTACATTGATACCCTCCATTGTCATTGACGTGGATAACCATCAACATTAACGCCCTTTTCTATTTGCCTCGGTTCATCATTGTTGTTTACAATATATTGAATACGAGACTCGTTGATAATGGAGCTTGAATAACTGGATGTGGAGCAGTTGTTACTTTCAGCCGTTGATATTTTTTGGAATTTCCTGTGTGAAGTATGATGCATTGCACTGCTAGCTTGTAAAGAGAAGAAAGGCCTAACCTGACAAAACTGAATTTGTGACTCATTGCCATGAAAGAATGCGCGTTTCACAACTTGAATACTGTGCAAATGCTGCTGTTTGCAGGTTCCTTACTGATAGCAAGCATTCATTTCATAATGATGATACTGGCAAAGACATAATCAAAAAACAGATTAACAACGAGCCAAAGTTTCATATATTTCTAGAATCGATTCTTGCTCAACTAGTTGCGAGTGGAGCAAGCAGTATTACAGATGAGATTCTCCTAGTGCTGCTAAGTGGGAAGATCAAATTGAAGAAGCTTACACTTGAAGGGTGCGATAACATTTCATTTGAAGGTTTTGCTGCTGCAATTAAACTGTGAGTTTAATTATTTCCTTTCGATTAATCTATGCCGCTATGAAAGACCTTTGTACTAAGGATTAGTTTGCTTATATACATGACATTACACTGTCAATCGTAGTTTGCTTCCAACCAGTGTTGTTAGTCCTTGGTGACTTGTGGAATGGACCATCTCTCTTCCATGAGTTCGCAAGATAGATTTAAAGCCTGGAATTGGATTCACCAACCCATTGAATTTATCTTAACGTTGAAAATTACTACAGCCATCAAGGTTAATCAATCAATCCAAATAGCAGCTTGTTTGATGAAAAAATATCTTAATTTGAAATAGTACCAACCAACGATGGTACAATAAGAACTGATCCACTAGGAATTTTGCAAATCGAGTCATTTCTATGCAGAAGGCAGAGAACAATCAATCAAAAAATGAAGCAGACCCATAGCCAAGAGGGGGGCCTGGGGGCAATGCCCCTGGGCATGTGAAATTTGACTCTGTGCCCCCCTGCAGAAAGGAATTATGTATTCCAAGTTATAGCCAGTGGCAGGGCTTTTGTTTTGTCAATTTGTTCCTCCTATTTTTCAATCAATTGTTTTGTTGTGAATTAAGCTTTATATAGCTTTTGCTGTAATTTTCAGTGCTAATTTCTAGCCTAACAAGGTGATGTTTTTCTTACTCTTGTAGTCAGCCCCATATAGAATATTTAGATATCTCAAGGTGCAACCAACTTGCTGTTCTACCCATTGGTGAAATTCTGTCAAAAAGTCTCCCTTATTTGGAGTCACTAGCATTTGAATCATGTGAATCATTAACTGACAGGATGGTAAAGGTAGGTTTTTATGGTTCTAAGAATTCTCTACTTTTCAAAAGTTATCTTAATTTCATGTCATGCGTTGTTACTATTTAGTTTTATTTCTGTTAGAGTTTGGTTGCTAAATCAATTATTGAAGTAGCCAAATGAATAGGTCATCAAAGAAGTGCTTAGCTTTCAACACTATACAGCAGATGTTTACTTACTTAGCTGAGTTGATCATGCAGACACTCTCAAGCTTTTTACCATCAGTCTTCTCTTTGCCACTTGGGAAAGTTTGTCTACCATTCATCTCCTATGGGCTCTTTGGTGAAGCTCTAGAGTAAGTTTAGTGAACACTAGCCCAAAATTTCATATCTTCCTCCCAGCACAAGCAGCAAATGGCATTGAGGTTATGTTTAGGTTATCGTAATATCAAAACAAAGAATACTGATGACCAAAAACAAGCTCATGTTTCCGAGATTCAATTTGAAAAACCCATTAGATATTTCAAGTTCCTGTTCCTGCGGAATCAGTCCAGGGCCATCAGTTGTCTGATTTTTGTCTCGAATGTTTCAAGACAAATCCATTACAAATTTCAGACGTATTGGGCCCATTCAAGGACCCATGATCAGTATGAATAATAACAATAGGTAGGAAATTATGTAGAAAAACCAGAGACAAACAAAGTCAACAAGGGTGGCTTGGGGAAAAAAGTTCCCAAAATTTTTTTTGTAGTATGATATCACTAGCCATTACCATATAGAAGGTGACCTAATCAATGCATCACATACTGTCATCATTAAGGACCTGATTCTTAAGTGCATTTATATATAAATGTATATTTATATATGTGTATGTATTCCCTTTTGATATACTTCTATAATAGCTCTAGTTCCACTGTTGAGGATCCTTAGTAATTTATACACTTTTTAAGATTTGCTCTAACTCTGTTTCTGATAAGCACATATAGTGTAAAGAAAATGACTAACTTTAGTTACATGAATTGAAGCACACGAAAATGGAGAAAAGAGAAAAGTAATTTTTTCTGTCATCAGCACTAATGGCTAGTGCTACAATAAACGGTGGTTTGTACTGTGTTGTGTATTCAGTGAAGTACCAGCAGCAAAAATATAATAAACAAGTGTTCAAACTTTATTTAAAATAGAATTTCAATTAGCACATGTAATAGCAGGCATTTGAAATATTTTCAACTTAGATTCATTGATACAATACTAGAACTAGACTGTAAGGGTATATATAGTATTTTAAACTAGTTCTCATGCGAGCGGGAATGCTCTAGATGCATCGTGAACACTTAAGACGGTGCGAGCGGCACAGCGTTGTTTTATGAGTCATTGCCGTGACCTATTTACCTAGTTACGCACGTAGACAATGTTGCGCAACTCGCCGCGACATACCGTTAACATAAGAATCACTTGATTGTCTTCACATGCCCAGTTTTTATGCAATGATCAGGGGGTAGCCATTGTTTTTTTGTATTGCCACATTGTTTTTTGGATGGAGTAATTCTGTATATGTCTTGTAAATTCTAATTGAGTTGTGTAGAATGCTAATTCCGTGGCAATTTCTTTTGATTTTCAGAACATTATCTCAAAATGTATCAGCCTTGGTATGTTAAACATTTCCTGTAATCAAATGCTCACAGATAAGCTTTTCGACTTTTCTGAAGAAGGTAGCAGAAATGTTAATATTTGCTCTTTGTCGCGAATCGACCTTTCTGGCTGCCAAGGGATTTCGAGTACAACAGTAAGACATGTTTCCTTTCTTTTTGGACCAAGTCTACAAAGTATCGACATATCTTGGACAAAAATTGATTGCACATCACTAGTTTATCTATCTGGATACAGCTTATCATCAGCAGTGTATTTAGCTACAAACTCACAAGATGAAATGCCGTTTTCAATGGCAGAACTGGAAGCTTCACAGGAATTTGAGATTCAGGTAGCAAAAAGGCAGATCAGTGGAGGCACACATGATGCTGTACATAGATTAGATGCACAAACTGTTACAGGAAAGAAAAGTTTTCGCTGTAAGACTAGCTCGGGAAATGGTCTTGTAGCATCTGAAAATGACCCAACCAATGGAGAGCTTTTTGCACCTGAAGGGCAGAATTTTCAAAACTCTCAATCAGAAATTGATCTGATTCAGCATGAAATTGATGGAGGCGATGCAACTGATGCAAGTTCGGCCAATGCTGCTTGTGGCGTTTTTGCTAAAGCAGAAGGAAAATTCTTGGGGAACAAACAAAACGTTCAGAAGTACAGCAAAGTTTATTGCTCCATCTGCAGAAACATTAAAAGTGCTGGTTTAAAGAGTGCGCATTCTTATAGCTGTCTTAGAGAATATGATTTAAAAAGCCATCAGAACAAAAGCAAAAATGATTTGTTTGATACTGAGATTATCTTACCATCCTATAGCTTACCCGACCTCATTTCATCAAGATCGTTAACAAAAGATAGAAGGTCTGATAATGGTGTTTCAAGAGCACAGTTTTGCTACGTTCAAAAAGATTCTGATGTTACAGATGCAGCTTTCGAGAAACTTCTGAAGTTATCAGAGGTTTCTCAGAATCAGACCTCTAACCTGGAAAGGATCTATGATCTATCCATTAAGTCTTCTGAACTGAGTATCTACTCTCAAATGGTGGGTTCAAACAAGAAATGTCCTGTTGAATCTCAAGGTGCAGCCAATGTTAGTAAAATGGAGAGTAACGGTGAGGCTATTGCTCGTTCAAATGTAAGTGGACCAATGACTGCTGGAGTAGCGATAGATGGCCAAGAAGAAGATGATACAGCTTCAGACCATTCACATTTACTTCACGATGAAGAACACATTTGTGCTGGTGTCATTTATACCAGAAGGAGCATGCTGCCGCATTCTAGTGATCTTATTTGTGATGAAATGAATGTTGCAAACCCAATTTCCGAATCGGATAGTAGAAGTAAATCAATTGACGTAGGCGATGACGTAGCAAGAGCGGAGAAGTCTATTGAAGATTTCAGCATTGGTGATGTATCGTCTTTATTATTATCAGCAACAGACAACTACCAACCAAGACGGATGTATCTAAGTCAAATCACAGAGCTTGACATTTCACAAATTCGATTTTATGATGCTGACGTCGGAAGTAAGTGTTTGAAAATGTTCGTAAGTGCAAACAACCAGTTGAAATCTCTTAGCATATCATGGCATGGATTAACAGACAATTTGCTTGAGATCATTGCACAAAATGAGCCCAATTTGGTAAAAATTAGTTTGGTAAGTGTTCTCATCATGAATAATTTCTTGTATAGTTTACGATTTCATTCCTACAATTAGGCAGGTATCAAATACATTACAATCGATCGTTCTCAGTGCTCGATACTGAAAAAAATGTGTCGGACTTTGCTAACATCGCACAGTAGAGTGTAAGCATTATTTAGTCACACTAAAATTTCTTCAGTCGACTTTCATCCGAGGATAGAACGTTGGATTTGAGCAGAAATAAGAATATGAGTCTCTCTCTCTCTCAGGGTCTCTCTCTCTCTCAGGGTCTCTCTCTCTCTCTCTCTCTCTCTCTCTCTCTCTCTCTCTCTCTCTCTCTCTCTCTCTCTCTCTCTCTCTCTCTCTCTCTCTCTCTCTCTCTCTCAGGGTCTCTCTCTCTCTCTCTCTCTCTCTCTCTCTCTCTCTCTCTCTCTCTCTCTCTCTCTCTCTCTCTCTCTCTCTCTCTCTCTCTAGAATTAACTTTTAAGCTCATAACTTTCTGTTTTGATTCCTTTTCTTCATCTTTCCAATCAGTTTTTAGATTTTCTTGCTACTCAGTCATTGTCACGTGCATTAGATTATTCTAAGAAGATTTTTTAACTCCTTTCTTTTTATCGTAGGCAGAATGTGAGTGCCTTTCAAATTCAGGCATAATTTCACTAGGGAGATGCTGCAATAGGCTGATAGATGTGGATTTGCAAGGGGTCCCTTTTATCAGCGATCGAGGAATTCTTGACGTCTTATCGAATGGACTGCTTTGCGAATTATCTTTGGCAGAGTGTGCAATTTCTGACTTGACTTTAAACAATATTGCCAAATTTTGCTTTGCATCGGTAAGCCCTTTTTAGCAGTTTCGTTTTTGTAACACACAGCACTGTTCCTGTCACGTTAAAAATGCTGAAAAGCTTTTTGCGTAACACTTAGTGAAGAATATGGCGTCAGACAGATTGACTAACGGAACTGTGATTTTCACCCTAAGTAGAACCAATATGATTATCCTTATTGGTACTATATGCGCTATTGTCCATTCGATATCTTTGTGAATGCTCTCACTCAATCCTATGCAATCGACCTCTGCTTAATGCCCAATTGTCTCAGAATTGCCAGCATTTTTTTAATTCAGTTATTTCCTCCTTTTGTTCTGCAATCCCCCCCCCTGTTTTCGTTTCCTTTCTTTACTCTTTAGATTGACGTATTTTTCATATTACTTGTTATATTAATTCGTCTTTTCATAGGCTAATTTTGCCATTGAAGTAAAATTGTCGCTCAAAGCAAGTTAAATGCTTATATTGAAGATGGATTCAAATTTGTCGAAGATTATATCTTATACCATTGGAATAGAATAAAAATTAAGGAAAAGCTGAGAATCTAGGTTTTTATTCTTGCTGACAGTTTTTAATTTCAAGAGTGACGTTTTAATGCCTACGTTCTGGGATAAGTTTTAGGATACATTCTGTTTCTTGGAATAAGAAGGGTTTTCACTCACTTCTGGTTTAATTTTCTAAATGAATGTGCTTTCTTTTTTATATTCTCCTGGGTATTCATGGGTCTTATCTTGAATTACTTATTCATTTTCTCATCTGTCTTTTCATTTATTAGTCATTATTGTCAATTTCTTCCTCTTCTTCTCCTCCTTTTTAAGGCTACCTTGTCTCCTGACGTTGGCTATCATTGTGAATTGACTTATGATTACTCAATTCTCTGCTTAGTCACTCATTCATTTATGTTCCACCATGACAATGTTTTCATCGCTCTTAACTTCTTTTTTTAGATTACCCATTTAAATTTATCGTGGTGTGAAAATATTACAAATGAAGGCGTTATTTCCATACTCAAAGCTTGCACAGGTTTGCGATCATTGAACTTGAGACAATGCGAGGTCACTGGATTGGCAATCGAGGCATTGATTTCATTTCCTGGAAACATTTCATATCTTGGACTCTGCAGTATACAAGGTATTGAATGTTTATTCTTGAGCAAATCATTTATTTTAAGAAGCAGATTATGACGATGGAAGTGAAACGTCTTTGGAGGATAACTTCTTCAGCACACGAAGTGCTGTTGTTAGCGAGGGCCGTAAACATCCGAAAGAGAGACGACTTGACAATGCTTTCATTGCACTTTAAGCGCTGGAATGATATTCACTGTTTCATTCGATAACACATTCCCTCATTTTCAGTCTCAGAGTTAACCAGTAATTCTTAAAAATCCAAGTTTTTTGCAACATTTGAATGATTCTAAATCGTATGCTGACAATTTTCTGCTCCTTTTGAGCGGGACTTATTTGTATTTTTCTTATCATTTTCATTTGTTAACTGTGATCATCGTTGGTGCTAAATGTCTTTCAGAAGCATTCAAATTGCGCTATTGCACACGTTCTGTGGTAGTTGGCATAATCGCTTCAAATATTCTTTTCCATCTCTTCGCAATCCCACACTTTTTTCGACTATCTATGCTAACAATGAGGGGTAGTTACCATATTAGTTATGGCACAGGCCCGCGTTTGTTAGCGTTTCTTGATGGCTTGTCGGTCCAACTAAGGGTAAATGAGTATCTGGCCTAGGGCTGTGGGTAAACTGCAGCGAGAAAAGGGAACGGCCATCGCATCTGACAGTGCAATGGTTCAGGGTGGTGGTACCCCTTTAGCAGGGTGCCTGCCAACGGGGGCACAGGACTCGAATTTTCATTTTGATTTACGTTTTGAGAGCGCAGATTTGATTTTCCAGGACTGACAGACGCCTTGGCAAAGCCTCTTGTGGCAGGTCTCAAGGACTTAACGTTCATAGATTTAAGCTGGAATTGCCTTCTGACGGACGAAACACTGTCCACACTCATGATATCATGTACACGGCTACGAGAAGCAAACTTAGCTGGTCTAAAACGAATCACGTCCAAGCCTTTTCTACCAATCATTTCTGGCCTTTCTGAGTGGAGAATCAGACGAGAGACAATCAGAAATCGTTTAAGAAAAAAAGCATTTGCTTCAAGGGATATCAGTGCACAAGAGGTTGGTGTTTAAACTGCTACCTATTCCATTCATCGGAACCAAGGGTGAAAGTGACAGAAAAAATTAATTTGTGTTCAAGAACGAAATTTATTGTAAAACAAACCATTTCATTCTAAGCATAATTTCAGTCTTAGTAAGGTACCAAAAAGCATTTAGATATGAAATTTTTACATGTTTTTCATATTGATTTTGAAGGTTTTGGATCAAGAATTTTACCTGCCACACAGATCATTGCACTATGCTCCAAGCCTTTGTAAAATTGATTTGTCATTTAGTGACAAAGTTAATGATACACATTTGGCAGAGTTGGTTGCTGTATGCAGAGGGACACTGGCGATTGATGATTACTATTCTATGCCCATCAGACCAAGATGGGAATGAGCAAACTCACCTCTCTTTAAGTCACTGTTATGAAAGAGAATTCCATATATCGCACCATGAAATTACATCACCAAAAGGGAACTATGATTAGGATCTTATTATGAAACCATTATAGCTACTGACGATTTTGACAAGTTCATCTGTAACTAAATGGCTACACTATTTTTGTAAATGCTGATGTTGTATATATCAACTGTGCAGCTGTTTTTTAATCTGCTTGTGAATATTTTCATCGTTGGGGTCTTCATGCTGTTCATCAAAATATTAACACTGACTGTTCATCACATTAACTTTCTATTTCCCTCGGGATAGTTTTTATTGATTCATCCAACTTTTCTCATGATGACAAATCTTCAATTTCAGCATATTCACTGAATAGTTTTGCCTTTGATTGATTTATGCAGTCTTTTTTTTCCCTGGCTGTCTTTTTCTCTAAACTAATATAAATCTCATTGCTTCTGGCAGCAACTAATGTTTCGTTGGATCTATACAAGCTAGATGATTCTCTTGCATTTGAATGGCTTCTTACTGGGTCCCATGATTTTGAGCTACCACCATCCAAGAGAATGTTCCCTTTGACACCTGATTCATGTGCCACTGCCTGCGGGTTAGTTGAATTTTCCTCAGGGAGTAGCTGACGTTGCTGTCCATGCTGACGTTGCTGTCCATGCTCATTCTTTGGTGGTCCATAAGACTTTTGCAGAACTTCAGAAAATTCTTGTAGGGAGGGAAACCTTTTCACTTTGGCAACTGTTGCAGGCATCATTGCTTTTTCACCAATTCCTTTCTTGTGCTTATGAACCATGCCATCAGAAAATACCACTCTTTTTTCATGATCTTTGTCTATTAATTGGTACCCATCTGTAAAGATTTCTCTTATTTGTTTTGTGCTTTTAACCAATGATTTATTTCTCCTGGAGCGAGAAGCATCATCATCTTTCTTGCTCATTAATGTCATTAAATATTTTTGCTTTACTTTCACTCTGTCATCAAATCTGTCATTATTTCTATCCTGTACTTTCAGCTGGCTTTTTTCCATTCCCCATAAGTTTGTGACATGCACTGGACCAATTAGCTCAAGGTAGTCTCTTTGTTTAACCTTTTCCCTTCTATCTTTATCTTCTCTTGCCATTATCCCAACAAACAAATATTTCTGAAACAACAAGTCATATCACCTTAAGATAAAAGGCACTGAGCTATATGGCTGGTATGTAAAGTTCCAAATTATGGCAATGATTGGAAATAATTGAAGTCACTATGATTCACTGCTAGCTAGCATTAAAAAGCACAGCAAACTTATGCTTTAAAGACATTTGAGGAAAAGACAGATTTAATTCTACATTTTTATTAGGAAATCTAGTGAGTTCACAAAGTTTCTCACAAAATTTCCTATTCTGAAAAAAGAAAAAGATAAGAAAATTGATTTAGTTGAAATTTGCACATTTTTTTATAATAGTAACAGGGCTTTGAACTCAGCAAACAAAAGCTGACAACATGCTACCAAAACAAACTTCTTTGGTAAATATATACTTTGAGGTAAATATATATTTTAAGAGTACAACAATAAGGATCACAGCACCTCCACACCTCACACAATAAGGGACATCCACTGCAGTCAACTGCCATTTCCATTTTAAGGTACAGACTGGAACAACAATACTAGTAATATAAAATCCACAAGCGCAAATAAAAAAGCCATAACCAAAATCTAACATAGGATGTGAGAAGGAAAAAGCTTGTCCAACAACAAAAAGAACATACGAAACGATTCTGGGAATCAACTATTGTAATGTATTCAACTGTTCGTTTCGACATAAGCATCAAAATACTGTTCTATGGATGTCAATGGCAAGCAGCAAAACATTAGCATCAACCATCTCAAACCCACTCGCATGGCCTCCTCTTCCCCATCAGAATCTTCTCCTCCTGCCACTCCAGTCCTTTCTTGGACAATGCCACCTAGTCATATCACTTGCTCTAGTCAACATGTTCATTTACCAGAATTTTATGGACAATAATGGACATTATTTTCTAATTGCATTATTCAGAAATATTTCTTCCTCACACATTTTTTTGTTGGTATCACTTTGCCGAATACTCATTCAATCTTAAGCTACAAATTTTCAAAGTTTAGTGTCCTTCCCAACTGCTGTACTTTCTTTTAATCCCACTTGAAGAGTACATAAAATAAAATCATGAAATGCTCAAAATTACAACGCTCTTCATGAGAGTAGCAAGATGAAGCAACGTTAAATAAAAGTCCACGTTATCAGATAGAAAGTCTATGTGTAAACAACTCATGTCCATTCATGAAAGAGAGGGTGCTCACTCCACGATAAGTCAGTCTAGATGAGATAGTTCCTCCATAAAGGATTTCTCTTCACACAATTTATCATATTTTTATCGCTTTCTAACTTTTTGGGCTTCTTCGTATCTAATTTGTGTTGTATGCAGTATTGTAGTAGATTAATTGATGGATTTTATGCAGTGGAACTTTCAACTGGGAGACTGAAAACTAGAAAAAACTTGGTAAGCAAAACAATGATCTTTTATTGAGCATGTTTACGTGGCAGCATTATCAGTAAATTACATTATAAGGAGTGTTGATGGTCAATGGCTATTAAAATGATATAGTAACTGCTGGAATTATAGTGATGAGTGACCATGGCCAAAGTGTTATTATCAAACGATATTCTCATTGACGTACATGCCATCAGTTATAATCTGCCGCCATCATCAAAATCATCTTAATACAGATTTGCGGCCTACGCAAAACAGTTGCATTCCACGACTGGATATTCATTACCAAGTTTACTCACCCACTCAAGAAGATCTTCTGCAATATGAATAAGATTTCAGTGCGTTTGGTAACATTAGTTTGATCTTGAGTTTTGGTATTGTTTGTATAGCCTCGACAGCAACAACTGTTAATCTCTCAGGGGGTACACTCCTTCCCATTCAATGATTCAATTTATCGTGTTAGAATACATATTTCAGCAAAATTAGACTTAAAGCAAACGTTAAACCAAGAAAATACGAAAGTATTGGAGTTGAGAAGCTTCATCTTAGCACCATCAATCGTTTTAAATGGTTCAGAATTCGAAGCCATGATATGTATGTGAACCCCCTGGCTTAATGTTGAATTATGGGATGTCAGCGTGGAACAGAGGCATTCATGGCGGCCAAAGGCCTAACGTGGTCGTGAGACAGGCGCCTCTATGCCCTGAAATTTTCAACGTGCTCATTGACTAATTGGGATATTAAAAAAGCTTGAATATTATGCAGTTAAAGACAATGGAGCATAAATCGTGATCTACTTTGAGGATTATAGCTCGAAGACTTTGTTTTGATCTAACTGTGAACTCAGTCTCCACAACACCATCACAAGATACATTTGGTCCACAACACCGTCACAAAATACATTTGGGAGGACATTCAGTTGATTCAACATGATGTACGATCCAGATGAAGGTACAAAGATGAGTTCCTCCTGAACTCTCGTCTTTTGTAGTAAATGCAAAATTTTGACTGATATTCGATGTTTTTTTGTATCTCTAGCACTGCATCTGATTAGCATAGCTCTACTTACAATATTAAGCACATTTAACAATATACGTGCATGATTTGCGAATTTCTATTATTAAATTTTCTAAATTGTTACAATTTTTTTGTTTCAGATGATATGTTTATGGATGATGATGAGATCACACCAGATATTTGGCAAGAAGCTTGTTGGATTGTCATCAGTTCATATTTTGATGAAAAGGGTCTTGTACGCCAGCAGTTGGACTCCTTTGATGAGTTCATTCAGATGTCTGTACAAAGGATCGTTGAGGAATCACAGCAAATTGAGCTGGAAGCAGAGACTTCTTATCGTGAGCAGGAGTTAGAGCCACCTGTGAGAATCTCAAGAAATTCTGATCAGATTTTAAGAAATTATATCTGTAATGCTAAAATGTATTTCATAAAAAGATAGATAAAAGCAGAAAAACTCACATGCAAAATTAATATCATTCTCTGCATATAGGAAAAGAATAAAGGGCTCTAGGCCTTAGAGAAACCAATTCATAAGCATAGGCAGAATTAATGTACTTTGGCAATCAATGCCCAATTACAAAGCTACTCTAACTTTTTTTCAAACATTATGATGAGAAAATGGTCTACTTTCCAAGCTTTAAATCAAAGCTCTGCTATTGCAATATCTCAATGCCAAAATTGCCTCAAAGACTTGGCTTGAATAGAAAGCATTTCTCTGATCATATAGCCACATGAATCTTTGTGACTTATTCACTGTCAGGAAGTGAAAATTTGATTTTTTCTTTTTTTCTCAATTTCGATTTTTTCATTCCATACAGACAAAGTATCAGTTAAAGTTTGAGCAAATTTATCTTTCTAAACCAACCCATTGGGAAAAAGATGGTGCTCCAAGGCCTATGATGCCAAACGAAGCCAGACTCAGGAATCTCACGTCAGTTTGTCATTGAATATTTCATTGTTACTCATCATAAATACATCTATTAATACTTTCCATTTCATTTTGCCAATTTTTATATTAATGATTGACTTTTATATTGCACTGCTTCATAGTTTAGCTTCTTCAATGAAACTTTGTCCTTTTGTAGTTACTCAGCTCCACTGTATGTTGATGTGACTAAAACTGTAATACGCGCCAATCAAGAACCAGAGACAGAACTTAGCAGCAAGATATACATCGGAAAGATTCCAATCATGTTGCGATCAACGTATTGTGTGCTAAGTGGGCTGACAGATCGTGATTTGACAGAATTAAATGAATGCCCTCTTGACCCTGGTGGCTACTTCATTATAAATGGCTCAGAAAAGGTTTTAATTGCCCAAGAAAAGATGGCTACTAACACAGTTTATGTGTTCCAAAAAAAGGATTCAAAGTATGCATACACTTGCGAAATAAGGTCATGTCTGGAGCAATCTTCAAGGCCCACCAGTACCTTGTTTGTTTCCATGGTAGCAAGAGGTGGTGCTGGTGCAAAAAAGAGTGCCATTGGTCAGAGAATTGTTGCTACCATTCCTTACATCAAGCAGGAGATTCCAATAATGATAGTCTTTCGAGCACTTGGTTTTGTGTCTGACAGGGACATCTTGGAGCATATCATATACGATTTTGAAGATCAAGAAATGATGGAAATGGTGAGAACTATTCTGATTTTATCCAAAAAAAAGCTTTTTGGCTCAAGTCTTATCAGTTTCAAAGAATTTTGAAGAGCCAATGAGAGGTTGTTTCTATTGCTGCTAGAATTGCATGTTGAAAGTGATTTCTGACTCTGCTGTCTTATTCCTATGTCTGGAATTGCAAAGAGCTGGTGACTATCTTCACTCTGAGTGAAAGCTAAAGTAGAGGGGGGCATGAATCACTGACTGTATGATCAATGGGAAAATGTCTTACTGAGCAATCCTCACATGTGCATCACCCTAACATCTGGGCAAGACCCTCACATCAGGTCATCACTGTTACCTAGAGAGATATGTTTTTCAGAGTGAAAATCATGTTCTCACTGTAATACCAAGTACTGAATGAATGAGCTGTGGTTGCATCAAGAGGAATAATTATTGAAGAAAGACTATTATATATTGTTCTCCTACCATCATGAATAACAAGGTGCATAGAATCTAATTTACCATTCAATTTTGTGTATTGTTGATTTCAGGTCAAACCATCACTAGACGAGGCTTTTGTTGTCCAGGAACAGAATATTGCGTTAAACTTTATAGGAACGAGAGGAGCAGTCCCTGGTGCAACTAAGGAGAAGAGAATAAGATATGCCAAAGACATTTTGCAAAAGGAAATGCTGCCACATGTTGGCATCAGTGATTTCTGTGAAACGAAAAAAGCTTATTTTCTCGGGTAATTAGCAGCAGCCATTTCATTTTGTAATTTCATTGTCATTTTATTTTTCCCAGAGGAAGAGCAGGTGACACTCTCTGCGGGAAGCAAGGTGGATGTGTATCTTACTGTTGTCGATTAAGCGACCCCTGTCTTAGGGGAAAAGCACAATTTGCAAATTTGCAATTGCTGTTGATTTTGTTAATTCCCTTGTATAGCTACAAGATAAATTTGAATTTGATGGAAAATCCTGTCAGAATTCTTGCTATCATTTCATGCTAACAAGGAATCCTGACCTTTCAATCAGTTTAGAAATGAGTTGGTTGCATGATGCCTCTGATACAGTGATGAAGTGACTGATACAATTGTCAATGTTGTAATTTTAATTGATGGTGATAGTTTTCATAAACGTTCATCGTTTCATTTTTGAGTACTTTTTTTATGATGATGATGATGATGATGTATTGACATTGAACCTCTTTCAGGTACATGGTGCACAGACTTCTTTTAGCTGCTTTAGGGCGGCGTGAACTTGATGACAGAGATCACTATGGAAACAAAAGATTGGATCTAGCTGGACCTCTTTTGGCTTTTCTCTTTAGAGGGTAAATTTTTATTTTTTCAACAATCAATTGGCATTAACTAGTTTGCTTTGAACTCTGCTACAATCAATTTGTGCCATTTCTTGCAATTCGTCGTGATTGAAAGCCAAAACATCTTTTTGAAAAATTTTTGTAAGAAATATTATTTCTTATTTTTTATCCTTTTCACGATGATGATAATGAAAGCTTTTTAGCTTTTTATGATTGTTTTTGCAATTTCAGCTATTTTATAATGATCATAATTTCAGCTATTTTTATAGTGATCGTAGTCATTGTTTCATTCTAATTTATCATTGTATGATTTTTGAAAAAGATATATTTGGTTTTCCTCTCTATTCTAGATTATTCCGTAATCTTACAAAAGAAGTTAAACTGTTTGCAGCTAAATTAATTGACAAAGGAAAGGTCAGTCTTACAGTAACCTTTGGCTTCTTCATATATTTCTTTTCCTTTATTTATGATGGTTGATTCATTTGGAAATATTTCAGAGACGTTTTATTACCTGTGCAAAAAGTTAGTGTTTCTGTGGCTTCTAAACATTTCTTGCAGTTTTTTGTGAATTTTTTAGCAACATTAGATTACTTATAACCCTTGGACATGTGATAATTTAAAATGTCTAGCAGAATTTTGTCATGGGCTTTTTATTATTATTTTTAGTAAGTGATTTTAGGGAAGGCAATGGTGGCCTATACAAAGCCCCAACAGTAAAATGACATCAACTGTGAAAAGCTAAGAGAAGAGGGAGATAAGATCAATTTTATCAATCTTAGATTTAAAAGTGGACAAGTTTTTGGATTTGGGAACGGAAAAGGAAAGCAAGATGTTCCATAAATTGCATGTTCTTAGGATGAATGAGGATTTTTTGGATAGAGTTTGTGGATTAGGTAGTGAGATGATGTGAGGGAAGTAAAAAAAGGTTTGATTCAGAAATGATGCATTTTTGTGTGGCGGAAGTAGATTTGGCAAAAAAGTGTCATCAATGGGTTGGTTTGGAGAAATGAGAAACCTGTTTGCAGAAGCCTTGTTGGTATAATTAATGAAAATTGGCTAAGCGCTTTCCCTTGATCTCCTTTATTTTAAATGATGCAGGCAAATTAGTATAAACCTTATGAATTTGATTCCATTTGCAGGACTTTAAAATTGAACTTGCTATTAAAACAAAAATCATCACCGATGGTCTGCGATACTCTTTGGCTACAGGAAACTGGGGTGATCAAAAGAAAGCCCACCAGGCAAGAGCTGGGGTGTCACAAGTGTTGAATCGATTGACTTTTGCATCAACATTATCCCATTTGAGAAGACTGAATTCACCTATTGGACGAGATGGAAAACTAGCTAGGCCGCGACAGCTACACAACACCCTCTGGGGTATGATTTGCCCCGCTGAAACCCCAGAGGTAAGTGTGTTTTTGATTAATCATCAGTAGCCTTTTTACTCTCCAGTCTCTGAGACGAAAGCTTCTTTGGAATCATTATTATGAAATGAAAGGCGGTCATTTCCGTAAATAATTATTAGGATAACTTGAAATCTTTTCTGCAGTTTGACAAGTCACCTGAATTGAGCATTGAAATTGAAACCTTTTTTCTGACGCTCTCAGCTTGAAATTATCATCATCAAGGTATTCCTATCAAGCTTAATGACAACTTAAGAGCTGCTAAAGATGACATTCGACAAAGTTTGATCTTTTGAGTTTTAATCATCATCATCATCATCGTCATCATTTTAATCACCAGCATTATCATCATCGTCATCACAATCATCATCATCATCATCATCATCGTCATCACCAGTATCATAATCGTCATCACAATCATCATCATCATCATCGTCATCATCATCATCATCATCATCATCATCATCATCATCATCATCATCGTCATCACAATCATCATCATCATCATCGTCATCACTAGTATCATCATCAAACCTGCCCATTGGTTTTCCGTTGTTGGATAAAGACCTTAGCAAGTTACCTATCATTGTTATGTTGCCTTTTTCTCCACTCCAGCTCGGTTTTCCCCGTTATCTATCAATATAATCTTTCCATCTCTCATTTTGTCTTCCTCTTAAACGCTTCTTATATTTTTGGTGACGATTTTTCATAACGAGATAGCCATCAAATGCCCATTGAAGGACACGAACTACTTCGAGTGATGTCATCTGTAGGCTAAAATGCTGAATTTCTGATGATTGAGATTGTTTCGTTTATCAGGGTCAAGCAGTTGGTCTTGTAAAAAACCTCGCTTTGATGGCATACATTAGTGTAGGTTCGCAGCCAAGCCCAATTTTGGAATTCTTAGAAGAATGGACTATGGAGAATCTAGAAGAGATCAGTCCGTCTGCAATCAAAGAGTGAGACACGAGTTTGATCAAACTCGATTATTTCTGCCATTTTTATCATGTCTGACATTTTACCAATTTTATAACTGCATTTTCAACTGTACTGACGAATGTTGCTTGAAGTCCGCTTCATTTCGCTTTATCATCAGCGACATCTTCATTGAATTTAATGTCTTATAAGTCTTCATATAATCAATGAGTTCAGTAGATTTCCGTACTAAGTGCGAGCGATAGGAGCACTTTGCAAGAGAGACACCACCTTGAAGACCTCACAAGGTTTGCAACACTAAGTCTTAACCACTCGGCCACACCACCACTAAGATCATCACTGAGTGATGATATCTTGAGGTTTTGCGCTCAGTGGCTTTCCTCATCGCACTTTAATCCCAGTTTTGTGCCAGGCACCTGCACATTTGGACCTGCGTGTGGACAAATCGAAGGCATCCATCCAGAACTGGGAACAAACGTGCCTCGAGCCGGGGACTTTGAGCAAAGTTGACATTTCCCCTAACCAGTCTGCGAATTACTCCCCTAAAAGGAATCACTGTGAATGAGCCAACTTTTAGGGAGCCTTACTATAATCTCTGCCATGGTAGAAGAAATGGGAGCCCTTGTTCCCCTCTTTGCTAAGCTTGGACTCGAGTCTTCTACCTAACTGTAAATACGCGGGACATTTGTTAATTCTTCCGTTTTCAGTTAGTTTTCTGTTTGTTTTTGCAGTGCAACAAAGATCTTTGTGAATGGGTGCTGGGTTGGAATACATCGTGATCCTGAGCAGCTTATTGTCACGCTTAGAAGACTGCGAAGACAGATGGACATTATTGTATCTGAGGTATTGTTTTTGTCTTGTCACAATTGTTGCCCACCTACAAATGCTGCTTTACTTGTTTTTAAAATCATTAGCTAAATACGAACAAGAGCCGAAACTAAGAATTTCATGCTTGACTGACTGATTGAGCGAGTAAGCAATTTGCTGACTTATTGGTTGCTATTTTACTAACTTATTGATCGTTGATTCATGGTTAATTTATTGATTCCCAGGCCGATTAATTGATTTGTTATTCATTAGTTGACTGATTGAATGATTGATGGGTCGATTAATTTATTCATTCGTTGATTCACCAAGACGGTTGCATAGGGTTGACTTACTTATATATGGAATCTATGGATTGATCAGTTGATAGACTCGGTGATTGATTGCCTGATTTATAGATTGATTCATTGATCTCTTTGTTCATTTATTTATTTATTAGTTCATTGGTTCATCTAGATGTCTGACATCAGTGACATCAATGAGCTCACCCAAATGACAAAATGCTGGTCCTTTACGACACTCTCGACACTTCACTTCGATCAACTTTTCAAATCAAAGTAAAATTTTTTGCGTATTTGCGTGGAAATTTATCTCATGTTTATTCTGGAATATTTCATTTGTGAATAGCAGAACCAAATAACAAACTTTCTGTCGTATTCCAGGTATCCATGGTTCGTGACATCACTGACAAAGAAATTCGAATTTATACCGATGCCGGGCGGGTATGTCGTCCTCTGCTTATTGTTGAGAACCAAAAGTTGTTGCTGAAAAAAACTCACATCGACAAATTAAAGGAACGAGAATACGAGAGTTATGGGTGAGTCAAATCTCATGATAATTCAATAAAAAAAGAAAGGAAAGTCCCTTCTTAATCAGTCTCTGATTAATCTTTATGACGTTATACTGCACCCGGTGGTGAGGCCTTGGATCGGGAGTTCAAAGGAGTGGGACGAATGTTACTATCCCTTAGTCACCACTGTGCTGGGCCATCCTCGGGCAGGGTTCAACTCATTCACACCCTTTCCAAGTTTCACTGCCTACTTCACGAACTCTATCTCACAAATCATCATTCATCCCAAGAACATGCAATTTATGGAATGTCTTGCCTTCTTTTTGCTTTCCTTAGTCCTACAACTTGCCATCTTTCAAAACTAAGATCAATAAACTTGATCTTATCTCTCTATCCTCTTAGCTGCTCGCTTTCCTCAACATAACCCATTAAAAAAATAAAAGAAAAATAAAAAAAAAGTAAAGTACCCATATGAGCTTCCCTTATCGGGGTTACGACGTCATACTACTGCTCCTTTGCAGTCCACCCGTTCTGCGAAAGGCTATGGGAGAACACCCCAACAGAAAATCAGGAGCTGGAGTCCCGAAGGCGGTTTGGCAAGATAATGCCACTCCGGCAACTCCTGCGACGCTGTTGGTGCCCAAGCAGTATCGATACTCGTCGTTCCCTTGGATCCACTGGCTGCGTGGAGAGGGACGGTTTGCTGACAACAGCTCGTCTTCCATACACCCTGTCCAGGCTATGTAGCTCCACTAGAGAGAACACTCCAACGCTGTTCCATCGTCTCATGCAGACGGAATGATGCCGACGTATTTTTCTTTAGTTTTTAATTTGAGCCTTACCTTGATTCAGTTTCTTCCCAGTTGGAATTTCGACCATTATCATTGCCATCAATCAACATTCTCATTATAGTTATCATCAGCACCGCCATCATAATCATCATTATCATAATCATCATCATTATTACCATCATCATTATAATTTTGTACAACGATGATAGTAGTTGATTTTGAAATGACAGCTGGCAGGATCTGGTAGCTGGTGGTGTGGTTGAGTACGTAGATGTAAATGAGGAAGAGACAGCAATGATTGCAATGACTCCAGACGATCTAGATTCAGGCTCATATTGCTCAACATACACACATTGTGAAATTCATCCATCTATGATCCTTGGTGTCTGTGCATCCATCATTCCATTCCCAGATCACAATCAGGTATTTATGCCATACCATACCTTACCTGGAATTTCATCTAAAGGATGCCTTGTGAATCTGATTCCTGTTTCGTTAGATTAAGTGTTGCTTTGATCTAAAAACTTACCAAAATCTCAATGCCATAATGATCTCTTATTTCTGCAATTCATTTCCTAATCACCATATTTGGCTCATTGTCAAATGAGACAAAATTTTCCAATGTTGATGTCCGCTAATCGCATTCGTTATCGTGTCTCCTTAATCCAGAACCAATTTGAAACCCAGTTCGAGGGATTTCTTGACTACTTTATTTATTAACCTTACATGAATTATCTGAAGCTTCTAATTGAACTAAATGCAGCTTGCGAGCTACGCATGGACCTTTGCACCCTTGTTCACCCTCAATCACCCTTAATCACCCTTCTTCACCCTTTCTCAGCTTAGCATAACATTACTCAAATGAGTCTTATAGCCACATGAAATTGATATGCTTCAATCATTTCTTTGGATCACCTTAGCTTTATGATATTTGTCCTAATCTTATGGGTGTTGCTTTGAGTCTTCCTGTTTGGTACATTTCAATATTTTGCACCCACGCCTGACTCAAACTATTGTTCTTTGTTCTGACATTTAATACTACTCAGAGAAGCGGAAACAGTTACCTCACGCTGAAAATCTCCTCATCAGAGTGTGCGATACGTCGTAAATTAGCCAAGTAACACTATGGAAACCTATACCTAATTTTGGATCAAAGCGTGTGAAAATGGGTGACCAATGGTTTGCATCGATTGCTCCGTGTAAAACATTTCCATCCGCATCTAGGTGTGAATTTCATCGGCCATTCTAGGCGCCATTACCCGACACATCGTTTGATGAACGTCACACCAAAAGATCTGCAGTTAACGAAACTGTGTCCGCTCTTTGGTGCAATTCCAAAGTTTTGTGCATCAAATTATTTACTTTCCTGTTAAGTGACTTTCTATTGTGATTTTTAGTCCCCCAGGAACACTTATCAATCTGCTATGGGTAAACAAGCAATGGGAGTGTACATCACCAATTTTCATGTTCGCATGGATACGTTGGCCCATGTTTTATACTACCCTCAAAAACCACTCGTCACTACGAGGTCCATGGATTTCTTGAAATTCAGTGAACTCCCAGCCGGTACATATTTTCTCATATTTTCTCATATTTTCTAAGCTTTATCTTTATTTTATCCTTGCCTAACATAAGGTGTGGTAAATCAAGGGATAAACGTCTCCCAATACTTGTTCGTAATAAAATATTTATCAATAGAATTTCTGCGATTATTTGGCGACCGATGTCTATAAGAATAGCATAATGGAGGACATAAAAGTTATTAAAACGCGGAATTGATAAGAGTAGAAAAGCACAGGAAAGAATAAATTGACAAAAACATGCCAAGACCATCACCCTGTGAGAAGAATAGGCTGGTGATATTGACAATTGCATCTGCGCTATTCTAAGAAGATGTATCAATTTCTGATTAGTTTCCCGTCTGTCTCCGCTTGCTTCAACAAAAGCCTTTGTATCATCTGGTATATGCTCAAAATGACATGAATGACCCAACAAGTTGAAAAACACGTGCTTAAAATTCCACAATTTAGAATGGAAATATGCGAGGCGCTCGAGGAAGTCTTTGCAGCTACCCCACATGAGATTTGCACCTTGAACCAATGTATCTCATTAAACAAATGTTTTGTTCCAATTGTGTTTATTGAATCAAAATCATTAACTGATTGATTGTTATTGTCACTTTTCTATCTTATGAGTCTGGATAATGATTTGATTTGATGAACAAAGAAGGGATTTGTTCGATACTTAATCTGCTTATGGTAAATTTTCATAACTTAGTAGTGTTTTATGAGATTTTTCTATTTCTTGATTTGACCATTTTGTCTTTGCAAAATGTTTCGTCTTTTCAATTGCTTTTTGAATTAAAAGTTCAATAAAAACAAAAAGCTCAATGGTTGCTTTTATCAATTGACTATTTGACCCTTTTAGAATGGACATAAAATTCTTTGTTCTTTTGTCGCAAATTGCTGATAACATTATCAGCAGCTAGCGTCAGGGGGATGAGTTTAGAAGCATTAAAGCATTTAAGAAATTATAAACTTTGTTGATACACTTAAAAATACATGTGTCTGGTAAAAGTTTCTAATCATGTTGTAATTTGCCAGTCCTGTTCCATTGTAACCGCGGTACCTTTGAATTCCTTCGCTTTTGCATCCAGGTATAAATGCAGTGGTCGCTATTGCGTCATACACCGGCTACAACCAAGAAGACTCCGTCATTCTAAACGCATCAGCTGTTGATCGGGGGCTCTTCCGGTACGTAGAAACTAATTCTGCAGATGTCTGTGTCTTCAATTCTTGGATAATTATTCATGGGTTCCATTTTAAGTGGATAAATCTAGCATAAAAAATTTAGACAATATTCTTTTCACTCTTGATGAAGACGTTGTGAAGCATTTTAATCGTGCTCTTCTGTATTTCCCGTTTGGATTATATAGAAAGTGATGGGAAAAGAGCTACTAAACATGATATGAGAAATGCTTTCATCTTGCCTCATATTCCTTGCTTGATTTCGATTTTTGATAGAACTGTATTCCGTTCTTTTCAATCAAGGGATGTTAAGTTTATTTCCCAATCCCTTTCTAAATAGGACTTCTGATTAAGATTGGGACTGGCTTCAATCTTCGGTGATACAATTTGCGCTCATCGAATGCACACCACCAGTGCACAAATATAATCTGCTATTGATAGTCTACTCTGCGTTGTGAACTAACACAATGAAACGAAGAATGCACTCTGCCTTACACTTAGTTGTGTTTTTTTGTTAACATCGTGATTCAAGTTTAAAGCCAATTGATTTTCGTCGTCGTAGATCTGTTTTCTATCGTTCGTACCGCGATGCTGAGTCGCGAAAAGGAATGGATCAAGAGGAGCTTTTCGAGAGACCTGTTCGAGATTCTTGCCAAGGAATGCGAAATGCCATTTATGAGAAGTTGGATGACGATGGCTTCATTGCCCCAGGGACTCGCGTTAGTGGTGATGACGTCATAATCGGTAAAACTGTCACCTTGCTTGAGGATGATGATGAGGTATGTTCCGCTGTTCACTTTAGATATTCTAGATCCTGATTGTTTTGTTATGAATATAGTAACATTAAACTGCGTTGCATACTCGATTTCGAGCGTAGCAGAAACCAGAGACAGGGCTCTGAGTTTTTTCTAGGGAAGTGGAATTCATGAGGTGGTTTCTTGTTGCCGTCCTCACCAATGGCGTGTTAAAAGTGACGCATAGAGGCATCGAACTGACAACCCCTGTGTTGTGAAGCCGCAGGCTTAACCAATACGCCACGGCAGTACTATAGTAGCATTAATGTCACCTAAAATCCCCCATTCAGCCTTGAAATTTCGTATTGAGTGTGTGTCATCTACAGCTTTACTTTTCTTGCGCTGTTTCATCTGTAAGAATGAAAAGAATCCAGTAGCTTCGTACTCTTCACTTCACGTGACTTTGGATTTTAATCTCCAATAAATGGTGATTGAGCTGGATATACGTGCAACAAAAATCTTCCTTCCTTTCTTGCGCCTTTCCCTTTTTTTCCTCCACTGGATATTCATTGCTTCCCCGCTTTGTTCTTTTCTTTCGTCAATAGTTTGAATCTTCATCTTAGCTCGAAGGATCAACAAAACGTTACACGAAAAGAGATGTAAGCACCTTCTTAAGAGCCAGTGAGACCGGTATCGTGGACCAAGTAATGGTAACTATTAATGATGAAGGCTACAAGTTCTGCAAAATTAAGGTTAGTGTTACCGTCCTTGAGCACTTTAAATGGACTTGCTTCAATTTCTCTTAATCCAATCTTCTTCTTTTTTAATTCAATGCGCTACATAAATGCTTGCTCGTTCCATGGCATGTCCTAAACCAGCGAAGCTTTTGCGTTGAGTTCTGTCTGCAAATGGACCTTTAGCATGCTATTCGGAGGATGCTGTTTCATCCGGCTGCCGGCGGACAGCGCCGACGAGCTTCTGGTTTAACGACTGGAAGACTTAAGATATGAAGGATGTGTGTCTGTCTTTTTCTGCTGGCGCTCTTGTCAATCAAAAGAGTCGCACAAAGCTTCCCGCCGATTGTCTGCGACATTTATCATACGAATTATAGCAATATTGTACTGTAAATCATAGCCAATTAGACAAATTTTTGCGCTAAATGTCATAAAGTTGGAATTTTTCATTCAATAATGTGATCAAGAGGATTTTTATATATATATATATATATATATATGTAAGATGTGGGATGCTGAAGGCATTGGAAATTTAATAACAGAGTCAGCACAATGTTCTTGTTAATATGTGATGTGTAATGTCGTATCTGATTAA
This sequence comes from Pseudorhiza aurosa, assembly GCA_964026355.1. NCBI lineage: Eukaryota > Metazoa > Cnidaria > Scyphozoa > Rhizostomeae > Lychnorhizidae > Pseudorhiza > Pseudorhiza aurosa. The sequence goes on from OZ032125.1 coordinate 9,456,737, forward strand.
AGGTGCGATCCGTAAGAGTGCCACAGATTGGGGACAAATTCGCCAGTAGACACGGACAGAAAGGAACATGTGGTATTACATACAGACAAGAGGTTAGCTTATATTCACTCCTTCCGCCACCAAAACCAAAGATAGAAATCTGTGCACGTTTCCCTACTAGTTGAGGTTGAAATTCCGTGGAAACAGCATTCTGTTAATTGCTATTGGTATATTTTGGCATTCGACAAGGGCTTTTCTTCCACTAATTGAAGAACGCCAATTTAAACTGTTTTGCATTTTGTTAAAATTCCTAAAAATATAGTTCATAAAAACAATCTTAGCATAATCCTGATTTGATTTCTTTTTAATTATTTGTACCATTTGTTTGCTTCTGTCTTGAAATGCATTTTTACTAAAGCAGTCAATGCGAATTACCTTCAATAGCGAGCTCTTGGAATTTAGAACTTCATTTGGTGTTGAAGTTAAAAAAGGTTGAAATTTACTTGATTAAACTGGAGACGTCCTGTTCTCGTGGACATTTCTGTTGGATTCTGCTGCAAATGACTTTCTACTTCCTGTTTACAATCTTGTTTGATTATCATCCCTCACCAGGATATGCCGTTCACGTGTGAAGGTATAACACCAGATATAATCATAAATCCTCATGCCATCCCGAGTCGTATGACAATTGGTCACTTGATTGAGTGTTTACAGGGAAAGGTTGGTTGATGATTATTGCCATTTTTAACCATGAATAACAATCCGAAACTAAGAAATTAATTTTTTATTCGTTAATTTGTTTTCAGAATCTCGTCAGAATACTTAATAACATGAATTATCTGAAACATTTTGATTGTCATCCCAATAATGCTATCGAATCAAAACGTTATGGAATTTCACTTGCTGTTTCGTCCAATGTCTTCCGTTCCTATATTTCACTGTTTTCACCTCAGTTCTTTGTATCTATTCATGAATCGCTTCTGTTTGTATCATGCCGCTGGTATTTAGTAGTATGCAGAGTGTTTAGAGCACGTGTTTACTGTGCTGGAATTTCCTGTTTCGATATGCCCTCTATTTGTCAACTCAGCAGTGAATGGGTACCCGGCGTAACGCTAGGGGTAAAACGCGGCGAGGAAAAGTACTGGCTATTCTTCCTGCCAGGCCGCCGCTTGGATGATACATAGAACAAGGTGATCCATGACATTCGTATCGATTATTCGACTCAACTTTTTGGGTCAACAGAGGCAAAGTTGAACGAGAATATCTGGAACTTGTTCAACTTTATTGAGGCAATTTCAAATGAGGGTAATTATTGGGTGTTGATTTTCAGGTGTCTGCAAACAAGGGTGAAATTGGAGATGCAACACCTTTCAACGATGCAGTGAATGTTCAGAAAATCTCAAAACTTCTTAATGAATACGGCTACCATCTGCGAGGCAATGAGGTTGGTTTGTTTGCATCCATTTTAATCGGCTCAAATTTCAACTGAAGTTGTTTATATAATGAAATTCCTCTGCTTACTTGCGTCTAATCCAAGCGTCTTTCCTCGCGAAGGAATGTCGGCAGATCTTTAGATGGCATAGCTACACTTTTTCTCTGCATTTTGTTATTTCACCATACCGAATCTAAAATGAATATTTTTAGACTTGGGAAGATTTGCTTATTTGGTAGTCCCCGGTCTACCTTATTGATGTGATCAAACCTTGCAGTCATTCAAAGTTTGGACACTTAGAAGCTATGCTTATCGAGCTTAGCGCTGGTTTCTTCTGGATGTGACCACCCCTTCAGCTGGAGTTTATAATTACTTTTTCGCCCTCATGTAGACAGGAACCACTAAACAGATGCATCAAGCTACTCTAACTAATTGGATCGTAATTTCATTATATATCATTACATGTATCTTTGCTCATCTCTTGCAAACATGTTTACCACTGCCATGTTAAAACCTATTTACCATGATAGCCTTTCGATCACCAATTTCTCAGTCAGCTCAATAAGAGGTTGTAGTAAACTCAATAAGAAGCAATCTCACAATGGCGTCTTTCTCGTAGGTGCTTTTCAATGGACATACAGGCCGTAAGATAAACACGCAAATTTTCCTCGGTCCTACTTACTATCAAAGGTTGAAACATATGGTAGATGATAAGATACATTCGCGCGCACGTGGCCCCGTGCAAATCCTTACAAGACAACCTATGGAAGGTAGATCCAGGTCAGTTCGTCAATGGAAATTTCAATCAATGGTTTTTACACGACCCTCCCCCTGCTCCATTATAATTTATGCCCTCACACTGATCGCTCTTTGTCAATAGAAGCTGAAGGATTAAGGCATTTTTGCTACCAGTGGTGCTAACAGTATTGTATGTGACCATCATCTTGCAATATTGTCATTCAGTTACCTATGCGCCTAGAAGCCCTGAGGAGATGCAGTGGAATTTAATTTCTCTAATTATTATTATCATTATCAGTTTCGCATATTTTATTTTGCATTGTAACACCGTTTAAGTGTATTAAGAATGCAACCGTCTGTGGTTCCAGTCAGCTTTCTCCCATAATGGTAGATCCCAGATCCCTTTCTTTTAAAAATGCATTCTCTGGCCAGTTTTATGACCTCCTATTCAAATCTCATAGCTGCAAATCACATCTACTGTGCCAATTGTCGCAAAACACCCTGAAATTTAAACACTAACATAAACTGGGAGGCTGATTTTTTTATAGGGACGGGGGTCTACGTTTCGGTGAAATGGAACGTGACTGTCAAATCGCCCATGGTGCTGCGCAGTTCCTGAACGAGAGACTCTTTGACGCCTCTGATGCGTACCGAGTCCATGTGTGCAATCTTTGCGGTTTGATTGCCATTGCAAATCTTCGCACAAATACATTTGAATGCAGAGGGTGCAAAAATAAAACCCAGGTATGATTCTTATCATTTTACCTTATAAATTGTTATCCGCTTGCATACATTTCAATCGCCTTCAATCATTTCTAGAATTGTTGAGTGTTTTTTAACTTGTTTAATGTCTAATCTTTTCATCAATGTTAGTAAGAATGCAATGCAACTAATAATTGTTGATCTTAAAAGTAAAGAAAACGAGTATAGAAACGCAAATTTGTCACAAAAAGGTAGAAGTGTAATAAAAGAAGTAAAATTCAATTGAAAAGGGGGATTGTAAAGGCTATTCGCAAGGAAGATGAATTTTTGGACAGAAAGGGAAAGGGAGAAGCAATCTTATTGATGGTGTTATCACCTGCGCTTGGTATCCGTCTGTAATCTAAATCATCCTTACCGCTTCTGTTTAGATATCCCAAGTGAGAATTCCATACGCCTGTAAACTGTTGTTCCAAGAACTCATGTCGATGTCAATTGCCCCAAGAATGATGGTGGACGCGAAAAAGTAAGCAAAACCGATGGGTTGGTGAGCAAAAGAAACCCGCGTGTAGATAGGAACGAGACGATGGAAACTCGCGTTATATGCTTCCATTGAATTAGAGTATCTCAACCAATTTTGTCACCAAGAACGATTCTCAATGAGACTAATCTCAACTTTTTGCTCGCATACTGTAATCATCAGAAAACCTCAATATTTCTGTAACAGATTCGGTGTCGCAAATATGTTAATTCATAAAAATACACGGTCTTATGAAGTTGTAAACTCAGCTCAGAGTGATAACATTTTTTGAGATTCGCTTTAAATGATGACTTGTGTTATGTCAACTAGATTCATGGCCAAAGCTGAGCAAGACATGGATTAATTGAAGTAATGCTCTACTTTTCCTCTACTCATCTCTATCTTATCTCTTTTACTTGCATCCAATAAATACTTCCAGTGATCTTTCTCATCTTTTTTAGGGTCGTCGTGTATCATAAGAAACATAACCGAAGAGGGAAATTAGTTTTTTTTCGTTTTGTTTCTTCCTCTTCCATCGTCTATCATCATATTTTTGTTATTTCTCTCTTTTTTCATTATCCTTGTCTTCTTCTGGCCTCTAGTTTTGTTTCCACGGAATGTCTCTTTCTGCCTGTTGGTCTCTTTGTTGTGTAAAATTCAACCCGTCTTGGACTTAGCAATGGCGCTTTCATCGTTTACTTATCGTTTTGGTAATTCAATTTTCTTTCATCTATTCAAAACATGTTCCTCACCATTTTGAGCGCCTCCTTCCAATCCTCCTCTTCTTTTCTGGCAGATTTCCGCACCCCTCTATTCGTTGCCATCCTAATCAACTTTTACGCATCATCGTACGTACCTGTGTCTGAATGTAGCCATTCATTCTTGCGTATGCATTCAATCACCTGGTTTAATGTTCAAGACCCTTCCTTTGCCATTTCGGTGAATAGGGCGGCCCCCATCTCCGTTTCTTTAGCCTTTGGGCCACACAGTTGTGCAACCACAGTGAATGCTACAGTCGGGGGCTGGCCATGCGGTAGCACTGTGTCTTTCACTCCCATACTCTTTCCCAACGTGCTGAATGCTAAGCAGTGAAGTTGGATGCTCCATTTTTTAAGCTTGGGTATGACCCTACAAGGTATCGAACCCCTGCCTGTCGGGTTGCAAAGGGAGCGATCTACCATTAGGCCATAGATCCGGTACCTATTTGCCAAATGAATCCTGTGAATTTTTTCCCATTAAGCTCGTCACTCCTTCATCATTCTCTCGACTGCTTGCATAGTGCCAAATTCTTTTCAACGTGTTTACGATCAGTTTTTATGAAGATAGAATTTCATTGCGGCATATGGCGAGCTTATTGTTATTTCATCCAATCAATGATGACCATTTAAGACATGCGCAAGATCAAATAAGTCCATGCGGGCTTGTACACCTGGCCAGGGATATTCGGCATGTAGCTTCAATAGAATGAGAGGCTATTTCAGGGTTAAGGTTCCGTCTAAAGGCTTCAGTCAAGGGTAGCATTAGGGTGAAAATGGGGACTGGGGTAAGGTTAAGTTGGGTTACTATTAGTATTGAGATGGTATAAAGGCTTCAATCAGGGGTTGATTAGGGTCAAAGTGGAAACTGGGGTAAGGTTAAGTTGGGGTCACCATTACTATTGAGATAATATAAGTGGTTCAATTCGGGGTAGAAGAAGGGTCAGGGTTAGAATTTAGGTAAGGTCAATTGTCAATTTGACATCAACAATTGGATTGGGGTAGGATCAGGGCTCGGACTGAACTTTTTTAGCGATGATGTTGGATTTAGCATTATCGTAAACCGAGAATAATGAAGGATTCAACGGTCACTTTGCAGTTGTATGTTGGTTTTTTGGTTCTCTTTCTCATGACTGCAAAGCCATCTTGTTCTCTTCCTATCAAAAACCGATTCGCGCTTCCCTACCTCACGAATTGATCTACACGTTTTATCCTTTTCCATCTTCATTCTCTAGATTAAATTGAAGTTCGTGGTTTGATGTGTCTTGAGAACGTCTGGTTTATGATCAAGCCACATTTTAATGCTTGGACATGGATTGAAATATTTATCAAATGAAATTACTTCATTTATTACTAAAGAGTATGATGTGATGATTTTATGGCTTGTTAACATGACCTGCTCTTCAAACCTTCCCTTCTTTGTGGCTAGCGCTTTCGTTTACAATCACAAATAACTTAAACCAATTTAGTCACCATTCAAGTACATTTAGCATCGAATTTATTTATCAGATTTCTCCTTCATATGATTGACTTCGATAATCTCAGCCGGACTGTCTGCCTCTGCTTTTTGGTCGTTTTCCATGTCTTTCTCAGCATATCCTTCCCATTAGTTATCACTCTATCAGGATTTCAAGTGTCTCTCCAAGCATTTGTTTCAATTTGCTCGTAATGGGTGGTCGGTTCTTACAAGAACACCAGTCCAAGAGTGCATTTAGCCTCAAATTGACTCATATTTTCGCTCCTTGTAACATACGGAACCACAAAACCACGATTTCATCATGCACCTTCTAAATGACCTTTTGAGAGGACAGCAATCATGTAAGATTCAGGGTGACCGGCCTGTACAGAACCATCCGTGACTGCAAATCGCAAGAATAATGGCCTTTGGATGCACTCTAGTAAGTGAGCTCGTTCAAGTGTATGCAAGCCATCAGTTTGTTTTTCATTACGTCATGAGATATGATCTATTGCTTTTGCAGAAAGAGGCACTCCATCGTGAGTTATTGACTGTGTTTGAGACGAAACAGCTCTCTATCACACGAAAGAATTTCACAAAAACTGGGCAAAGTCGCTGCGGTATTTTTTCTGTCATGTCATTGTGGGTAAACTGTTGATGTGATAAATAATAATTTGTTTTTGATACATGATTACATTTAAGAGAGGTATAATTCAATTTTGTGATGGATTTCTAGGTCAAAATAGCACTGTTTCGAGGAAGATTTATCGGTTGTATGTAAATTACCAAACCTTCGTGCTTTTTTCTCAATAAAACGCGCTCTAAGCCGAATCTTCTGTTTGCTGGTCTGGAGCGCTTCCTTTAATTCGCATTTACATGTCTGTTCAATCAATTTGTACACGCTGTCTCTAGATTGGCCTGTTTCTAGTTCAGCTAAACTGATTCGATCTCCTTCATCTCTTGTTGCTGATGGACGGACGATTTAAATGGCCCCTTGATGGTCGATCCGCTCTCAAATATCCCATCTTACAACAAGTGCTGCTCAATTTTACTTAAAATCTCTTGAGCACCTGTATCTTTTGATTAGTCTGCATTTAATTTTGCTCCTTTATCTATTCACCAATCTATCAAACTATTCACGGGGGTTGCATCAAATGCATGGAGGCTTCTCGTCTATCTCAACCTGGGATAAATGGACAGGGTGAGTTAAAGGAAGGGTACAGGGCTGTTAAGACAGCAGACCCCAAATGCTCGACTGTTAATGATAAGGATCCGCATCGCCTACTCAAGTAGGATTGCAGCCAAAAGAAGATCAAGTTATCGTCCAGTTGATATGTCCCGCAAATCTCTCTTGCGAAATTCCCCCTGCCTTGTCATATCTTTTTCAAAGTATGTTTTCTCTAGTGCTTGCTATCCTGTCTCTAAGCCTTCGCTTTCCTTAACCTTTTCATGACGGTCTGGGTGGATGGCTCGTATTTTCAAATCCCTGCTATAAATCGTCGTTGGCCTGCAGCATTTTTTAGTCAGAACATCGATTGAAATGGACACAGTCTAAATTCTGCATTCATTGAAAGGATAATCGTCCAAGTTTGAGGAGGTAAATATATGCTACTTGTGGATTATGGTTGCGTTGTTAACGTCTATCCTGCTTATCAGATGATCCTTTTCTTGTATATGTAACATATCTTGTGAAGGCAATTGAGAAGACTGTGATTCAAAAATCATCAGAGAAGGCTTCTCGCTGCTATTCATTCCATGAAGCATTCAGCGACTGATGAGGGTTCGTTAATCTTCCTGCTGACCACTGCTTATACGATTCCAATTCTCAAAACTGGGACCAGCTCATCTTTTCGTCCAATACAATCTCTCTATCTTCACTTGTCCCTAATCACCGTCCTTCTCGTCCATTTGTCCCCCCGAAACTCTGTTTGGCCCTCTCCGCCAATTGGTGTGTTGAGTATTCATCAAGTGCCTCGATTCAAGTCTATTTTTGCTCAGTGTAGTAATCCCCAAGTCGAAGTTCTGAAGTGACAAGTTGAATTTGAATATGAGCAAGCAGGGATGCAGATACGAAACACCTATCGACTATTGAGTTGCGTGGTTGTTTCAGTCATTAAAATTCTTTATAGGGAGGACTGTCAAAAAAGGTGAATGCAGCCGTCCTCCCCGCCCCAACCCTTTTTCTCAGATAACAATGTAAATCACCTTTCCTTATTTCGCTTATGCAATAATGAGAAGGTTGAAGCCTTCCTAACACGGAATTCTGTCCGTTAATCAGCCCATGTCCAAGTGAATATTACCAGAACCTTTGACTAAGTCTTTTTCAATATTCGCAGCCAAGTTGACCTCAAGAAATCCTTTGAGGGCCAGACAAGCCACAATTTGCAAGTTTAGGCTAGACACATAAAATGAAAGATAATCAAGAAAGTTGTTGAATTATGATCTGACTACTATTCAGATTCTAGCCTCGCCATAATTGGTGTATTTAAGTTGTTCTCGCTGGCTTTGAGACATGGCCAGATTCAGCAATTGTAGTTGGTCGATTGCGAGTCTCGTTTACGTGATTCTGTGCGTCTGGGGCGGGGCTGCTTTGTCTTGCCATCTGATAAGACAACAGTTTGTCTGCGCAGGCTGGCAATTATTATGTTTCCCAGCGCCATTTCAAATTTCGCTCATTCTGCTCGGAAGCCGTCTGGCCCTGTAGGCGCACTTAATCCAATAAAATGTCCCTTTCTGCCAATATTTGCACAGATAAGACACCTTTATTTTCTTAGCATGGATTCATGATAGTCCAATATTTACTTTCCATAGAGCTTTTTTCATCTCAGCTGTTGAAACAGAGCACTTTGGCCACAAAATGCCAACTTAGAAAGGCAAAGACATTGGTACAGTACTTTCCTTGACACAAAACCATAATCAGATAGGAACTATGAAAGGCCTTCACCTTCGTTTCTTGTTTTTCTCTACTCCGTGGAACTCGTAATCTTTGCTGCCTTATCTTCTCTTAGTTTTAGTACCTTTTTTCTTTAGCCTTATCATTTAAAACTCGCCTATTCTCGTGATTTTATCCTGGGTCGACTTCGCCTCCATCCATATCTTTTCGTTTCCTTCTTGTCACACGCGTGCATCATGAATCCAAAAACCTGCTCCTGTCTACTCCTTCGTGGGTTCATTATTTTCCCTCTACTTAATGGAATTCTTTTGTCAAACTAACCTCTTTCGGGACACTTTTTTTACGTGGAGTACCTCTATTGGCAATAAGTGTTGAATCCGTTGTATTTTCAACCCTGCTTTGAATGTATCTTAATGATCAGACGAATACCATGGGAAGATCTTTGTATGTAATAGCCATTCAAGACATGGTGACATTTGTCTCCATGAAAAAGAGTTGGTCGGTGTGCTGGCTACGTCACGTCTCTTCTGCGCCCAAGGTGCCACTGGGTTTCCCATGTCTTTCTACTAGCAGGAACTAGTGTCTTCCCGTAGAGGTAGAGGTCAACATTTTTTTTCTTTGTTCGTTCTTTAATCTTGGAGGTCAAATGCGGAGAGGAAGAGAACCAGGCACCCCAGCTCGCACGGCTATGACTTTGTATGGCACCTCTCAAAGAATTGTCTCTAACGGTCGCATCAAATACGTCACTCGATTTTTACAGATGGCCTTCAATTTTTGCCCACAGCTTTGCATTGGTAGGTGGACAACCTGCGATCTTGACTTACACAGTCAACCTTAATGAGGCAGCGGTGGCCTTGCCTTGCTAAGAATCCGTAACTTAAACGACACGCTTCGCACTCATTTAAACATTCGAGTCGCTAATAAAGTTGAAGAAAAAAGGCTTTAAGGCTGAATGTATTCACGATGTGTCAATCCAAATTAGAGGATGAGCTTCGTGTATTAGTGGATTAGTACAAGGAAATATCCCTGGAGCATCGACTAGAAGACGCCTACGGCCCTTTCAATCGCCTATCAATTCAAACCATGCCCTTTTTAGCCATTGGTTGACGGTCATCAGCGTTGGAGGGATGCTGACACTTGTACTTGTCATGAGTGTCGATACCCTCATTGAAAAAAATTGTTTAGCGGTGGGAAGAGTTCAAGCTGAGTCAGTTTGACTGTGGGGGAAGGGTCAAAGAGATGATTACAAGAGAAGAAAAGAGAGAATGAAAAAGAGAAACAAGTGAGAATGCGGTATGTGAATGAAAAGCAAATGTAGGTCAGAGGAGGGATAATATCTGAGTAGTTAAAATTTTCAGCTGATTAAAATCAAACCAATGAAATGGCGCAGGCGGTTGTGGGGTCCCTCGACATACTTGAGGCTAAGAGGGGGGCAATCTAAATCATTGATGTTCTTTCCCGAATTTGGCACTTTTTTGAAAGTTAGAACTCTGATAGTTGTTAAAATGTAAGCAAGAAAGCCTGCCTCCGCTCGCGAAAAGTTAGTTATGAGATTCCTCCTATTTTTTCATCTCTTCTTTGATTGTATTCTTCAGTTCTTATTTTTACTATTTAATTCATCTTTACGTAAGCCGTCCATCTTACCTTGACGAACACTGATTGAATGGGATTCGTTTTCTTTGCACCTTTGTCTCTAAAGATTATTGAGGTTTTCATGAGTTCCTTAATTGTCCTTCAGTGCACATTAATGTGTTCTTTGTAGACTCCGAAAGTTTGACTGAGGTCAAGGCATTTAAGCTTTGTTGTTTCAGGATCGTTGAGAAGATTCCTTTTGCTCGTCTCTCAAAAATAAGAAAAGACTAAGCCACATCATTGAAGGATTTGCTTTCTCGCCCTCATTGACACAAACGAAATTGGATGTCACTCCTTTTGCTTCAGCTGCCGCCATATTTTGTCCGTCATTTTGCGGTAATGAGTCGAATGCCTCATGAATCCTCTGTCTGTTTTCTGTCTTTTTTTGGTGCCGCTTCCCCAGATGGAATCTCTGTGAAGGCCGAAGTATCTTAGAGAAATCCTTAACAACTAGACTACATTCCTAGTCATGTCAAAACTCACATGGTTATCCTTTCTCCGGTCATTAACACCACTTGGTCATCAGGATCTATCATTCATTTAAGACCAATCGGTTGTTAAGATTATGCAGTTGCTTGGTCTCAACAGTCTATGCTATCAAATATTCTCTATATAGGACAAAGTTTCTTGCTTATGTCAGCGAGATCTTATTAAGGTAAATTACTGCGTTCAGCTCTAAAAAGTTTTGAAATTTCGCTAAACTGCTGACTGGCATCTCTTGGCAAATAAATCCACCTGCGGGGCTGAACATCTTAAGCTGGCTGTCAAGATTCTTGGTTTGTGTCGTCAGACTTCGTTACTTTTTACATCTTTTGAATAACGACGAGGAGAGTAGAATTTGAATCATTTCGCGAACATTTTATTTTGAGCACCTTCATCATGGAAAAACGTGGCTGAAATTGGTGATAATGATGATGATGATGATGATGATGATGATGCCAATATGATGATGCCAATATGATGATGATGAGGACGATGATGCCAATATGATGATAATGATGATGATGACGGTGATTATGACGATTATTGTGATAGCTATTATTTTAGCATTTGATTTTTCATTATTGTTCACTTTCTGAACATGCTTGGATTCCTCCTTCCGTTGCTTGGTTTTAACTTCATAACCACCACACAAAGTTCGATGGGAGTTCTTTGAGCATCCATGGTGCTTGTCACATTGTCCTTTATGAATTCAGCTCTTCCCCAGACCTCCTCGGAGACTCACGGCAGCAGGCCATGTTCTTATGAATGGTGTGTATGAATCAAATAGAGGTTGGTTAAGAAGGACTCTCACGATCAGCCGTGGCTGATAATATGACCGTACCAAGAGAGAATTTCTTACGAAAGGATGGCGCCAAACGGTGTTCATCATAGATCCTTTGTTGTTTGGTGGCAGATCAAATTTATGGGTTTTGGGATATGTAGTTGTATTGAAATATAGAAATGTCGGGAGAGGTAAGGTTGGGCTAGTCATACTAATCCTGCATAGCTTTCTTCATAATCAACGTCTTCCCTTGTCATTAATCAGATTGCGTTGGATTGTAGCAGAAACCTCCTGGAATCAAAGGCAGATTAATCAGAGCACTGCTGTGGATTTCTCTCGGAGAATTCATGAATAATGCCACCTTGTTTCTATCAGAAAATCTTTTTTACCACAAATATGACCTTGCCATGAAAGAAAACGGACTCACAAGTAGTGGCTTTATAGGGATCACTCCCGATTTATCAATCAATCATTCCCTATTCATCAGTTAATCATTCCCCATTTTTCAATCAATCATTCCCTATTTATCAGTCAATCACCCCCTATTTATCAGTCAATCATTCCCTAATCATCAATCAATCATTCCATATTAATCAATCAATCATTCCCTATTTATAAAAGAATTCTCTATTCGTAAAAAAATTCTCAATTTATCAATAGTTCTCCACTTATTTTTCAAAATTGCATACACAGATCAGTAGTATTTTTGCTGTATACCAGGACTTGAGTTGCAAAAACGTCATTTTGAGGATGGCCTGCATTGCTTCAATGCCTAACACTTCGCACTTAGGGAAAGGGTATGGAAATTCGAAACCCAATGCTGGCATTTGGCCATCCTGTGTGTGTGGCCCAAGCCGTAAAGAACTGGAGCCGGGAGCTGCATTAGTAGCGTGGTTTAAGTAGTGTCAAAATAAACAGTGTAAGACGGATTTTTTACATGAATTTTGATTAGTTAGTAATATTACATAATATGTTTTTCTTTTCATTTTATTCTATGCTATGTCATATTTCGTTGTTTGGCTTGTAGTTAGTAACACAATTGATTCACTTTTAGCGATTTGCATCAAAGCCGTTTCTTCATACTTTGGCATGTTTCCTGATTCCCGGGGTTTTCTCTTCATATTCAATGCTTTCCTGTTCCGTTGTATTTCATGACTCTTTCTTCTTTCTTCACCAGAGCAGTAGAATTATCTTCTTCAAAGGACTCAAGGCAAGTGACTAGACGGTCATAGTGAAGTATTTTTAAGCGGTCTTGAGAGCGTCTCGTTCTTGCGACTCGTTCAGTTGTTCTGCTCGTCAGCTCGGCTGCCACTCTGTTCCTTCAACCATTGATGCCACTGTGGGAGTGTGACATGATATTCGAGTGAGCACCCCATGGATTTATTAGACCCTTTGGTAGGCAAATGCCTCGTTATGGTTGGACGCTAATTGGAAGTGAGACATGACGACACTGATTAGGGTAAACGAAGCCGCTAAAATAGCAGAAGATGAAGTAAATCTGTCCGGTAAAGTGCATGTTGTTCCATGAATTAAAGGTGGGAGAATTTTCGGTTTACTGTCATACATAACTGACAAGCGTTTGTCTTCGGTATGTGCAAAAATAGTTGCAGTAGAAATTAGAGCTTTTACGCCGTGTAATGTCTGTGCGATTTATGGCTTAGAATAGCTCTAAATCTAGTTTTACACGATCAAAATGGGCTCCAAATTAATCCATAAGAGCTTTGATAAAACCGTGTTTATACCATATCTAATTAGTCCTTTGATGCGTTCACCGTGTGTCCTAGTCTCTGCGCCTGCGCCCAAGCTTAGATCTCTAAATGCAAATATTTTGACAAGAGCACTGATTCGCAGAATCCCGGTTTAAATGCAGGAAAGTCCTCACGCTCATTCTCAATGGTCGCACTTCCAGCTTTCGGCTTTCTCAGACATCAAAAATTGGCTCATGAATGCTTTTGTAATGCCACTGTTTGCTTGGCATTGTTTCATCAGATTTCTGATCCTAAAAAGCTTCTTCATTTTTGCATTTTACCTGTAGTGTTGAGGTGTAAAGTTACAAGATCTCGTGTGTGCGGCCTCCCAACTTAACTGTAGGTCAGAAATCGAGCGAGCAATATTTGTTTAACACCAGTTAGTTTCATTCGAGGAATTAGGATCGACCTGGGGAATCACATGCCCTACGACGTGACAGGAACAAGCTGAGCAGGGCCACGCAACCGCCTTTCTGTAGCTCGTAACGAACCTCATGTTGAACAAAAGTCATTTTGAGCGTGTCACCAGGAGAAGGTTACTACAAGTAAACTGCGGGTAATTTGGTGGGAATAGCGGTGTCGTAACGACAGCACCTTAAAGCGAATTCCTGCAATCGAAATTTGAGAGTGGAAATTTGTGAGCTGTGCTGATCGGCCTGAAATCCGGACTTATCCATTGAAGATCAATCACCAGCTGGTATGAGACAATAATAGAAGCTGTATTTGATAAATAGCAGAAGAACCACAGGAAAGTAGCACTCGTTTCCACGGGCGAAAATAGACGAGCTGATGCCCCAAAATCGTCACCAGTTTCTGGAAAAGTATCTCATTTGATTGTAGTTAGTGTGCGGGGAAAACTGTCTGAAGAATAAGGTGTTACCATAGAAAGGAATCGCTTAATGCCATCAGGGCACAGTCTAGACTTGTGGCGGTCTAGAGAGTGGTTTGGAGCACACACAACCGACCAGCATCATCGACCTATTCACACACACACACTCGCACACAATAACAAAGGCTGGCCATACTAGCTTCAGTTTCTATGGACGAGGCACAATAAATCTTCTCGCGAGCTCAATCGGAAGCATTTGTTTAAATAATTGATCGATATTCGGATGGTGAAGGAAGTTTGAAGGCAGATAACTCCATAAAATAAACCGGAGATCTTTGAGGCGATGGTCTTGGGTATGAGAGATGTTGAGACGAGCGATAACTCTTCCAAAGTGCTTTCATATCATCACATTAGGATATTGTATTGCTATCATCGATGCTGAAATTTTGTTGAATGAAAGAATTACTGGCCAGTTCACAGAACGAAATGATTTTGATGCCGATATGTAATTTAGTATATTTACTGTTCATAACCACGTGAGTACTTTCCTTTTTTAATCAACGCTTTTCTCCTTACTCGGATGGTAGTTTTCAAAGCCATTCATCCTAGGTTCGTTGGCTTTTCCATCCTACACTACATTTTCATTGGTTTCCTCTGTTTTCCAGATTTATTTTACAACAATTCTGTGAATCGAAAGAAACAAAGGTTAAAGTGAGTCTATATTCCTTCCCTTCGCTCGCTAGATTTTCAAGTTTGTGGGTTAAAGGCAATCCTTGACATATGAATTTGATATTCAGGGAATTCAAGTGCGATATCTTCATTATAGTAAGATAAGTGTGATAGGCGCATTGTGACTCGTGTCGAAACAGTCTTAGCGAAAACAGTTGGCGATGGTCATGGTGATGAAACAGTATTCGGTGCTCGTGATCTAGTTTATCAATCAAGCAAAAAAGGAACACATTCAAAGAAATGTAATGATAATAAGACGCAACTGCCAATGCGAAATGGAACGGTGTATCAAAGATTCTAAGCAAATTTTGGACAGTGTTCCTACCGCCACGGAGGTATCCCACTTGTTTATTGGCGTTGCTTTCAATCTTTGACTCATTCCATGATAAACCAAGAATCTCTGTCATTCTTATGAGTTTTCTTGGTTAATATTGATTATTGCCTCCGTCTTGATATCACCATCCTCGTAGCCTTGGTTTATCTCGTAGCCCTGGTTTATCCCGTAGCCTTGGTTTATCTTGTAGCCTTACATCATCTCGTAGCCTTACATCATCTCGTAGCCTTACATCATCTCGTAGCCTCGACTAACGTGAATTGATTACTGACCTCGTACTTATGAATCCTTACTATTGTCATACGTTCACCATTTGACTGAAATCGTCTGATTTTATGACGAAATCAGAAAATGGCTAGATTATCAAAATTTCCATGATGTATCACCACATTCGAATTCAATCGTCCCCAAAATGATGGAATCATTTGTATGAAACATGAAAATTCTCAAAATTTCGCTTCTAAACACGCTTTTTTCTTACACGATTAAAAATTGCGTCAGAGCTCTTTTTTAACTGAAGCTAATTAACTTAAAATGTCATGACCTAATAGTGCAAAGGTCATCGATTGATAGTGTCAAGGCCGGATGCAGCAAGGATTCTAGCATACGCCAAGTAACGAAAGTGAAGAAAACGCCCAGATGACTACGATTTTCCTCTGTGATGTAGATTCGATCGAGTTCACCGACCAAAGCTCAATGCTAAATATCCACGTTCCATTACCACCGTGTTGATTTATGAAGCAGCCCATATTTCCATAAGGATTAACCACATTTTAACTGTATAATTTGATACGTTTAATTTTTGAGTTATATTTCATGCAGGGCTGAGACCCTGACGTTAACTAATGCCCCCAAATTGTTGCAAAGCGCGATTCCGTCAATCTGCCCCATGTGTGGCCATTGGTCATTCCTTAACCGGGTTGCACGTGACAAAGTCAGTGGTAGGACATTGGCAATAGCTTTTCTTTGACATCTCCAAGGGTCTTCCCAGCCCCAAACCCCGCTCAAGGAAGCATGCAATGATTGCTCCCCATCTGTCTGCATTTTCTTACCCTAACTGCACACGTGCATACACGTATCTTATGAACGCGATTTAACCGCAGACAAATCTGTGTAGGACACAGGCCTCTCCTGAAGAATGAGTCACTAAAGTTGACCGTTTCACGTTCAAACAGGATCATCGTATCACTGAGTCTGTCTGCTTTTCATCCATCTTTTGCAACTCAACTATCCTTCGATGCACTTTGTCTTGACCTTTTTTAGACTCCTTTTTTAGACTCCTTTTTTAGACTCCTTTTTTAGACTCCTTTTTTAGACTCCTTTTTTAGACTCCTTTTTTAGACTCCTTTTTTAGACTCCTTTTTTAGACTCCTTTTTTAGACTCCTTTTTTAGACTCCCTGCCTGTCCCTCCTACCTTCCTATCCATGCCTCCTTTATATACCTATGTCCATTTTATATACCTATGTCCATTTTATATACCTATGTCCATTTTATATACCTATGTCCATTTTATATATCTGTGTCCATTTTATATACCTATGTCCATTTTATATACCTATGTCCATTTTATATACCTATGTCCATTTTATATATCTGTGTCCATTTTATATATCTGTGTCCATTTTATATACCTATGTCCATTTTATATACCTATGTCCATTTTATATACCTATGTCCATTTTATATACCTATGTCCATTTTATATACCTATGTCCATTTTATATACCTATGTCCATTTTATATACCTATGTCCATTTTATATATCTGTGCTTTGTTTTTTCAATTTTCATTTCGAGAATGAAGATGCAATCAATCACTCGTATACTGCGAGTTTTTCATTGCTCGTTCGTGTGTTTCTTTCGACGTGAAAGATGAAGGAGGACACGTTGCCTTATTTGGGTTGTGAGAGATCTTCTGTGCTACTTTTATCATTTACACGACAAACTGCAAAGCTTCAATGCCTTTAACAACATCGTTGCAGCTAATGTTTTTTCTTCTTTCTTGAAGCTATGACGTTGATGTGGTCAACGTGATACGTGGTTGTTCAACTTTTCCAACCTTTAATGCATCGCTTTTTAAAGCAAACGAAACCGCACGTTGATGGAACGTATCTCTGCTTCTAACACCAATATGAGATGAATCCCCAATGCTTTTGATGTGCACTCAGTTTTCTGCTCCCCCACTGTTGCAGTGATATCACCATACTACATATCAAGCCAAATTATAATTTGACCTTCTAATGGCTTTTTATAGTTTTCCTGTTGTTAAATGTTTCCTTGCAATTTACGCTTCTATCTTCTTCGTCCTATTTTCAAGTATTCAAACCGACCTTCATTGATTCATTATATTGGGTATCCGGCCTAGATGCGTCTCCACCGGGATATGTCTTCATTTTCCCACGGTTGATCGCCGTCATAACGACGCGTCCTTTTGACGGGATCTGGAGCCGAAGTAAAGATATCCAGCCCTTTTAGGGATTTTAATTGATTTAAAAATGTGTTGTAAGGACGTTTTCAATTACTGCAATATCGCTTATGTTGCTCCACGCAGTTATTATTACATTTTCATTGCCTATTTTTATTGCGAATCAATTAATCCGTCTGCTTCCAGTATCAAAGGTAGCCCTTGCTACCCTTCTGAGAATCTATTCATATCTTTACGTAGCTTCAACTAATGCACAAATTAGCACTTGTCACCTAAATCCTCTTTTTTGTCCGATTTTTTGCTACCTATTGATATGGATTTTCGCTCTGAATTGAGGCTGCACTTATACAGTACCAGATCATTTTTTGATCTGACACAAAAGTGTTACGCATCAGCCTCCCGTTTACACTAGGTAAGTGATCCGGTAATACTTTATACCTGCTATCAGGTACAGTCAGTTTTGTACCTGCTAGGCAAGGGGAACAGTTTTGTACCTGCACTGCTCCGAAACTGTGCCGGTACAGTGTAAACGCGAGGGAAAAGGAACACTTTTGTATCGGATCAAAAAGTGACCTGGTACATGTAAACGCGAGGGAAAAGGAACATTTTTGTATCGGATCAAAAAGTGACCTGGTACAGTGTAAACGCAGTTTGAAACCATCTCTGTTTCGCCATCAATAGATGTGATCTTTATTATGATATTCCAAACTTATTTCATGATCTCATGAGCTCGTGCCTTCTTTTAATTTCCATCCATTCTTCTCCATCCAAAGTCTCCGTTCGCAATCATTTCTTCGGCTGCAACCATTCAAACATTTATTTTTTCTTTTCTCGTGCGAAATTCCTTGTTTTGGTATGACCATGTAGTTCTCTAGTTTATCGCAGCCCTTTGTCGTGGTATAGCTTGACCCCCGTCTTTCGAGATATCATCATCCCTTGGTTTAAAATGCACTTTGTCACACTTATGACGTATCTTCCTACTTTAAGTTGTACTTGACAGCATTGTGATGAAGGAGGATCCGGTACGATAACTGTCTACTTTCCGCAATTGGATTGAATAACTTCGTGGTTGGATTATTACTATACGATTATTAGCAAAATTCCGGAAATCAGACAATTTTAGGACCACTATTCAAAGCTGATTTAAAATAAATTTTGTTCATCCACAAAATTCAGCGTCTAGGGGCACGGATGCCAGTCCTTGCTCACCTCGTGACTACCTCAGTTTTCACTGTTATTTATTAGTATGGTTTATGTCATTATGATGATCAAAAAGTTAATCCCTTGTTTCCTTGTCATCCTCTGAGTCCGTCAATGTCCACTGATTCTTCCCTGCTCTCCTAATGCGCAAATTTTCAATAATTTTCAATAATTTTCAATAATTTTCAATAATTTTCAATGATTTTTATTTCGTTGTAACATCATCGCATCTAAATTCGATTTGCATTTTATAAGTTGGATTGGTACGAACGCACTCTTTCTAGAGCACATCTGCTTGCCTTCAATCCCCCATCGCATCACAACTTTTGATTGCTTTGGGTAAAACAGATCGGGCCTTTGGACAATAAACATCGAATGCAAAGAGGACCGATGTTACTGTCAAGATCTCTCTGGTCAATGCGATTGACGCAGCAACACGTTTCACAAATTACTAGATGATAATTAAAAGGGTGTTAAGTGGCAGATGGTCGATTTCGTTGTAGGTAAAGTAAACGAGTCGTGTTTCTCGATGCTCTTTAACTCTTCATCAATTCATCTTCCTTTCACAGCGCAACGCACAAGACTTTATCATCCAGTACTACCAGTTATTAAAATACAACCCACTGCAGTTTCCGAGTATACACAAATACAAAGTTAGACTTTATTCAAAAGCAAGCGAGTCCCATCTGCGCATTCTTGGTAGAAGACAAATTGACAGTTTAGGGACGATGAAAGGTGCCGATTGTAAGTACATATATTTTTATAATTTGTTGTTGTTTGATATCATTATTACGCTCATTCATTCTAAAGCAGCCTCTTGATTGGTACAACATGACCCTCTGTTACTTTATATCGAGTTCATGAGTAATGCAAGCAGTAAATCACTCATTTAGCGGTAGCCTGAAGCATGTAATTTGAAACTGCAAGCTAGCTCTCTATAATGATTCGCATTCTGTTTGAAGAGAAGGAAATTATTCCTCCAATGGAATGACCAGCTCAAACGGTTTTTGCATTTCCCCCCGAATATCTTTGCTTCTCAAACGAAGTCAATCCAGAGCCTCGTTCCCATCGAAATACCCCCTGTCTCGAGAGTGAAGTGAACGCCGTTGCACAACCTCGCTTTCATGCTTAGTTCGTGTCCAAATTGGTCAATAATGGAAACTTACTTTCAAAAGATCTGATTCTTACAAAAATCCATTGAAATCCGTCCTATTTACCGAATGTAGCTATTGCATTATGAAAAATTTCGGGTCTTGGATTCCACCAATTTGTATAAGAATGAACGTTTTATTCAGAAGGGATTTCATCGAAGCGTGTTCGACTGTTTCAGTGGAACCGTTTATTCATATCTAGATTCAAGTGAATCCTTCATTTGAAACTATTTGTTCCTGACTAAGATAAAATCCATAATTTCCCACTGCACACAATCATTGGTATTTCTCTCGTAACATGTTGTACTTGTAATACTCATGAAAAGGGGGTCTGTACCACCGACCTCGATTGAGATCTTGCCATACCAAGATCTTCATGCACGATCTGTTATTGATAACCAACTGCTTTAACAAAAGTCAATCAGATCTGAAACTTCTTCGCACTTTCACCCTGCCAGTTTTATCAGGGGGGAGGGGGCTGGTTGTAGAGCTTCTTATGCTCATTATGCGGCATGTCTCGCTTCGAACCTGCCATGTTTCAAAACAACCCGGGAAGCCACCTGGTACGAACCCGCTTCCCTTGAATAAATTCAGATCCACGTTTCTGGTTTCTGCTATGCTCAGGTCACCACACAAGCTGTTCGCCTGGTTGTGTTTTTGAAGAAAGATTTCTTGTTGCTGCAGTTTGCAACTGCTATTCAACCACAGATGCCCTAACGAAGCAGATCTCTCAATGACCAACGTAGAATCTGGCCTACTTTTTACGTACGTGTTCTCCTTACCCCTCAAAGATTTAATCTGAGAATAATCTGCAGCCATCTTTCTTCGCATTTCGAAATCCTAAATACCTTTAAGTCGTGAAATAAGTTGGGTTAAGATTTTACAACACCGTAAATTATTCCCCCAGCACGGTCTACCACTGTGGGCTTAAGATATCAAAGAACCTTCCGTTTCTTGGTCGTTCTTAGCAAATACAGAAAGCAGGAGGTTTTTAAGATCGATTGGCAATCGCCAACTAAGAATACAAACATGATTTTAACCACGTTGCCTCTCTTCGTCTTGCTTCATATATTCGACTGATTCGTTGCTATTGTTGTGTGGCCATTTCGATTTAAGCTTTTGTTGGGATTGTCAACATCGTCTTGTACCATAACAGGAAATATTGGAAATGAGTTCCTTAAGTCTATGCGCACTGGTTTTGTTCGATGGAATTGATCACAAGTAGGTTACAAATGCTTGCCATAGTGCAACCCAGTCATTGTCATCAAATCCGTGGCATGTGAATAGAAAGACGGTCTCGCTCGACGATCGTGAAATGCGATTTCAAATGCAAATTATATTCATCTTGTCTCCGAGAATGGCGATCCTTCCATCTCCCTTCATTTTATGATTCGCGGGGGAAATTGGCATTTTGCAGGTTCCTTCTTCCACGTAGTTTCGATGGTTAATTGGATGTAAGTTGTGTCGAAGAAAGATTCAATTGACGATGATATTGATAAGATGTTGTATCGTTTTTATGACCGCATACAACGCTCTCTCGTCAACCCGGTTGATTTTAGCAGCCTCAAAGACTGTGTGGATTATCCATCGCCCTATTAGCCATACTTCTCTAGTGGTCAGTGCTTGTACCTGATTATCTGCAACCGGGGTAACTATTAAATGTTCGTTTTCTTTCAGTTGGTAAGGAATTGCCACGTCCTAACACGTTACTGAACATCCTCCCCCAAAATATAATTCTTGCTTCCTCACCCAGCTCCCTCCCCTACGTCATGCTTCATCGCTTGTGCAAGAGTAGTTTCTGGTCCCATTGAAAACCCAGCGCGCCAGTTGGAATTAAAATAGACATACCTCCTAGCGGTTTCGCATGTGAAGGGAATTATTCTTGTTTGTCTTCCATATCGTGCTTAAAGCTCGTTCGTGTACTTAATAAGATATACTTTGGAGATTATCATAATATCATCACATCAATCTTCAATTCTTATTTTTGACTCAGATTTTGCCGGATACATTGCATTTGCTTGTTTGACCTGCTCATCTGTCGCATAATTGTCGCTTCAAAGAATTTAGCATTTCACGAGGCTTGGTGTAAACTTTGAGTAAATTTCGTTGGTACGGCACTTCTAGCTTTCATAATTCACGGCTGCTAAGTTTGAACCTGTCATTCCCACCATTCACTTCTCATTGCTTGCTTTGGGACAGCACGCCCGCTCGTGAAAGTATTTTCAATGGAAGAATGCGACAGAATAGTCTAAACAGCTTTTCAAAAAGGAAACCACATGCTTTTTAGGCTCAAAGTTCACTTGAATAGCTTTATAATGAAAATGGCCCTATCTTTGGACACGAGAAGATGTCGTCACAAATGGTTGGCCTACTTTCTTGTTTTGTTTTAATTTCATCTTTTTTAACGAATCATCAAATCATGGCTAATCATGATTTAACTGATACGATGGTTAACAAAATCAGCCATTGTCAATCACCACCGGTCATAGTCACAACGAGGAATCTTCATAATTAGGCCCAGTACCAATCACAGTATGATCGTAATCATAATATATTGTCAATCATTAAAATCGTTATCAATCATCACAATCATTTCCCATCATTAGTTTGATTATTACTTTGGCCAAATGTGTTGATAAAAAAGTCGTTTTTGGCTTGAATTGAATGTCTGAGTTTCACGTAAACCTTAAGCACTAACATTTTCGACTTAAATAGTGTACAATGTGATACGAAAAGGGGTACACAAGATTAATGAAAAGAACTATCAATAAGATGAGAAATGATGGCATAAATGGGTGAAATTTAAAGAGGGGGTTAAACTTCAATTAGACACATTTGAAAATACTTTGCTTGAATCCTCAGCCAGATCAAATTTTGTGGAAAACTTTTAAGATTTTTTGGTCGTATAATCGAGTGATGAGCATTTCCTGGAATATTAACGTGGATTGGAGAAAGTTTTAAAGTTGATTCGGTGTCTTTTGGTGTGGTAAACCATTCGTCGGGATAATTTGTGGTTCGCTGCTAATTCTTTCGCGTAATTCAGTCAATTGATATTCCATTGCCGTGGGACTCCCTTTCTCGACCCTGTCCGTTTGACCTCATGCAACAGGAATTCTCCCATCTTTCTCATTATTTCAAATTTATTTCAAAATACAATCATGTTCGAGATTAATCGTTATTAAATCATGCTCATCAACAAAGCAACATCATTGAGCATCATCAACATAACCATCCTTATTAATCACCTTGTATCTATAATTGTCATCATCAGCATAACCATCATTATATTACTGTAGATAATGATAGACATGGGCAGAGCTATCATCGTTAGCATCAAGACGGTTTGTCGTGTCATTCTTATTTCCTTCTGCGCTAGTTAATTTGACCCTGTCAATCCTAATTTTGTCGAGTTTGACGCGGACACGATTTAGGTGAACAGGGTGCTACTCCTTCACTATCCGTTAATCCGCTGCCAAAATATTTGGCTCATTTATTAGCACTCCTCTAGAGCTTGTGCATGGAGAGTGGAGAAACTGGCCAAATAACCACAAATAATGTGGCTCAGAATGGTGCATTTTTAAGAAGGTGCCCCCCCCCCCAGCTTTCGTATAGAGTATGAAACTCAGCTCTGCTACTACTGTTTTCAAGGTATATCGCTCAGTTATACGCGTGCGTAATGAATCCTGTGACACTGTGGCATTGGCCGCCATGCAGTGTGCCAAAGCAATTGGTTCGAATTTGCTTATGCTCATTTGAAGCCAGACATCAGATAAACGTTAACGTACACAGGAACCCTAAATATATTTCTTTCCGTTATGCAAAAGACCATGTACATATGAGGAAATCTCTAGATAAACAGTGTGTGCAAAATAGTCATGTGTTTTAAATGTGACTGCAGAGCGGGTTTGCGAGTACCCGTGCCTACAGCGAAGGACAGTATTTCATTTTTGATTCTATAATGACCAGAATAATGACCTTCCTCAGATGTCCTTAAATGTCCCACGGTCGGTCATATCATTTTAAATCTTATAATAAATTTTTCTGTTTCCTTTCTTTGTGGGGTAGAGACGCGGGGATTTGTAAAATTGTTTTCGTGATCGTATCAACTATGGATGTCAAGGAAAGGCATTTCCGGGATTAAATCATTCGCGTAATCGCAGCCAATGGATTTTTGTAATGAAGCAGTAACAATATTTTAGGAAAGGTTAAAGAACGGTACAAATTTGTAATACCACTTAAGAGGTTTGTAATGCAACTGTCGCTCAATTAGATAGAAATAGTCCCTTGCAAGTTGAGGTTCAATGGAAATTTGTGCAATGTTTTCATCATTATAATGATCGCCATTATCGCTATCAATCATAAACATCATTATCAATCATGAACACCGTTATCAATCATAATCATCTCTATCAACCATAATCGTTATTATGAATCATAATCATCGTTATCAAGTGCGGTAGCTTTGAAACCATTGATTTCTTTGATCAATGATACACAATTTTAGCAGACTGGTCACGAACGCGCTGCTGTGTCGAACACGACTTAACACAAGGGATGCATGATTGCATGATTATGTTGATTAGGTTGATTACGGCTGTTATAATGATAATTTTAATTGTCACTTGCTCGAATGATCATGGCATGTTTTATCTACTGTGTGTAAACGACGTGTCCTGCCATTTTCCCAACTAAGAATAGTCTCAATTCCCACCCCTAATGACGACATTAAGGTGACGATTGAGAAGAGGATAGATGCAAATGGTTTCACTGAAAGAGTCCCTGTTGAGAAGCAGCTCTTAACTGTGTGCATAACTTGTCTTAATTAGGTCGTAAATTCACACATCTTTATACTTGATTGAACTGTATGTTTACCAAATATGTGGGAATCCAAAGACTTCTCCTCTATTAAAATGGTGAAGTTGAGTGGCCTACTTAATATGGGCACTTCATGGGCATCACTGCTTCAAGATGAATTTGATTCTATTACGATCAGTTCGAGCATGACGAAGCCAGATCGGCAGTACGAAGCCAGCTAAACATGTGGGATTTGGGATTAAAATGAGCTATAGCAAGACAATTCGGCCTGCCCAACTTGAATTCAACTTAGTCAACAATGAATGCTACACTATATGTGATTTGCAGAACCAGGTCTTTCTCGCCATTCCTTCTCACGTGTTGCCGTAAACAATAATTGCATGAAAGTTCATTCTCAGTATTCTTCGTTGCCTTTGGCAATTTTGTTAATTAGTGGCAAGTCAACGCGATAATCTTTGTAAATCAACTGAATTTTGAAAACGAACTGAATGGAGAATCCGTGATTGATAGAGTGCATAGGATGGAGTCAATGTATGGGAGGGAGGCTGTTTGAAATAGAGGGATTTTGATTGATGAAGGATGGATTACGAGAAGAGTTGAGTGTCACAAATTTCATTCCTGTATGAATGAGACAGCATCCCATGATCCTTTTCTCCTTAGGTCGATTCCTTTAACAGATTAATAGTATTACCGAGGCTCTATTTAAGGGTTTCTCTTGATGCAATCAGCTCTAGCTTGATAAACAGCTTTAATGATCTATTACTCCACTCATCAAGATTCCCTATTGTCTAATTGCCTCCCCTGAGCACGTGCATTACATTCTACACGTGGCGAATAAGTCCCTGCATTCGTCATAGAGTGGCAGGATCAACTAGTAAAGACAACCAAAGAGCTTTCCTTTTCTGGATCAAATCTCGCAACTACAAGCACGTCCGATTTCTTCGTTTCTCAGGCCAGCCTCTTATTGTTAAAACGCCCTTACGTCATTACTAGTTCTAGTCCACAGTTCCTACTTCACTTCTTATGCGTTATAAATTTTTTGTTTTCAACTTTAATTTTTCAGCGATTCTTATCATTGAGAGCGTTGCCTTCGGTGTTATCCGGATTCGTGGTGAGATAAGTGGCCTCTACCTTTGTATGAACAAAAAGGGACATTTGGTGGCTCGTGTAAGTTTCCCTCAAATTACTCATGCAAACATTTTCATACATTTAAGCTTCCACGTTAATTGATGCCATTATTTTCTACCCATGATTAGCGCCTACACACACACACACACACACACACACACACACACACACACACACACACACACACACATTGATTTGATGATGATGATGATGATGATGATTTGATGATGATGATTTGATGATGTGCTAAAACGGACATATGTATTGGATGGTGGATACTTTGAACACCAAATGGCCTACGCGACCATATTTTCTCGATTTAAACTCGTGTTCAAACCACTTGCCGAATAGACCAGCAATTTGGCGAGGATTTTGCTAGCGTCAGAATAGAAGAAAACGCCATTCACTGTGGTGATCAATAGTCCCTTGTTGCTTCATCCAGTCACCCGCGGTACTATTAAATCTATGCTAGACACAGAAATAGCAAACGGTTAATCTCGGCATATTTTCTAGGCACTCATCAACAATTCTAAACGCTTCTTCTATCACGTTTCAACCAGAAAGGGTAGCGGCCAAAAACTTTCATTCACAAATTTTCATTGACAGATTCATTTTCTATAGAAATGTAAATAAAACTGTCGATTTTCATTAATTGGATCTCCTGGTAAAATGTTCAGACGAGGTTAGCGAACGGATCTATTTAGCCACACTGAGAAGGTCTTATATACAGGTTTATTTTTGAATTAGACAGTGGTGCAAAACAATACCGTTTCTCATCAGATGTTCACCTCTCAGTCTTGGCATTTTGTCTACGATTACGACAAGGAAGTAAAATGGTGTTAAGACCCTCAGAATTAAGATTTTTGCGCACCGATCCTATGGTTAGTGGTTCGAATCCAGCCTCTGCTAAACTTTCACTTGGAGTGAGGAGAGTCACTAGCTCTATGAAGTTCCAGGCTTATGAGTCACGAGGTGGGGTCACATCGAAAGGAAGGAGCTGGAATTTGCTAGATAAGCAAAGAGCCTCTCAGTGGCCATTAACAATGTATAAAAAAGGGGGCAAAAACTTGAAACGAGGCCTATGAAGGAGGCTCTTATATCATTATGTCATGTCATCTTCCATAGCTGATTTCCTCGCAGTGCTGAAACCGATTCCCTTATAACAGTGCAATGTCTTGCTGTGTCTGTTTGAAATGAAACTTTCTCCGTCATATAATGTTGTTTTAAGATGATGCTATTTCAATTTTCAACAGAAAAATCTAAGATCATCAAGATGTGCATTCGTAGTTGAAGATGATCATCATAAAGCTTACAAAAGGTACGTCTCCTTGGCTTACAAATCGTTTAGGATTGCATTTAATAAGAACGGAAGACCAAGAACTGCCTCTCGTGTGCCGAACCGGGAACACCGCTCTGTTTTATTCGTTGAACGAAGGTTGTACAACGAACCCACCGATATTTCGATGAGGACTCGAAGACATGGACACAAAAGGACGCAAGATCCATGCAAAGAGCAAAATAGATACTTGCTATCAAAAGAATGGCTTAAATTTCTGAGGGACTATTGTGCAAAACGAATGAAAGCAGCCGAATTAATTGGAGGCAGCAGTCTGCGAAGATAACGATCGATACACTGGGAAACAAGTGTGTTCCCCTTACTTACGCGTAATTCAGTAGCCTCTCTGCTAATTCGGTAGTGAGAGTAGGACTTTGTCGAGCCAGAACCATCAAGAAAGATGCACGTAGCCTCATTACTGTACTCACAAACGAGGCTTTTAAATATGGATGATGCTTTACATGAGAGATGAATTTAAGCCAATCATGATACGAGCTTTGGGTTGCCAGTTTAAAGAAAGCACATTCTATGCAAAGAAACGCCGCAAGCATTAAGAAAAGTCTTTCGATAATTCTTACATATTGAATAAGAATGTTAAGAAACGAAGGAGTTGCCAACTCTCGAGTCGGTTTGAATTCTGTTGTTTTTATGACAAATTCTTGGTACTACACAGCAATGTGTGATTTGTCAACCTGCTGGCACATGTATATGGTATAAAAATGTTTGTTGATACGGAATGATACGGAGAATGCTTGAAAGAACATGGGAATGGCTCAATTCAGACAAGAATGCCGAAGAAATATGAATCACAATTGAAATGATAAATTTTACATGTAGATAAAATATATATGGCATACATTTTAAATTCATTTATATTAACAAGTTGACAAATATTTCCTCTTTTTGATAATTTTAGTTGCATTTAAGCCTGAATATTATAGATGAGTTTATTTTCAAGCATCGCTGTTAGTCATTAATATACACGGCCTTTGATCATTCCTCAACAATGCGATCATATAATTCAAACTGATGAAAAATCTCAACAGCAACGGAGCCCATTTTAATGGATACAGGCAAATACTTTCACTTTTCGTTTCAAAAATGGTTTTCAGTCTTTCGCGCTCAATCGATTCCTTTTTGATGATTGAAGTAGAGCTAGCTAAATATCTCAAAATTACCTGTCTCATGTGTCCCCCTATTGGCCCCCTTTTGGCCCCCTTTGGCATATTCAAGGCAACCCTTCCATGCTATTGCCATTCTCTCGTTCACTTACCAAGCACTTGCTCGTAATGGTGATTTCGTGATCGTAAGACTGAGACTGAGGCCAGGTTATTTAATCCTTGTCTAAAGTAGGTAAACGAGGCTATATGTATCCATTGTCACTCCAGTATGATGTGGATTCTTGCAACCCATTTCAACTTTAACTTTTGGAACTTGGAGCAATTAAACTACGCTGGATTCCAATATTTTCCAAACATTTACTTTACATTAGCTAAAAATCTGTCGCTTCCTAAAATCTGAGGCTTTTAATCTGTAAAATCCATATCCCAAACAACCTTTACCACGGTAACTTGAGATTTCTGCAAAATTAATGGACCAGCCGGCGTCTTTGAGCCCATACTAGCTGGTTCCATTTCAAATTTAGTTAATCTCCATTTTCGACAAAGATAATTCGTGAGCAAATCGAAGAGTGAAACCAAAAAAGTAACAAATAGAGAACTTGATTCTGTTTGTATTTTGCACAATGGAGAATTGAATAGAAATTATGCTAGATAAGTCAAGTTTATTTAGAAGCAGACAGTACTGCGATTGTGTCATAAATGAGACGATTTGTTCTCCTGCTAAACTGAGAATACTTCCGTACAGGGTTAGCAGTCTTGAGTTGAGTTCTTGTGGGTGAATTTTGATACGACTGCAAATTCTGTGTAAGCAATCATATTTTGTACCATTGAAACTTTTTAAGCGCATACAAACATCGATCACGAGTACTAGCTTGCTAACGAGATTGATTGGTGGATTCTAAGAAATCAGGACAGATCTTTGATATGTCCCACAATATTCCGCGTATCGCGAATCGCGAATCGCGAATCTTAAATTTCCAGTTTCAAGCAACGTTCTTCATCTTCGTCACATTTAGCGCCGCTGGGAATTACCTCACTCCCTACCAAAGCTTTTCAGCAATTGACATTGCTTAAATGGAAGTTCTAATTTACAACAAACCCCCAGTCCCCAACCCTAATTGTTGCAACCATCTCCTTCAAATATTTTTTTTCGATCAGTTTTTATTCAATCTACCCAGCCATGAAATTAGTCATAG
Organism: Pseudorhiza aurosa; assembly: GCA_964026355.1. Classification (NCBI taxonomy): domain Eukaryota; kingdom Metazoa; phylum Cnidaria; class Scyphozoa; order Rhizostomeae; family Lychnorhizidae; genus Pseudorhiza; species Pseudorhiza aurosa. The sequence goes on from OZ032125.1 coordinate 9,486,117, forward strand.
ATGCATGATCCAAAGGAAGAAATAAGTTCATTTACATTAGCCATAAGATAACTTAATCGTGTCACGAGATCTCCTCGAATAACCATTTTTCCTGCTTTGTTTGAAAAAACCCCTCACCCTCACGTCCACTATTTACTTGACCCTTGCAGTGTTTAGAGATGGCATGGTATCATTTTCCCATCCTCTTTCTCATGCTGATCAAATCTCCCTTTTTCACGCTGCTTCCTGTCTCGCATCTACGCCTCTCTCTGATACAAGGCCTCGTGCTAAACCGAAATTTAATTTACTATTTAACGGTCAATTATTTAATGGTTTTGCGCCATTTTTGTGATGTAATGTGTAATTAGAAATGTATATCTCGTGTTTTATGAACAAGTTTTATTTGTATTTACAAGCTTTCCTCTTTCCATTGCTCCAATCTTGGGTATTTTCAAATGACCTACGTGCACAGCGGTGGTCACCAAGCATGAGGCTAAGGTGGAGAGAGGAAATGATCTGGCCCCTGCCTCACATTGATGTGACTTGGAAGGGTGCTGTTGTAGTAAAGAGACTCAAGTTTTGCCATTGCAGCACAAAATACCCTTCTTGTATCTATCATTATTGCCCGCCCCGTAACTGGCCGCCCCTTTGTATCAGCCAGTGGCATCTTCTCCTCTCATACTTGTCACTCGTTGCATCCAAATCTTCTAACATGGCACCGTGAATGAGATTCCTACAAAGTGGTCTATCCTGTGCTAGACCTTGAATTCTTTTGTGCCTTGGTTGGATCTTTCTGAACTCATTCAGCCAAGTTTGCTTCTGTCATCCTCGCGGCTTCTGGATTTTCTTTGAGCTTCTCTTAGACCTTTCCTGGCAGGTGTGTCCTCTTCCAAACGCACCAGGTGGACATACCACCTAATTCTCCTCTGTTGTACCATTTTGCTCCGTGGTGTTCGATTGTACTTCTTGTACAGTATTAAAACTGTTATACAGTGACGTATTAGTCAGTTAGTGGTGCCGTGGCGTGGCGTAGTAGTTAAGCATGCGGACTCACACCACAGGGGTTGTCAGTTCGATTCCTCCATGTGTTACTTTTAAAACGCCATTGGTGAGGAAGGCAACGAGAAACCACCTCATGAATTCCACTTCCCTAAAAAAAATTCAGAGCCCTGTCTCTGGTTTCTGCTAAGCTCAAAACTAGTCAGATATCAATGCCTTGTGGTTGTTGTTGTTGTGTTGTTCAGTTAGGCCTTGTGTTGTTTTGAGTTTATTCCACGTCGAGGATAATTTGCAAGCCACCTGCAAGATTGCTTGCTCATTTTCTGCAGAGCACCCAGCAACCATTACAGCAACCGACGAATGAGATTTTCAGTGGAATTATTTTCATGAAGCCAAATCATTGGCGTCTAGTTTCAACTAAGGCCTGAGGTTTTATTGAGAAAAAATGACAATGCAGAGGACTGACAGAGATTGGGCGTTACTAAAAAACGAGGTAATTTTCACATTTAGCGCTTCATTTATTCACTCAGGTATTGATGCTGAGTTAATTTGCCTTTATTCACAATAGAAAGTGTTCTATAAATGCCAAGATCATTTCTCTGTGCTGTTCCCCACAGAGAGTTTTTACACAGAAGAAATTCGTTGTCTCGTTGCACTCTCCCTTGTCAAACTTTGATATTAACTTACTTGCCAATTGGAGCTGTGGTATAGTGGTTCAATGTACGGAATCATAATGCAGGGGTTATGAGTTTAAAACCTGCATGGTTCGCAGGAGAAGACTATCAGTGAAGAAAACGACGGGAAACCACTTCATAAAATCCGACCATATCTAAATAGGACTCGAATGTATGTTCCTGATATGCTCGGAATCGAGTATGCTTTGCAGTTTAATTTTCAATCAAGTAAGATCAAGCTTCTGGAATTTCTAGTACAGTATTTGCAAGAAGAAACTGGAAAGCAAGAAAGAGGGAATAAAGATTCTTATGAAAGATCTTGAGCATCATCAAATGGAAAGAGATATTTATAAAAACAAAGTCTGTCAGCTTGTGAGTGTGTTATTAGTTCATACATGCATACATACAATTCAACCTGGAGTCAATCTTGTTTACTTTCCTTTCTTTTTTCTTTTTATTTGTTAATCCAAGCTGGGTACATGGGCAGTTTTACCGCTGATGTGGGCCTGAGTCATTACTGCTTGTGTCCTCAGAGTTACCTCCGAGTACTCATTTACCAACCTCGCAAGGATGAACAGCTGAGTTGGCTGTTGGTTTGTGGTTAATGGTCTTGACAACAGCCATGCAAGTAGACGTCACAAGATTTGAAACACTGCGCCTTAACCATTTGGCCATATAACCAGTTATTAAATTTTGGTGATAATTTTCTTTTAGTGTAAACGGGGTTTACAATTCCATGTTTCAAAAGCAGCATGCCTATAATGAAGGACTTTTGATTATCATAATCTGCCATTTGATTCTCTTTAGATTCAGCTATAGTTGCTATAACTATAGTATGTTATGTTTCATTGTTACCTATGAATTTACTGCAAGTTACTCATAGATTAAAATATGTTGATACAGCAACAGGAACTGGCTGACCTTAAAGATCTTGTTGGGGACAATTGGAAGGACAGCATTAGAAATAGATCCCTGTTCTCATGTGAAGAGAACTCAGATAAAAAAATCAAGGTATTGACAACTTTGACTACCTGTTCACGCATTTCAATAGAAGGATGTGTAGAATGTTAGCGTTTGCAATAAATCTCAAATTGGAGCATTAATTATGAATTACAATCACTTCTGTGAAAATCTTTATTTTTACTTTTTATGTTTCCCCAGGGAAAAACTAACCTTATTTGTGATAGGGATGGTACCTGAGCCCAGGAGACAGGCTTGAACAGAGCATATGCAAGTAAGGTTTGATGCCCCGCGAAACCCGTAGTAATATCAGTAACCTCCTCACTGACAAGTTTATCCATTATAGATATGGTATATTGTCATCATTATCATTATTATTATTGTTATTGTTTTGCTATCACACATTCTGCACGTGCAACAAACCCTGGACTAACCCAAACCTTCTATGGCACTGAACATTTTCTTTCATCCTTTAGCTCTTATTATTTAAATCGTTGCCTTTCTCCAGTTTTTTTTACTAGAAATACCTGTAATCAGGCCAGCCCAGTGCAAATTAGCCATCATTAGAGAGATTTGTATTTGTATATTTAGTTTATATATTTATATATAAATATATATATATATATATATATATATCACATAGAGGGTGCTGTCTTCACCACCATATGGTGCTCTATGTACAAAGTACAGAGCGTTGATAGTAGACCTGCTATATATATATATATATATATATCAAAATAAAGTTTTAAGAAGATTTCATTATTGTTGTTATTAAAGCCACAGTGATTAATTGAAATACACGATATCAGAAAAAGAAGGACTGCCCAGTTTTTAGGTTTGGCATATCTGGATTGTTTTGATGAATTTTCTTTTTCATTGTTTCTAGACACTTTCTCAATTGATCAAACATATTCGCAAAGAAAACCAGGCCTTGCACAATGATTTAGCAAGTGTAAAACAACTTTACACTGAGACACAGCAAGACAATCAACTACTGAGAGACTCTTTGCATCAGTATGACAGCAAAAGGAAGGAAGTATCTTGCGATGCAAATGAAAAAATCAGATTAATCGAACAGCTGGAAGAGGCACAAAATAAGGTTGGTTTATTTATCAATAATGACAGATCCTTATAATTTATAATGTATCCTTTTTTACTTCATATTGCTGTCTTGTCATATGAAAACAGATTGCTCTCTTTCTAAAATATAGGCTGTTTTTGGAAATAGTTTTACTGGTTTGTCATTGGCAGATATTCTTCTTCTATAGATTAAGGAGCTGAGAGGTGACATTGAAAATCTTATGGAGCAGAAAAGTGAAATTGAGCAAGATGTATGATTTGGCTTTTTCCTTTTCCTTTCAAAACTTTTTTTCTTTAGTTTTATCTCATGAAACATTTTGCAATTTGTATCATTTCATTTTGTTGTTCTATTTGATGCTTTATTGTACCTTCAATTTCATAGAGTCATAGCAGTTTCTGTTGAAATATGAAATGATTCTTGTTTGCATTTTAAGGAAATTCTAAACAACCATAACAAGATGGCGTTTGTCCTCCTTGATGGAGGGCTTACCATAATCACATACACTAACTATGCTTATTGCAGACATTGTTAATCCACTTGTCAAGGTGAATTGTCACTATGTCTTCATGCAGGGGTTTTGTGGGTGTTCTGATTAAGAATTCCCTTTGCGACAATGCTCCTTTATTCACAGGCCTGATAAGTGTTTTAACCTCTTTTGTCTTTCGCGCCAGTCGTTAGTTCATTGTTTTCGCGAGATCAGTTGTTATCATATCAAGTTTGTTTCTGCTAAGAATAGTGTTTTTCGCATGGTCGGCCTGCAGAACTTTAATATTTGTTATTTTTCAGAGAGATCACCACAAAGAGAGGTCAATGAGATTGAATTTGCAGCTTAATTATGCATTGCACAATGATGACCGAAGAATCATTGACATTGATGCACTTATCTTAGAAAATAAGTAATTGGATTTTTCGTATTACTTATCAATTCAACTTTTTACATCAATCAAAATCTGATCAGTCTAAAGCTTTCAAATCTCATTTTCGAAATGGGAAGTTCCGTCTCATTCCATTCTGTTTCTATTTCTTTTAACTTCTTGTTAAGGTGGTTATAAATCGCCTTATTTTTTCCCTTTTTCCGTTTTGGATTTATCTCGTGAATTTTTGTTGCCGTTGATTTTCAACTCACTGCTGCCCACATTGTATCTTTTCTAATCTTATCATCCATTCCCCCCTTTTTGTCTCGCTTCACATAACTGTGTCTGGCAATCTCACATGTCAAGGGAAAGGGTGATCTCGTCTTTGTCAATAAATTGCATTTCTTTGCAATCAGTTCATCATTTTGTTTCTGTCGGCATACATTCTTATTTATTTGAAATGGCAATCCCTCGCAATATATGCTCATTTGACGAGGTCAGTTTATTCTAAGTTAGGTTTTCAGCAATATCATCGCATTTTTTAGAATGTGGCTGCATGAAAATTTTCCCCAGTTAGTCCAGTGCCATCCCCGGTAGAAAGTGCCAAAATTAAAGAATTTCTCACTTAGTCAATCAACACAAACACCCGCGCTTTACCTTGAGCTACAAATATTTTAAGCATTTTTGCAAATTTACTTAAATTTAACCTGCTTAATTGTGCCGTTTCATCGAATAAAAAGTTCAAAATGTGGTTTCATATTTTTAAGGTATTTGAAAGAGGTATCAAAACAATACAAAGCAGAAAAGGCAATGATGGCGGCATCGGTTACCAGGTATAGAGAGGCATTGGATCGAAGGTTTAACAAAGCAAGTCGGTTACTTTCCTACTTGGATGTACCAATGTCATTTACACAAAGAGGTAATTTCATTCAAAATTTAATTTAGTCCCATTATAGTGTGACCATCTCATCTGTAGAATTTATGTTTTGATGTACGAAGTTTCGCTATAGCACAACATGATGGAGACATAATTTCGTCACACTGAATCTGTTTTCGTTCGTGCGTCGGAGGAAAAGATTTTGAGTTATTAGAACAATTTTCCGCTTTTAAATGCATTTGATATCAGAAATTATGCTCATTATTGTTTAAAAATCTGTTTTGTATCATTCTTTAATTTTGCCTTACAACCAGCATTTAGTAAAAATGGAACCCCAGTGAAAGAAGAAAAAAATGAGACATTGAATGAACTGCAAAGATTGACTAAATCGTTAACAGAATCGTTAACAGACAAAGACACGGCTTTGAAAATTCAACGAAAAACAAACAAGTAAGTTATCAGATCAAGTTACTACCATCAGTTTATGTTGCCGGTTTTAATCTGATCTTAATTCACTTCACATTCATATTCTTCTGCTTTTATTCATGTAACGGAGTAGGAGTAATTGGAATTGTGGAGATGTCTTCTGCGCTGAACGTCCTGGGCTTGAAACATACTTGTTTACGTTGCCACATACGTTTTTTTAGACGTTTCTAGATGCCCTCCGTCTGCCTACCCAGTAGTATGTATCTGGTATAAACCTAGGGCTCGGTGAGGGAAGCAACTGACTACCCTTTGCCGCAGCCCCATGGCCCAGATGGCCCCCTTTTAAATAGCTGCTCCCCAATGCTCCAATCGAGTAACGACTCGAATAACTTTATATCTATAAATCGTTAGAAATATCTTTGTCATTTTACCAATAGCTTGGTATCAATTCCATTAAAGTTCATTGCATCCTAGCAAAAAACTTTTTGTTAGTCATTTGACGCTGAAGTTAATTCTGTTGCCAGTAATTAGCTTTTGGTTCATATAATTGTTCATATTATTGATTCACAATTGTCAAGACTTTTTTCGTCTTGTACAGAGTTCTAGGTGTGCGCGTTAGAGAATTGGAGAAGAAACTGAAAACTCTTGAAATTTCTGGTCTTTGGTCGCTACAAGGTAATTAGCAATAGGCTATCCAGTTATTGCCTGGCGCCGCAGTATGGTGGCTCAAGGGTGCGGCTTCATAACGCAAGGGCTCATCCTGCACATCGCAAAATTGCTGTATCAGTCACCCATCAAAAGGAATCAGTCACTGAATCACTTATCTATCACTCATCAAGTGCTATCACTCAAGCAATTTTCATTCATTTCTTCCAAATCGTAAGCCTTTATTTCCACGTACTACTCTTTCAACCATTGCAAAAATGGAATCAATATCCTGCAGTGATCCATCCGTCCAACTTTTCATTAATTGATTAATTGTTTGATTCAATGGTTGATTCATTTATTTGTCCATTGGTTTTATCAGTGCGTGATTGATTGCTTGTTTGATTGATTGAGTGTTTGATTGAGTGTTTGATTTATTGATTGATTTATTTATTGATTGATTGATTGATTGATTGATTGATTAATGGATTGATTGATACATTGGCTGACTTGTAGTTTTTCTTATTATGTCATTTTTTCTATTGATTTGTTGTTTGATTGATTGATTAATTCGTTATTCCATTGTCTGATTTATTTATTCGTTGATTGTTTAATCAATTGATTGATTAATTGATCGGTTGATAGATTTATTGATTGATCAATTGATGAATTGATTGATCAGTGGTATATTGATTTCTGCTCATTATTTCTATAGATCAAGAAACAAGAAATCCATTGATGCCAGATCAAAAGCGCGAATTATTGCAGGCCAACGATTCAATCAGAAATGGAAACAATGAGGTTTGCAGTGTTTCAAATGAAACCAAACGTGAACTGGAGGAGACAAGCAACGAGTTTGAAGATTCTTGTTGGGATCCATATTGTGAAAGAGTTGACGATTATTTGGAAATGTCTGGCCCTCGATCTATTCACACACTGATTGACGTAAGTGGCTGTCAAACAGACTCCATTCAAACAAACAACAACAACAATGGTAATAGCAAACGTATCAGTTCATGTGGAAGTGTAAGTTTGGATTATGATTATGATGAAGTTTGTCTAAATAGATTTGCTAAATTCAGGGATGATTTGCTGATTGACACTCAGTTGGGCGCTAGCTATAAAAGAGGATTGATTAGCCTGCGTAAGACTAAGTCGTGCCCCAGTACCCCATTCAGGTCAGTGAAAGACACCCGTTAGCAGTCATGAAGCACAGCCATATTTCGTTGATTCCTTCTCTTCAATCATTTTATCATTCGTAACACACAATCCAGTCTTGAGTATTCTTAGTGTTTTTGTATGGTGATGCATCATGACTTCGTTTCATAAGAACATACGATTCTTAAAGAGAGCTAGTCAAAGTTTCTGTGCATAAAAATTGATGAAAAAGCAGTTTCTCCCCCTTTTTTTCATGCACTTAACCATCAAACCATCGTATTGAGAGGTAGCCTCAACAATGCAACAATATCTATTAACATCATTAGTATTTATTATCATCATTATTATTATTCAATGCCATCATTATAAGGGGAACTTGGCATGGTGATCAGACTACATGTCTACTGAGCGGAAAGTTATTCGTCCGATCGAACACTTTTGCTCGTTTGAGAGAGCCCTCTTTTTGTTCACACAACAGTAGAATGGGTGAAGCTGGCGCATCTCTGGAAGTAGAATGTGAGGAGGACAGGAAGTGACCACCTTACCTCATAAAACCGTAGCTCAGGATGGTACCATTTTGTGAATGTGCTTCTCGAAGCTCATATCGATTAAATAATTCAACTTCACTTTTGCAGTCATTTACCAATGTTTTTGAAATAACTTATTTTCCTATGTTTATGTGCAAATCACCTCCGTTGATGCTTATCACACTTATCATTTCATTCGTTCATTCATTCGTTCATTCTTCCAGTGAATAATCGTTGAATCGCTAAGAATCACGGCAAATCATGGCCAATCACTTCATAAATTGCAAATTGAAATCATCATTACGAAGTTTTGCAAACGACAGTCAATCACTTCATCGCCTCACCCACATCAATCAAATCGACATGTCATAAAGATCCAGTTTGATTTCTTTCTTTCTTGTCACTTCTCTAAATGCACTTCATCACAAAGGTCGTGTTAATTCAAATTAAACTCATCGAATGTTAGGCTGTTAAAAGTCTATTTACATAAATCCAATTAGATTTTCAGTTTAATGCATTCTTTTAAGATTACTTACAAACATAAATCATTCGATTAATCAGGTTCAGTTTATTTGATTTTAAATATTTCGGAAATCATTTTGAAGTTAACAATGATGCCATTTATGAACTTTGAATTTAGAAAATTTTCCTAATAGATTTTGTAAACCATTCTCATTTGTGAAAAATTATCATGAAACTAACTTCAGATTTGTAGAGCTTTTTGAAGTAACTCTTAAGAGAAATGGTTTATTTATGCGGGAGAATTTGGAAGCTTAGTATTGATACTTATATGGAGATATATATTGTTATAACAGTATGGTCAACAGTTAATTTTATTGGTGATATGTTTGTGACAGTTAACTCAATTCTTCTCATATTATGAAGTCTGTCTTTTCGTTGTATCAATTTTTCTGGATTTATTTTACATCGAGATTTTTGTTGATAACCTTGTTGTCCAATCTTCTTGCATGTCTATGACATCCTCCTCCAACATTTATTAGTCATACTATTTAATTCCAATGTTGAAATGTTCTCTAATAAGAGCTGCTAAGGTGATCTATTCAGTCAAAGAAATGTTACATAATGCTTAGGCACTGTCTTCATCTAATGAACTGTTTGAATCATTATTGTTTTGAATTGCCCATTCCTGCGGCTCACCGGAAACGAGTATGCAGAACAAGATTGTCCCTGCGAGGTAAAGGAAGAAAGTGATCCAAAATACCATCTGCCATTGCTCTCTTTTCTGCAATAAAGATTTCTGATATTAGTTGCTGATCATACCACGTTATACTCTACCATATCATATGCCAACATGCTTTTACTTATTGTCGTACAATGTCCTCCCCCAATATTATATCAGGCTTAATAAACCTTGATAGGCCATGTCCTATTTTGCTAGATTGTGCAGAGTGTCCGTAGCTCTCTTGATTTGTTTCACACCTTGCATTATAAATCATATCATCTGAACCTGCGTATAAGACTAGAGGATTTTTAGGCAGAGGCATCCCTCTCTGTCAATTTACTATGTCCCGTAAAGTTTAATCACTATGTCCCATAATGTCAACTTGCTATGTCCCGTGAAGTTTAATCACTATGTCCCATAATGTCAACTTGCTATGTCCCGTGAAGTTTAATCACTATGTCCCATAATGTCAACTTGTTATGTCCCGTAAAGTTTAATCACTATGTCCCATAATGTCAACTTGCTATGTCCCGTGAAGTTAAATTACTATGTTCCGTAATGTCAGATTACCATGTCCTATAATGTCACATTAATATGTCCCGTAATGTCACATCACCCAGAATAGATCGAAGTCGAATTGATAAGAATATTTCAGCATATCAATTCTTGTGACCATGCCACGTCATGCCTAGAAGCACCTTCTTGCGTCTTAGTACGGTATACCTGAGCTGGCTATGTTTCATCTTGCTAATCATATTGCATCATACCGATCATGTTGCATCATACCTATCATATTGCATCATGCCGGTGGCGTCAATCCTATCTATGTTGACTTGGTGTAATGTCACCGCTTTTCGGTTTACACCTACATGGAATCACTGGATCGACTTCATGGAATTTATTCTAAGGAGAGCAAACATTCCATTATATTTAGTTGAAATTGATGCGTACCTTTCCTTCCGTCATGACTCCCACAAGTAATGGGCTGAGGAATCCCGTTATAGTTCCTGCTGTGTTGCTAATGCCCATCACAATGCCAGAGACGCCGGGGGCAATGTCCAGCACATTCACTTCATACCCAGAGTGCATCAGGCCTGACAATGCCACACCCAAGCACATGCTTGCTACTGCCATCTTTGCTGATGAACTGTACCCAGATATCACAATCAGTATAGCTGCACTCATGGCGCCTGACAAACGAAACAGTACAAAGTCTATAGTCATCCCTTGACCGACAAAATTTCATCAATGCAAAAATGGAAACAAAATGCAAAAAGGGAAAAATTGTGTTACGCTAAAGATTTCATCGTCCGACACTCATCAGAGCATCAAAAGTTTGGATAATGCTCGAAATGAGACGGCAATATAATATATATAGATAACAAAAATTTTGCTTAACTTTCTAGACTATATTTGTTGTACAAAGCTTGAATATTGGATCGATAAATAGAAACAGAATTTCGTCAAATTTAAGACCTTCCATGCGACACTCATCTGAGAGCTTATGGATACAAATTTGGAATTTGACTAATTTATTTTGATTGGTAATGGATGGTTTATCATTCCATGGAAACCTGTCATATTTAATACTCGGAGATCTTCCTCTGATTTCTACTAAGCTTGAAATGAAATATGCAGCACCGTCTGCCTTTGAGTTTTGATTGTCGTTTAGGAACAGGAATATTTTTGCAGATTGGAGGAATTCTGAAGTTTCTCACCCACTGCATAGAAAACCCTTCTGACATTGGCAGTGCTCATGTGTCCATTTCGCAGTATATCTGCCAAGACTCCCCCAACAGGGCCAACTATTGCTTTCAATAAGAATGGCAAAGACGCGACAAAACCCATCTGTGAGATCAATCAAGCAATCAATGAATCAATCATCCAATCAATTGATCAATGAAATTTCAAAATAACATGGCATTTTCAGATTCAGTTCTACATGCCTTGTGGTTTTCAAAAATCCATTCAACAAAAATCATATTTTTCAAAATGAAATTTACAATATTTTGTTTCTAATTTTCTTATTCAGCTATATTCGTTACTAGTAACTTCCCTCAATATTTGATATTTTTCGGATTCAACCTTTTTAATTCATTGAAAACAAGCTGACGATTGTTGGCGTGGAAGCTTCGAGCTCTAAACTAAATTCTGTTCTCTTGATCTAAACAGATATAACCACTCTTGTTTCCACCATTGAGTCGCTCTGGGTTGGTGATTTCGTCACTTCTCTTTTTGGACAACTTTGTATACATTTTTATCATCAAAACTTCATTTTATGCCGTTTTCACAATTTTTATCAGTATTTCGTTCACTTCCCTTTTCCCTTCGTTTTATTCTAATCACGTGCTTTGCTCTGACAACATTTGTTAATTGGAGAATGGTAGCTAGTTGCAGAATAACAAAAATTACTTACAGCTTGCACGTTGAAATGCATTATGTCCATAAGGAAAAGGGGTAAGCAGATCAGAATAGTGTAGAGCCCCCAGTCGTTGGCTATGTTCCCTAGGATGACACCCCATACAGGGCCTGATGTCAGCATGGCTTTCCATTGCACTTTGATTGCCTGCAAAAAAGTGAATAATTTGGGAAGACATGACTCATTATTATTGATTATTATTATAATTACTGATTGCTATGGTAGTTTAAGCTATTACAAGTGATTCGTTTTGATTTGTAAGGAGAACATTATGTTGCTGTACTTACCTTCTGAACATCAACTGCTCTCTCAATGTAATTTTGTTCTGCCTTCGATATGCTTGGATGCTTAGCAGGGGAATCGTGTATCAAAAATGCCCACAAAATCCACCACAGGATGCCAGCAATTCCTAAACAAAAAATCATCCCTTCATATTCTTTTTCTACAATTTACCCCATGCTACTTTCTCACTAAATTTTCTGATTACTCTTTTTGCAATTCATGAATTCTTTGATTTGTTAGTTTGTTCATCGATGCTTTGAGTTTGTTTTTTCTTCCATCTCTTCATTCATTCTTCCATTCAATCTTTTATGTACTCGTTCTTTCCTTCGTTTATTCATTCATTCATTATTTCATTCATTCATATATTTACCTTGTTTGTTAGTGCTCCAATGTTACTTTCGGTGAATTTGTGTCATTGCAAGTCAATGTGCAATGTTAAGAAACTTCCTTTAATCATTCTTACCAAAGCAGTAAAAAACGGACGCCCAGCCTCCATCGAATCCATACTTGGTTAAGAGGCCAGTCAGAGGCATGGTTACTATTGTCCCAACATTCATGCCTAAAATTTTGAAATTTTGTGCGTTACATGAAGTATTTAGAGCTAGAAATGAGTGACTTCAACGGAATAGCAAGTTCATAAATAATTTTCATTTTCATGAAATCAATTCGAAATTGACGATGAATTCACCAAGATCATGTTTACCTGCAAGAGCGATTGTAACAAGAATTGTCCTCTCCGACCTCGGGGCCCAGTAACTCCATATTTGATGGTTGCAGGGAAGCATCACACCCTGCGGAGAGATTTCACTAATATTAATTCACATCGTTCAAATTATAGTCTTTGGTCTTGTTGGTCGATCTTGTCGGTAAATTAAATGACTGGTTGATTCAATAATTGATCGAGTGATTGATCGAGTTATTGATCGAGTGATCGATTGGTTGGTTGGTTGATAATTCACCCGAGTATTCATTCATCCATTAATTTATCTATTTGATATGTTCATTTCATCACATATTTTGAATAGACTCTAATCCCCATTCATTCACCCATCCATGTAATCATAAATTTCTTATCATTTTATACACTCTTTTGCATTCCATTCTTTTCTTCACTCTTATATTCTTAAGTCTCTTTTTTCGCTCGTTCATTCAACCATGGGTTCTCCGTTCTGTCGCCCATTTTAACTTAACTTTGATAAACGCGTGGCCTGCAGTAGTTTCGTTCCCTGTGTAATTTCACATTCATTTCTTTTGAATTCGCTGATTCATAGCTAGATTTCATTTCATTTACTCACAAGTGCTAAACCTTCTCCAACTCTCAGTGCAACCAATGCCCAAACACTCGATCTTGCAGCAATTGGCGTGAAAAGTGTTAGAATCGATGCCACTAGTACGCCACCACCATATATCTTAGTTCCTCCAATCTTCATAGCTACGTAGCCACCAGGAATTTGCAGAAACATGTAACCGTAATAGAATGAGCCAAGGACGATCCCTGAATACAAAGAGGCAACCAATTGTCATGCCATTCCATGATAAGTAATAAATCGACTGTTCCCATTATGTTACTTAAATCGAAATGAATTCGCTCGCAGATGTCTATCAAACTATTTCGAGTTAAATTGCCACTTTTGATCACTCAATTCAATCCAGCAAGAAGAGCGATAGAATGGTGACGTAAGCGAGACAGGATGGTCTTTCACCTTCTCTTAGAAAATTTGTATTGCAGAAGTAACAATTCAACAACTGGCCTAAATCTATATATTAGTTTCGTCACTTCATACAGCCATTGCTCTGACATTTTATACTGCGGTAAGTGTGAAGTAGAAAATTTCTTCCACCATGCTGATCTCTCGTTATTCTATTCATTATTATTCCTTTCTATTAGCTGTAAATGAGGACCGAAGTTAGAATGACATCTAATCTTTTATGGTCGCTATTATTATTATCTGCGTCAATGAACATTGTCAGATGCTTATAGTACAATCTCCCCTTTCGATTGTATTCCACTTTAAAAACAAGAACAATTCAGTTTTTGAAATGTAAAGAAGCTTCTAGATTTCTTGAGATCATGAAAACATAATATATTGTTGTCTGAGCACCCTACTAGAAGATTAATCTTCGTGCCAACATCTAATCCATCACATAATTCTTATTTTAGAGGCAGAAAATTCAGCTATTTCTAATTCGCAAGATGGTTAAATTTTGAGATTTAAGAAAGGGCAAACTCCGTTCTGAAAATTGACCTTCCTTTTTTGTGAAAATTTAAACAGTGATCAAAGTTTAGACGCTGCTCGTGTCTTTCGAAACTGATCGAATTACGAGAGAACAATTTTAATTCAGTTCTAATTTTGTTTGTCTTTTAAGGAAGAATATAAGTCGTATTTGGATTAGAATTAGTTTCTACTGAATCAAGAAGCATTTTTTGTGCTTACCTTGCAATCTTGATCCCCAGTCGAAGTCAGGATCCTAATTAAAGAAAAAGTTGAAAGTAGTATTGAAGTGAATTGACTCGTGCGATCCAAACAGAATCTCAGTCTATCAGTCAGTCGATCAGCCAATCAGCCAATGAAGCAGTCAATGAGTAAACGTTTTAATCAATCAGCCAATCAATTAATCAATCCATCAAAAAAGGTTTCTTAGGCTGTATTTTGTCTGAGATTTGGAGGGAGTTATCTTTTTAATAACACGGAATGACTGTTCCAGTTACTGATCTTTGTGATGACGGTGACGGCGATGGTGACGGCGATGGTGACGGAGATGGTGACGGCAATGGTGACGGCGATGGTGAAGGTGGCGGTGACGGCGACGGTGATTGTGACGGCGACGGTGATTGTGACGGTGACGGTGATGGTGATGATGATGATGGTGGTAATAACCATCTTCTGGCGTCTTAGGCTGTCCTTTCAATGAATTTTAACCATTTCTTGAAGATCACATATATTTTTATTGTTTGTTTATAACGCTATTTGAAATGCGAACCTTTTCTACTCGTAATGTTGCTTGTCTAGATTTGAAATGTTGCTTATGGAAGGCTGCTTATGCACTATCGAAGTCAAAGCTCCCTCCCTCACTATATTTGGTGACCATGATGGGACTCGTCTTTGATCCTTTCGGCCTTACAGCGATACAAGCACAGTGAATGCTACAGTTAAGGCTGGCTATCTGGTAGCACTGTATGCTTAATTCCCATGCTCTTTCCCAAAGTGCTGAATGCCATGCAAGGAAGCAGGATGTACAGCTTTTAAATTCTCTGGTGTAGCTTACCCTGAGCCTCGAACTTCGACCTACGGCACAAAAAGCTTTCACTCTGCTATAAGGCTGCGGGTGCGATTATACAAAGACACGGCTAGAGAGATGATGCTCCTCCTCAGTCACGTATGTGGTCCCTAATGATCTGCTGGTGGTTCGATTGAGATTGAACGACTGAATGAGTTGAACATGAAGGATTTCTCACGAAATAACTTTGACTTACTTTGTTCAACCCTCTGAACTCCCATTCTAAAAATATTGCCACACCAGGAAGTGCAAAATAACATTTAGCACCAACCCTAGGCCGTGATACCCCATTCCTCATCAACAGAATCAAATTAATGTCGGTATTTTCATTCATAATTGCAATTTGTTTTTACTTTTTATATACTTATAAGTGCTATCATGGACAACGTATCTTGATTTTTGCACCAGAGTATCTTTCATCACTCCTCATGGAGCATGCGTTCTTTGCACGAACTTGCTTCATAGCTTAGCTAAATTTGCAAGGCTTGACTCTACCTTCCTGATTTTTCTACGTGAAGGATACAGATGATTTTATTTTGCTGCTATTTCTTCTTCTGCCATTTTATTGACTGCCTTAACACAAAATGAACCCATTCACAGTCAAACTGTTTCTCAGCATCGCACTGCATTATTCTGTTGCCTCATTGGCCAAAGTTTTCCCCTTGACACTTGTCCTCTTCATGTGCACTAACAACCATATAGCTTCATCAGTCAATTTTATCAGATAGAAGCATAAGTATTACCTTGATATAGTGCCTGCCGTTCTCAACAACTGGATGTGGTTTGACCATAGCTCCAATTGCCACATTTAAATTCACACGGATCGCGTACATGTTCATAAACCCTGCAAACATCATGATTGCAAGAATGTATCTTTTAGGTACATTAAATAAAGCCGAGTTATCTAATTCATCTTCTGAATCATTCCTTTCACTCTCCGAAAAATTCTCCTTCCCATTCTTAATTCCTCTATTATCTTCATCTTCAAGATTCATAGACTCGATGTTTTTTGCTACGTTTTCTTCACTCTTTCTTCGTTCGTCCGTCTCTTCATCTTCTGGCTTCCAACTCGTCGACTGCTGTTCTACGTCTTTTGTCGCCATCTTTTAATTCACTAACCATTCACCATTGCTTCTTGAACAAATTATTGATTCTGCATGAAATTAAATAACCATTTTACTTGGTAATAAGATATTGCTACTTTCTCAAGCAAAATGCCACATACAGCGTTAAAACAGATTTAAAACGGCCTAAATATTTTGAAAATTCGCCGGTTCATTTCAATTGCTCATTTACAAAGCCGAGATTAATGGGGTATGGAAACTAGTTAGATGTACGTAGGTCAGTGAATGGTTGATGCCAAGCGCACCTCTGGATCGTAAACTACATGCATTTGTGATGTCTCTTTGCTGGTGTATATGACCTTTTGACTGAGATCGGTGATTGAAAGATCGTTCAACTGAAATACCATTTGAATCCACCCAATTTCTCGCTCGGTGATAGTTATCTTGTCTACTTTTTTACAGGGAAATTCTATCAGCAAACTTCGGTTTTGATTTGAAGGAAAATCTCCCTAAGAAATTTTACAAAATTTTGCATCGAGAGGACATGTGAATCATTGTAATTTTCGTTCCTGACGCGTTTTTCTTTCCTTTGAAAACGTCCCATAATTTTCTCTCCATCAGCTCCACTATCTTTTTACTCTCTGATGATAGTCGGTTTAAAATGATTTTGATACGCAACCTTAACCAATTTACTATTTTCCCTTACTGATGATACCTTCCTAAGTTCTTCATTTTCGTTCAATCCAAATGACCATGCTTCCACCGATATCCAACTCCACAGAAACACTTCAGCCTCTCTTCTCTCCCATGATCTGACAGTTACTGAGATATGGGGCAAAGACAACCTAGTTTCGTTCAACCACAGGAAGACGAAACAGGCTGTCATTTCATGTTAACTTGACCAAAACATTCCACCTGTCCTAATGAATGGCGATGAACTGGACACTTCAACTTCTTACCCACAACTTGGTCTTTCTCTATCGTCTAATCTCACTTGGAATACTCACATCCATTCCCTTGCTAAGCATGCCTCTCAAAAGCTCGGTTTCCTCGCCAGAGCCCGCTTGCTTTTCTCATCTTCTCACCTTCCACCTTCTAACTATATACAAGTCCCAAATCCGTCCTTCATTAGAGTACTGCTCCCACGTCTGGGGCGGTGCTCCAAAATCCACTCTCTGTCTTCTTGAAAAAGTTCAGTCCAAAGCCATTCGCCTCATCAAAAATCCTAACCTCACGAAATCTCTCCAACCTTTTTCCCATCGTCGATTAGTTGAAGATCTTTCCATCTTTTATTGATACTTTCACGGGCATTGTTCTCAGAAGATTAGGGATATTATTCCAGTTCCTCTGAGACGTGTCAGGACCACCAGAAGCTCAACTCGTTCACACCGTTTCCAAGTTTCACTGCCTAATCCTCGAACCCTGTCCCACAAATCATTATTCATCCCTAGAACATGCAACTTATGGAACGTCTTGCCTTCCTCTTGCTTTCCTGAATCTTACAATTTGCCATCTTTCAAATCCAAGATCAATAAGCTTGATCTGATCTCTCTCTCCTCTTAGCCTTTAGCTTTCTTCATTCTTCCTTTGTTGAGGCATTGTATAGGCCACCATGGCCTTTCCCCAGCATAACTCACTAAAAGAATGCTAAGTGCTAGCAGTCTTTAGGACATTGTGATATCAATGAAGCGAATGTGAAGGATGGTAAGACAATATCAAGGCTTTGCAAGTTTTTCTAATGACCATAAACAAAGGAACATGAAAAAATTTTTCTGCATTTTTCTTGTAAAATAACTATAATAATATTACTGATATAGTATAAATACAATGATTTTTCTGTGGCAGCATATTTGCCTGATACAATCCTATATACATATATATTTTTATATTCATAATATTCACATATAGGTACAAAGCTCGTCTTTTTTAATTTCGATACGAGTAATTTTTTCTAGGTTTATTCATCATCATCTTCTCTTTTGTTTTCGCCTCTTTTGTTTTCACCCTCTGTTGAATGTTTGCAATCTCTTTTTTGTTTCATTCTTCTGTTTTGGAACCATGTCTTAATTTGCCTTTCAGACAACCCCAAGGTTATCGACAGCTCCATTCTCCTTTCCCTTGTTATGTACTTTTTTGATCTGAATTCTTTGTCCATCTCTAGCAGTTGTCTTCTTGTGAATGACGTCCGCTTTCTTTTCGCCTCAGTGATGCGATATGGCCATCCTAATGGAGCTGACAAAATTTAATGAATTGATCATAAGTAGCCTTCAAGATCTTTTGGAATGATAAATCATTTCGATGTCTTCAATTTTTCTAAAGTTCGTCATTTTGATAGTTTTGTTGTGTTCGGTTTTGAGTTAAGAATTTGGTTAGAAATCTTTTTATCTCTAATTTATTGGAGAATAAACCATCTATGCAATAGAAACATACCTTGAGTCAGGTTCACAGGGTAATGTTGGCTAAAGCTTTTCCATGCACCCTGGTCATGACATGACCAACTGGGATTTTGTTCCACCCAGTATGCTCCTGAAGTTGGCGAGGTGTTTTCATGGTGGAAGATGCTAGGATGTGTGCTGATGGATACATCGTGGGGTGGGCCAATGCCTTGTGGTATTGATGCGCAAGGGAGACACCCACTTACTGCAGGACCCGCAAAGCACCTCGGAGAATGTGGTTGCTGTGCGATGCTTTTGCGTGGCATTCTTTCCTTCGATGTCTGTGAATAGCACGATGAGCCATACATCTGGGCAAGGGCCATGTGACGATATGACTCTCTCTCTAGCAAGGAATTCTCTATTTCCGAGTTATACATTTGAATGTTGTGATTCTTTTCATCAGCAAATCAGACCTGGACCGTATGCAACACTGAAACGCTGTGATCCTCCTTTCTGATGTTCACCATATTTATAGCCCATTCGCAGTGATCAGGTGTTTTTCTGTCTCTTTGTTTTACTTAAGCATTTTACAACTTTTGCTAACTGTAAGCAACACATAGCAGGAATGAACAAAGGAATGCTATAAGGTGCTACAAGGTACGCATAAAGTCATCCTTTCTTCTGTCTTTGTCCGATAAACACACGTGCGTTCTCTTTGCCAATTTTCCATTTCTGCTCATTTTGCTCTCTGATTCTTTCTGATTGCGCATCTGAAAGTTTTCTTGCATCTGTCTTAACTCGTTAAGCCAACAAAACGAAAGTTTTTAAACCATGAAATTTATTTGCTCCATATATTTATTCTTAACGTGTTTGAATGCGAATTTCGTTGTGATGATTAAAAGCCCAATAAACTCAAGTTGACAGAATAAGTTCAAAACAAATCGCTAAGGACAAACTTCTCCTCTCCGACATCAATAAACTATTCCTTGATTATTTTCAGCTTTGATTTTACGCGTTTGTCTCGTGCATTTCAGAACTGAAAGTTGCATAAGGTGTAATCCTGTGTGCCATAGCCAGCTCTCCTCCGTATGCATTCTGATTCCTGATTTTTGTTGTTACGGTCAATCTATGATATTTACTTTCATTCTAAATGGTTTTTATTTCAATGATAACCAATTGCAGAAAATTATTGTGAATTCCGAAGATGTCTTCAAGAACTCCTTACTTACATTGCAAGGAATTCTATCCATTCAGAAAGGGATTTCAAAATAAACGCCATAGCTTTGGTCAAGCCCAGCTCTTCGGAATGAGTACCTTCCCTAAATCTGGATAACCAATTTTTTCTCGCCTATGTTTATACGTGAAATCTCCTGAAAGGAACTTCTCTCGTGTTCCTATCAAATAGTTTGAAAGAGTGCTTAACTTCTCACAAACGTCCCAACACCTCCCAACCGAACCCCACCATTTTAAGAAGGGTTTTGATGCTACTGATTTTTTCCACGAAATTCTTAGGCCCTAGAATTCTCATCCGTCTTTTTTTTGTTTCCTTGATGAGCTCGACACGGCCATCTTTCAGTCTACTATCAATCGTTTTTTTCAAATCTTCTTTGTGATTCCCTTCTGAATTCTTCAGTGCTTCTAATAAAATAGATGTGGCAAAATGTCTGGGGAAGGTAAGGAAAGTAATATGTGAAGAAGGGGAAAAAAGTAACAGAACCAATTTTTATGAATTCAAAGCAGCTGCAAAAACTATCCAAAATGCAGCCATGGAGGAGTTAAATTCTTTCAAAGATTGTTGTTCAAGATTTGAACCGATGTCCAACTTATTTGAAGTGTTTTAAAACTAACGTGCAAATTTTCAGAAAGATGTTGATACCATGTATGGAATAAAGAAAGTAAGGACCATTCTATTGCACTTTTGTTGAAAGTAAAGAATCGTGTATGTTTTCTCATGTTATGAGGCAATTTCTTATTTGCTTAGTCTGTTCCATTGGTAAGTAAGCTGGGTCAGTTGACGGGCTATTCTGCTCGCAGCGTTTCATGTGCAGCTGTATGCATTCAAATACGGTATCATCCAGCTTGTGTTCGGGTCATTCTCCTTGATCAATATCATTATATTGAGGCCGCCTCATTAGATCAAATCTATTCTTCTGAGATCGAAGAGGCAGCACAGCCAATATTATTTCACACCTTTTAGGTACACAAACTTCTGCTCATGTTCCTCTATCTTCTCTGCATCTGCATTGAATCTAACCACGATAAGCAATGAGGCAAAGCGTAAAATCTAGAATGAAATCGCATTTGGTGGTGGATGCAATACGGTTCGCTTGACGCATGGTTGAAATGATCCTGTAAGTTCTCTTTATCAAGTCTGATTCCAGATGAAGCAAGAATGCACCTGGTTTCAATATTCAAACAGAAAGGTGTGGGGTAGGGCGCGTGCAGTTGTGTTAATGGTGTTTGCAAAGATTTGCACCAACGAGAGAAAAAGGACTACCATTTCATATCAATTAAAGCTTGTTTATCTTTATGTTTGAGGTGATGCCAGAATTAACGAGTCAAATGTGTGAACCCAATTACTCCACCGACTGCAACTATAGATCAGCCATCGGTCAATTATTATCATTGATTAATCACAGAGTATGAGACGGATTCTATCAATCAGAGATCAAATGATCGTGGATGTCTACGTGATTGTTTGATTGTTTCTGCTGGTCGTTATTCTTTTACGATCATATCAAGAAAGTTGATCCTATCTCATTAATAAAATGTTTGATTGTCGTCAAAATTAGTGTTATAGTCTCCAATTTTTTTAAGGTTTTGTGAATCAATTTTTCAAACTCACTGGTAAAGATTTAAGCAATATCCCAATTAATTCATGCATGAACTAATTAATTCCAATAAATTTTTCATGAATGAAACGAGAAGATAACTGCACAGATAAACTCTTCATTATAGTAACTGGCTCCGCGAGGAGAGCTAATTGAAACATAATTTATCCCGTTCGTCTCAATACATCAAAACGCCCATTGATTAAAAAGCAAGGAGTAAGTTTTAATTTTGTCAATAAGTAAAGAGGTTAAGCAACTTTGCAGGCTTTTGGCACAGAAATGGCTGGCATCAAGGCGAAATCTCCCCGTTAGGTTGCGATGGTGTCTTGTGTTTGCTTTGAGATAAAAGATCGCTTGACTAAGACAAAAGATTGAAGAGGATAAATTGTGAGAGAGTGGAGGATTGAGGTATGGAATGAAAGAAACTTTATCAACGAACCTTGATAAAATGATTGAATAATTAATTGAGTTTGAAATTGAATGAGAAAGATCAAAACTCCAAAAGTTCATGTTTCCACCAGCCAATGCGCACGCATATCAAAACCTTTGAAGGAGCCACGTTAAAAAAATTGCAAATGGCTGCCGCTGCAAAATAGTTATGCGATGTCCAGTTTAGTCCAATATGATGTCCAATTTGCTTTGATGTCATGCATCGATTTGATGTCGCTGTCAAATAGATTAAATAACTTTTGAACGATTCCTAAATCAATGGTGGGGTTCTTGGAGTGGAAGGCCCTCTATGAACATCTCTTATGCGTCTTAACAGTGGATGGTCGAAGGAATGTTGGCAAAGCTGTGTCGTAGCCTTAGGCCTGTGCCACTTTGTTATTTCATTATACTTGGTGCAGCTGATAGCTTCCATTGAGAATGGAGTTGATGCACTGGAAAAAGGGAATAAACAGAGAGAATTTTTATGGACTAAGAAGAACGAAAGCTGGAATGAGTTGCAGACAGATAATGGAAAACAAATTGAAAAGAATAAAAAGAAGAACATTATTCACAATGAGCACATCAGATGGAAATGGAAAAATAGAACCAATAAAAGAATTAGAAAAGAGTATAAATTTAATTCAACTAACCAGAACATTGAATCAGATAGTGCGGCAGTCCCCTTCACAGAAAAACGAGAAATGGAGCTGATGAAGTTTGTAAATAGTGGGGAAGATAGAAATGAACAGATTAAAATAACAGATTATAGTATAAATAATAATGGAAAAATTT
The DNA here is from genome assembly GCA_964026355.1 of Pseudorhiza aurosa. NCBI lineage: Eukaryota > Metazoa > Cnidaria > Scyphozoa > Rhizostomeae > Lychnorhizidae > Pseudorhiza > Pseudorhiza aurosa. The sequence continues at coordinate 9,508,951 of OZ032125.1, forward strand.
TATCGCATTCATGGGCAATAAAGCTCCCCATGAATAGTTATTCTAATTTGGATGAAGAACTTTTGCATAGCACTGCAGATCGTCTAGCAGTCGAACATGGTCTTATAAATTTTGGTCCCATAGGAGGCCTTAAAGGGCACTATTATTTTGTACATAGAAATTTTTTTCATGATCTAGAAACAGATCATAGCAATGATTCAATGAAAGGTAATGTAACTAAATTTTTAAAGAGCCATCCAGAGATAGAATGGGTACAACATGAGCCAATACAAATTCGCAAGAAAAGAGCTCTTGAATTTAAAGATCAGTTTTTTCCATCACAATGGCATTTGGTAAGACAGCTAAATTGATATTAATTTTTTGCATCTTTCCTAGTGTTTTCTACTGATTAGCCCTGGTGGGCAATGTTGACTGCTTTGTTCCAGTTTCAGCTGGTTTCCTTGTCCTCCTCACAGACAATATTTTTTCATTGTGAACCAGGCAGGATTAGATTATGAGTTTCACAACAAAGCCATTACTTAATGGCATCAGCAGTAGTTGCAGTAAATATATCACTTATTTTGTCACAAAATTGTTAATTTTTTGTATCAAGAATCATGTGAGTTTTCCCTTATGAACCAAAAGAATGACAGCACCAGTGGAGTAATTAACAGTCAATTTTCAAATGTGTTTAGGTCAATTTAAAGTTTGTCAACCATGATATTAATGTTACTGGCGTATGGGAACACAACATTACTGGAAGAGGAATAGTTGTCTCAGTCATTGATGATGGTGAGTTTCTCCCTTGTCTCTTTGACTTTTTTTTCTGTCACAAACATCATCGTAATCATCATAGCCTTATCACGAACATCCAATTTCCCATATCCTCAGTCCATCTCATCAAAGTTAGTATCTTCTCTTCACTCCACTCTAACATTATCTAGTTGTTTAGAATCTTTGCCTTTAGTAAGATTTAATAAGAATCATGCCTTCATTGAGTCTTTCCCTCAAATGTGCTTTGGGGGAAAGTGGTTGCAGAATTGGTTACGAGCCGACAAAAATGAGTCAAGATCACTTTTGGCGCTCGATATCCAGGGACATTAACATGGAGGTTTCTGCATTGTCCCCATAAGGAACATATGGGAGTGAGTTATGATTTTTTTGATAGCTGAGTTGCCTTCACCTTCTCCATCAATCTATTTTCTAGGTGTTGAATGGACCAACCCTGACATCCTTGATAATTATGTGAGTATCTGTCATTATGAGACATCCTTTGAATAAAGTTTGTACTGGAAATTGCAAATCAGGTTTTTTTTCTTTTTTTACTGGGTTACGTTGAGGAAAGGCTATGGTGGCCTATACAAAACCCCAACAAAGCACAACAAGGTATCTGAAATAATGTTTTCCTTCACACTTGCAGTGGAAAAAAATTAGCCACATCTTACAATGAGTTCCACAAGGTGTCAATTATTTACTTTATTTATGTTCCGTTCAATTCAATTAGTCCCCAGATGGTAGTTGGGATTTGAATTCAAATGATGCCGATCCAATGCCAAGGGTGGATGAAGCAGGTCTGAACCACCATGGAACCAGGTGAGACTCCACGTAATGATACCCACTAAATGCCTCATCTTGTCATCTGCTCAAAAAGCTATCAAATTCACACACTAGGAGATAAAATCAGAATAAGAAAAAGTATCCATTAAATGTGAACATGAAAACGTTAAAAGATACTCTAAAGCTCTGTGTTCTTAAAACCTTTGATGCATACATCAAGATGATCACATTATATTATTTATTTGAAGTGATCCCTTAGTGTAATGACTGAAGTGCGCAAACTCATGACTCATGACTCATAAATTTCTCAGTCAGAAATCAGAACCCTGTTGCTGGTTTCTGTTGAACCGAAACAGTGCATGCCAAGTAGTTACATAGTATGCAAAAAACAAGCTGGCCTTACCGAGTTCGCTATGAAAGTTCTCTGAAAACATCCAAAGAGCAGTTGAACACTGTACTTGGCTTTTCTTTGTATTTTGGTAATTTTTTTGTTTCTCAAAGGTGTGCTGGTGAGATTGCTGCCGTTGCAAATGAATATTGTGCTGTAGGAGTAGCATATGAAGCCAGGGTTTCAGGTGACTCTTACTGATACAAAAGAAATCATCAAACAAAATTTATTTTATTCATATGGTCACAGTTTACCCTTGTCATGTTTTTGGAGCATTAAATTGTCTTGATTTCTAGGAATACGAATACTTGATGGACCAATGACAGACAGCTTGGAAGCAATGGCATTTAATACAAAAATGGAAGTAAATGATGTATATAGTTGCAGGTAAGCTGTTGCAATCATTTGAAAAATCTGCCCTTTGATTCATGTAATTTCTTTAATAATGCAGTTTTCATTTTTTTATCACATAAAATTCATTCATTAATCTTGCTTACCAGGTCAAGGCGGTCACTAAATCTTTCTCAAATCTTTGTCTCCATTCTACTCTTAAATCCCTCAACCTATCATAAAATTTGCAAAGTATTAAAAAATCCTTTAAATTAATAATTGTAAACATGTAATGAAACTACAAAGAGATAGCCAACAGAACTGTGCAATATTTCAATTTGATTCTGGTGAAAAATGCTTTGAATAACACTATTCAAAATGTATGAAAAATCCTTCAATTGTAGTTGGGGACCAGATGACAATGGCAAAACAGTTGATGGCCCTCATCGATTGGCTCAGGTGAACTGGCTTTTCTTACTCCAATTTTTGCAATCATTTTTGCACCTTGATTACTACAGCTATCTTCCATTTATTTTCATGCCACCGTAGCAACACCATCTTGCTCATAGCCTTGATTTTTCTATTTTTTAAGGCTGCCCTCGCACATGGCGTTATGGCTGGGAGAAAAGGATATGGTAGCATATATGTAGTTGCCTCAGGCAATGGAGGCCACTTCAAAGATAACTGCAACTTTGATGGCTATGCCAATTCTATTTTTACTGTTACAGTTGGTATGATCCATTGGTTTATCCATTGCTTTAAGTAATGTCGAATTATCACATCAATAATGAGGGAAGCCATGGTCTTTGGCTTGGCTTAGTGGTTAGAGCATATTTTTAGACCGATTGAAAGTCCTGGGTTAGAGCCACACTCCTTCCTCTTTCTGGATACCCTGTCTGTCAAAATATCAGTGCATATGTACCTGGTGAAAAGCAGGGAGTAACGTATGCAAGGAAGGAAGAAATCCTTCGTTACATGGATGATGCCGTGGCTGAGGATGATGCCTCTTTCGTAAGGTGCTCCCTGTCGCTCATATCAAGTATGGGACTCGTCTTAATTGTACTTCATACATGCATCTATCACCGGTACCATCAGCTCACAGGATTGAACCCGAAATATGTTGAAGTCATTCATGCTTCGCGCGATTATTCATCGATCTTATTGAATCGTTACTCTTACAAGAAAGGGCGGCAGCATTTAAATTTGCTAGAAAATATGTCGGTTTTTTTAATTCCTCCCTCGATTGTTCCATTACTATGGGTTGATGTTTTCTCATGTTTTCCCATAACTATATGAATATATTTGCAGCCTACTGGGCGTGGCCCGACAGCAAGTAGTTGGAGATAACTTGAGATCGCTTTTAACTGCCTCCTCGCACGGGCTTTAAGTCAAATGTGTTTCCTGTTCCATTGGACATAGCCTAAAGTCCTTGATTATAACATTCTTGAATATTCATCAGTGTTTGTGTTTCGGTGTTCGTTTGAAAGTGCTTCCATGTTAAGTCTTAATTTTGCTGTCTTTATCAGGAGCAGTTGATGAGCTAGGCCAAATGCCGTACTATGCAGAGCATTGTGCTGCTATGTTGGCTGTGACATACAGCAGTGGACAAGGACACCAAAGGAACATCGTAAGACAATTTTCATTCTTGATGTCTCACGTTGAATTCAGCACTGTTCATTTATAGCGGTCACCCAGACTGCTACGTCATAACTTAATGATGATGATTGCATTTTTTATCATTCTAAAGATTAAAGTTGCAAGTTAGAGTGACTTATTTTTGACTTTTTCAATTTCTTTAAATGTGACAGGTCACTACAGACTGGCGTTTAGGTACAGGCACCGGATGCACTGATCGGCATACTGGTACGAGTGCTGCTGCTCCTCTTGCTGCTGGTATTATTGCATTGATGCTGCAAGTAAGGTATGCATTCATTCCAGTGCATTTGACTTTGTGCACAATCGTAGGAAGTTTCTCGATTTGGATACATTATCTTTTCACTTGGAGTATTTCCTCGGGATTTCATTTCGTTCCGTTTGATTCAATTAAAAGGACCTCATTTCATGTTTTGAAATATTCACCAAGTTTTTGTAGACTCTATTAAAACAGCGCCTTTCGCGTGAATGGCTTAGCCCTAATCCATGTCTGCAGATATATCTCCAGTTGATGAACGACTTTCATCATTCTTTGTTTTTACAGAAAATGTTTAACTTGGCGAGACATTCAACATATTATTGTTTATACTGCTGTTAAGGTAAAATGCAATCATCTACTTTATCACCTTATTCAATTTAATCGTTTGATTTCCTCTTCATTCTGCCTGCTTGTATTAATATTTCATTTTGCTGTTAATCGTTCTGAAGACAGGCCTTTTTTTCATTTCAAGTATTTGAATAACAAAAATCTTATCAGAAAGTTTCCATTGAAGTAAGATCTCGCAATCAAACCGCCTCCTAATTCATTTTCTATTTTAATAGTTCGTATCTGCGAAGATTAACGTGACGTAGCCAATTCCAGTCTATATGAAATATGGCATTAATATAGGCATCCTTTGTTCTGACGATCTTATGGTGGTGTGGCCGAGTGGTTAAGGCGCAGTGTTTCGAATCACACGAGGTCTACTCGCATGGGTTCGAATCCCGTCGTTGGAATCACTAACCACAAGCCAACAGTCTACTCAGCTGTCCATCCTTCCGAGGTCGGTAAATGAGTACTCAGAAGTAACTCTGAGGGCACAAGCACTGGACACACATTGATAACAGCTAATCTAAACCTGAAGTGTTTCATCCAGTATAAAGATTCGAAATTGATTGATTTTTCAATATTTTTTTTTTGATATATCGTAGATTATTTTTATTCTGCGTCTTTTAATGCCTGTTCAGTTTCCTTTTCTAGATTTCTTTCATTTTCGGTGACTTTCACCACCAAAACGTATTTCGCATCTCTTCTTGTCAGGCTTTCAGCCACGTCTTGCTCTTGCCCAACTCTGAACTCAGCCTCTTTCTTATTCTAACCCCAAGCATGCGTCCCCTACGGAATCTTCCTATCCCCTTCTAGGATTCTGTTGAGCGGCTGCATGGGTTGTCGACCCCTGCCCTTGTTCCCTAACCCTGCATCAATAGTTTTCCCAGTATTATCGATTTAATTAAAGTAGGCAAACTTACAATAGCTGCAACAAGTCCTAATCTATAAGTATATATCTATAAAGGGCCCACGTGATCCTGAACACGTTGGCGATTGAAGTGATCATAGTTATGATTACGGTATGATGAAGATGTGGTTTCAATGATTTGATTTTAGGTTCCAATTGATAAAGAGGAATGGCATGGCAATGGAGCAGGGTTTTCTCATAGTCATAAACACGGATTTGGCTTGCTTAACTCCTGGAAACTTGTAACAACTGCAAAGGTATATGACTTAGTATTCTCTTGCAAATTTTTTGAACGTAATGAATTGATGTGTTGATCCACCATGAGAACGGTGTGACATTGAAGGTGTTCAATGCGATGAAGGTCTGCCTTTGCTGTACAGCAAAATGCTCCCTGAATCGAAAATTATCAAAACGATGTTGAAAGGACCCTGCGAAATAAAAACTAAGCCTGAATAGCAGCACTTGAATGAAGAAGTTTTCTTGCCATGGCTATTGCTATCCTTATAAATATGGAAACAGGACTTTGATTTATAACAGCTTTTAGCGGACCAAGTTATCCTGTATAAGCATAGATTATTGTTACCATTATTATTATGATTGACGATTTCCTCACAATTTCAAATTGTATCAAACGGTTTTTCTCGTTTCAGATGTGGGAAAGTGTTCCTTTTATGACGTCATGGAGCTCTCCCGTCTTGAAGGTTTTCAAAGAAATTCCCATTGCAGGGCAGTTATCTGAAGCTTTTGTAGGTATGTAAACAAAATGTTGATATTATTTCGGTCAGTGTTAGTACAGGAGACGCATAACATGGAAGGTAGGAGCGATTAATCTTGAAAATTCACAGAAGATGTGTAATTTGATGGAGAGAAGGAGACAAACTGCACCGCCATCATGATTCCCAAATTATCGGATATGGTCAGGGGTCGACCCTTACCCTCCTCATTTCTTTGATGATTAATTTGGTTTGCCATTTCTTGCAACTAAAATAGAAATATGTCCATAGATATTATAATCAAAATGAATATTGAATAGAGAATATTGTTTTTCTTCTATACATTCCTTTCCGTCTTTGTATTGTCTCTTCTACTACACAACTCAGCTTTATTAATATTCCGTAAGCTCTAATTTTGTCACACATTTTCCAAGTTTCACTACCTAATCCAGAAGCTCTATGTCACAAATGATAATCGCTTCCCAAGAACTTACAATTTATGGAACGTCTTGCCTTCTTCTTCCTTTCCAGAACTTACAACTTGTTTTCTTTGACATCTAAAATCGATAATCTTGATCTAATCTCCCTCTTCTGTTAGCCTTTTCTTTTTCCCTTTGTTGGTGCTTTGCTATGGGCCACAAATCCTTTCCCTAACTTAACAAACTAAAGAAGACTAGTTTATTGCTTGCTGCTTTTATTATCTTATTCCATTCTATATTTTAACTTTCCCATCCGTGCAAATTATCTAGACGTTCAAGTAGTCTGCTGGCTTTCTTTTTATGCCTTCGTGAATCCATTTGCGAATACTTTACCGAGCTCAATTTTCTCAATCACAGTGGAAAGCGACATGGCTCATGACGTCATTACATTAGAACACGTCACAGTGACTGTGAGTTTCATTTTCATCTATCCACCTTTTCTTCTTTGATTGATTTGCTACTTTACGTATTCATGTTTAAAATTCTAATCATCACGAGCTCTGTTCTGAAAACTATAAATGTTTGCATATTTTGGAATTATTCTTTTTCTCACTCGCTATCTCTTTATAACATTGTTTGTTTTTATATATTATTTCTATTTATATTTCATAGGTGAATTTGAATCATCCTTGTCGTGGTGATGTTGTGGTCAATTTGGTGTCACCTTCTGGAACAGTTTCTAAACTAGCAACGCCTCGAAAATACGACAGGTAAATATCAATTTCACTTTTTTTCCTTCCATTTCATTGTGATTTGGAATATTTAGTGACACTTTACTCAACAAACTGATCAAAAAAATTCTCTTCTTTTATGGAAACTTAAAAAACTAGCTAACAGCTCAAGATAAGATATAAAAAATCCTATTAAGAAATAAAAATATTTGGAATAGAAAAATCAAGTAAACTTAAGATAAGATTCTTAGATTAGTTCAGGGAAGAGGACACATTTGCCTCGTCCTAGATGCAGTTCTTCAGTCATTGCTCCTCTGAATGGAAATTGAAAGGGATTCTTGAAAGGGATTCTTGAAAGGGATTCTTGCCCATTTGGCAATAAATGTGAATGTAATGATTTATTGAAATGGTTTCAAGTGAGACGGCTGCTACCTTCCTTCATCATACTCAAAGTCGGTTTCTCATGTTAAAAATAAAATAAAATTTCAAATATTGCTTGTCTGTTTCATTCTTGTTTCATTCGAGAAGAAGATGCATCAGCTGATAGCATGATCTGCATTCTCATATTTACTGCTTTCGCTTTAGGTCTGCCGATGGATTCGTGGATTGGACATTTTCGTCTGTCAGATATTGGGGTGAAAGGCCGCAAGGAACTTGGAAAATAATTGTCAAAGACGAAGGTTTTTTGTTTATAAATGATTTAAAGTGATTATTGATGATTTTTAACGATTATAAATGGCCATTGACAGTTTTTCACTTGCGCTGGTAGCTCCTTTGGACCATTCCCTAAGGATTTCATGTTTCCGGGCTCGATACCAGTCTTCACCATGGCAGCTTTCGAGTAGCAGAGTTTAGGTAACCTAACCTGGTGATGGGAACTGTACGTAACTTGGGCGATCCATCTTTGCAGCAAAGAATTTTCTGGTCTTAACCAAGCGATGGACGCCAACATTAGGCCAATTCGAAAGATTCACTGCTTTTTGATTCTTATATTAAATGTTGATGTTGATTATGGTTTTCCTACCGGTATGTTTTGTTGTCCAATCATTGAATAAAAAATTATACACGCCTGTATGTTTTTCTCCATGTTATCGATAATGCCTTGTTTTTTGCAGCGAATCAATCAAAACGAGGCCGGTTAAAAAGCTGGCGACTTACATTTTATGGTTCAGCAACGACCCCACGAGAAATTCAACAGAGAAGAAGGTAAACAGATGTTAAAATCAGTTTTGGATCAAAATTAAAATGGTAATCTCTACCCAAGGTGAACCATTGTATGAAGTACTCAACTAGCTGTCTACGGCTGATCCTTCATGGCTGTCGCCTCCTTTACTATATTCCTCCAAGAAGCTCTGTGTCACAAAGCATTCATTTGGAATCTATGGAATGTCTTACCCCCTCGTCCTTTCCAAAATCCTGCAGCTCTCAAATCCGAAATGAACAAACTTGTCGTCTCATCTCCCCCTCCTCTTAGCCTTCTTGTTCTTCTTTTGTTGGTGCTTTGCTCTAGACCACCAGAGTCTTTCCCTAGCATATACTAAAAAGTAATAGTTCATTTGCTTGCTATTATGGTCTTGTACTAACTTATACCATTCTATCGCTTCTTCCGTTCTTCTGTACCATACTATCCGTCTTTCAATTTTTTTATGGTTTAATCTGCGAATTATTCATTCTAATCACCAGGTTGGTTAAAGAGGTGTCAAGTGGTAAATATTTTTCAGAGCAAGGACCACCATGTCAACCACCACCATCTCCATTGAACGAAAGAATCTCAGTATCGTCAAGATTTCTCAAAGTGAGTTTCATTCTCACTTCTACTCGCGCCAAGCTAACAAATTTGTTTTCATCATTTACTTATTTACTCGCTTCACTTACTGAGGCCTCCTTACTTACCGAGGCCTACTTACTTGCTTTACTCACTTACTTTCTAATTTGGTCACTTTTTCACTTACTTTGCTTACATATTCACTTGATTACTTTCTTGTTTATTCATTCACTTTACTTGCTACCGTGATCCTCCAGGGAAAGGTCGGCCATATCCCTTGCTCTCTTCCTCGTCAATCTTTCCCCCCTCTTCAACCCATTCTCACCTATTTAATCGAATTCAATGATCTATTTGAAATATCTTAGTTAGAGATTCATTCAAAATACGGATCGCAGAGTAAAATAAAAAGTTTCAAGTTCTTTTCTTCGTTAAGTTGCTTTGGAATATCTGTCTATTTTTTTTCTTGTGCGTTTTTCTGAGGCTTATTCAATGAATTTAAATGCCATGGTACCTCAGTGGTTGAGATCCTTTGCATTTGCTTAGAGGAAGGAGAGCTGTTATCTCTCTGTTATCACAGGCGTAGGATCCTGGGGCATGGCAACATCAAAAGGGAGGACCAATGCACTTCTGGATAAGCATAGCTTCTCAATGTCCTAAAATCTACCTTATGATTCATGAATCATAGAAATCTTAATGTGGCGTCACATTACGAGAAAGGGCCAGGGCACTGCTCGATAAGCATAGCCTATCATCGTCCTAAAAGTTCGACCTTTCGATGTTCGGTAGAATTCATAAGAATGAACTTTTCATTCCGTTCTAGGTCTTGTTACTTCTCAGTGGTTTCTTCTCTTTGGTTTGCACATACTTCCTTTTGGAAACAGTTTTCACCAGCAATGGAAATTTCCGCACAATTGATTTGAACGAATCTGATATTCACGCTGCGGCTGCTGCAGATGGTTTCGATATAAAAAATTTCCTACCCAAGGAATTGACAGCTCACGATCAAGTCAGGCTCAAGTTAGTCTTACTTTCTTCCTTTTTGACCCCTCCGTTTCGATCCCATTGTATTCCTTTTGCTGTTCGTAATGATTTCAACAAGTTTATAGCTGATAAATTGCAAATTTAGATTGAGAAGGCAATTCTCCCTATGGTTTGGTCCAGATTTTTATGATAAGTTCTGTAAGGTGGATGCACTTATGGTATTTCTTGCAGCTCAATTCTGGTTGGCTAAATTAATTCAATCTCTCGCTCCCCTCTGATCCCTGTGTTTGGTAAATCGGTGCACTTGTGTAACAGATCTATTGCCACTCTCAGATGCCGTCCCTCTTCTAGAAGGGTTTTCCCCTTTTTTTTCGCCTGTGCATCATCCGATTACACTGCCGCATTGATAAACCTGTCGTTGGCACCTGGAAAGATGGCTGAATACACCGAGTTTACGTTTCATCAGTTCTTTGATCTGTCGTTCTTTCTTTTCAGTATTCTGTTAGAAGGTGGTGGATCGAAGCCGCCAGTAAAGGCGATCCAAGGGGCAAATCCGAATGCTGTTGAATCCGTGGCAAGGCCTAAATCCGTTTCAATCGTGCTAACCCCAGATGAAATAGCGGAAACAAAGGAGTTTGAAGAGAGATTGAGACGAGCCCTAGAGCAAAGCAGAATGCTGCAGGCTCAACAGATTAGTCAAATAAAGAATATCGAAAATGAAATCGCAAGCGTTAAAGATGATGGTTTTGAGTTTTTTCATTCGGGGGCAGAAAAGTCAAGAAAAGGCAAGAAGCCTCGAAAATTAAAAGGGATTCTAAAAAAACCAAAACAGTGAGTCGATGGATTTTCAACTTGATTTCATTTCATGATCCTTTGTCATTTTTCAGTCGTTATTTTAGTCTGTTGAGCAGGATGGATAGATTACATCGCTTCAGTGCAAGGTTAATGCAACGAAAACCGTTAGGATAAATTCTGTTGCCCACTTTATTTGTCCATCCTACACAAATGTCTGCTGTAAAAAGATGCGTGTTTACATTCTTAAAACAGGTCGCGTCAACTTATCTTAAAGATACAGTTATCATGATTTGTCACCATGGTGGTAATTTTCCGCCATATTAGTTATTGATGATGCAATCAAATCACTCTGTGGTGACTTTTTTATCCAAAATAACCGTTTGGTTTCAGTAGATTCTATGTATTTTTGTGTTGATGGATAATAAAGAGTTGTTAATTTACTTTGAAGGTTGAAAGAATAGAACTACTGGCCCCAGTAATCCCAACCATATTTACGTCTCACAATTTGTATGCAATTTCAAACTGACGAAAAGACCATCGCATGCGAATGACTGGAAACAGCAAATATTGATGGTTGCTGGATTCATCGCCTTTATTTTACATGTGATGATTTTAATGTTTATACAATCTTCTGAACAAATATAAACCAGACTTAAATTCTTCTATCTCTTTCCTTTTCAATTGTTATTTCTCAATTGGTTCGCTTTTCGTTCGATTTTTCTCGCGAATGTCTCAAACGATGGTATAATTTTAGCCATTGATGCATGAATGCACATTTGATGTGGGCCTTATTGTCTTTAGGTAAGGCTGTAGACTTGGCATCCTCACCAAGACTTGACCCGATGTTCTAAATAGTTTGGATACTAGGTGCAAGCCCAAGTGGTTAAAGATGAGAATCTCGCTTGCTCTATCTAAGCATGTCAAGTAGAAACATTCTAGTGGCTCTCGTTGTGCAAAGATTGAGCAGTGATAAGCTGATTGAGGGTTGAGAGCAAGAGCGCAGACGCCCTCCCCCAGGGTGCAGTGCTAGGATGCAGTGCCAGGATGCAGTAATCGCACCCAAAATTGTGATTCAGGTTAAGAACAGATTAGCAATGCCAGTGGAAGTCGATTCATGCAAAATGTTGACCACGAATGTCGTCATGGGATATCATTAGCATAACTGTTTCGTCATAAAAATGTCAATCTTTAAAAATTTGCAATCGATTTCAGAGTAGCAAAATGGCCGCAGGAGGAAGTTCTCTAGGTCAGTTTTTTAGTGAGTTATGTTGAGGAAAGTCCATGGTAGCCCTTACAAAGCCCCAACAAGGGTTATATACCACGTGGCATATTCAACCCGAAGTTAGCAGCAATCACGCACATTACTTTGACCTTTATGGATTTATGAAATGCGCTCTCGTTGCGTTCTTCAGCAATAATGTTTTTATTGTGAATGTGAAGGATCCGGACTGATACGCCCTGCGCTTAAGTTCGCACACATTAAGCAACTCCTCTGGCAGCAGGTGCACAAAGAGGTCATCCAGCCAGCCTGGACGACAGCAAGGAAAATGGTCAGGTTGGATGTAAATGAGACGAGAATGCTCAGATGGACGGGGGGAACGCAAACCATCTGATAAGAAGAGTGAGTGAAATGGAGGTGACATGAGATGGGAAAGACCATCAGAGGCCTGGGGAAGCTACTTCAACGGAGACATGACGAGCTTATTTATGCGTTGAACCAAGGATGGCTCGGGACCACGTGTTATGTGGGAGAAAATTTTTATCAAGGGCCGCAGGATAAATGGGAGAAGCTGCGGCAGGAGAAATCACTTAAACATCGTACTACTTCGATGTAAGGAGCATTTACACCCGGTCATTATGATTATCATCATTCATCATCATGTAGCCCCGTCAATCAAAAATAGATTGATTTTCAGGGGGCAATGATAAAAAATTTCCAATATTTTAAGTCTAAAATATAATTGCTACATGTACTGAAAACATCTACAAATAGTAGAAGTATTAGAAAAGATAATAATTTTTTAGAGAGAAGCTTTGGAAAAGCCATGGTGGCCTATACAAAGCCCCAACAAAGGAAGAAAGAAGGGGAAGGTTAAGAGGAGAGGGAGATGAGATCAAGTTTATTCATCTTAGATTTGAAATATGGCAAGTTTAAGATTCAGAAAAGCAAGAAGAAGGCAAGAGGTTCCATAAATTGCACGTTCTTGGGATGAATGATGTGGGATAAAGTTCGTGCAGCAGGCAGTGAAACTTGGAAAGGGTGTGAATGAGTTGAGCTTCTAGTGGTTCTGACACGCCTCAGAGACACTGGAATAATCTCCCTGATTTACTGAGAACAATGCCCGTGAAAGTAACTGTAGAAGATGGAAAGATCTCCAACTAAACGACGACGAGAAAGAGGTTGGAGCGATTTGGTGAGGTTAGGATTTGTGATGATTGAATGGCTCTGGAATGGACTTTGTCAAGGAGAAAGAGAATGAATTTTGGAGCGCTATCCCAGATGTGGGAGCAGTACTCTAAAGAAGGACGGATTTGGCACTTGTATATAGTTAGAAGGTGGAAGTTACTTTGTTACATGGGATATGGACGCTTTGGGAAGCATCCGGTGCAATGGACCTCCTGCGCAACGCCCCATGCGCAGTGGTTCAACAAAAGAGACGAATATCTTCCTATGTATCGGATTGCAGGTGGGAAGCGAACGTTATAAGAAACAACCAGTTACCAACAAGCCTAGTTGATTTGAGCTCCGTTCTGTTTCAAGTCATTCGACATCAGATTCCCCAAGATTTGCCTGATTGCAGATGACAAAAGTTTTTACTTCGAATTAATTTTGAACTAATTCAACCACCCGGAAGAAGTTATTTGTAGAAGGCCGCTACAAGTCAACCAATTGTTTTCTGAATGGAGGAGAGACTGTTGATCGTTGTTCTTTTCCTTACTTGTGGTGAGTTCATATGTTTCTGAAGCGATGCAAAGATGAAATATGATTTGACGCTCTTAACCCTTAAAAGGAAACAGATCGATCTCAGTTCGTTGCTTAGAATAACAGGAAGGCGGAGCTCTCTGAAACCCACCACAAGTGAAAACTGACCACGCGATCAAAGTTCCATGGGATTTTCTGAAAAAGCGTTATAAGTATACGTATTTATAAGTTTAAAATCCATATAAAGAAGGGATAAAAATTGTAGAAGATTTCATTTGTCTCTACGAATTTCATACCATTTTTATTACTGTGCTCGCTCTTTTTGCACTTCGAAGCCAAAACGCAAATCCTTGAGTAAACAATAGCTGAATCTGACAGTTAAAAATCCGACAGTTAAAAAAGATGGGCTAGACCTCCCCACAGTTGTTTGGAACAAGGGGGTTTCGTGCGACCAATTCTCATTGCATCCTCCAAGGAATTAGAACCCTGGACTTTGAGTTAATATCGTACTATTTGCCTTTCATTACATCATTATTAAGTCTTGCCTTCTTGCTTTCCTGATTCCTACAACTTGCCATCTTTCAAATCTAATGTAGATAAACTTGATCTTATCTCTCTATCTTAGCTGCTCGCTTTCTTCTTTCTTCCTTTGTTGGGGCTTTATATAGGTCACCATGGCCTTTCCTCAACATAACCCACAAAAAAAAAGAAAAAAAAAATCATTATTACATTTGCTAGTCACCGTGTCACCTTATCAAGCTCTATCTAGCTAAAAATTGATTATGATGTTAGCCAAAGCTGTTGGCTCTAACCCAAAGTACAATCTGTATTCATTTGGTCTGCTGACTCCCCCCTCCCCCAATCAACACCTCAAGTCAGACCTACAAGCTCAGACACTGCTAAGAACTCCCTTTAATGACATATTTTTTATCAGTCAGTATAGCCGTGGTATTTTCAATTAAAACACTTTGAATTATGATAAGGCATTTTCCTTTACCCTTTCAATCCCAAATATGTTATCCTTTCCTTTGCTCCTTTGCCTGTGTACCCCCTTCTACTTAAGCTTGTTTCCCTTGAGCTGCCCCGTGTTTTACCCCCAGTCCTTGACGTTTTGAGCCCTCAAAAACAGCTTTTGTATCCTGAAGGAAGCAAGATTTAATGTCGTACTTTTAAAGAACACATCTCCATGTATTTTACTGTACTTGACTGTTCATATTAATCAATGGAAAAGCACTTTTGACTTTTGCTAGTTATGTCCTTGTCTCAACTTTCCATTTCTCTATTTCACTATTCATTGTTCCTAATTTTCAGAAACAATGACCTGATGCAATTCTCTCATTAGGCCTCGTTACATCACAAAATGGCACTTCAAAAATTGCACCAACTGCGGTGCCTAAGTACATTTTGCAAGCACGTCTCAATATGGGTGGATTGAGGGGAGCAGTTTTGTTTATTCAAAGAGAAAAGAATCAGGTCCTTGAAATTAGGGTCCAACTAGATGATTTTTCTGGAGAGGGAGATTTTGGAATTTATTCAAATCCAATGATTTACAATGGAAATGCGTTGGATAGCTGCAGTGCAGATGTTGTTGGGAGTCAAATTCCTAACGGAAATTTGACTGAGAAACACGGCCCCTTGACTTTTAAAATGTCAGTCACCAATGACCAATTGAAAGCATATGGAAAAGATGGCATTTTAGGTATGTTTAATGCATTGATAATTTATTTCCATCTGCCCCTCCGTACTCAGGTTTATTGGAAATCAGCCAACCCTAGAGTTTAAGTGTTAGGGAAATGTTGCTGCAAATTTCATTGATCAGAATTCAATGATACTTTTTCATTCATTTCAGAAATCCTTGAATTAATGTCTAAAATAAACTGAACTGAACTGAACCAAAAGGTAGCCCCTAAACATTTTCTGTAGAGTTATCTATAAAAATCATCAACAGAAATGTGAATTTAATCAGAAGCTATTTATTCAATGGTGCAAACTCTTCTCATTTGCTCAGGCCGTTCTATTGTAATTCGTCGAAGATCTACAAATCAATTATGGGGTTGTGCCACCATACTTCCTTTTGGCAAGAAAGCTCTTTATGCAACAGCTAAACTCAAAGGTCTTGTTGCTGGTGAAGTGAGATTTTTGCAAAATGCAAATGAAGATAGCAGTGATGTTTTAGTGATTGGGGAATTGTATTATACAGATGGGAGAACCAAAGCAACAGACAAGCATGGGTGGTAAGTGAAAGAGCTTTATGATTAAGAACATTCCTTCATTGATCATATGTCCATGGTTTGATCTCTTAACTTTCACTTCAAGTGAGGAGAGTCAACAGCCCTCTGTTATTCCAGGTGTAAGAGTAGATGTGGTCACATTAAGAGGCAATGGTACTGTGAATGGTAATGATATTGTAAATGGTAATGATGCTGTGAATGGTAATGATATTGTGGATGGCAATAATATTGTGAATGGCAATGATATTGTGGATGGTAATGATATTGTGGATGGTAATGATATTGTGAGTGGTAATGATACTGTGAATGGTAATGATATCGTGAACGGCAATGATATTGTGAATGGTAATGATATTGTGAATGGTAATGATATCATGAACGGCAATGATGTTGTGAGTGGTAATGATATTGTGAATGGCAATGATATTGTGGATGGTAATGATATTGTGGATGGTAATGATATTGTGAGTGGTAATGATACTGTGAATGGTAATGATATCATGAACGGCAATGATGTTGTGAGTGGTAATGATACTGTGAATGGTAATGATATCATGAACGGCAATGATGTTGTGAGTGGTAATGATATTGTGAATGGTAATGATATTGTGGATGGTAATGATATTGTGGATGGTAATGATATTGTGAGTGGTAATGATACTGTGAATGGTAATGATATCATGAACGGCAATGATGTTGTGAGTGGTAATGATACTGTGAATGGTAATGATATCATGAACGGTAATGATATCATGAACGGCAATGATGTTGTGAGTGGTAATGATATTGTAAATGGTAATGATATTGTAAATGGTAATGATATTGTAAATGGTAATGATACTGTGGATGGGGATGATATTTTGAATTGTAATGGGAGTTATAATAATAGAGAACATTGGTACTGTGCCATGTATCCACATAACCCGAAGTTTCATCATATGATGTGAACTTATTTGTTTCTCAGGTTTATAAGCTCATCATCATCATCTGAATTCAGTGGGTGCTCAAAATTGAAAGCTGTCTTCAAATCTGGTAGGAAGGGAAATGGTACTTGCAGTGTTTATGAACCTAAATCATGTGAAATGGGAGACCTCTCCTCTAAACTGGATAATATTTCTGTTGGAATCGCAAGTACAGCTAGGAAGGAGTTCAGATTTATTGATTTAAACCTGGCTGTATCAAAAGTTATTGGGCATGCACTTGTTATACTTGATTTGTCTGGTGCTCCTTTAGCCTGTGCAAACATTCTGAAAAGTGGACCAATGGCTCTTTCTGCTTCGTTTGCACCTGACCAACATGATGGGGTAAATGGGTTGATTTCGTTCAAGCAAGATTCTCCATACCATCCAACTGTCATACATTATAAACTTGATGGATTGGCAAATAGGGCAAACGGGAATCACGTGCACAAGTTCCCCATCCCTCAACCACCTCCAAGCAATCCTTGTGCCAATTCAGTCGTCTCAGGTCATCTTAATCCTTATGGCATTGTGAGGAATTCCCAGTATCCTGCTGATGGATCGAACAGTAAGTAATTTACTCATTTTTACGCCAAATTCTAACAGTTCAACTTTTAAAGACACGAGATTTCTAATTGAAATTGCTACCGCTCTCAACTCTTGAGGGCCCCTTGTAAATCAGCTACGGTTTGAAGGGCTTCCCTCCTTAATTGAATCAAATGAAACGAAAAGAAAAAATCCTTTTTTCCTGGACATAGGGCTCGACCTACACACAGGCATGCACCGACCCTTCCGCAATCTGAACGATGCTCCCTTTATACATAAACACATGACCCAACCACCCGCAACAAATCCTAAAACAACTTCTCCATCAATCATTATCATCATCATCATTTATTTTTTTAATGTAGGCTGCATTACAGAAATTTGCAGCAATGTGTTTCCTTTAAATGGTCGATTAACAATGTACAAGATCTAAGCAATCAGACATTCCCAAGAAGGCCCGGGGGGACGTGCACCCCCAGAGGGAAATATGGCAGACACGCCCCAAGAGGGAACCCCTAGACGCATAAGCCAAACCGCAACCGCCGCCATGGACACTTTAGCTTCGTTCGCAAAACTTTGTCTTTCTGTTTCATCTAATCTCATTTGGAAATCACACATCCATTCCATTGCCAAACCTTCCTTTCCAAAAGCTCATCCTCGTCAGAGCCCGTGGTTTGTTCTCATCATCTCGTCCACTAACCATATACAATCCCCAAGTCCGTCCTTCTTTGGAGTACTGCTCCCACGTCTGGGATGGCGCTCCAAAATCCACTCTCTGTCTTCTCGACAACGTCCAGCCCAAAGCCATTCAATCACCAGCTATCCTAACCTCACCAAATCTCTTCAACCTCTTTCTCGTCGTCGTTTAGTTGGAGATCTTTCCATCTTTTATAGATACTTTCACGGGCATTGTTCTCAGTAAATCAGGGAGATTATTCCAGTGTCTCTGAGGCGTGTCAGACCCATCAGAAGCTCAACTCATTCACATCCTTTCCAAGCTTCACTGCCTGCTGCACGAACTTTATCCCACATCATTCATCCCAAGAACGTGCAATTTATGGAACGTCTTGCCTTCTTCTTGCTTTTCTGAATCTTACAACTTGCCATCTTTCAAATCTAAGATGAATAAACTTGACCTTACCTCCCTCTCCTCTTAACCTTCCCCTTCTCTCTTCCTTTGTTGGGGCTTTGTATAGGCCGTCATCGCCTTTCTTTAACATAATTTTCAATAAACTTGATCTGATCTCTCTCTCCTCTTAGCCTTTCGCTTCTTTCTTTCTTCTTCCTTTGTTGAGGCATTGTATAGGCCACCATGGCCTTTCCCCAACATAACTCACTAAAAAAAAAATAATGATTCGCTAAAACAAAAAAAGGAAAAAAATGTCAGGTTCCGTATCATATTAGTCATTCCGTGCCAACGTTTATTATCATTATCATTGACAGTTTAAGAATTATAGCTATCATTGCTAATTAAGGCCAATTATCTGACACAATTGTCTGCACCTGCTGTAAGAGAGATAGTGTTTACAATGAAAAGCCCAAGCTAGAATAAACTTCTTTGCATGATTTGTAGGCTTCGCATTTATTGGCTTTAATATGTCGTTTGAATGCTTGAAGGGAGTCTAAGTTTTGTCGGTTCTGGTGGTAATTTCTTCCATTCATTGTCCCCCATAAATCTGAACGTATCGATTCCAAGGTAAGTTGTTTCCGCTTTCCGTAATTTTAGTTTATCAAAACACCTTAAATTGTAAGGTTTTTCTATTCCCTCAAAATTTGCTTCATGGAGCAAGAATTTCGATTAGATTTTGTCTGTAGATCTCTACTACGAGCAATCATATATGCTCGTGGTAGTGATCTACAAACGAAATCCTATCGAAATCTAATATATAAATATATATGAATATACATATATTTATGACTGGGGGTTGGTGCCAGTGTAGTGAATTGCTCGCACTTCAGCATTGAATGAATTCACAGTTGCAGTAAGTCGCCAAAAATACACACTTCAAGTCAAAATTATAATGAACGTTAAAGCTATAATAAAAAATTAAAGCTATAATCAAAAATTGAGTTTAAGGATACAAAGCGTTACTCGTTATATGCTTGTCGTTTCATGATATTATAGAAAATCGTCTATTGTTCAAATTTTGCTGACAAGCCATGGTGCTGCCTCCTTCATTGTTCTACCAAAGACTCACGCTGCGTCATGATGGTGTTCGCAATTGTTTGTAATGAGCTTGCATCGGCATGCTTACATGCAAGAACGTTCTCGATACTTCTATTTTCCACACCAGCGCTGCTTGGCTAGTATCCCCTTCCTCGCCATATAGTTCAGAGTAGTGCTCAACCCACTGTTCCAGCGCTGGCCGGTAATGAGCGAGCCATCCTTTGACTTCAGTTAGCACGCTTTATTTGCATTCGGACTGAGGGCCTTTTCGGGCCTTTTCGGGCCTGTTCAGGTCTATGTGCATCTCGCGGACATTCCCTGAGTCAGAGGCTGTTTGAATGTCATTACGAAGGCTGTTCCAGTACCTGTGTGGGCAGGATCTGCTTGGGCAGGATCTGTTGGGCAGGATCTGCTTGGGCAGGATCTGTTGGGCAGGATCTGTTGGGGCAGGATCTGTTGGGGCAGGATCTGTTGGGCAGGATCTGTTGGGGCAGGATCTGTTGGGGCAGGATCTGTTGGGCAGGATCTGCTTGGGCAGGATCTGCTTGGGCAGGATCTGTTGGGGCAGGATCTGCTTGGGCAGGATCTGTTGGGGCAGGCTACTGCTACCTTATAAAACTCTCTTTTGGAATCCTGTAAGAGCATGTGTGACTTGCAAAGTACCTTGGCCTCGTAGGCGCTGGGGCCAACACTTTTGGCTGCCGTTAGCGGTTCTACAACTTCAGCATTTTCGGACATGCAATCTTCTCTTAGTGGTCTCTTGGTGCCAAATGATTCTTTGTTGGAGTCATACATTGCACTTTTGAGACTGAGCCAAACTTCTTCACAGTCGCCGTTTTTTTCTGCTACGTCGAACTTACTCTCAAACGAGCTTTGAAAGCAGCAATGTTTCTCTCAAGTTTCATACTAGCTACATTTAAACGTGGCTTCTCCTTCTGTTTGTGAGAGGGCTTGTACTTTGAGATGAAAATTTCTGTCATCACCATTGAATGGTCTGTATCACCATCTGCAGCGTGGAAGTGAGCTTCCAGAGAGCCTCACAAGTTCAACTTGATTCCTCCTGAGTAAGGCACAGTCGAGGTGATGCCATTGGCGTGAGCTTGGCTGGTGCCAAGTTACTCGGCGAGCTGGCTTCTGTTCAAACCAGGGGTTTGCGATGCAGAACTCCTCTTGGCTGCAGAATTCCAATAGTCTTTGTATCCATTTTCATTGACTTTTCCCACACCGAAGCGGCTGATGGCATCAGAACAAGCACAGTTATCTTCTCCGACACGCGCATCCAAGTCTCCCTGCAGAACTAGGCATCAGCAGCAAACTTTCTTAGAAGGCCAGAGAGACTATCATACAACTTATCCTTTATGTCATCCTCGCTTGGTAGCATCGGGGTGTAGACGCGCACCAAGTTTACGGGCTTTGGATGGCTTCTGAGCGAGGGGTAGATGATGCTTTTGGAGATCCCCTCCATAGCAGTGTTACATTCCTGCACTTATCTGTTCTTCACTGCAAGCCCCACTCCATGTGTTCTGTTCTCGTCTTCGGGCGTCCCTGTTCAGAAGAGATTATTTGTTGTCTCCTTGAATGCACCAGGTTCTCCCTGTCGCGTCTCTGACACTGCTGCAACATCGACGGAGAGATTTGATAGTTCAGCGCCAATCAGCGCTGTTTGCCGTGGTACGCTTTCGTCTTAGATTCCCCAGTCTGGGTCCAGAATGAAACCCGGGCATAAAGTGCGCACATTCCAGGTGCCAAAGCAAGAAATTGTTTTGTAGCGAGTTTGCGATACCGGTCTTGATTCTAGTTTTTTCTTTTCCGCTGCTGAACAGGTGAATTATTTAAATCTCCTGTTGCTGCAACCACCTCATCGCAGCAGTAAATGTGGCGGGTATTTGTAGCATCTCTCTCCTCTCATACATACCTTCTCTTTCCATCATCATCCACTTTCACAATTTTGTTGTTGCCAATAGTCCTACACAATAGCCCACATTCCTACACACAACCACCTCTTACCTCCAAATCATCGTTTGGGCCTAAGTTCTCCTTGCACAGCATTTTCCAATGCCTCGGTGCCATTTTTAGCTTACTCATCCCACACAAACAATCACGTCATTTTCGTAGCACATCAAGTATAGAAATCGGTAGTCAGTAAGTGAAAAAAAGTCAAGCTAAGAGAACGAACAAGCACGTCTCTTCTCTGTGTGTGTGTGTGTGTGTCTACACTAAAAACAAATGGTATGATCGTTACTTATTATTATTAGAATTATATAAGGGCAAACAATCCCGAGAGATTTGGGAGTTATACAAGAAGAGACAGGACATAACACAAAGACGCTACAAAGGGTCTAAATCATCATCTACAAGTATTAGAATTAGTAGTTCAACAACAAAACACTCTCAGCCACGAACTACTAAACTAACTGACCAGGGGCTGCCTGGCTGGAGGCGGGCGGTAAAAGACAAATGGGGTGCAAAGACCCCTCCCACCTTCACAGGGGGTCCGTGTCGCGTCACCCTTTTATATATTCATTTAAATCCCCGAGAGACAAGTGATAGAATCAGTGAGAGTGCATAAGAGTGCCACTAGGGTGATTATGGCAGTATGACGATGATTTAAACCCATTCAATCATTTAATCAAAGGAAACTTTTGCAGATACGATGGATAAATACGAGCTTGGCGATTTGAGTGGTAAATTTGGAAATCTCCAAGGCATATCATCACTTGATAAACAAATTTTTGATGTGCAGTTGGCCTTATTTGGTCGTCACAGTATTCTCAATCGTGCTTTGGTCATTCATCGAAACGATGCTTCTGGCTCAAGGTGGATTTGTGCCAATGTGGTACCAGATATGTCATCAAAACAACTATCCGCCACTGCCAATTTCACCACTACGTCAGACCTTCAAGGAATGGTTAACATTGTGAGCCATCTTTTTAATTTTTATAAATGCAATGCTCTGCTCTCAGTTTTTTATTAGAATTAAGAATTCAAATTTAGGGTTTCCTGTAGAGATTTTATTAAAATGTAGACTAGCTTTTTCTGCCGCGGTGTAGAACGTTTTACAGTGTTTGTTTTTGTTAAAAAGCTTTTGGTATTTTTTGATGCCTTCAGAGTAATTGGTTAAGCAAGAAGCTTTGTTTGCCCCTTCATCTGAGTTCATGACCAATCAATGACGTGTACTATGTCATTGGTAAGGGAGCGAGTTCCATTAAAGAGCGCTTGCACCTGTGAAATCAATCACGTTCATTATCAATAATCAAGAAAGTTAAAGCAGACAAATACGTGAATCTTTACTGACGAATGTCTAACGTACAGTGTAATTCTCTCTTGGGGTGATTGGCATATTCCTACTTTGTTGAAGGTTCCAGGTTCTGTCCTACGCTCTTTCTTATTTTCCCCCCTCAGTCTAACAACCCATTTGTAAATCGGTATCTGGCTTCCAGGTAGAAGTCAATGTGATAAGGAAAGGAACTTGCCACCCTTTTTCACCATGATGTGGCAAAAGTGCCCTCAATGCTCTTATTCTGTAGGGCTCAAGTTTCCCTTTTTTAGCTTTCTAAAAGCATGTTGTTTTATCTGCCTACATCGGCTTAACATTTTTGCAATTGGATATTACAATCAGAATGTTTTCAATTAATCTCAAGGCTCAATTCATGATGCCGGATGGAATTATGACGGATACTGCAATCACAGTCAACTTAGCTCACAAAGGCTCCTCTGCAAAGATTGTAAGTCACGCGATTGCTTTTCGAATCTTTTTTCTTTTCTTTTTGCTATTTTTAAAGTGTTGCAATACAATTTTTGTAATGGCTTATTTGAGAGCCAACAAAAGCGAATACCATAAACATTAGGATTAGCAGCTCAACAACGGGAAGGACAAAGGCTTGTCAGAGCGAAACAATTTTAGGATGGTTTTCCACGGCCTGACAGCTAGGGAAAAAGACATGAGGACAATGCTGACTTAATGATCAGAATGTTTTGATTCTTAGCCAGCAACTAATGAGCTATATTTTCAACTTCTTTGGCTTAGAGAAGCGATCGATGAATTCGCTTCTGCGGTGTAGTGATTACGTGTGCAAACTCATGGTGTACGGCCGTGTGTTCGAATCCTGCCCGGTTCATGATATAGAACAGTGACCGTGGAAAGGCAACGGAATACCAGCTCATAAAAATCCACTTCCCTGTAAAAAGAACTCAGAGCAATGTCTCTGATTTGTTTTGCGCAATTTCTTAACATGTTCCAAGTTTTGTCGATTAAATTACTTTGAAATCAGTTCAAACACCAATTAAATTTTATTTCTTCGTAAGGTTTTTCATAGCTGCTAAGTTTGCTTAGCTTAATGAGTATTACCTCCTGCACTGCCCCCATTTTACAACTCAGCGCCAAGATGTCCTTGGTCAAGTCTCGGGTGTCGGGTATGATGTTGCTAGCATGAACTCAAAGGATCTTTGTTATCTGTTGTTATATGGGAACCCTGACGAAAGTACCTTTGCTAATAGAATTATCCTAGACGCAACGATTAGTTTTATCAAATCTTCTGGACGTTTCAATTAAGCTTTCTGGGAACACAGCAGTCCAAGTTTTTTTCTTTTTTTCTCTTCTGTTCTTTTCTTCTTTCTACTACTTCTATTATAATTAATTTACTGTTGATATTTCGTTGAACATTGTGAGTGGCATATTTAGTGAGGATCTGGTGACCATGCATCTTTCCTCGCTACCATTGCCACAGTATTTGCATTGAATTGTTGTTTTTAAGATTTTTAGATTGATATAAAAAAAAGTTTGTTCACAGACGTTTGTCTTCATTCAAGCTCAGAAGGTAAAAGATCTTTTATCGATAAGCAATGATTTGTGTTATTCTTACTTTAGACCAAAAACCACAATTGGCATGTGCATATAGAAGCAGTTGGCAACGACTGGAACTCTCCGATAAACGAGCGATGCCTAAGGGTTGCAGGACATTACAATCCGTATAAGGTCAATACAAAGGTAGAGGCAAAATTCACTTTCGTCCACTCGTCTTCTTCGATTGGCTTCAATCCAGCTTAGGTTGGGTTCAATAGCCATCTAGAAACCTTTCTCCTTTACACTGTGTCGCATCCAGTCTAGAAACGCCAAAACACTTTTTGCAATTCATTCTTAGATTCTTGATCATTCGTTCACGTGCCAATTTTATTTCAGTTTTTTTGGTGGTAGCATTAGTTTTCATTTTCATTTTATTTTCTTATTTCACTCTCGATTTCTTTTCAGATTTTTCTAAGGATTTTAGCTCATCTGTCAACGGGAAACTCGAGTGTCTTAGTAGTTCTGTTATTCTTTGCTGATAAGTAGATGTTTGACCTTTTTCTTGTTTTTTTCATACTCGATTTGAAAGGATCTTCTAATTAATTGCGATAATTTTGACGCAGAACAATTACAAGAGTGAATGCTCCCCGGTGGCCTCATTCCGGTGTGAAGTTGGGGATTCAAGTGGCAAACAAGCAAAGTATGACATTGGAGCAGGAAAACGATATTTCCTGGATAGTAGCACACCTCTGTTTGGTATCACGTCCGGTAAATTTATTTTCAATTTCATCATTCAGTTTTATTTTCATGGAGAAAGGTTTTTTCTTTGCTTCTTTTATTGAATTTTGTGTAGGTGTTTCATTTCGTCTAGGTGTTTTGTGAAAATTTTTTCGTCAGTCAAATGAAGGTGTTAATAATTGTAGAGTTTAAAATGCAGATTAAAATGCAGTTTCATTGTTTAGAATTGATTTATTTTGATTTCATAATCAAAGCGTAACACCCAGAAGTTTTTCGAATCCAGAAATGCATGTATTTGCAGTAAATTGATGAAGAGAATCTCCATCTTGATGCTATTTGACGACTTTGTCTTTTAATATGTTCAATTTTTATTCAATTTTTTCAGTAATTGGAAGGTCATTTACATTTCACACTGAGAATTCTGGAGCTCCTCGACTCGCATGTGCTGATGTTATTCCAGATTCGATTGCAGCTGTAGCACAGAGTGAATTAAGCTTTCCGGAGGCTGTCCCATTCAATAAGTAAGCTGCCATGTCCCAGAAGGATCTCATCGCAACAACCGTTTGGCTAATGCTGTCCTGCTTTTTGATTAATCAAATTTTTTGCGATAATTGATACAAATTTCTTGTCATAGAACCATCGAACGTTCAAATTTTAACCTTTAAAGAGTCATATAAAAGTAGCATTTTGTAAAATCATCCAGACGTCTAAAGATGATAGCTAAACCATTATTTTAGATATAAACGTTTATTTCTCAGAATCTAAACATATTCCTATAAATTCATATTTCTTTATGAATATACTTGATAGATATAATGATGTTATGCATGTTTGGATCTGTACTAAATTTGAGAAGATATTCAGCAAGATCATTCGCTCTTACTGTAATTCATATTGAACTAAGCTTAAGTTTGAATTGTTTGCTCAAGTATGGATAAATTTCTAAGCATATATTTATATAGTTTATTTATGTGTGTCATATATATCAATTGAATTTTTAACAGGAGGACATCTTGTGACGAATAAATAGAGTAAAATGGGGAGTTTTAAATCATCACAGCGTCAATTCGAATGTTAGAAGAACAGAGATTCTTCTCGCAAATCTGTATCTTACATTGAATTTTATTAAAGATATGCATTACATTAAACAAAAAATTCACTGTTTTTGACTGAGTTATAGATTTGGAAGTCAGAATATTTATCAAAGTTGATAGTCAATCACCTTATTTTATAGATCAGTTGCTTCTTAAAAACAATCACGTTTTATCAAATTTGATTTTCGATAATGATGATCCAGTTGAAATCAAGAAAGACCTATTTTCTGCTAGTGCTTCTAAGCCACTAACCCTAGTCATATTGATACATACTAAGTCGGATTGATTACGAGGTTGGTTTATCAAGTTTCAATTAATATCAGTAGAAGATAGATAACAAGTTTGTTGTTTTAAACCACTTAATTAAACGCTTTGAGCTAAACCAGGTGTCAATATCCTTCCAATTACTTTGCATTCAAATTTGAACAATTATTGCAGAGATGAATAAAGAGATCGTTTGTATCCAAAAAAACAAACAACATGCTTTCAATTCAGCATTTGTTTTGAAAGCCACCTGCGTTCACTGTTTGTGCTTCTTTCTCTTAACTTTAAGGATTTCATTTTTGTTAATTAGAAATCCTCAATGCTTACAACATGCTTACTTATTTTGAAGGAAAAACAGAAGTTTTTTAAGGATTGAAAAATCAAGTTTGCAGTTTTTTCACGATAAGCGTGCTTCCGTGATTTCTTTGTTCTCTATTCATAATTCATTCTTTATTTCTTGATTTCGTGGCTTGTTTCATTCTAGATCCGATATTGAATCCTTTTTCGCTCAAGCATTGAGCATTTCACCTTGGCAAATCCGATATATTAAAAGCAAACAAAGTCATAAACCATGCAAAAGAGTTTCATTTTTTGTTCTAGGTTTGCCATTTTTTTCATTTTTTCCATGCTATCCATAACGTTTATATATCCAGCCATTTCTCATGCTCGATAACATAGCGAGTCTTGTTTCAAAGTGAGTTGTTGGACGTATGTCCAGTTTTCTCCATCTTTTGACAGATTTTTCATTTTGAACCGCAGATAATCGTCAGAGATCAAATGCAAGTGAATACAAAATGAAGCTTGAAAAACTTTTCAAAGAAAAAAAACTTGGAAAATACATTCCTTGTGAGTTGCAGACTTTAAAATTGCTCTATACCGTTCTTTTCCTTTCGCTGTCATTCTGCCAATATCTGCGAGTCGGAGCAATTTTCAATACAGTTACGTGGAAATTTTTTCGTTTTAGGCACGAAGACCAGCTCAGGTATCGTCCGTCGATCATTCACCTATCTTCCTTAGTCGAACGCCCAACGATCATCCAAGTATCATTATCAAATTGTTTTCATTTTACTTCATTTTGCCAATCTCTTTCTTACGAGTTCACCAACTTTTCCAATGGAAAATTTGCCTTTCTTAATCAAACATTTCCCCTTATTTCACGTTAGCATATTCTAGCTTTATGCAGCTATGAAATATCGATTAGTGCTATCCGTGTAATGCCATCTCATTTTGGCGACGTGACCAGCTTCATTTTTCCATCTCACCATCCATCACAACCAGTTTTAACCTCCATTCTACTCTTCTTTCTTTCATCATTCTTGAGTCCGCATAATGTTCTCCAGTTGTGATCATGGAGTAAGTTTTCTTTTTTTCACGTGATTCTTTTTTTGCTTTTAGGACATCATTTGCTCACCACTCCATCTACATTTACAGCCATCGTCGTTTCACTGGCTTTATTTTTGATCACAAAAGAATACTGAAAAGCCATTAGTCAAACAAGTAGTTGCCACGCAGTGCTCACGGACATAATTTTCTATTGACTGTTTTATATCAAGGTGATTATTTTTGTGCATTGATTATACAGTATATATATATATATATATATATATATATATATATATGTATATATATATATATATATATATATATATATATATATATATATATATATATATATATATATTTATACGTACCACACCTGCAGAGTAATTCTAGTTTTGACAAGGAACATACCTCAGAATCAACATCTAGTATATATTATGCAATAGATCATAACCTATTTTAAGATATTTAATTTTCATTCCATGTAAAATTTTGTTTAAAACTTTAGCGATATTACAAGCAGATGAGTTGTTCCACGAATGATTCATTCAAGTTAAAGCGATTGAATCGTGCCGTTTTTTCTTCCGTTTTTCCTTTCCAAGTTTGATTGTGAATTCGTCTTGCTTCGATTGCATGTTCACCTCCATCCACGTACAAAGACGAACATATGCACAAGCCGACTAACCTAATCGAATATTGTACCGAGTTGATCATTGAATAAATAGAGTGACGGCTTAACCTTGAATCAAATATGAGCAGAAGATGATCACTAAAAGGAAATTCAACAAAATTCACGGAATTTGCTATTTACAATTTGCTATTTACAATTTGCTATTTACAATTTGCTATTTACAATTTGCTATTTACAATTTACTAATCAACTTGTCACATTTACAAACTGGCCCATCTCGTTTTTTACAATTCTTCTTAAACTTGTGAGGTTTTTAGCTGACTTTGATTCATTCATGAAACAGTCCTAGATTTGATGTCCTTGACGATTGCTTTGAAGCAAAAGATGCTTAATAAGATCGAAAACAACTGTGATTTTTTTTGATCCAGTGAGATATAATCTTGAACCGTTAAGTTAATTGTGTATTTTTATATAAGCGATTGCTTCGGATATCTCATCGCTTCTAAAATTGTTTCATGCTTAAAGTCCTCACCAGGGTAACTAACATTCTACATTTTTTGAGAAATAAATAGCAATTTTTAACTTCCATGATCATCATAGAAAATATTCAATTCATGTGCTCAAAATATTCTATAACATGAAATTATTTTCCATATATTGCCGCTAGAAGTTGACAGGATTCTACCCGATAGCAGTAATGATGCGAGAGCACCAGCGTGACGATGATTATCATGATAAATGAGTCAAAAATAGGAGTTCCTTATTATTAGTTCTTAACATCAGTTAAATAAAACCACAGTTAGCTCCATCCAAGAGGGTGAATCAGATGTAAAGCCAGTATGCAGTGCAAATAATCTGGGGACGCTTATTGATAACGACCTGTTGATGAGAAAATACATCACAAAGATTTGCAATGCTCAATTTATCACATCTATAGCATTCAGTTCATAAGGAAATACTTGGATCAAAAACTAACTGAAAGGATGGTGCTATCACAAGTAAATTTGACTATTGTAACTTCATTCTGTTTGGTCTAGCAAATTCTAAATTGAAAGCGTTGCCCCTAGGGGCATTAGTGAGACTCTTAGATACGCCCACTTACCTCAAATAACGCCAACAACTGCGTTGGCTTCCGGTGAAAAAGATGATAGATTTCAAGATTTTTTTATTGACATTTAAGGAACATTACAACGCGGCTACATTTCACAAGAAGAACATTTTACGATTACAAACAAATGACTGATAATGGCAGACAAAAACAAAATTCAGACCTCGTGGGGAAAGAGCACTTAGTGCTGCTGCCTTAGGCAATATGCTATTGAAGAATATTTAGACTGGATCAGTACTTAAATCAATACAATCTGTAGATAATGTGTATCCAGTAGAATGAATTATAAAAGCATAAAGGGTCACCTTTGAACAGCCTTGTCCCTCGGGAATGGGGATCGGCCGGGGTTTAAACGAAACAAAAGGATAATAATAAAGGAATGTAGCTTATAATAAATATCTAGAAAATCCAAAAATTGTAGAAAAATTAAAATACGATCCTCCCATATGAGCATACTAAAAAATTTCCGCCACTTATAAAGAGAGTTTTATTCGTATTCATTTTTTATCTTGATTGGTTTTGTTGTTTCGTTTGCCTTTTTCGATGTGAGGACAGAGTGGAGTATTTCTGAAGGGGTCTATGACATCACCACCAAAGCAAGACTTACAAATTAGCAAGCTATATCCTTGCTTGTATTGTTGATAGAACGAACTTCTTTAGTTTTCCTATTCATTGTTCTGTCCTTTTTATGTAAAAAGGTCTAACATTGCTCTGAGACATAGTACTGTATGTATAATGCACAGAAGGCAAATGTTGGGGCAGGCAGCAATATTTCAAAATCTCTAAATTCTTGTTGAATTACTGTTGATTATGAAATTTCTTATCCAATCATATCTTTCGTGAAAAAGATAAAAATGATGATGATGATGATGATGGTGATGATCGCAAATAAATGCTGGCATCTGCCCTCGTGACAGTGCATCAGCCTCGTAACGACCACGTGCAGTGTGTATATTCAAATGTGCTCAATTCTTCAAGGTGAGGACATATTCCCTTCATATTGCATTTCAGTTATTCTTAAAGGATTTCAAAGATAATAATTTCTTACAGAAGATTTAAGTTTGTTTTTTATATGAACCAACCGTTAGCGATAAATACGGCATCAAGCAACATTCAACAACCCTAACGCCATTGGATCAGAGGTTTTTAGGCCGTTTTTCCAAAGCAAGACTCAATTTGAATTTAGGAGAACTGACCAGCTGACGACTCTAAAGAGAAAGATTGCTGAATAAAAAGCTCTTGCAGTAGACCCTTTGACTGAAAATGAAATTGAAAAGGAGGAAGCATTGTGACAAATATTTGTCATTTTATCGCAACAAATTTCAGATTCATCAACCCTATCAATTGATTGTTGATTTAACGTTTTGTCAAGAGGCCCTGCAGAACAGAGTTCAAATCAAGGAACAACTCACGCACTATTTAAATGGAGAATTCAAACTGTTTATAACTGATTGCATTAAAGCTGAGGGTATTCTGCTTGGACCAAAACTGCACGGAGCAATGGTTATTGCTGAGAAATTTGAGAAATGGAGTTGCGGACACGAGAAAGCAGTATCAGCAAGCATGTGCATATCTAGCTTATTAAAGAGAAACAATAAAAATGGATTGTTTATTGCCACGCAAGATCCTGAACTTAGGGAGAAATTGCGTTCCATGGCAGGCGTCCCTTTGATGCACGTTAACCATAATGTAATCGTTTTAGAAAAGCCATCTATCAAATCAGTGAGGGCATCAGAAAAAATGGATGCTCAGCGATTGATTACTGATCACGAAAAGGAGATGCTGAAAAAAGTGAAGAAGGATGAAAAAGCAGAGAGACAGATACGAAAAAGAAAAGGACCCAAGGGACCAAATCCATTGTCAGTGAAGAAGAAGAGAAAGGTTGATGAGATGGAAGATGAAAGCAAAGTTAAAGCAAAAAAGGCTAGAAGAAGCAAAAAGAAAAAGACTGATCATGCAAATGTTTATAGACAACTCTGACATTACTGAATATTAAATTTCACAAACTGAAATAAGAAATTTGTTGTGAGATGCTTTCTGGCATTGATTTCTTGATATACTGCAAACTTCAAAATAACAGCTGGCCAGTTAAAAATTAAATTCAAGGCAAAATGGTCTTCATGACTGCCATTTGTGTTGTGGGCTCAGCTCAACAATAAGAAAGGAACCATTGCAAAACATAGATTGTTTTCTTGCACAAGCAGAATATAGTAATAGTAATTCTTTATCATTTCCCATAGTAGTTATTCTATATTGATTGTCATCATTTCCTTCAGAGTTCAAATGATGGCCACCTCCCTTGTGCACACAATTAAAATGTATGAAGCATGTCTTCAGTGTTTTATCAAAAGTAGAAAAATTATGCAAAAGTCAGTAAATTGTTTTGATTTGCTGCAACAGTCAAGGTTTATGAAAAATGGACCAGTCTTGTTTGATGGATCAGATGCTATTGATGATGTCACAAATAATATGAGCCATTTGACAGAATGGGACCAAGATAACTATGGCAAAGTAAGTAATGATGTTTGTAATGTTCAACAAGAAGAGAACTCGTCAGTAATCTCCTTGATCATCTGCACCGTACTTGTATTATGCCATGAGAAATCTTACCAAGGCACGAGAAGATGAAAAATCATCCTCAAATGGCAGCATAATACCATCAGGAAAATCATTGGTTTATGAAAGCATTCATGAAAAGTGCAAATATTAAATTCTTATGAAGCACTTTGCAAAATATGTATCCTGTGAGGTTTGGCACCAATTTTTACCTGCTTGGATACAATTTCAGGATCATGCAAGATGGTTTATAGACTGGATGAAATTGAAAGTAAAAGCTGGCAATGGAGGAGATGGAAAGGCACATTTAAAGAGAGGAAGGTAGATTTTTTATGCGTTCCCTTTTTACAAGAACCAAATCAGTGTGGAAAGGGAGAGCTAGAAGCCACAAATTTTATTGTAACAAATGGTTGTTCATAAAATGAGAAAAGGAGAACCAAATTGCAGTTGCTTTTTGACCGATGTGATTGTTGTTTAACCAACCCATTTTGTAGGGTGTTCTTATGTCCCTTCTTTAGTTAAATTGTTCTTCTGTTTTTTAATCTAGCATGAAGTTGTAGCATTTTTCAAATTTCTTAGCATTTAGCATTTTTGTGATCGTGCTGTTCCTTCAAGGAAGCAATGTTTCTTATGCAGGTTGATTTGGTCAATATACAAAATGCATTGTTATCAGT
Organism: Pseudorhiza aurosa; assembly: GCA_964026355.1. Taxonomy (NCBI): domain Eukaryota; kingdom Metazoa; phylum Cnidaria; class Scyphozoa; order Rhizostomeae; family Lychnorhizidae; genus Pseudorhiza; species Pseudorhiza aurosa. The sequence continues at coordinate 9,541,752 of OZ032125.1, forward strand.
GAAAGGCCTGGATAAGATGATGCTATTAATCAGCCTCTGTATATTTCAAAGATTGAATTCATATGAAAAGGAGAATTATGAAAAGTACTAAAATTTAATGTGGTCATTAACCAGAGAATAAAAACCTCACATTTATGGCTCAAGAATCATTGATTCAGATGATAGCATACATTCAAATTTCTTGACAAATTTTTCATCCTTTTTCTCCAATATGATTTTGCCACTTCATCGTAACTTTTTACTTCTGTGACTAGAAATTTACTTGGCCCTGACGGAGGTGATGGTGGTAAAGGAGGTGATGTCATAATTTTTGCAGATCTCTCTGTGAAACAGCTAAAAGGAATCAAAAAGCATTATAGCGCAGAAAATGGTGGAAATGGCATGGTTGATCATTGTAAAGGGAAAACAGGAAAAAATCTTGTGATAAAGGTAAGAGCTTTTTGTTTCATGCGTTCATCGATTATTCATTAAAGTCAAATCAAAGTCAAATTGGAGTCTCCTCTGAGCCACTTTGGAGATACTAGATTGTTTTGCAAAGAAGATGGCATTGACAACTGAGGTGCTAGGTGCACTTAATGGTTGAGGGACTTGAGAACAGATCCAATAGTTGGTAGTTAATGGGGGCCTAAACTTTTGACTAAGAGTCAGAGGAGAGTTGCTAGACCTTACCTGTCCATTCAGACTTGAAGGGAGGCCTGGTGTAATGTTGGGGGTGGGGTGGGTTTCACAAGAAGAAGGACCTTGCAGACTTACTTCAATAGCCATGGCTTAGGATTGTACCTCACTAGCATCGCTTCCATCAATATTCGTTGGTCTCAGAAATGCAGCTGGTTTTCAAGAGTTGAAGAGCCACACCCATTGTGGATATGCTAATTCTTTAATTTTATTGTTATTATCGTTATTATGTTTTATCTGTTGCATTACCATCTATTTGCCGATCTTATCTTATACCATTCAAACATGCTTGTTGTGAAGAGTAATTGTCATTTCCGTACTTCGTATTTGTGCCATTTTTGGGATGGAGATTGTATTCTTTTGTAGGTTCCTATCGGAACAGTTATTAAGAACCAAGAAACTTCGGAGGTAATTGCAGATTTAGCTTGTGCACAAAGTTCTTTCATTGTTGCTAAAGGTGGCAGTGGTGGTATGGGAAATGCCAATTTCAAGTCATCGACAGATCAAAGAACATTAGATTCAACACCAGGAGAAATTGGCGAAGAAATATCAATTGAGATCGAGATGAAGTCAATCGCAGATGTTGGACTGGTAATTTTTAGATAAATCTTTCTCTTTTGAAACCACATCTTGCTATTGATGCGACATGGAGGTAACTTTAGTGTCTAGCAATTATATTTTGCATCGACTGGTTTTGGGGTAAAATTTATTCTAACGGGAAGAAATGTAGAGATGCATTTGTTGATAGGGAAGAAGGAAGCATTGGTGTCCTGTCGAGGGAGATTTGTTCTTGTGTGTGAGCCAAGAGTAGCGAAGTGTTTTATATTTGCGTCGGGCATTGATTAGATTTAAATCCATCGAAAACTGTGAATGAGGGCCGGTGAGATTTTCTGAGTAATTGCTTGTTGAATACATGTACATGAATAACAGTAGAAGAATGAATGAAAATTCATTGCATCTACCATCTACGCGAATGAATAAATGGATTAAGGAATAAATATATTGAAGAATAGATGAGCTAAGGAATAAATGAAGTTAGATATGAATGAAAATGAATTTTAGGATGTGTGTATTTCAGTTCGTAAGAATTTGCCACCATATATTTTTACTATTGATTTGTCTACGACCTAAACAGACTTGAAAGTCTTTTTCATGTAAGACAAAGGAATTAAATTGAAACCATTTTATTCAAGGTCGGCTTCCCAAATGCTGGCAAATCAACTTTGCTACGTGCATTATCGCGTGCAAAACCTGCTGTAGCCTCGTACCCATTTACGACATTGAAACCAAACATTGGAGTAATCATGTACAAAGACATGGTTCAAATCGCAGGTATCATTGCGTCATTTGTTGATGTACATAGCACAAGTGACTGAGGAACCTTGCACGTATCACTTAATCGCATATCATTATTGCAGTATTATTTTCTCATAATTTTATATCTGAAACCTAGCAGGGTCATTTTGGAAATACGCAGCGTCTGCAGAGCTGAAATCGGCAATTGAATTTGATAAGTTTAAGTATCACAGAGTTGCTGTCATGATTGTGAAATACAACGATTATGTGTTTACCGATGCTTACATGAGGACTTGCTCAAACCTCATACTTTCCATCGGGATAACCAGCCTAGATAGGAAATTTGTTTCCGAGAATGTAGTCCACCGACCCGGATGTCTTAAGAGCTATTTCATGTGTATCATCTCACAATGAACTGATCTCTATTTTTCGCCAACTGTTGTTTTTCAGTCGCAGACATTCCTGGCTTAGTTAAAGACGCCCATTTGAATAGAGGACTTGGTCATTCATTTCTTCGTCATATTGAAAGGTGTTCCTCACTCCTTTACGTCATCGATGTTAGTGAAGATGATTTCATGGAGAAATATATGATTTTAAAAGAAGAGATAACTCTTTACCAGCCGAGACTGCTAGAACTACCGACTATTATTGTTGCAAACAAAATAGATTTAATTGAAAATCACAAGGGTAGGCTTAATTCATTGAAGTTTGAAGCAAACATTCCTGTTGTTGGCATTTCAGGAAGAAATTTGATTAATACAGAAAAGTTGAAGATAATGATCAGAGAACTGGTTTCATCTGTTAAGAGTTTATGATTTCATATAAGATTGTGACTGCAAAATTATTTCAATTGAACATATATTTTTGTTCTTTATGTCATGTGGAAAAACGCGAGTTGAATTATGCTTGTCATGAAATTTGGGCTTAAATGATTTCTAACTAATTTGATTAGTTTCGGTTACAGTTTTTTATAAGCTCATTTTTTATTTCCTAGTTATGCCCCTATTTCCGACTTCTTTTTAATATCTAACTAACTATCGGTGTATCTATCTATCTTATTTATCTGTCTATCTATCTATCCATCTATCTATCCATCTATCTATCTATCTATCTATCTATCTATCTATCTATCTATCTATCTATCTATCTATCTATCTATCTATCTATCTATCTACCTATGCCTATCTATCTATCTATCTATCTATCTATCTATCTATCTATCTATCTATCTATCTATCTATCTATCTATCTATCTACCTATGCCTATCTATCTATCCATATATCTATCTATCTATGCCTATGTATCTATCTATCTATCTATCTATCTATCTATCTATCTATCTATCTATCTATCTATCTACCTATGCCTATCTATCTATCCATATATCTATCTATCTATCTATCTATCTATCTATCTATCTATCTATCTATCTATCTATCTATCTATCTATCTATCTATCTATCTACCAATGCCTATCTATCTATCTATCTATCTATCTATCTATCTATCTATCTATCTATCTATCTATCTATCTATCTATCTATCTAATTATCTGTCTAATTATCCATCTATCTATTTATTTATTGGATCGTGGAACTTGGTATGCACCTAATTTACCTTGAGAGAGTAAAGAGGAAACTCTGTCCTCTGGGTTTATAACAGGGGCCTTAAATAAGAAGAAAAACGAAGGATAAATAAGAATCAGAAGGCTTGCTCTTTATTTCGCTCTTTCCTCTTCTTTCCTCGTCTTTCCTCGTCTTTCCTCGTCTTTCTGATACTTAACAAGATATTTGCAATGTAAGAAGCACAAGCAGTACGGAAGCTGCCGATGAAAGCGGTAAAATGGTTGAGGATGCTGTTATTTGAGGCAATCTTGATCTTAAGGGATCGCTTATTCGGCGCAATTTCCAGAGGCCACATCCGAAGGGATGCTGAGAACTCTCATTCATTAAATAAGATGGTATACTTGTGTATTGATGAGAGGTAAATACCCTCCTTTTTGAGCAGAGAATTGATGAAAGATTTAATGTCATCAGATGTTCTTCGCAATGAGATTCACTTGCAAACAAACTGCATTTATTTTTTCTAAAGGATTTTTCTCAAAGGTCCCGGTGAAACATTCTTGACCTTCTTTTAACATCCATCAATGATGATAAGAAATTTGATCCATCAGTTTTCAAGACTGGATGTGTCGTGAAGAAATGACGCAATTAGTAGATGGTTGATCGCATCATCATCAGTCATCTCGCAGATCGTGGCTACTTGCGCCATTCGTGATGTCTCTCCAACTGTTTCTTCTTTGTGCAAGCTCCACAGCCCGGCTTATGCTTCAACCTGTCAGATTTTTGACTTGTCTGTCAAGTGCAACTGCCTTCTGCCTCTATTCCGTTGTCCTTCTATCGTCCCCTACATGCAGTTTTTCTCCGAACTATTGCTACGTCACGTCTAGCAAGAAGTACTTCAAGATACCATTTCCTCGCCAGTTTCAAATTCCTTCAAGTTGCGAAAGCTGGACTATAAACAAAAGCTGCATAAAGAAATTAGAAGCAATGGAAATGTGGTGCTATCGAAGGATGATGAGGATATCGTGGGTAAAGAAAATGAGCAATGAACGGGTGCTTGAAATGTGTGGTATGACAAGAAGTATGATGGTGACCATACAGAGAAGACAATTGAGATTTGTGGGCCATGCAGTCAGGAAGGAAGGGCTTCAGAAGCTGGTTCTGGAAGGGAAGTTAGAGGGGAAAAGAGGGCGCGGAAGAAGAAGGCTGGACTACATGGGAGGACTGGTGGCGGTGGCGGCGGCGTCGGCTACGGGATACAATGCGGTGGAACTCTTGCGGCGTACGGGTGACCGAATTGGTTTCAGAGAAGTGGTAGCCAACGTCAGTCCCTGACAAGGCACCAGAAGAGATATCTTCATTCTTTGTGTATTGGGTCCACTGTATGCCAGGTAGAATTCTCCGTGCTGAAATTTCAAGTGCGTTATTTTATGACAGAAATTTTGGTGGTAATAATCTTGCAAAGACGATTATGTCTAGCCGGCCACTGCTATCGAAGTGACGAATCTGTAGCAAACTTAATACTGTGGAAACCAAAACATGGTTACAGGAGACCAGGTAGACCTAAAATTGACTACGTCACCCTCCTCACGCAAGATAACGGCCTTACTTACGAAGAACTCCGCACAGCCATGTCAGATGGAGAGTAGTGGAGAAATTATGTGGATTCGGGAGCGTCCGATTGATGATGATGATGATGAGAAATCTTGCGAGAACTGGATGAGGTAGTGTGGGATCTACGTCAACAGAGTCATCAGAGAGAGGCTACCAGTAGGCGTTTTCAAACAAGATGGCGGACCGGGGTGAAAAAACAGAAGGAAAAACATTCCTATCAGGCGTCGTTGAAGGTAAATTTGCCAACTTATTGCTCGACCATCCATCTTGTGTAAATTTGCCCACTTATTGCTCGACCATCCATCTTGTGTAAATTTGCCCACTTATTGCTCGACCATCCATCTTGTGTAAATTTGCCAACTTATTGCTCGACCATCCATCTTGTGTAAATTTGCCAACTTATTGCTCGACCATCCATCTTGTGTAAATTTGCCCACTTATTGCTCGACCATCCATCTTGTGTAAATTTGCCCACTTATTGCTCGACCATCCATCTTGTGTAAATTTGCCCACTTATTGCTCGACCATCCATCTTGTGTAAATTTGCCCACTTATTGCTCGACCATCCATCTTGTGTAAATTTGCCCACTTATTGCTCGACCATCCGTCTTGTGTAAGATTTTTTTGTTTTATGAAAAGTAGAAGTTGTTTCGTGCAGCATTTTTTGATTGAAGGTCACTTGTGCTGAATTCAGTTCCTACTACAGGCATAGTCTCTTGTTATAATTCAAGGTTTCTATGGAAGGCCATGGACTCAAGATCAAAGAAAAGACCTCTTCGGAAGGTAAGCTATTCAAAAATATATATACCGTTGTTTTGTAACATAGGTACTCAGAAGCGTAGAAAGAGTAGCGAAAGAACATTTACGATGTAGAAAATTTGCCATAGCCACGGCATATGCCAGACGAGAATGTGTAAGACATTTCCATTGATATTCAATTCAAGGTTAAATGAGATGAATCTTAACACATACATGTATGCACCAAAGGATGATGCTCTACACAGAAAACTTTGGAGACAATTATATGATGATACTGAAAAAGGTATATTACATGCTGAGAATACCTTTATTAAACTGAGTTTGCTGCTGCCGTATTATTCATTGTCCATGCACAGCAGAGTAACGCTGACCCCCAATCTGGTGATGTCCTATCAACAAATAAGATAGTGTGCAAAGAACCTTTGATTTTGGCATTACTAATTTGTCCTTGCATGATTCTTGCTTATCATTGCACATCTTGCATTGCCATTGACCTCCTTAAATTGAACTTATACTTATCAATTGCATTTTATAGAAAATCTAGCAACTTTGATCAAATCTGCTCGGTCAAAAGGAATCAAATTTGTATATGCAGTATCACCAGGCCTTGACATCATTTTCTCTTGTCCAAAAGACATCCAGTTTTTGAAAAATAAGCTGAAACAGGTATTGATAAGACAAATTAAAGATTATTTTTCTATCCATCAAAGGTGTATTTTTATTGCTTTTTATGAATATATGAATCAAATTTGGATTTCTTGAGATTTTTTTATTCAAAGTTGATTTCCAGATTTCATTTTGATTCTATAGGTTGCAGACGTTGGTTGTGAAGCCTTTGCCATTCTATTTGACGATATTGAGCCAGAATTAAGTCTTCCAGATAAACAAGATTTTGAGTCATTTGCTGATGCTCAAGTAACCATCACTAATTCTGTCTTTGAATATCTTGGAAAGCCTGAATCATTTCTTTTCTGTCCAACAGGTTTGTATCATTTTGAATTTCAAGTTAACTTTTGGCTTTTTTCATTTGTACTTTGTTTGCAAGTCCAACTTACATAGATTTGTCTGGATGATTGGCCCAGATCATTGAGTAAAAAATTGCGAGGTCAGGTTTAATGTACATGCCTTCGTTTTATTTGGCCCATCATTTCTTTTAATATTTCTTTGAATGTTTGTTTTAATATGTATTGTTGTAATATTTGTTTTTCAGAATACTGCTCAACAAGGGCAAAGCCTTCTATAGAAAAATCTGAATACTTGAATACACTTGGGGCAAAATTGAATAGTCACATAGATGTTCTGTGGACAGGTATGACCTGGATAAGAAATTGCTGCAAATGATTGAAATTAACTACTTCTTGTGTGGGTTTTCCATCATACTTGGTTTACAGCATTAATTAATTTTTGTATTCTGATGAAATGAGCCAGGGAAGCTTTTCATCAAATTAACTCAAATAAGACAATTAAGTTTAGAAACAACTTATCTACCATGTTTCATCTTCTATTTATATTTCTCTTTTTATTTTCATGAACTATAAAAATTTATTTCACCTTCTTAGCGTTTTGTTTAATATGTCAGTTAAGTTTATCCTCAGAAATTCAGCATTGTAATTTAGTTAATTCTTACTCTTCTATATCAATTATAATTAACATTCCCAAGTGAAGGGCCCCTATCATCAAATCAGTCTCAGCTGAAAGGCTGCTCTCCTTCATTGAATAAAATTGAATGAAATGAAACCATCTGTGTTATTTTCATTTCAGGGCCAAAGGTTGTACCAAGAGACATATCTGTGTCATCTATTGAGAGTGTTTCAAAAGTCTTGAGAAGAAAGCCTGTAATTTGGGATAACAGTCATGCAAATGATTATGATCAACGGAGAATATTTTTGGGACCTTATGATGGGAGGCCAACAGAGCTCTACAAGCATCTGAATGGAGTTTTTAGCAACCCAAACTGTGAATATGAGAGCAACTTCGTAGCTCTTTATACAATTGCTCATTGGCTTAAGTGCTGCACATCGCAAGGGGATACAAGCCCAGACAAAGATGCAGAAATGCTTGACAAAGATATGAAAAATGATGTAGGTGATGTCAGAGCAGGACTTGATGTTGAAATGGAGATGACTGACACCCAGTCAAGTGATACTATCGCTGATAATTTGAATAAGAAAGAAAAAATGGAGATTTTAGAAGAGCAATTTGATAAAGAAGAAGAGATAAAGACAGAAACAGAGGCAGGAGAAGAGCCTTCAGAGCAACTAAAAGAGATTATAGATAATATAGGTTATGACTCTAAAGTAGCACTTGATATGGCTGTGTCTCTGTGGGTTGAAGAATTTCAAAAGGTGAAGTCACTTCACAAGAAGAACTTGGATTTGTATAAATCCCCATCAAAACTTGCCGTTTTAGAATGTGCAAATTCCTTGTCAGAACCAATGGATGACGATGATGACAATGATGATGATAAAAATCAACCTGAGGAATATGAAGTTGTTGTAAAAAGTAAAGCCAAAGAATTGCCTCAGGAAGAGGAAAACTGTTGCAGTTATCATGCTTCAGGTAGGAAATCCAATTTATTCTTGTATTGTGTAACATTGTTTTGGGTTCTTCTGACGACATGAAGAAGCATCGGCCAAGGTCCTTAAGCATTACCTAAAAAGTACACCAATTGAGTGAGTCGGTTGTTCTCTTCTCAACAAAAGGCTCAACTTACGGCTAACTCAAGCAACTCCAGCTAAACTGATTTAGCAAACATTGATTGTAATCCATAAGCAATAGGACACTGAAAAACATCATATGACAAGCCAACAAAGGTCCAGGAATGAAGCAATTAGCATCATAAAGTGAGAAACAGGTGCATGACATAAACTTGCAATGAAGGAAATAAAAACAATATTTGAACACGATAATCATGAGCAATCATTTGTAAGCTCGAACGCACTGCAGTGTGATTCATGGTTTTATGCCCATCTCAGTATTCTTGAAATGGTGTAAATGGTAATGATGATAGATATAATTCTTTTGAATAAACCATTCATTCAATGTGTATTTATGACACAAAAACGTGTCTCACCAGTAACAGGCAGTGTGTTATTGACTGTTTCTACTGTATAATAGTGATCGCTTAATGATATCATCAAATGATATTTTAGACATTCTTAAAAGCAGGGTCTATCCACTTCTTGTTCCAGCAGCAAAATATGTAAATTTGGCATCAAATGATCACGATAGTTTTTTTCAAAGCTTCATTTTTTCACATGTTTGAATTAAAGACAATAATCTCTCTAATGATGGGCAATTTTTATTTGGCTGGCCTAATCACACATACTTCTAAAAACGAATAAAGATAGCAACAGAGGGTATTTGGTTTTGACAGGCAGAAAGAGGTAAAGGATGAGAGAAAACTGCTAGTACAATAGAGGATAGTAATAATTGTATTGATTATGTTGAATGATGATAATGATATTAATGATAATGATAATTGCATCTTTAATTTATAATAGAAGGTCGTGTGAAAATTGTCATTTATGATAGGAATTTTGCATAACTGGATGCTAATTATACCTTGCCGTTGCATGAATGAACATGTGGAGAAGTGCACAGAAGGCCTTGGGAACATGAATTTGATCAGAATGGACCTACTGGCAAAGAGATGATGAGAAATCCAAACAGAGAATGATGACAGAAGGCCTGAGTTGCACGAGTCTGATTGAAGCAAAGCTCAAGTGACGGCTATGACAAGGTCATCACAGAAACTACGTGGTCCAAGGCACTCCTAGGGTGCGGTATGGACCAAGGTTTATAAAGCGGTGTGCCAAGTCTATTATTTCCGGCTATATCAAGTGATTTCACAGGCTCCATTCATTATTTTAGGCAAACGGATGAGAGCAAGCACGAAAAAGGAAAATCATGCATCAGTCACTAAAAAAGATTTGCTGTTAATGATTCATCTGTTTTTCTTGCCCTACGAACATGGCGAAATGGCTAAGCACCTTGTATCTGAATTTAAATGGATTCAGGGCAATGCTCCACCTGTTGAAACAGAGAAAATAAACTCAAAATCTGTAAGTCTTTTTTGTTCTTCTCACTGTCATGGTGCATTCCATTGTATAATTTTTTTATACACAAACAAATCATGATTAAACTACAATATGATTTACATTACTTATGTCATTCACAGTGGGAATAGACACGGGGTCATCTAGTTCCCACTGTCAATGGCATTCAAATTTCTCAATTAATTTACAAAAAAGAATAGCAAGGTCAATAAATGAAAATGGGAAAGGGGAGTCGCTGCATCGGAATCTTTATACGCATAAAGAAACGTACGGTCCCCCCACCAGAAGCCCCTGGCCCAGCCCATGCCAAACCTCTGACGCACAACCCAAGCCAGGCCACCATGCCACCCCGAAAGGCCACCCCCCAAACCACCCGAGCACAGAGCCCCGCAGCACCCCGTACCACCACAAAGAGCCCCGCGAAGCACACGCCTAGGCAGCCAAGAGGGCAGCCACCCAAAGTAGCACCACGGCCAGACCCCGGACGAGGACAGAGAACCTGACGGAAACAAGCGAGACCAGCACCGCACATGGACCAAGCCCGCAACCACCGGCGGGCAGGCAACCCGCCTCCCCATGCGCAGGTGTTTTTTATGAATTTTTAACTGAACCGTCTTGCCTTCTCGATGAATCAAATTGTATCTTCAATTATCATTCTGTTCGTTGACATATTCAGATCAGCATTACCATATAAAAGTAAGTCACACAAAGCTTTTGAATCCATGTCTGTAATATCTAAATCTGGGACTTCTGCAAGCCGACGGAAGAGATCCATGCGTTTCAAACCAAATCGAGGGCAGTGCAGGAGAAGTGTTCATTATCCTCATCTCCTATACCACATAAACAACGGGGGCTAAAGCATTTAAAATTGTGCCGAAATCTGTGATCGTTGAGTGGACTAAATTGTAGGCGCAGTTTTGTTAAATTCGGGATACCTATTCTATCATAAACATTGTAAACTGATCTTTGTTTTGGTCTTATCACTGTTAGTAGTTTGCGCTTGAATTCTGACAGTGTTAGAGGTTGTTTGATATTGTTATCCAACGAGTGCCACTCCGAAAGGACGTTTTGAAAATAAATATTTGAAAAACGAACTGTACGCGCAGCCATTGGTTCATAATCGCGCTGATGTCTTAATTAGCAACAGGACGTTTGGGGGGAATTTCATCAAACAGATATATCGGCGCTTGCGTCCTCCTCAGATTGAAGAAATGACATAAACGCCTGTACCACCTTCTTTGATAGCCTTAGTCTGTTTGTGCCTCTCCAAGCACCTGTAACCGCTAATGCTGCTGAATATTGGGTTTGCTCCAACCTTTTCGTTGCGTCTAGCTTCATTCCCGGCTTAGGCTTGTGATAAATAATATCGACTTTCAAAGTCAAGATGAGGTCTCGCATAGAGTGTGTAAATTTTGTCCAACACATATCTAGAGACACTTTGAAAGGTATCTGATCATACCAATACTTCTCCTAGCTTTCATGATAGCTTCCTCGACATGACTTTGAAAGCTCAGTCTGGAGTCAAAGATCATACCAAGGTGTTCATGTTCCGATAAATTAGTTACCTCGTCAGGTCCTAACACCAGCACAGGATGTTGCTACCTTATTCTCTTCGAAGAAAATATAACTTCTTCCGTTTTATCAGTGTTGAATTTCATTTTCCATTGCCATGCCCGCAAATGAACTTTTTCCAAATCTCTATTCAAATCATTAGCAGTTCAAATTGAAATATCGGCGGCAAAAAGTTTGATCTCACTGTGTATATTTTCAACAATATCGTTGATATACACAAGGGAAAATAGGGGACCTAGAACGGAGCCTTGAGGCACTCCTGCAGATACTCCTTTCGAATCAGAGCTCTTACCATTTAACAGCACACGTTGATCACGATCAGGCAGGAAATTAGAGATCAGGTGAAGGAGATTGCCAGGTATACCACTGCATTCAAGTTTATATAATAAACCTTCATGCCATACACTATCAAACGCTTTAGATAAATCAAGAAAAACTGTTCTGCTTTCCTTACTTGTTAATTCTTCAAACCGACTGTATATCCTGTGGGTAATGGCTAATAGCTGGTTGATGGTTGAATCGCCGGGACGAAAACCAGACTGATGAACACTCAATAGGTCATTGTCACAAAGATGGCAATAGATTGCTTCAAAAATAATTTTTTCAAAGATTTTTCCAAAGATAGGCAATAGAGAGATAGGACGATAATTTCGTTTGGATTGTCTGCTGCCTTTTTTGTGAACTGGAGTAACATTAGCTCTATTCCAGAGAGTAGGCTAGATCCAGTCACAAGGCACTTTTCATAAATCATGTACAAAGGCTCCAATGTTGACTCACCACACATTTTTACCATTGCATATTGTATAATGAGGCAGAGAAGCTAAAATAATGCATAGATGATAGTGAAAATGAGAGGCGCAACTCAAAGCAAATCAAACTTATTTAGGATAACGAGAATTTGGATAATATTTGAATGGTTCATGAAGTTCAGAAAATTGGCCCTGTCACCCTCATATTTGATGAGACGCTGTCCTCATGCCTTTCGTCGGCTTTTGCCCTTTGTCCTCTGTCAGATTTGGACCTCTATTGGTTTTTGACCTTGCCTCATTTCTGCTATTAAGTTTAATCATCAAAGGAATGAAAAATATTTGCTCACTTGCGCCTTTGCGTCGTTATGCAGTGTTTTTTATGATAAGAGTTTTGAATTTTTCAAGGTTGAAGAATGGGAAAGACGGGCTGCAGATTATCGCAAAATTTGTCAAGACATCGTTGATATGTTCAATCGGGTTTCACATGCCCCAAATAAACCCTTGGTGCAAGAGTTGTATCCATACATTTTGGATGTTAAAGATGTCTCTATGCTTTTGGATGCATTTGTAAAATGGCTAGGTAATAAAATCTCATCATCGACGATTTTCATAGCAAAATTCAATGGTTTATCATAGTGAACAACTTAATGAACGCGGATTCTTGGTCATTTTTTAAGATAAACTTCGTCATTCTACCCTTACTGTTCTGTCGCTGAAGTAGAATCTTCTCTTCCTGTGTGATATTTCCAAGAATTGTTCACAAATCCTACCATTTTGTCTTACCTTGTGGTAGTAGTTCCTATTTGTGAAGGTTTTATCACGAGCAATCTCAATGCCTCGTCGAGATCGCAACAGATAAGTTCCTGTAAATTTCCTGTGACCTCAGTGCTTCTCATATCGTCTTCTATCATATCATATCACATAACATATATCCTATCATATCATATCATATCATATCATATCATATCATATAATATCCTATCATATCATATCATATCATATCCTATCATGTCATATCCTATCATATCCTATCATATCATATCATATCATATCCTATCATATCCTATCATATCATATCATATCATATCATATCAAATCATATCAGATCATATCATATCCTATCATATCCTATCATATCATATCATATCCTATCATATCATATCCTATCATATCATATCATATCATATCATATCCTATCATATCACATCATATCATATCCTATCATATCATATCATATCATATCATATCACATCATATCATATCCTATCATATCATATCATATCACATCATATCATATCCTATCATATCACATCATATCATATCATATCATATCCTATCATATCCTATCATATCATATCCTATCATATCCTATCATATCATATCATATCATATCCTATCATATCACATCATATCACATCATATCATATCATATCCTGTCATATCCTATCATATCATATCATATCCTATCATATCATATCATATCATATCATATCATATCATATCATATCATATCATATCATATCACATCATATCATATCCTATCATATCATATCAAATCATATCAGATCATATCATATCATATCCTATCATATCATATCATATCCTATCATATCCTATCATATCATATCATATCCTATCATATCATATCATATCCTATCATATCATATCATATCCTATCATATCATATCAAATCATATCAGATCATATCATATCCTATCATATCATATCATATCCTATCATATCCTATCATATCCTATCATATCATATCATATCCTATCATATCATATCATATCCTATCATATCATATCATATCCTATCATATCATATCATATCATATCATATCCTATCATATCATATCATATCCTATCATATCATATCATATCCTATCATATCATATCCTATCATATCCTATCATATCCTATCATGTCATATCATATCCTATCATATCATATCATATCATATCATATCATATCCTATCATATCCTATCATATCATATCATATCATATCATATCCTATCATATCATATCCTATCATATCATATCATATCCTATCATATCCTATCATATCCTATCATATCATATCCTATCATATCATATCATATCCTATCATATCATATCCTATCATATCATATCATATCATATCATATCATATCCTATCATATCATATCCTATCATATCCTATCATATCATATCATATCATATCCTATCATATCCTATCATATCCTATCATATCCTATCATATCACATCATATCATATCCTATCATATCACATCATATCATATCATATCATATCATATCATATCATATCCTATCATATCATATCCTATCATATCCTATCATATCATATCATATCATATCCTATCATATCATATCATATCCTGTCATATCATATCCTATCATATCATATCATATCATATCATATCATATCCTATCATATCATATCCTATCATATCCTATCATATCATATCATATCATATCCTATCATATCATATCATATCCTATCATATCATATCCTATCATATCATATCATATCATATCCTATCATATCCTATCATATCATATCCTATCATATCCTATCATATCCTATCATATCATATCATATCATATCATATCATATCATATCATATCATATCCTATCATATCCTATCATATCATATCATATCATATCATATCCTATCATATCCTATCATATCATATCATATCCTATCATATCATATCCTATCATATCCTATCATATCACATCATATCATATCCTATCATATCACATCATATGACATCATATCATATCCTATCATATCATATCCTATCATATCCTATCATATCATATCATATCATATCATATCCTATCATATCCTATCATATCATATCATATCCTATCATATCATATCATATCCTATCATATCATATCCTATAATATCATATCATATCATATCATATCATATCATATCCTATCATATCATATCCTATCATATCCTATCATATCATATCATATCATATCCTATCATATCATATCATATCATATCATATCATATCATATCATATCACCAGGTTCTAAAAGCAGAAAATGCAAAGCGGGCACGACTCAAATCCCGGAGGACCCAGAGCCATGGATGTGCAAGGGTGGCATAGTTGAAGAATTAGAAGTAACTGATAAAATCTTCTTCTCCAGTCTTTCTTCACAAAATGCTGTCTCTTTTGTTAACTTCGGTATTTGGAGTCGACACCTTCGTGAAGGTTTGGCTTCGGTTTATTGAATCGAATGTCCTTCCTGTCACCAAACTCTTTCAGTCACCTTTTTTGATACTATCCCGGGAAGCATTTGGGAAGTTATTGGGAGTAAATATTAATCATCAACTTAAGTTCTGACCTGGGTATTCCATAGTTGGTGTTTCTTTTAATACCTGGTGTGCACTTTTAAGGCTACGTCAACTCGCTTTAATCTTTGCCTTAAACTTTTTCAAACTTGCTACAGAGAGATGAAATAAGATACGGATAAAATAATCGATGAAATAAGTGACTATATTTCGCATCGTCGCAATTTGAAATGTCCTTAGTTACAAGTTCATCTGCAATTCGGCATCGTACGATACTAAGATCGTTCCCTGTTTGCCTCTTTTCAGCGTCTCCTTCCAGTTGACATGACAACTGAGCTCTCCTCCACAAGTGCTCTTGCTCAGTCCCCCAGTGTTTACACGGTGAGACCATATTTGGAATCTGATAAGGTTAGTTCATTGGTATTAAGTCTTTGTCTTATTCGGTCCTTTTTCAAATTTTTGAAAAGAACGAACCGGGATTGCATAGCCACGTGACCCGATTTTATCTTTTTAGGCCCACGTGCTTAGGTTCTGTTTGGATTCGTATGAAAATGAGTTAAATGACAATGGCTTATTTCCAAATTACCCGGAAATGCCAGGAGATCGGTAAGTTTCTTAGCAATGTTTACTTAGTTGCAAAGTGAATAGAATTACTGTTGCAAATGAAATACATTTTGTTTAGACAGCATTGCCTGCTACGTTGTTATCTCTTTTTTCGAAAGCAAATGTGATATGAAATGTTTCTCATGAAGAAAGATTTGCGGTTAAAAAGCTTCTACGATACACAGAAAGCTTCAAGCCTTCTACCTAACATTTTTAGGGTTTACTAAGCTTTGCTGCCAGTGAGCGTTTTTGTTATCTTTAGGTTTCTGGGTGCTTTTTTGCAAAATTCCAAAGAAACAACCGTCTTCCTCTTGGATGATGACGATGGCATTTGTGGATATTGCGTAGGAGTATTTGATGCTAAAGATTTCATCGTAAAGTCGAATGCATGGCTTGTCGAAGTAAGTTCGTCTACCATTGACGTGGTATTTATCGTTCTGCAAAACCAAAAAATTGCAAACACAAGATGCGATTGTCGATTCAAAAGGCGAATGATGATTTATGATTGATTTTTGATTAAGGGATGATTTTCGATTGTTGACTTCTGATCAGATTGTGCGTATGATGTACTGAATTTTTCTAGTTCAGAAATCTCTCTTGGCGATCAATTATCATTATTATTATTATTATTTCTTCGTGTAATCGTATAACTTCTGCTATCTTTTTCAGGTTTCAAAAAAGTATGACTCTTCACTGGCCTCATTGTCAACTCATGAAGGGCTATTTTTGGAAGCAATCGGTCAGCCGACGCATTTCATGCCCCCCAAACTTCATAAAGACTATCCTGGTCAAATTCTCATTTCACTACTGCCGAAAGCACAGGTTTATTTCTTATTATCGCCATTCGTATCGCCATATCGTCCAGATCATGACTATCACTAACTTCATTTCGTCTTAGTTCTTTTTCGCCCTGAGTTCTTTTCATTTTTTCTTTCAAATATCAATCAATTTTTTCCATTTTCATGAGAAACAGCATTTCTATAAATTTAATCATATTATTCTTTGTTCGAATTGAAGCATCAATTCTATAATAAGATGTATCCACCAGATGCATAAACTTACATGCGATTCGATGTTGTTCTTGAATTCTTGAGTCGACTAAGGAGAGATTTAGCGAATCGCTTTCCTCGATATAAATCGAGTGAAGGGCAGTATGGGAAGGCCTCATACATTTCACTCGGGAACCCAGCACTAAACATTGACAGAACATCTGATTACCAGAAAAGCTACAAAATGAAATGTCACTTCTAAACTTCGAAGCATCCAGCAAAAACGTGAAATTTCACTTCGGCTTTTGAACATTCTGATTTTTGTTATCTTCAGGGTACTGGATCCTGACTGATAACACTATCTTTTATTTAATTGCTAAATTAAACGGTATAAAAAAGGAAATATCAGTATCGTCAAAAATCAGCAACAGAAATGGAATGAACTGACCCAAAAGGGACCCAATATACACAAAGCAAATGCAACGCCGGGGCTCTTTTGTTGTAATGATCTTTGTTAGCTAAAGAAATCATCACAAAATCAGCTTGTTTGTTTTTTGTGTCAATGATTAATCAATATGTTTTAAACACGATAAACGGATTGAAGCCATGGAGAACTGTGACTCACTTTTTGCATGACCTCTGAGCACGATATAGGCCTATAGGTGTCATGAACAAATCTGCCAAAACGCTGCTGAAAACCAGGAAATTTGAATCACCGAAGCTTTTAATCGCAGCCTTTTTCCAGACTGATGGGATTTCGACTCCCTCAAACGCACACGTCCATGGTTATTTACGGTGGTCCTGACACGATTCACCGGGGATGGGTCAATGGTGTTTCCCATTATGGTAAAGTCTGCAAATATAATGCCATGGGGCAGTTGCAAAGTGTAATTACAATAAGACTACTCGTTTTCTACAATCATCATTGTTATTATTATTATTATCTTTGAGACAAACCTTGATAATAACGCTGATAGGAAATTTACCAAATATCGCTACCTTCTGAATGACCTAACATCGAAATAACGCCACGTTAAATTTGTGAACTTATCAATAGGTTCCCTTGGAATCTTTGGACAATCTTGCCATTCGTTCATTCAGATTTGTAGCGATCTAACCAGTGACAAAGCGCGTACTTACTACATAATTAATGAATTATCAACTATAATCATACGCACAACTTATTACATATTCTGCATGCGTAATAAACCCTGGACTAACCCAGACCTCCTAGCCGACTAACAGTCTTCTTTCAACCTTTTATTCTTCTTATTGAGTTTTTTTTTCTTTTTTTTCCTTGTTTTTCTATTCTTCATTTTAGTACTTTATTCATTCATAAAAATTTTTTATGCTAGAAATACCTGTAATTAGGTCAGCCGAATACAAATTACCTATTATTAGAGAGATTTGTATTTGTATGTTTAGTTTATATATCAAAATGAAGTTTAAAAAAATTATTATTATCCATCATGTGTAAACCTTTTTATTTTCCGTTGCTATCATTCCATCATTAACTAGCTTGGTACTTACTATATTATTATGTACTTTTCATGTTGTGTTGTCAATTTGTTTCCTGTCCTCAATCAATTTCAAATCCTTTTTTTTCTGTTTCTGCAGTATTATCACCTTTCAAATTTTCAGTTCAATTGATTTTTGATAATAATAATAATCATCATCATAATCATCAACATAATTTTTCTTGATTGATTAGGTAACAAGGATCGGTCAACGTCTCCTCCGTTGCGTCACGTCAATGATGAAATCGAGTGGTGTCAATAGGGTTTATTGTCAGGTCAGTTCTTGGAAACGTTCCCTTGTTAAGTTGCTAAAAGACGTCGGATTTGTTCCCATCGAATTGTCAGAAAGACCGCCTGATCATCTCACCATTTTTGGAATCAATTTGTGAGTTGACAAATGTTTTACCAAGGATTACCAACATGTATTGTTAACAGTTTCATTTGGCATTTGAAATACGGTTGAAAGTCAATGTTTTGTTCTTGCTTCTCCTTTTTTCTGCATTTATTCTGAGTTTTAATTTGCTTAAGTACGATACGAGGTACGATGCCTGATCGCTGCAACATTGATACCAAATCAATGCATGTCTCATTCACACCCTTTGCACGTTTCACTGCCTAACCCACCAACCCTATCCCACAAATCATCATTCATCCCAAGAATGTGCAATTTATCGACCTTCTTGCCTCCTTGCTTTCCTGATTCAATTTGCCATCTTTCAAATCTAAGATAAATAAACTTGATCTGATCTCCCTCTCCTCTTAGCCTTTCAATTTTCTATCTTCCATTGTCGGGGCTTTGCATTGGTCGCGTTGGGCTTTCCTCAACATAATTTACTAAAACATTGCCATACTTGTGCTGGGTTCATGCCGTGTAAATGGTTACTTTATGCAAAATATGGTACTAGATGGTGTCGTAGTGATTCTATTGCGATATTAATTGAATGCCAATTTCATTCTTATTTGATGCCGATTTGATTCTAACCTTATACCTTTTTCATTCTACCGATTTGATGCTAATTAAATGCTGATTTCATTCTAATCTAATGCCATTTATATTCTAATTTAATACTGATTTATTCTAATTTGATGTCTATTTTATGTTTAACTTTTACTAATCAATTGCTAAATCTTCATGATACCATTCTCTAACTCCCATTCAATCTAAAAAACGCATCCGAACTTTTAATTTAAATCTAGCTTTTGCAAGGCCACCATCCCTCAATTTTCCATTACCCAGTGATATCAATCTTAATTGTATACTTCAACGTAACGAAACTCACAGCTAAAATGAGTTTGAGAAATTAAAATGATTTCCTTTTTTGCTGCTAACAGTCTTTGCCAAACATTGGCATATTTTGTAAAATATCGAAAATTCAGTGCTGATCTCATGTTTTTTGTACTAAATCATTCTTGTAAGGATAGCTGCCAGTGCTAGAATTCTTACGCATTGATCTTATGGTCCGTGGCTCAATTCCACCTTCAGCTGAACTTTCACTTAAAGTGCGGAGACCCCCTAGCTCTCTGTGATTCCATGTGTATTTATCACAAGGTGTGGTCATATCGAGAGAAAGAACCAATAGCTTTTTCGACAAGCATAGTGATTTACTGCCCTCACAGTCTACCTTCAGATGCTAGGTAGAATGTATGGGGAAGCACAAGTTTTGTTCGTAATAGCGATTCTTCAAGGTGTGGTCACATCGAGAGAATTAAAACTGTTAAATGAAGCAAATTTATAATGATGAAACCTCTTCTAAGACAATTCTTTCATTACGTTTTGATTTAGCGTTCGCCATGTATCCATTCATTCATTCTTGCGTATACTTTGATGTGTCTCCTGACAATAATGCTGTCATTGATAAAACAAATGCAAATGAGAATATTATTAAGAAAAAACGATCAAGAATCATCGCTGTGAATTGCTTATCATCTTCGACATCATTTAAAAATGCTTGCTCTATATTGTGTCCCATCAACACGTCCACGTCATCTTCTTCCCGCTCTTTCCGAAACTCTTTGTAATTCTCATAGTACTCTTTCGCCTCGGCAACTAGCGCATGCGTGCTTGTAGTTTCCAGAATCTCTTTTGAGAAAACATCTCTAGACTTCTTTTTTTGTCGTCTCGCCAGATTTCTACTTTTTACCTGTGGGTGCAACTTAATTTTTTTCTCGCAAATTGCACCAGCAATCATTACGACGCTGTCGTAATCACTCGCACGCCTTGTTTCGCCATCATCGTTGCGACCAGTCGCATTTTTCTTGGTTATGCAATGCATCATTTTTCTGGAAGAACGATTTTTCGAACTGGGGCTTTGCATGCAAAACAGCGATGCGATCAATTTCGCTAACCGCGCGAGGAAATTAATGCGACAGAATTTCGGAGCGTAACTCAACGCGTCATCTCTGTAGAAGTAATTCAAAGTGACGCAGTTTGCAAAAAGAGACAAACCAATGACTGTCATTGTCACCATGTAATACTTTGCCAGCAATGGGACAGAGTCAGATGTGACAGGGAGTCTCGACCATGCAAAGTTTAAAAAGACGCTCATCGCAAGCATGACCGTAATGCTTAGAGTGATTCTCTGGCCTGATTTCGGATTTATGCAAAATGCCAGCACTGCCAATGTTGAAATGATTGTGCACGGCAGAATCAAATTGAACAAGTAATACAAAGCCTTCCTTCTCATTCGGAATTTGTAAGTTATTTCGGTGAAGGGTTTCTTACAGCATTTGTATTTTCTGTTGATTGCTTCGACTGGAATTGACACAATTTCCCATTCACCATTCTCAATGTAATCACTCGTGTCACCTTTCGACTGAAATTAAATCAAAGGTCAAATATTTCCATCTCAAAAGAAATCCTACTTTGTCATTATGACAAAAAGGTAATGCCAGAATGGAGGATTTGAAACTTCTCTTACTAGCAATGAGCTTTGCTTTGCACGTGTCTGCACGAATATTTCTGTCATGAGGATATTTCTTCCTTTTCAGAATTCATCTTTTACATTTCATCCTCATTTCAATTCATCGATATTCACTAATTGTTTCATTGATCACTTCAATGATAATTCAGTTGGAAGAAACATTTTTACCTTTGCTGGTAAAATCTTCATCTTTTCATATGTGTATGCCCAA
The DNA here is from genome assembly GCA_964026355.1 of Pseudorhiza aurosa. Classification (NCBI taxonomy): domain Eukaryota; kingdom Metazoa; phylum Cnidaria; class Scyphozoa; order Rhizostomeae; family Lychnorhizidae; genus Pseudorhiza; species Pseudorhiza aurosa. The sequence continues at coordinate 9,563,593 of OZ032125.1, forward strand.
GAACCAAAAGTCAATAGACACTCCTAGCAACGAATCAACAAATGAGATTTGTAGCTTGCTCTGATTCAACGTTTAAACATCCAATACATTTGGGAGGTCTGTATTCCTTTACCATAGTTCACTTGGTGTCAATTCAAATCATAAGACGAAGTGAGCTTGAAATTTCTTTTATCTCTTCATCAAAGAAATGACCATTTTATGACTATCTGCTCCCTCAATGTGTGTTCAATTGAACTGAAGAAAGCAGGCATCCCAAGGGTTTATCGCTTTTCTTCTAGACACCCATCAGAGTAAAAAGTGACAACTGTCGGTCAAGACTTACGTAGCCCAAACGGTACCTAATTTTCGAATGTTTTCATCATTTAATTTCTGGCATTGTATCGTCTGATGAGTGTCAGAATAAAAAGATTTTAGTGCTCTATGTATGACGACATATTTTAATACGGCATGAAGCTGAATTTTACGGTAGTCTTAGTTCAGTTGATTTTGTCATTCATTTGAGGCTTGCTTTTTTGCATTTACTGACCTGTTCGTCAAATGGGAAGTTTCTAACGTTGAATTTGCATGAACTTTTGAACGAAACAGCTGCGAACCAGGTATTTTTTCCGTTGTCATCCAATATTATTTTTGTCTTGTATTTCAACGGTCCTCCTGAAAATGCTTCGTCTGCACTAAAATTGCAAGTTATGTCATATGCTGTGTTGCTCAAGATTCGCTTATTCAGTTATCTTCACTTTATAATCATCATTACAATCATTGCCATCAACATCATCATAATCATCATTATAATCAATATTATCATCATCATCATTATCATCCAATCATAATGAACCAATTCCTCCGTCTGCGTCAGAATGTCACAACGTAACATAACCCCAGATTTAATGAAATCCCCCGTACCCCATACGTGTACATGTGTAGTGATAAAATACAGTCCCGAGAACATTCTCCATAAAACTTTCCAAAATGAAAAAAATTCCAGCACAACAGCCATGAAGGATGGTGCCAAAGGATTTAATAGGATGATATGTTTTTGGAATGATTTGTAACAAATTTCAACTTACTTGTTGTAAAGAATGATTGTTGGAGTCCAAATATTATGAGAATCCAAATTGATATTTTTTATTCCATTATACTCGGATGAATTCCATGTTAGTTGGGGGTTTTTCCAAGTCTATAAATGATTTGCTGCCGATTATAACTCTTTCAAATCATTTTGTCATCTTTAGATCATACTACGACAATGCCATGATTGGAGGATTGAAGAAATTGTTACAAAAAGAGATCATAAGTAAGCGATTACTTTTGTGATCCAGACGTTTGTTTGCATTTTCTGTTCTTTTTCACTCTGAAATGAGAGAGAAAATTCACAATGGGGTAATTATGATTGAGGCAAAACGAGCATGACAATATATCATTTCATTTATGTTTGCAAATCATCCCAGATCAGTCTATCAATCGGCCAATCCGTAAATCAATGAATAAACTAGATTGCGATGCACTTGTTATTGATAAATAATGCAAACATCATTTTTTGTAGTGACAATTCCAACGCACTGTTCTATGTTCTGATAAGTTGCTAAGTATCGGACCGAAATGCTTTCAACTGTTTGGATTTAGAAAGACTTTGAAATTTTACAGAATGGTGGAGACGTAATTTCTTGCTGCCGAACATCTTTTCATCCGACACTTATCAGTGTCAAACATCGAACAGCTACCCACTCAAAATTTGACTCACATCTGGGTAGAAGTTTAACCATCCGAAGCTTCATACTTTGATAAATGTAAGGGAAGAAGATCTTCACAGCGACAAAATTACGTTTCCACTTTTCTGTGAAATGAGGAAGCTTTTCAACCTTGTGTTAATTGCTTCAAACGAATGTTTCACTAGTGATTGTAAAGAAATCGGGATTTTCCTGTGGAATTGTTCTTAAATGGTATGGATAACAGCGGTGAAAATATGTCGTTATTCAACTTACCACCGAAACGACTTGAATCAATTTCAATTCAAATGTTACAACAAGAACATCTGAAAATTGTTTCACGGGTCTTGTCTCCTTGTCGTAATTGCATAAGAGATCGTTTAGCAGGCGCTCTTCGTCAGATCTTGCTGATATCACTAAATGAAAAACATTCCAACATTTGTTTTGCTTTGAAATACTGATTTCTTAAGGTAAGGAAGAACAAATTTCTTATCCCTTATAGTGGTTGTCATACCCTTTTGTGTTGAGTTCGACATTCATAGATTCATACTTTTTGCTTCCAACCAAGCAACCGGCATCACAGAAATAGTTTTCAATCTGACTTAAAGTCCATTTGGTATAATTTGTGTAAAAATGCGGAATGAACTTCTAGAAACACTAAGAAGCGCTCCATCTAAATTCTCTTTTGGAAATGATTTTGATCAACTATTTCAAAATTCAATGTAGAGCCTCAGATTATTATTATCTTGAAGAAGACCATTTTGAAACGACTTCTGTCAATAACCCAGATGGTTTTTGCACTACACAAGGTGCTTTTCTTGCGTTAATTTGGGACAAATATGAGATTTCCTTCCCAAGAAGTCCCGATCTGTGAGAGTGCAACGCTACTTCATACATCATCTGTATATCGCTGTTTATTGAAAATCTTTAAAATCGAATCGAAATATGCTTATCAAACATGTCAGAGCTTTACTTTTTTCTCTCAATGCGGCTATACCTCTTGATTCCTACTCCTGTCACTACATAAAGCGAGCGACTCTCATCACACTTCGGGAAAGCGACGCTCAAGATGGCAATGGAATCACTGGCCATGAAATATGCTAACAGGCGTCTTATTACTGAGGTGTTCGTACATCTTGAGCTCATGACCGCCTCCTTCATGAGCTTTCACACACCTTCGGATTGCTCGCATGTCTGTGCATTAGACCTGCGCTCAATGAGGGAATATTTCTCATTGGCTTCGTGAACTAGCTGACTTGAATGAGCTGAGCATATTCGACCATTCATCACTTGTGGGCTGTACATGTCCTTGCTTGTCTTATCATGTATCGTTGTATAGCCAATTTGCATCTCTCTCTGGTTAAAGTAAGCTAAACTCTAAAAACAGACATAATTTAAATCATTGTTTCTTGTATGATTTAGAGTTAAGATCAATTCACGTCTTTGCCGTTATCTTTTTCACATGCCTTTTTATTTTCACTGATTTTTCTTTATCAAAAATTGCCTTTCTCCATTTAATTTACTTGATGATATATTTTCATGATTTTTTCGAACGAACGCAATCTTTCGAACATTTCATTGAGTCTTGGTTACGCAAAAATGGAAGCAAAATACTCACAATTATTTTGAAATCTTGGATTGATGCATTCTTCATCCGATGCAGTACAAATCCTATGCAATAATACCAGGATGAATTTCATTGTAAGGCGCTAGGAGCAATCACGCAATTGTATTATGGATATCGTGAATAAGGTGGTATAGAGAATAAGCTTGCTAGCTAGCTATCATCAAAGAATAAGGAAGTTTAGATGTGTAGAGGTGCAATTAAGTTGTCACCCGCACTTTTAACCAAGGCATCAACTTCTCGCTAAAATCACAGCTGTCTGCTCTCAGATTAATTACAAATCTTGATACTTGCAGAATTCACCATTATGGCAAATCGGCTATTGAAAATAGCTGCTCATTATCGAAAAAAGACTATTATATGCAAAGATTGTTACATGCAAAGCATGTTACATGCCAAAGTGTTGGTGTCAAATGCAACGGGCTTCGCATGTGACCTCACTTCCAATTACCTTGAATCTCAGTGTCTGCAACGCCATTTTCATGTCCTTTTTCTTCTACCGATTTCTTCAAGGCTTTTTCTCATCTGAAGCTTCTCTTACTGCTTTTCCCAGAGTCTTGGGACGCTGAGGGCTCGTCGATGCTTTTCAAAAGAACTGTTGTTGCTTACAGAAAATTTTTAATTATGGATAGAATTATGGAGAGATTTCAATGAAAGCTAGCACATGTTGATGGTCAATGAAGTCAATCGATGTTTGATGTTTACGATGAATATGCTTGGGACAAGCGATTTTATTTTGACAGGCCTATTTCGAGCATTCTAAATCTCTTAGCAACACGTCCATGGTTGGTTGGTTTAGTAAATTCAATTCAACAAGCCAATTGCCAATGAAAAGAGTCGAATTTCGCCATCGCCAACTCTTTTTCTTGCCCCTTTTCTATTGATCAACAACCACTTGAATTATGTTACTTGTTTTCTGCTCTACCCTCAGACATTCATGTGCAAACAACCGACCATAAGCGAACTACGCAAATTTGCTTACCTAGTCGGTCTTTTGCATTGTTAAATCAAAATGGCTTGCGCTGTTTGCATTGCTCTATCAACACGTAAGCAGCCATGCGGAATTGTTGGTCTTTCATTGAGATATAGTTGCTAGAACCTGGATTTTACCAACCGTGCGCCATCGTTATTCCACTCAAATATCGATGATTCCTTACAAGTCTTTAGCTTTCCTGTTGGTCGAACATTTTCAAATGCCCTCGTTATGAAATTATCTTTTGTAGCGTTTTCATTTTGAGTCTCCTTTGCATTATTCATGAACTCTTTTTCAATACCTTCCGCCACAAATCCGCAGCTTATCGCGAAAGATTGGTGAAATTTCAACAAAATCATTCAATTGAATAAGGAAATAAAACTCAGACATCATCCTATGAGCCTTAATCTATATATGATCTTCATCTAGTGGTTTTTGTAAACTTTCCTTGTTCCTTGTGAAACGAGATTTTCATTGCCTCAGAGTCCAACCGCAATTTGCTGCTGGTGTTTTTGTGTCCTTTATGTTTACATAAGAACTTCATAAAGTCTTTTTTTCTGTGGTTCCTATTTAATCTTTAGCTTTGATTTCTTTCCTTTTCTCCCTTGCTTAAGATTAAAGAAATGTGGGCCAAAGATGTTGTCATAATACCATACATAATTCATTCGCAAGAGTTTCTTTGTTGTCTTTCCATTAAAGAATTGCGCCTTCAGCCAAGCATTGCATTGTGGATGCGAACAAGTTACTGGTCGGGTTTTACTTTTAATTTAAGCAGTGGTCGGGTTTTTGCGACCTGTTCATTATTACATAAAATTTTTGATAAAAATCTAATTCTTTCAAGGAAAAGAAATGATGGAGAGAGACCCTGGGAGATATATATGTATATATCCAGAGAAAGAGATATATAGACACTGAGATAGTGAGAGGCAACGAAGGGATATATGTAGATATATAAATTTACATATATCTTTATATATAAATAGATGTATATGTATGTACATATATATACATATGTACATATATGTATATACATTTATATATATGTACATATTCATGTTGAAAAATAACGTTATCATCGTTCTGCTATTTTATAATAGTGATATGATTCGGATCTCTTACTAGTAGATAACCAGCTAATGTATGACCCTCGGGTGTTTTTGGTGTTTTGCCAAAAGAAAAGATACAGTTTATTCCTTATCAAAATGTTTAATCTAGAAAGTATGAATCAATTAAGTTGTAGTCGTTCAGCACTTGCTTGGAATGTTCTGTTGACTTGTGAAGTTATCGTGTGTTACTCGCGCTGTATCTTACTATCTATATAGTGTTAATAATTTATCTCTTGGTGATTTTATTCATCATTTGTCTCTTGGACATATTCACGTACGCGCGCATATATACATATATACATATATTTATGTATAAACCTGAGAGAGAATCAGAGAGTGAGGCAGCTCTCCTTTTAACAGAATTCTTATTTGATGTCATCTGCACGATTTGCATTAAATTTGCTTCTGCACTCAGTAACAATTGAATACAGTTCGAATTTGCTCCAAACAAAAGGCATTTCATTCTTCCTTGCCACACTTTCTCAATTATTCGATAGATTTTAATCAATAAATGTTACTGAAATCTACTTGTACGAACAGTTCATAAATCGTAGCTAAAAAACACATAACATTCAATATACCATTGCTTATATTGTGATATGGTATTGTTATAATCAAACTTTTGAACTCATAACACAGGTGATGTAGAATCGAATGATGCAAAGTTCACAATAAAGACACTATTGAGGAAGAATTAGCGGAAAACCACCTTATAAAAATGTACTTCCCTAGGAAAAAAGATTGGAGCACGTCTCTGGGTTTTGCTAAGCTTTGAATTTAGCATGCATTGCAGATTAGTTGAATGTAAGAGTTTTTTACTATCAATGAGCCCTTTCTATGCTTCGTCGTAAAGATTCTCCATCCTTTGGAATAAAATTGGCTTTCTGCCAAATATCTATCAGTTATCAGGTGTAAGAGTACGACTTGCATATGAGTCTTTTTTATTTCCAGTTTGGAATAATCTAGCAATTTGCACCATAGCTTTCTTCTTTATATTCTTCACTTATTCCTTTTGATTGCTTTATGCTCTTCTTCTTTCTTCGAAAAGGTAAACATGACGTCAGTTTTGATTTACTTTTACCTCGGTATGCTATGTTTGCGACATCCCTTTCATCTGAATCATCTTGCTTCTTTTTAGATGATGATGATGATGGGCTTTGGAACTTTTCGTCGCCATCTTGACCACATGGAGAGACTCGTTCATTTGGAACAGGAGTTGGAGGACCGGAGGAAACGTAACTAGAAAGGTCGAAATCGAGTGACGATGGTGATAAGGATGACTGGGTTAGCAGAGACAAATGACCAAATAATGATGATGACCTTGGACTGGTTGAAGACGGTGTTTTCATTGAATCATTGAATCTACTCAAAATAAAAAATTTTATCAATAATAAGAAGTAAGTGTATTATTATGCAAAACGATAAATAATATCGATCATCATTCTATTTCAGTCACTCGGGCATTTTCAAGTAGTAGCCTTCTGCAAAAACATAATTCCTTCAGTGTTTTTATTGTTATGATGCTGATAACATTCTAAGTGAGATTATATACGAGCTTTGTTAGAGCTTACTATTTGCTCTCTTGCATATATAGTAGAAAAATGAACAAAATGGTGGAAAATGGAAGGTATCATTTACCTTACTCGTTGCTGCGACTGTTTTCTTTCTTCGCCTGCGTAAATCGATGAAACAAACTTTGTTTATTGATTAACACGACTTATCATGAAAGCAACTGACTTCTTTTTCTTTCATTCCTTCTTTATTTCTTTCCTTCTTTCTTTCTTTTATGAGCAAACTCTCACTAATTGGATCACACTTTCATTAATTGGATTGGTAGTTTCCTCTCTGATAGGTCAATTGCCGTCAGAGTGGACGGCTTCCTCTCCAATCAACACTCTATCAATGCTGGTGTACCCCAGGGCTCTGTCATCTGCCGTGTACTCTTCATCCTCTTCATCAATGACCTGCTCACCTCCACGTCTTCTAGCATTCACTCCTCTGCTGATGATACCTTCCTAAGTTCTTCATTTTCATTCAATCCAAATGACCATGCTTCCACCGATATGCAACTCCACAGAAACATTTCAGCCTCGCTTCTCTCCAATGATCTGACAGTTATTGAGAAGTGGGGTAAAGACAACCTAGTTTCGTTCAACCAAAGCAAGACGAAACAGGCTGTCATTTCACGCAAACGTAATCAAAACTTTCCAGCTGTCTTGATGAATGGTGATGAACTGGACACTTCAGCTTCTTTCACACAACTTGGTCTTTCTCTTTCATCTAATCTCACTTGGAAAACTCACATCCATTCCCTTGCTAAACATGCATCTCAAAAGCTCGGTTTCCTCGCCAGAGCCCACGAGTTTTTCTCATCTTCTCACCTTCTATCTATATACAAGTCCCAAATCCGTCCTTCTTTAGGGTACTGCTCCCGTCTGGGGTGGTGCTCCAAAATCTACTCTCTGTCTTCTCGACAAAGTCCAGTCCAAAGCCATTCGCCTCATCAATAATCCTAACCTCAACAAATCGCTCCAACCTTTTTCCCATCGTCGTTTAGTTGGAGATCTTTCCATCTATTAATGATACTTTAATGGACACTGTTCTCAGGAGATCAGGGATATTATTCCAGTTCCTCTGAGGCGTGTCAGGACCACCAGAAGCTCAACTCATTCACACCCTTTCCAAGTTTCACTGCCTAATCCACGAATTCTATCTCACAAATCATCATTCATCCCAAGAACATGCAACTTATGGAACGTCTTGCCTTCTTCTTGCTTTCCTGAGTCCTACAACTTGTCATCTTTCAAATCTAAGATCAATAAACTTGATCTTATCTCTCTATCCTCTTAGCTGCTCGCTTTCTTCTTTCTTCCTTTGTAGGGGCTTTGTATAGGCCACCATGGCCTTTCCTCAACATAACCCACTAAAAAAAAAAACATTTCGTTTTCAAATAGATGAAACATACAGTTTGATGTGATTTGCACTTACCAATCTGTGACGTCACACGTCTTGGATTCAACCTTCGAAACGGCGATTGTGTTTGAAACTGGAAATGGAAACGAGGTGAGTTGGAAACGAGATTTGCAGTAGAGTGAAGCTTGATCATAAAGCCAGTGTTGATGAATGACTAATTTTCTGAAATCCATTCTTCCAAAACTTTTTATTCTTTTGTCTACTTGTTTGATGATTAGGACGATTCATTTTTCTAATAATTTCTAAACATTTAATCAAGAAGTTTAAAAACGATTTATCACGCATCTAGAGGTAATCCAACATTGAACATGATTTTTTGACAAAACATAAAGACATAGTTGAAATATAATTTGGTGACAGTAGACGCGTAAATGAATAAAATATAGAAATAATTCGAAATTAGATAGATTATAAAGAATATAGGAGTTGAAAAAGAATGAAAGAAAGATAGATTATAAAGAATATAGGAATTGAAAGAGAATGAAAGAAAGATAGATACATTAAATGTATGAATACAAGACTCACTGGGCTGGTGGGGTCGCTCTGGGGAATGTTAGTTAAGCTACTTGTTGATCTCAAGGTGGATGTTGACGATGTGATAGAATTAACAGAAATTCTTCTGAATCCGTCCTCAACTTCTGTTGGTGACCACCTCATCATTGCACATGACAACAAGGCTTCAAGTCTTATTTTCTCAAGTTTTGTCAATAGAAGTTCTTTTTTCAGTTCTGCATTTTCAATGGCTTGCAGTGTCAATTTTTCACTTTTCTTTGCTTGTTCTTTATCAACCAAACTTCTTTTTGATATCCATTTGGTATCGCCCAAGCTCAACTCATCTAGCTGCAATGTCCGCGGTCTCCTCTTTTGCCCTTTACGTCTTGGTAGCGTTGCTGGGAGTCTTTGGAGGTCTGACGCGTTCATGCTTGATAATCCACTTGCTTCATACTTCCCACTCTGTGTGGTACGCAATGTTGAGCCAGCCTCACTTTCGGGTGATGTATTAGTTCCTCTTTCCTCAACCAATGCTTTTTTGTTAGTGTCTCTATATTCATGCAGTGTTTCGCTGTCAGTTTGCACTGAATTGCTTTGTACTTGAATATGCCTAGGCGAGTTCCCCGCCTCTGAGAAGGTTGCCTCAAAAGGTACTGGCGTGGATGAGTTTACAGGCAGGTCTCCATTTTCACAAGTTATGTCAAATGAAACTGACCCACTTTCCTCTGAAAACTCGTAATCACTCGACTGCCAGTTGAATTCTTCGCTTTGAGAGTCATTTTCCTCCTGCACCATAGCAAGTTCGTCTCGAGCCTTTTTTATTTCGGATTCTAATTCTTCTTTGCATTTCAATGCAACATTATAGCTTTCTTTTGAGATTTGCAAATTTTCGTCACCTTCTTCCTTCGTATTGTTTTCTATGATTTTATCAAACTCTTTCAAAAGATCCTCGTATTGAGTTTTCACATTTTTCAATGCCCGCTGCAATTTTTCTTTTTCCTTCAAAGCCGAAGTGAATTCTGATTCTACGCTTGCTCCAGAGACTGATAAAGATTCTTCATCAAAGCTGCTTTCAAGCAGCGAATTTCCGCATAAATCAAGGCTCAGAAAATTCAATGCTTCTTTTTCCTTTTGTGATTCTTTCTTCTTTACATCATCAACTCTGTTTTTGGCACCTTCTTTCTCACTATCAGTCATTGCAAAATGGACTTGTTTATGATGTTTTGGGGAAATTATTCTTGCCTCTCCGAAAGAGATTGGTCGTTTTCTTTTCTCTTCAATTTCATTTTGCACAATCACGGCCTCCTTTACGCTCTCGTCTGCTTCATTCTCTGATACTACGCAATCTACCATTTCGTACTCAAGTTGTCCACCTATCTTTGCATCTCTGCTTTTGTTTTTCCGTTCTCTTTTTTCTTGACAACCCAGTGTTTGCTTCAAATTCACGAATTCTTCGCCTCCCTTTCCATTTTCTGTCATTGGAGCAACACCTGTTTCAGTTTTTCTACCATCGTCACTAAAATATCTCCCATTCTCACAAGATTCTTCACTCATAGCAACAATTTCTTCAATATCAAATTCTTTCTCTTCTGAATATTCTTTGTTTCCTTCAATCGGTTCACTTCTTTTATTCTCTCTTTCATTAAGTATCCCATTGATTTCGCTTTTTTCTAGTTTCAATTCAGTTTCCCTTGGAAAGTCTCCACTCTCCTCTCTTGCTGAATCTTCTCTCTTTTCTACAGCTTTTTCCTCCTCTTGCTCTCTCTCAAAAGTCATTAATTTGCATCTAATTTCATTATTGCATTCATTTATCGTGCCTCCTTTTGCACCTTCCTCCTTATCATTCTCCTTCTCAATACTTTCATGCTCTTTAGAATCGTCGCCAATGTTTTTCTCTTTAATTTCTGAAGTTATGCTTTTCACTTCTCCGCTTTCTACTAACTGGCAGCTTTTTTCATTTTCAATTGAGTCTGATTCCTTGCCACTTTCATGAGCTACTGTAAGTTTTGTCCCTTCAAATGCGTTAGGACCTCTCTCTTTGGCATTTGCCACAATTTCTTCCACTTTATTTGCTGTGTCATCTTTATCTTCTTCAAACATTGTTTCATCTATTTTTTCTTCTACTCCTACAACTCTGTCTCCTGTTTTCCCACTTACTTCATCCATCATCCTGTCTTCAGAATTTTCTAATTCTCCTTCGGATCTTTCAGCAGTCTCCTTTTCTTTGCATTCGACGTCATTCTCATTTTGCTGCATTGTCTTCTCTTGACTTTTTTCATCATTATCCAGCTCATAAATCTTTATAGTTGAACTGGGCATGTTTTCATCACACATCGCAGGCTCCTGGCTTTCTCTTTTCAACTTTTCCTGCTCTGTTGTAATATCATTTCCTTCTCTTTTATTTCTGCTTTCAAACTTATCACTTACTTTAGGCCATTCTTCCGATTCTATCAAATCGCTTTTTCTTTTTTTTAGATTTATTTTCATGACGTCCTCTTCTCTGCTTGCTGAACCAGGAGGGCTTTTAGTTGCTTCCATTTCGTTCAAACCTTCGTCAAAAGATTTGCGTGGATTTCCTACTAACATTTCAGTTGCTTTGCCAATTGTTTTTAATTGAATTTGATCATCAGAAATACCTTTTTCATCTTTTTCTTCCTCATTTACTTTACTCTTTCCATGTATTGCATCTTTTAACTCTATTTCATTCTTTACTTCCTTCTCTCGTTTATCCTCTCCAATCAAACTTTTTCGTTCCTCTTTATTTGCATTTTTCATCGTATTTTCTTCATCCTTGATCAAATTTGCTCCTTTTTCATTTCTTTTTACATTATAGAACTCTTTGGAATCATTTGAATACCTCTCATTTTCAATGTCACCTTCATGTTCATCAATTGCAATTCTTTCCACTCTTCTTGCTTCCGATAGAGCTTGCTGGCATTCAGTATCATCACCATGCTGTTTTATCTCTCCTTTTTCGTCATTGACAGCGAGATCAATCCTTCTTTCTTCTGATTTTTCCAATGCTAAAAAGTTTTCATTTTCATCTTTCTTATCATTAATTTCCTTTCCTCCATCTATATCTGTTTCCATTGGACTCTGCTCATTTTCCGAGCTATGCTCTTTAATCTCATCTTTTACTTCTTTTACTTCGAGATCCATCCTCCTATCTTCTGATTTTGCACATGTTGGAGGTCTTTCATTCTCGTCTTCTTCTCCCTTTCCAAGGCAGATTTCGTTTCCCTTTGCTTCCACTATTTCAAGGATATTCTCACTTGCATATGAAACAGAATTTCTTTCCAAATCTTTTGATTTCATATCTTTATTTGTCGCTGTATTCAATTCACTTTCATATGCATTTTCTTTGTTAATTTCAACTGATCCAATATTTTCTTCTCTTCTACCAATTTCATACTTTTCTGGCATGTTTTCCTTCATCTTTTCTTGTCTCATTTCTGACTTTATCCTTTCCAATTCTCTCTGCTCTCCATCTTTCAATAAAGCAGCTTTGTCTTTAGATGCCTCCTCGTTTGTCTCAACCATAAACCTAACTTCTATTTCAAATGGCATGGCTTCCTCTTTCGGACTTTTTTCTTTTTCAGCCACTTCGATTCCATCTTCTTTTGTTTCCTTCAAGTGAATTTCTTTTTCTCCAGTTTTTGCTCCAATTTCAATAAAATTGTCCTGCTTCTCCGCTGATTTGTCATTTTCTACCGTCATACCGTCTTTGGCCTTCGATTTCTTGTAGTTTGCTGATATTTCATTCTCTCTTTCTTCATTTCTTTTCATCATTGCAACGTTTTTAAGTTTTTCATCTGAACCGCGTCTTATTTCATCATCAATTATTTTCTGAGCAAGAACAGTTTGAAAAGACGAGTTGGAAGCCAAAGCATATTTTTGCTCAATTATTAATTTTTCATCTTCTTCAACTTTTACTGAAACTCCCGCTGTTTCATCTTTTGAAATGATGTAATTTGCATTTTCATCCGTTTGGCAAGACATTGTGCTGAAGCTCTTTCTGTTTTCTTTCAAAGCATCTTCCACAACAGTTGATGTTCTACTTTCTTCATTTTTCAATGTTTTGTCTTCTCTTCTTACAATGCCAATATCTACGTCATCATAGTCATTATAATCATCATAATCATTCACTTGAGGCGAATCTGTCCACTCTCTTTCCACGAGTACTCGATGTAATTTATCACCATCTATTTGCATGACTCTTTTCATCTCTTTTTCTGTGAACGGTTCTTCTTCTGTTAAAGTCTCAGCTTCAATAATCTCGTTTTCTTCCTCCATTTGAACTTCCTGTCAGAAAAAAACTTCTTAAATTATTCCAGTTCTGTTTTGTGTCAGACGACAAGCTTTCATCTTACGAAATGCTTAAATTTCAACGAAGGGAAGCTTTTCACAATTTCACTGTTAATTGTTTGCTAATGATTGCATTTTTATGATCTTTTTTATCTGAATGCGTTTCAGGTGATTTACCTTGATGAAATAGAACTGTTCTTTTGGGGTTGGGGTTCGATTCTTGCTCCTCAACACTGGAATTCTCGATTGCCCCCTTCTCGTTTTTCTCATTTCATCGTGCATCCGTCGGTAGCCCTGCTTCTCATTTTGATATGCAGTTTCTTCGAAAAAATCATTTTCAGTATCAATGAATCTGCAATGTTATCAATTTTATGGAAATTGATATGATCAAATTATAAAATCTGTGGGGTTTGTATCAAAACGATATTAATTTTTTGTGAATAATAAACTGTATTTATGTAATGTCTCGGTGTAGAACAGGGCCAACCGACCCTTCTGCGCGTCGCAAAAGGCGACTAAAAGAGAGGTTAATGGCAGGACAGGTCGGATCCGACCATAAAGGTAAAAGCCAAACTGTCATGAAAGTGTATCTCTCTTCCTTAAGAGAATCTAGTCTCTGTTGGGAATCATCCACTAACGAATGTAAAAGTGTTCATTTGTTAATAGAGAAAAATATAGGAATCTTGATTTACCTAATTCTTTGAGTTTCTTTGAAAGGTATTCGGACAAAGCCTTGTAATCAATCTAATCGTGTGGAAAATAGCAAATCATTAGTTCCATAAGCGGCTGTTTAGAAGCGCATGACTTTTTAAAACACTAAAAATTTCATCACAATTAATTCATGTCATGATTATAATCAAGAAATGGAAATAAAGATGAAGTGAAATGAACTAAAATTTTGAAAATTGAAATGAATGTTGGATGGTTTTTGGTTGCCGTGAATCACTGAAAATTGTAACAAAGTAATGTTGAAAATATACGAATTGATGGCGATGAGATGATTGGTTATGCTTTCATTAATTCATTATGAACCATAATGGGGTAATTTTGCAATGATAAACGATCAATGAACTGTCAGGGGTTATGCGAAGCGGGTGAATACAAGAAATGAAGAATCGGGTGAGGGACCGTTGATAAATTGATTATGTTCAAGTAGAAAAACACTTGAAACTGAATCTGTTCTTTGATTTTTCGTCAAATAAGACGTGAAGTCATCTGATACATGAGATCAGAAGGATTCTGTCGCATTTTATTCATGGGTTTTTTTTGGCAAAAGGTTCTGTTGCAGTAAATATGATGTTGACGTAGGATACCTTTGGATACAGCGAGCTAGAAGAATGTCTTGGCCTCGTAACTGTGTAGGGATGTGCAAAGTGCTACAAACAACACAAACGGTGCATTGTCAGTTCGCGTTCAGCAAACCTATGGCGTCAGCAATGCTATGGCGTCAGCAAGCCATGAATGTATCGCCATAATTCGTTTACAGGGTTTTGCCTTTTAGAAATGGCTTTTATTTCCAAATGCATTGCCAGTTTGATTTCAAGCAGTAACTTGGGTAATTTTTAAGTGTCTTGCAGTGTTAGGTCAATTCTAGAGCTTTAATTTAGTATTCTCAATATTCACTTTATGATTTTCTAATTGTTAGTGCTATTATTTTCACTATTATTTAGAATATTAGTAGGATTGAATGAAGGATTGATGGTGACGTTGATGAGAAATGTAACATAAAGAAATACGAATCAAAAATATAAATTGCAAATGTTTTCAGTTTTTACTTCAATTCGATTAAGTTTTACAAATTTCTCTATTTGCTTTTTATTCAGGTTTTGCCAATTTTTACTTTATTTTAATTCATTTCCTCGTTTTACTGCATATAATCATCTATGATATGTTTATTGCATTTTTGCTATAACTTATCGTTTACCAAAGCTTTTTCTTTCAACTCATCACTATTTTCTTCTTTTAGCTGAAATAAAATACTCTTTCATCAAATATACGAAGTCATCAATATTTTACCATTAAATTTTTTCGTAGGTTTATTTGTTAATTTCCTCCATGCAAAGTCATTTCCAAAACGGTTTTTTCCAAGTAGGAAGCGTTTTTAATGCACTGAATTATCATTATTAGGAAAGCTTCCCAGCGAAATTAATCAATTACAAGTCCGGGTTATTGTCAGCCATAGCATTTTGGTTGCAGTAGCCCGTGTGACGTCACACTCTGCTGAATTTTTGCTATTGTTCTTGTTGTTTCAGAGCAGATAATTTTACTTAGATGCCACTGAAACTATCGAAAATATTCTTAAATAAAGTTAGACAATTTTAGGGTTCCTTGGACAATTTTCTTTGGCCTGATGATGCAGAAAAAGCTTTACCTCCTTTCTAAGATTTCAATTCTTTTGTCATCTTTATATCATATATTTACTCTTTTGTTATTTCCAAGTTTCATCTTTTTTTTCATGAAAAAGTTGTCTATTTATTTGCAATGAATGGTTTAGCACTTATTGCTTAGTTGTGTCGGCAAAGTAATACAGAGTACATTAGATTTTGACTGCACGTCAATAGTTATTCAAAGGAGTGTTGTGAAACTAAATGATACAGCATTCAAGAAGTATCGAGAATTAGAGACACCTTTTTAACTAAAATCAATGTGGATATTTCAATGACGCCTCATATGTAATTTTATTATTCATCATTATTATTATTTATCGTAGACACCGAAGCAGTGAATTGAAAATGATCCCTCTCGCCTACCTCCACGCTTGGACTCGAACTTCTTGTCACTTTCAGTGCTCTTTGTCCAAAATTCAAAGAGCATTTGGTTTCATTGATGTGGCGCATTGAAGATGAAATGCAAATCTATGGTTAAGAAAGTATCTGTGACAGACACGAAAAGCAAGGCGACCATTGTTTGTTAAAGAACAAATCGGAAGTGGTTAACTAGAGCAAAAGGTTTTCCACCATTCGACCGCAATCGAACATCGATCATTTGCACCCAATGTAAACCTGCATGCAGACATGCAGATTTGGAAATGAATGAGAAAAAATTCAAACTGTAATACCATATACCATGCTCTACTTAATCTCATTTGATAAAAATAGTTATAAAAACAATTATAGTAGTGATAATCATAATGATACCATCAAGCTGGCCCTGCTGTTTCCCCCCAAGCTCTCTTTCAGGATCCGAGTCAGAGTTGAATTCCTAAACGGAATATGATGACTACGTGCCACTGACAAAGCGTGTATCACATTCCTGTTGAATATAAATAAACCAAAGTTACAATACTAAAGAGTCATTCAGATCTAATCTTCATTCGCCAAGCAAAATACAGTGTGTCGTCAAAAGCTTTGATATGAAATGGGAAATGTGAGTGGTTGAACAAGTGAAACACTCACCCAAGCTCAAGCAAAGATGAATTTATGTATTTTGCTTCCTTCAATCGATCCCCCGACACTCCGCTTTTCTTTAATCTTTCCGATCCAGCTAGATCACACCTAATCACGAATATTCGCACATAATTATAGGCATCACGAAAATTCACAACAATAAATAAGAATAGAATGATTATGGCAGTCAAACATGTTTCGTGGATTATGAATATCATGATTCCTTAAATTAGATCTTAACTGATTGAAGCTGAAATGACTCATGATTTACGACTACATTATGCTCTAGAAAATGAGCTCTAACTGTGTTCAATTTTATCTCTCAGATATATTTTGTGGCTTCCTAACTACTTCTCATGTATATGGAATCGATATATATCGAGTGTTTACGCAATGGAAGATTTGAAACGATCAATCTGCAGTTTTCACTTACAAATAAAGTCTTCCTCTGAGGAAAGAGTCTTCTACCGAAAAGCCTTCTTCGCCTATCGCCTAAATCAAACGAATGTTACGATATTAAGGTGCGTCACAAGGTAAACTCAATATTCTTGAAATCGTCAACCACACATAGCAACTTCATCACAATTAATCAGGAATCACGAATCATTCTGCATATGTCGAATCATCCTTCTTGAGCTTTGTGGTTCTAAATAGGATGCAAATATTAACAAAGACATTTCGCGTTTTCGATTTGCCATCAGTCGTGGTGCATTCTCACCTGGTTGAACCCATGCCTCCGCTTTTGAACTCGTAAAATGCACAGTGAATGTGACCTATTGGAAATGAAATACAGTTTTTCAGATTTCTATCCAATGAAATAATTTCTTATTCATCAATACACTCACTGATGCTGTGAAAATTGTCGTGACATCATTATCAGTATGACTATAACTTTGCTCCTCCTTTGCTACAAGCTCCGCGGAAGTGTGCTTCTGACATTGATGCCCCGCTTCTGTTATTATCCATCCTCTGCGCATATCAGCATATGATGTTTGGTGCAATGATGTGTCAGTGACAAGACCCGTGCTCACCGGTCTCACGTTCTTGTTTCTCTTCAATTCAAGGTGTAGGAGTCATGACGTGCAGTCACATCGAAAGGAAGACCAGGATAACATGATACCAATGCTCGATAAGCATCGCTCCTCGGTGTCCTGAAACCTGTTTTCGGACGCTAGGTAGAAATGATATGAATAGTGAGAAGAGGCAAGTTAGATGGATGAATGGTTTAGGCCATGACAAACCTGCTTGACGCTCGAACCAATTTTGTTTCTGCAACAATGAGTTGTTTCCTTCCAAATTCTATCAATGATTCTGCATCTTTAGTTGTTGTTATTTGACATTCTGATAGCCCTTCGACTTTCACACCTCGCAATAGATAAAATTGAGCATTGGTCAGCGAACAATGAAATGAAAAGACTCTTTCATGGCAGTGAATATTAATGATTAGAAGGGAATTGCTTTAGGTCTTGCAAAGCCAACCAGGGATGGAATATTTTAGGCAATAGAGGCATACAGCCGTTGATGCTTACGTCAAAATGGATGGATGATTCGACCAACTCATGGCCATGAAATGCGACCTGGCAGAAATAGGGTTCAAAGAAGGAGAAACCAGAAGCAGGAAGAGGCTGAGGAAAGCTACCCCCCACCAGCCACCCCAATTAAGTGGCAAAAACATCCATAAGTGGAGAAGAGTGAGTCTTATCCAATTGCATTGGGTCAGCAGGTCTCGATGCGAAATACCTTGGATCGTTGCAATCATGGTCTGAAGACACATTGCACGGTACTGAGGCATATGATGATCTGGAATAATACAGTTTTGATCTACATGACCAATTCGGAAATTCGCATTAACACAGAATAGACCATCGAAAGACAAGTTTCCTTGAGCCAACAGGCGACATTTTCTACCTTCATTAGGGTGTTCCCTCAAATGGAGATCGGTTTCTCGTGATGATTCAAGGAGATCATAAATCCTTTCATGATAGATTTGTAGATACGATAAGAACACAGAATATTCGTTATCTTTGTCGTCTTGAATTCGTGAAAAGAGTTGAGAAATTGTTGTAGGAATGAGACCGTTCTCTGCTTGAACCGTGAAAGTCTTTCCTGAAAAAAGAATTAAGATCATTCAAAGCAAAATTGAATTTATTTACTTAAAACATTTTTTGAACAGTTCAAAGACTTTTGTAACCTCCTGAAGGCTTTTAAAATCAGAAATCTATTTATTAGCTTAAATAAATAGTAAAATGATATCGAATTTATAAACAGGATTAAAGCTTGAGCGATTAAAAAATTGTTGTTATTAATGTTTGTCCTGTAAAAAGAAAGGTGCTTAAAAAGAAAACATAGATATCTTACAATTGTACGTCTAAAAACAGTTTTATACTATTAACGTATTAAAATCTTATACAAATATAATGTAGCTTTGTGTTTAAATTATGGAAATAATTGAAAATTCTAATGAATATTGGTTACGTTAAGGGCTTCATACCTGTTCCTGTCTGCCCATAAACCATGAAGCTTCCATTAAAGCCATTCAGCACAGTGTCAATGAGAGGGGTGCAGATTAAATTACAGACCTAATCAAATAGAGAGCAAATGCTTTCATGGTAGAAGTGAAGTAAGGAAGAAATGTATTTATACATTAAGAAATAAAGTAAGGAAGAAATATATTTATACATACCAAAAATGAAGTAAGGAGCAAGTATATTTATACATTACAAAATTGAAGCAAGGAAGAAATAAATATATAAATTAAAAAATTGAAGTAAGGAAGAAATATATTTATACATTAAAAAAATGAAGTAAGGAAGAAACATATTTATACATTACAAAAACGAAGTAGGGAGCAAAACTATTTGCACACTGCAGACCTAAACCAAACATATTTATGTTGCTTATACATTGTCAATATTTTGTGTTTTCGATTGATTAGTCATTGCAATCGCTAAACAAGAACTTCAATAAATAATTTTGTTTAATCATAATCGAATGATCTTTCATGATTATTGACTGATGATTTTCTATCTTCATTCCATGCAACCGTAAAAAGAATTTACCTCCACGTTGGTCGTTTCTGGGGAGAACACGTGATCGAATCTGTAAGTTGTTTCTTGCTTTGCTTCTGTCAACTTGATCTAAAACGGGATTCTATGACGTCATTGTCAATGTTTCTTCATTTAAGGGTCCACAAAACGTTCTCAAAGTGTGTGGGGGGGGGGGGGGAGAAGGTGTTTAGGAAAAGCCACTATAGGTATGAAGTATCAAATCCACCCACCCTAAAAATGATTGCTTTTCAGAATTTGAGCAAACTCTTCACAAAATAACTTACTCACTCAATTGATGATCAAATGATGAGAAACACACTGAGTATAGGACTTCTGTGATAACAGTAGGCTTATATAACATGACTGGATAAAAGTCCTGTATAGATATTGGTTAGTAATAGTAACAATAATGTCGGGTATTTGTTATAACTTCGTGCCGTAAAGCTCATTGCCTTGGTCTAAGAACTAACCTCTCGTTCAGACGGGAATTCCAGTGAAGCAGTTGCGTCATTACTTTCATTCGAGAATGGTTCGTCTAGAGGTCTAGCTCGCACGAACACCTGCACTCTTGTACTAGCTGAAACAATTTGAGATGCATTACAACCAGAGGTTGATTCTTAATTAGAGAACGTACGCTTTTTCATTTCTTATAAAGATTCTATCAATATAATCTTTACCTTACAAACACGAAATGCAGCTATAAGTCGTCTTCAAACTTGCTTGCCCTCTATGCCACTTATTCGTATTACTATCATTATCATCACTTTTGTGTTCATCTTCAAAATCCAGGTAGGGAATTAATTTCAAAAACATTTGGTAGAATCGTATCATGTTTCATTATACATTCTAAATGTTTAACTTTCCTTCCGCTCCCCTTAGTCGGGGGCAGAAAAAGCACCCATTCCTAGAAGAAGGACTGGATTGGAGAATAAGCAAATTATGATGATTGAATGTCCTTCCCCACACTGCCGATATCACTTACGGGGGTCGTATTGCGTCCTTTCTGGTTATGAGTCACAACCCTTTTCCGTTGAACTACGGCCCCCTATCTGTATTTTCATATTCAAATTATATAAATCAAAGCATTTTGTTTGATGACACAATTTTCGGGATTTTGCCAGCATACGTACCAAACGATTGTTGTTTAAACCCAACGTAAACAATAGTACTACTTTTCTAGCTATGAACAAACAAACAAACAAACAAATATGTACTGTATATGGAATCTACGTAGCTTCATTGGATCCCCAAACGCAGCCTTTTAAGGAATGTCAAATTACAATTAATAAAATATGGGAAATTCTGTCGCAGAGAGAATTTGTGGGCTTGATTTAATCACTTCTTTATTGGTTTTCCAGGCCCTGTTTTTGGAACAGAACTGATCTTTCATACCATGTTTTATTGATCCGTGACTTGAGCTGAACGAATTGGATCTCGAGTGCCTTCTTGGTGTTTCACATCTTGAAGTCGATGTGGAGCTCATTTCTCGATTTTCGCCGGTCATTTGTTACGCTGGCATTTCTGAAATGCAAAAAAACACAATGCAACACACGCCGGCGTTTATTTGCTCAATCGAATTGATTTATCATGATACGTAGAAAATTATCTAGTGATTTTGGAAGGTTGAATGGTTCAGTTTAGGCCAGAGAGTGAGAGAGAGCGAGAGAGACAGATAAGAGAGAGCGAGAGAGACAGAGAGACAGAGAGAAAAGAGAGAAGGAAGGAGCTGTTTTTCATTCATGCTACAAACACAGATGTACTATAAAGGATCCGTGCGAGGAAGACAACCAATCTTCAAGTAATCGAAAAGGCAATGAAAGGCTTGCCAAATTTATTTTACAATATTAAAGTTGGGGTTTTCCACACAGGAGTAAAAATGTATTGAAATTTGAAGTGAATGTGAACATGGCTCGTATACCTTTCATGCGTCCGATTTTTCAACTCAGGAACCGATCAGTTTTAATGGCAATTGATAGCAGATAAAGTGGAATAGACATCAACAGTATATTGTTGGGTAATTCTCGCATGTCTGAAAGGCTCTATTTTCAAAGAATATGGCTTAAGAGATCAGACATATTTCTCATAATGTCATGCAAATGTGTTGAAAAGCTTATGCAAAAGCGCAGAAAGCCTAAATCTCAAAGCTATGACGTCTTTTTCAAGCCACAATTGATTCAGTACGCACGGCTTTCACACCTAAAATATCTTTCGTCTGTAACTTTAGCTACGAATATCAAACCTTTATCTTGATGCTACCTGTTGTCTTTATTAGCTAATTCTTTACTTGCATGTTTGGAAATGGTAAAATTCACGAGCATCGACAACTTAATTATGCTAATTTGATTTACCTTGAATTTCGATTCAATTATCCATCATTGATATCTGGCTCTAATTTGTCTTCTTCCCTATCTGCCTATTCATACAATCAATTGTTTATTTGCTCGGTGTGAGATCAGTCGTCGTGAGCTGTTTACTTTCTTAATTATTCATGTGGAGTTTCCTTTTGCAAGTAAACTATTGTCACGATAGATAAAATCTTAATCTTTTTTCAATAATACTCTAATTTCGTTTATTTTAAATCCTTTGGAATTCAATTCCGTTCATGATTCAAGCACCTGCGCCCTCTTATCCAATCAGAGAGTGACCTCGTTTTCAATTTGGGCCACTTCTATTAGTGCTCATAATTACAAATTGAAGAAATGTCCTTCGTTACCATGGAAATTGAACATGGTTCACAATGGACGGGAAGAAATGCTCTGATTTTGTACTTTCATTTCATGGAATGATCTGAGAAAAAGCAACGCGCTATCAAGACTTCCTGAGAATAAGGTTCTCAAGAGACGACAGCGTACACGGATGAAAAATATTTATTGCGAATTCCTGTAACACCAAGCTGAAAAGCCGATTATGATGGAGAGCACATGCTATGTCGACTGCTTAGTACCTCTCACTGCGTGAAAGAGTGAAAAAGTGTAAGAAGAGGTCGGTGGTGACACAATTGCTCCTCGATCTTATGGTCAATGGTTCGAGCCCATCTGCAGCTAAACTCTCACAAAGAGTGGGGAGATTCACTAGCTCTCTGTAATACCAGCTGTGAAGCAATCACGATGAGTTGTCACATCGGTAGAAAGAGCCAAAAGCACTGCCGGCTAAGCATGGCTTTTCAGTGTTCCAGAATCTAACCTCGTCTATTATGTAGATAGCATTTAAATGTGTTTACATTTCTAAGACGTCTAGATCCCGAAGCGGAGCTTGCCTCCCATTCATCGTGATTATTTTCAATGTTCTTTGAAACAATACTCTCCACATTTTCTACTTAAATGCAAAAAGAAGAGGTATTTGCATGTGAATTTCAAACAGTATGACCTCGAAGATTTTTCTAAAACTGAATTTGATTATGGAGGAATACTGCATAGTTTGGAAACAACTTAATTTAAATCTAAAACCGACGAATTAGGTCTGGTGTTGAATATTGAATGAAGATTACTAGAAGTAAGAGATCATTTCTAAAGATTTCATACACCGTGAATCAGGAAGGATAAGAAGCATAAAGAAATAGCGTTTTAGGATTACCTTGATTAAAGAGATGGGCGATTTTTAAGAGATCAACTTTTCTGGGTGCCCACGTTTGAGAGACAATAGCTAAGTTGTTTGGCAACATGTTTTTAAAAGTTCTAGAGATGGTATCAAGTCTTTCGTTCTTTCTCTGCTGAAAATCTCAAATTGTGTCATCTCACTCTAATTCACAGCATAGTTATGACAGTAGTTCTTTTGTCCTTTTGTTTATATTTGGCTTTCTGTTTGACGTCTTTTTATACCAATGCTAGACCATCCTATGTTTGCATTGTGAACCATGCAAGTTTTAGCCCACAATCCACTTCCATATTCAAACCCTGAGCAAATGCTTCAGAGTTCCGTATAGAACGTCAATTGGAAGTAAGAAACAATTAAGTAGCTAACACTTTTTGTCTAGCACTCATCAGTAAATTTAATGCTATAAATGTCAGTTTATCACATCAATTCATCTTTTTTTTGCAATCTTTTAGAGTTTAAGTTCGTCATAATCATTCCAAAAATTAGCTAACGAATTTTCACGGTTAGTTGTTGATTCGTAAGAATTGAATCATTTACCGCTAAACAATAAAATTCATTCACTTCATTTTTAAGAGTTTAATGATTTATTTCTTTTCAACGTCTATTAGCATCATTACTTTACTACTCCATCGTTTGCTTTATGGAGAGAGAGTATTGATTTCAATCTGCCCACAATTTTGGTTTGAGTATAAAGTTACTTTGAAACATAACTTTTGAGGGAAGCTCAATTTGTCTCCTCGTGATTCTCACTAGCAGCCGTACGTTTGCTGCTGACATTTGCAGGCCTTACACAGCAATTAAGTGCAGAATGCTTCGTCTTTTTACGTGATTGCAAAGCTGCATAACATTGTCTCAAGCGCGTTTTCAAGACCTAGTAGATTCAAGCTGCCTTCCACCCAACCTGGTAGCAATGTCCCAATAACAGGCTGAAGTAACTTTGCAATTCTTCAGCATGCCTTTGATTTCTAATAACGCATGCATCCAGCTACAGCTTGGAATCAGTGGGAAGGTGTTCCTATTGAAGATGTACAAACTACTGCAAAATGTACCTGTTTTGATGTGGTTACATGCATATAGAACATTCATTTGAAATTCAATGCAATGAGGCGTTTAACCTGCACCCAAAAGACGCCTTGTCAAATCATGACTTCAATTTCACCAACCTCTGCACACATACTTTGATTCACATCTCATCTCCTATCAAACTAACTTTTGCTCCGTGCAATTGTCGAGCTCCATATTTTCTCGAAGCTTCAATTAGCTAGAAGTTGTGCAAAGGAATTTTTCACTTACCAAGCATGAATGAGCTTCGTCATGTGAATTTTCAGTCATTTTATGAAGCAAAATACACGAACCCGTCAACTTTCAACCTCAGCCGATGATTGTGACACCACCACAACTTCCGATTGGATTTTTTGTACTTTTATACCTCTCTGCTAGTTTTGCTGCTATGAACGATTCCTTGTGCTATCGTTAAGCGCCAACTTAGGTATATGTACCTGTTGAACAAGCGAATCGGCAACCACTCTGCTCTATTTCACAAGAAAAACTCGTTAATTATTAACAAACTCTTTCCCAGACTCGGCTTGAGACAATGCAATTTAAGAACGCAATATTCAAATCCTATCCATTTGTTTTCTCGAGATTGTTAAGTCGAGTTAGATTCAAGTGATTATCTTTCCTGTAACCTTTACCTCAGTGGTTTGGGGGCACTTTGTCTCAATGTGAAATCTCTCACCGTGGTGTCACATCCATAGTCTTGTGGTGCATTTATTCAAAATGTTGGCTATCGTGCGCAGAAGTAGTCGAAATTAAGGCCATCATGCTTCATGGGATAAGTTTTTGATAAGGCCTACTGAAATGTATTATTTGCAGAAGTATTGATGAAGAGTCCAGTGTTTGGGATTGAAGA
The DNA here is from genome assembly GCA_964026355.1 of Pseudorhiza aurosa. NCBI lineage: Eukaryota > Metazoa > Cnidaria > Scyphozoa > Rhizostomeae > Lychnorhizidae > Pseudorhiza > Pseudorhiza aurosa. Next base: position 9,588,708 of record OZ032125.1, read on the forward strand.
CGCTGAGAAGAGTCGACAAAATCAAGATAGGAATTATAAGAAGGGAAAAAGATCTGGAGAACAACTCTTGGTCGATGCAAAACAGTGCCATCCATCCCGCGTAATTTCAATGCAATTTGATACAATGTAAGCTTCATGATGATTTAATGCAGTCGATATCAGTTTGATATGATGTAATCTTATGCACTTTTGACTGATGCAGTAGAATCTCCTTCGGCAAAATTAAACTCAACTGTCTATCAACCTTTGTCCTGTAGTACGGTGACGTCATAGTTAGAGCAGCGGTTCCCTTTGCGGTTTTGTGGAGGTCTGGATCGAGCAGAATTTAGCAAACAAGATTTATATGATGGTGGCCTAAATGACTACATTACGCTGTGAATGCCGAAATTAGCATTGATGGCCGAAGCAGCTTGTTATTGATGAAATAATTTTTGTGGCCATCCATTTATGTGGTATTGGGTTGCAATGGATGCGATTGCAAAAAGAAATGCAGCGCCCAGCCCTTCTGCTAGGGAGGAAGGTCCTTCGCCAGATCTCAAGACACAACATGGGCAGTGGCAGAACTACGTTCTTGGACGTTTGCAAGAAAAGTTAGCTCCAGAACCGATTAAGGTTGCATGCATGAGGCCTCCAGAAAACAGAAAATTAACGCTCGAAGAGTACCATGGAAAGATATCGAAAGAGGAAGTTAACAGATTGCTAGATGGGAAGTCGGGAAGGTACCTGGTGAGAGACAGCTCAACCCCAGGAAGTTACACTTTATCATTTAATTTTGATGGAGAAATAAAGCACCAGACGTTGATTTGTAGTGGGGATCGTTATAAGACAGATCTTAGCGACTCGTCAGAATATAAAACAGTGCATGATCTCATGGTGTATGTCCTAGGACTCGGGAAACAAATGAAGAAGATGGAAGGAAGCAAGAAGAAAGAATACCAGAAAATGCATGAATTTGAAAACCACACATATGTGCATCCAAAATGGTGTGATATTTGTAGAGGATTTATTTGGGGTCTTTGGTCTCAAGGACTGAAATGTGAAGATTGTGGCGTTGGTATACACAAGCACTGCAGGTCATATGCTAATGATGCCTGCAAAAAGGTTGTGATTGGACAGAAATTGTCAAATGTTTCACAGTCACCAAAATATGATTCAGGAAAGAAGGTGTCCATGTTTGACATGAAGGGGGATTCATCAAAAGCAAAAGCATCTCAAAAATCTCCAACAGACCCAGGTTTGTGTTCATATGAAAAAGACTGTTTTAAGTTTCTTATCTCACAAGTACCTCTGAGTTATTTCGAAAGAGAAAGTCCTTTGAACAATTGTTACTGTGATGATCATCCCCATGTCAAGGCAACAGAGGTTTTGCGGAACTGGTGCAAGTTTGCATTGGTGAGAAGTCCGAGAGAATTTCAAAGGAATTCACAGTTGGCGTATTTCTCTGTATTTCCAAGTAAAGTCAAAGAGACTCTGGATGCCCTTGCATCAGGTGCATTTTATCAAAGACTGAAATCAGATGAACTTGTTGTTTTGCCCTCACTTGAGAACATAATCCTAATGGAATCAAGTGATGTGGAAAGCAGCCCTGTTCGTACAGTGCTCGAAGTTGGAGTTGAGCCAGGCGCATATACCATGAAATCTGCTGTCAATGATGCGGCCAAAGGAGTAGCAAAACAAAGCAGGTTAGAATACTGGGCAATCGTTCCTGGGAACCAAATTGTCAGCATTGCATTGCTTATCAAATTGAAGAAGATCTGATCACCTGTGATATGGAAATTGGGGGAAGGTCAGAATGTGCACAATATTTGACATAAGCACAACGCCAGTAGAGTTGGATTTCAAGCAATATTTTGCTAGAAATGACCATAGAGATATTACTTTCACTTGGCAAATAGTCTCATGTGAAAGGTTCTTCTTATACAATCGCTCTTTCCTTGTTTGGTTCCCAGAGTATAATCATTAAATTTTGCTGTTATCTAAAAGAGCATGTTACGCTTGGCTAGTTGTGATTTCTTATATCCTAGGAGATATTTATCAGCGCCACTTCAAATTTATGTAATTCATCAACTTGATCATTTGATTGATACTATAGCGATGAAAATAGTTGCCCAGAACAGTCTCTAGTTTAGATTAATTGATTTACAGTACTTTTCCACAGCAGAAATCAGTCTGGCTCTTAGTGACTGCAGAATAAGGAATACTTGATATTAATTCTAATTTTCAATGTGAGCAGCTGTTGAAGAGAAGATCATCTGGGTGTTTTAGTTTGCATCCCTACACTGTTGTGGCCATCATTTTAACAGATGCCTCAAAGTGTCAAAGTTCACCTGAAAAATCCACACACACTGTTTAAAGTGCTTAGGCCAGGGTGCAAAGTTGTTCTCTTAAATCTTTGGACCCTTGCTAAGATTAATTTGTTGTTGACTCCAATTTCTTTTGCGTTGATGAGAATCTTGGACACTTTACAGTTTGCAAAATGATATTATTTACGCAAATGAATTTAGCCAAGTAGCCTAGTTTTCTATTAGATTTTGCCAATTGTAAAAGGTATGGTGACCACTTGATTTTGTCCCTCACAAGCACCCTCTTGCAGATATACTTTGCTCCCGTAAAAGTTCCTCAGTGTTTTATAAACTCATTTTGAGGTTAGCTGGGAATTTTTAGTAACACTTTAGCACCTGTGTGATCTATTTATTGAATGTTAAATTATTTTTCAATCATTTGCACATAGTTAGTTGTTTCAATAGTACATATCATATTTTTAATAAGCATCAGTGTCCTATTTTCATCATTCTCAACAAAGTCCAGTCAAAAGCCATTTGTCTCATCAACAATCCTAACCTCACCAAATTGCTCCAATCTCTTTCCCACCGTCGTTTAGTTGGAGATCTTTCCATCTTTTACAGATAGATCTTTCCATCTTTTACAGATAGATCTTTCCATCTTTGAGGCGTATCAGGACCACCAGAAGCTCAACTCATTCACACCCTTTCCAAGTTTTGCTGCCTACTTAACAAACTCTATCTCACAAAACATCATCCATCTCACAAGAACATGCAGTTTATGGAACGCCTTGCCTTCTTCCTTCCCTGAATCCTATAACTTGCCATCTTTCAAAGCTAAGATCAATTAACTTGATCTGATCTCTCTTTCCTCTTAGCTTTTCGCTTTCTTCCTTTGTTGGGGCTTTGTATAGGCCACCATGGCCTTTCCTCAACATAACCCACTAAAAAGAAAAAATTTGCTTCCTTCGTCATTAACATAAATAATTAGAATTTCTGGCGTGGCTAGTGGGGCAATACCCCCATTTTCAGACAAGTAATTTTTTGCGATCTGATGATCAAGTGGGCAAGTAGGTTCTTTTGTAGCGAGAGGCCAAAAATGTTCTATTGAAAAAACAAGTCACGTTTAGAAAGCTAGTAGAGCTTTCAGATACGAAAAATGTTACCCGCCAATCCTCTTTGACCGTTAATTTCATTTGTATATAGCAAGTACCAAAGCAGCTTCATTGACTAGCTTACTGTACATAAGATAGCTGCCGCCTATAATGGAGACTAGGTGAAAGAGAGTTGAATAACAGAGGTGCACAGGGGAATCTTATTAAGGTACACCGGAGAGAGTCGACATTGATTCGACATGTGCTAAGCTATGGAGCAGCTTCTCTGAAACAATTTTGAAATGAAGCACGGGCCTTTATAATGTTACTCACGTTGCCTGCAATTTCAGAAAAAAGGGTTATGAACAAACTAAATTTTTTGATGCGAGTACGAAATAATTGTTCGGTTTAACCTTTATTGGTCCAATTTAGTCACATTCTTCCACTCTTCTCTGATTCTGGCAGCAGTCAAAATTTCTTGAAATTCTAAGTCCGTGATGCGAGTAGGAAATCATTAAAGAAACCACAGCGATTGAGGTGGAAAAATCATTGTGACCTTAAATAGATCTTGTCCAAAAATACGATCACACTTAAAAACTTTAGAAATCTCCTGATCTCTTCCATACCATTGAAGGATAGAGGTGATTTCTTTTTTCTCTTCCTTTCAAAAACAAATAAATGGACAAACTGAATCCATCTTAAGAATCCGGGATATGTTTTTCTGAATGGGAGAACAACGGGCACTACACCTCTTGTGGCTTGACAAAGTTTCTCTGTCATTTTTGCTGAAAAACAGCACTATTGCTCGCAATGGCTGAGGCAGGGACTGGGCAGTGGACGAAAGACTTCTATCGCAATTTGCCGTTAATTTAGGAGTCACATCATAGTCAAGCATAGCAATGTAATTACACCTTATCATAAATCATAAAAGGTGACCTTAACATCATTAATTTATCTATGTAAAGGGCCTTATCCTTCATATTCACCGCAAATGAGATTTTCTGTGAATCTTAATCCCAATCGGCCCTGGCAATCATTTAACCACGTATCAATAGGAACTCGTCTCAAAATACACAGAGGATGCCGAACAATTAACCGGAAAATAGATGGGACAATAAATCATTGTTGTATTGTAAAGGTGTCAGCATCCTGACTGTGTCTCACACCGTGCATTCTAACAAACAATAGGAATGAATCATTGGAGACAAAGAGGAAGAGATAAGCGAAGCATCGACTTGTGTTGTTCACAATACTCGGCATTACTAAGCGCACTGTTCGAGAAACTCCAGCCTAACTGCGAGTCAAGTGTCGAGTTTATCTGTACGACACGGTACTTAAATGAGAAAGGAGCAGAGAGAGAGTGAGTGGCGGCTGTGCGGAGACGCGAACTGAGAGCAAGGAGCAAACGTTCATGTAATTTGAGGAAATTTATGCTGTTTGCACTCCATAATTAATGGAATTATATTGATTCAGACGGCCACATGGATGCAAATTGCAGGCATTATGTTCATGCTCATTAGAATGAGATTATTTTGGTTAAAATGAGGACTGATGAATCGACATCATGAATTGGGTTTTCATTAATTTTGCCGTACTGCTGGTTGTTTTCATGTCGATCGCATTTGCTGTCGGTAAGTCGAATGTTTGACCTTTTTTACGAAGCGAAATATCCTTTGATGCGCGACTCATAAAGCAGTATCTTTCTATCATGCTAAACGGATCGCGGATAAAGATCAGCGATAAGACTTGTCAATGTTAACTTTTAACTCTTGCATCCGGTGCCCCACTATTACATGCGTGATTTGGCATATGGTAGGCTCGCACAGTCGCTCAAACTTGAATCTTTGCGTGATTTCCTATCTCAGAGCAATATTTTATGCCTGAGATGGGCAACGTTTTTGACCATCAAGTTCTGCTCGTTGGTTGGCTTATAATCCAGCTGTTAAAATTGTGTATTCATTGGGTCCTTATTTTCCTAATTTCTTAAAGTATTCGAGTAATCTTTTAAAATGGATTCGAAATCATACCTTTAAACCGACAAATAAACCCGTTCATATAGCGAAAATAATCAGTTCACTTTTATCAACACCAAACTCATAAATGACTGATTGATAAGAGCGACCACTTTGTTTATCAAACTGAAATCTGACTAGACGAAAGTAACCGTATATCTCTCTCTGCTTCTCTCTTTTCTTCTTTGTCAAAGGATTTTCCAGGATGAAAGGATAATCCGCGGGGGACCGTTCACCCCTGTTGATTCTTTCCCTGACCAACCCTATGAACAAATGCCCTTTATATTGTCTTGTTCAACCCTTAGCATTGGATTTGTCATCCAACTTTGTAACCTTACAGACCGCATCAACGGAGGAAAGGTGTCGTTGAGTTTCTTGGTAAAGGATAAGTGATTATTTTGCAGCCAACCTAATGGATTGTAAAGAACTGTGATGGGATTAAAATGAGAGTGGTCCTATCAATAAAAATGGCGTGTGACACTGTGATACAGATTACTCTCCGCTGACTTTTTAGTTTATTTAAGTAATTTAATTTTCTTTTGAGTGGGTCGTGTCAAGTGTTTGATTTCTCCTTTAATTAAGTTCCTTCGCCCTATTCTGTCACTTTCATAGCCCGTTTCTTAGTCCTCTTCTTATTTTCTGAGTTTTTTGTCATAATCATTCATATTTTACTACAGTAATTCATGATTAAAAAAGATCAGGAAATCAACGTCAAAATTATCATTCTGCCATTTTCTTTGATCATAGCTGTTGATGCCGTCTCCTCCAATCATCATCACTTATCATGATCAACCATAGTCCATTTCTCATCAATTGTTCCTGCTAATAATAATAATAATCATCATCATTGATCACTATCAATCACAATTGATCATCTTTCATCACCAATCATCATCACCAATGGTCATCAGTTTTCATCATGATTATAGGTGATTGATCATGGTAATGGCTAAATCGAATACGCCGTACACATCAAAGGATCATTATTCGTTTCCTGACTTTTAAAATGCTTCTTTGTTCGCAGATCGTAAATAATTCTAATAACATTTTTCGCCTTTTTGGTAAGAAGTTAAATTGATTTTTCTTGTCTTCCTGTGTTTTGGAATGTGGTCACTCAATCATTATGATGTTTATCAAGTCAGTTCTCCCTCATTCCATATTCATCCTCCCTCAATCCATATTGCATTCCTCAATGCGTGCTTAGAAGTCAAACGTCTTTCTTTCCATTTATTCATACCAATTTTCATACTAATTGGAAAAATCACGAGTGGAGACCCCCAGGTTCCTTCTCACCTCGCAGTCTTCTGCTAAATAGGAGAGCCTATCTCTACCGTTGAGCAGCTTACATTGCACTTCCGTCAGACATAATCAGAGGAAGTATCCTGCCAGTAGAACTGGCTGCGCAACCGGTAGAGGCACACTGCCATGCTGCCAGCAGCTATGTAGCCATAGTACGGGATCTTCTGGGTGCGAGGATCTTCTGAGTGCTCTACTCCTTACTCAAGAGAGACCCAGGGGGCAGCAGTTACGTGTCATACCCAGGAGATGGAGATCAACTGAGGAAAGTCAACACAATGAAATAAGTCAGCTGGTTGGTTTCATGTGTGGAGGGAGACGTAGAGAGTAGCGGAAGATCACTTTCCAAATATGTTGAGTGACAATTGTGAAGATATAAGGAAAGGGGCAGAATCCCGAGGAGTTGAGGCGGGTTGTGCGAGGGAGGGAGGGGTCACGACAGTTCGTCATCGAACTACTGGAAACTGATGGTGATTAGCCCCCCCCCGGTTCTTCTACCCAATTGACAAAGCGTCACAAAGAAACTTTACCTTATTCTCATTTAACTGTTTGTAAGCATGGTATACCCAGGTTTCAATCGAGAAAATTTATTTTGCAGCCATCTATATGATGATTTGTTCTGCCCAATTTGCAAATATTTGAGAACCGACCATTTCAAATATATATTTTTTATATTTATGATTTTTGAGAAGCCAGGAGTATGAGTCAGTCTGGTTGGATGAAAGGCCTAGCCATGTTTCTCCTTCATTCTCTGTTTTACTAACGCCGTCGGGTTTCTTTTGCGCTGACAGCTAACAAACGGTCTTTCTTAAAAGCAGGAAAAAATAGTAAGGATGAAAGGCGACCACAGTTTGTTTTGCATGTCTGCTCCGATGATGTTCCTTATAAAGCTCTTAGCTTGTATTGTGTTGGATCTGTGACAACGTCAAATCCTGAAGAGAAATGTAATGCCATGGATGAAAAAGCGCTGGCCTTTGCCTTGTGTATCAAGTGTGTGTTCAGCTGCATGTAACCACAATGCGAAATGACACGTCATCTTGGCGCTTCGCAGCTGTAAGAATAAGCAGGTCTTAAACCTGTTATGACCTTTTGGTTTCTCAAATCGTTTGACTTATCCGTACCTTGCTTGCTCAAAAGCGGCATATCAAAGTCAAGCATCCGTCCTATCCATTACAACCCAACTACAAATCATATGTCAATACCCGCCCACCGACAACGACCCATAGTAATCAGCCCATCTTTGAACAAACAGCCCATCTTAAACTAACGGGCCACCTCCATTTCTGTTGTTGTGAATGACGCGAGGAATCAAGATGAGTATCATACCCTCTCATTGAGTCATTAGCTATTGGTTGGAGCCTCCGTTTCATCCACTTTTAAATTTGCTTTAGCCCTTGACGGTATTATATTCTGAATATCCTTACTGTCATTAGTATTGGTTTTAGTTCTACAGGCTTCTAACACAAAGTGGGGCTGTCGCTGTCGAGTATCATCAATATTTCATCCATCTTTTCTGTCCAGGACTGTTGTGCTTGAATCATTCAGCTGTCAAGTCATCTGTCATACAAGCATCCCAGCTCCACTTCAGCCCTTTTATCTTCCAATGAAAAATATGCAGTGTTCTTCTTTGTTAACTTCGGTATTGGGAGTCCATACCTTCGTGAAGGTTTGGCTTCGGTTTATTGAATCGAATGTCCTTCCTGTCACCAAACTCTTTCAGTCACCTTTTTTGATACTATCCCGGGAAGCATTTGGGAAGTTATTGGGAGTAAATATTAATCATCAACTTAAGTTCTGATCTGGGTATTCCATAGTTGGTGTTTCTTTTTATACCTGGTGTGTACTTTTAAGGCTACGTCAACTCGCTTTAATCTTTGCCTTAAACTTGTTCAAACTTGCTACAGAGAGATGAAATAGGAGCCAGCATATATAGTTTCAGAGTCTCTCTTTTTTCGTGGTCAGCTGACTTGAGTTTCTATCTCAAATCAAGTTTGGTTGGTTTAAAGTTTCAAATAATGCCGAAAATATCGACATCCATATCGCATGGAATATCGTCAATGGGTCATGGAAGAGAGAGGGAATCCATTGCAGTTGCTGTGTCATTATTGCTGTGTCATTATTGCTGTGTCACGGATGGTCACGATCTGACGTTCGAAAAGACAAAAAACATATCGTAAGGTACACACACCAACGACCCAGAGAAAGTGGGTCTGATGGTGATGATGATCATCATTATGATTCAAATCATCATTTAATCAATCATAATCACAATCATAGTGAAAAATAATCATCATTGGCATCTACTTATTTCAAGTTGGCTTTTCTAAACGGAAAGGTAATTAAGGCCAACTAAAACTAGAGAGAAAATTTTCAATGAAAAATACCTAGAGAATCACAAATGAAAAGTGAATGAAGCAAAAAACCCCATATCTTTGATAAAAACCTTTAATAATCCAATTATTAGTCATAATCATAATGATCCAGCGTCTACCGCAACTTTATAACCATCTTGAGTATACATTGCTTATTAATTAAATCTCGTCTTAATCGAGATCTTATTTCCATGATTATTTTTTACAACAATTTCTCTCATGTTTGAATTCTTCAGACGATGCAAAGCGGAATTACGAAACAGTGGTGGTGAAGCGGGGGCTTACGGCAAAGTTAAACTGTCAAAAGTCACGGTCTGGCAAAAATGGCTACCGATGGTGGAGAGGCAAAAAGGAAATAAAAAAGAGCAAAAGAAAAAAGAGAAATAAGAAAGGACTGTTAATGATTAAGAGTTTTACTTCAGATGACGAAGGATTGTACGTTTGCAAAGACAGAAATGGAAATGTTAAGAAACGAGTGATGTTGAAAATGAAAGGTAACGCTCATCATAGAAACTTCATTTTAGATTAATGGGACTGATCTGGTGGGTTCAAGTGTCCCATCCGATCTAACTCTTATGTCCACTCTCATGCAAAGTTTTCTATGCAGGAGGAGGGGGGGGGGAGATTTTTATATCCAAGTTTGTGTGTGGAAGGCATTTAGAACGATATTGACGTGATGGTAATTGACGGGTGTATCTACATAATGTATGGATTACAAAAATTTCTCAAATGATTTGTTAAAGGTTCTGAACAACTTTCGAGAGACGTTGGATTTGAAATGACAGTATATATGGCTATGAGAAGTATAATGCTATTTGAAACATTGAGTTTAGCATTCGTTTTAGGTATCTGTATGCTTTGTCTGTTTTCCAGTGTTGCAAGGGAAGCCAACTTTTCACAATGCTAAAAGTTATAGATTGAGACGTTTTGGCATGACTGGGGGGAAAATAAAATTGGAATGCGTCGCCCAAGGTTCTCAACCAATCAGATATGAATGGAGGAAGAACGGCAAACCGTTAACACATCGGAAATACAAAGCAGAAGGTCCAGTTTTGAAAATAAACAGTCTGCTCGTGGATGATGCAGGGAACTATACTTGTATTGCATCAAATGAATACGGAAGCAGTACTTGCGACTATGCCATCAGCGTATATGGTACGCTTCTTTTTATTTTATTATTTATTATTATTTATTATTCTTTGTTGACTTCTCTTATTTAGTTCTCATGCATTTTGCTCCTCTGTTTCGTATTTATATCCCAAAAATGTTTTGCAACGTAATTTCAAATCGTGCATGCTTCCATTAATCTCAGTTGTCGCCCAGCCAGTCCCTACCAGTCTGGGTGGCATTGCCGACTGGACTGGGTTTGGGGGAGCTGAGATCAACAGGAGCCCCAGCAAGATATTTATTGCTGATGGCACGTCATAGCTATATCCCTGGACCTCACGACAACAGGGTCAGATGAAATGCTTCAATTCTCGGCTCCTACGTATTGCTTATTTATTTTTCATTGAAATTGCCACAAATTCTACACTTAAAAATACCGAACGATTTTTCCTTTTCTAACCTCGCTGTGATTTTACTTTTCATTCATTTACACGTATTTGCTGTCTCATTTTGAAATTTTCATGTTTCAGAGGTCGTTCGTGTCAAACCTTTCCTTCAACCCGAATTCCCTCGAGATGCACGGGCATTTGTAGGTGAAAATGCCACCATGGAGTGTTACGAGCTGTTCAGCAATAAGATGGGAACCATCGTCGATTTTCGTTGGCTTCTATGGAAAATGAAACCGAATTCGACACTGGAGCAGGAACTGCTCAAGTTGGTTTGGCATGAAAACTTCACTGATAACTATTTGATAAACGCATTGATTGACTCCGCTGATTATGAATCGATTGAGAGGTCACAGAATGATCGGGTTCTTTATGGATCTAGAATGAATTTGTATAATGTTGGGAAGAAAGACGATGGATACTATAGTTGTATTGCTTGTAACCATTTAGGCTGCTCAATACGATCAGCTCGTCTTAAAATCTTGAAAAAAATTGGTAAGCATTTCGATCGAATTGGTCCTTGTTTGTTTTCCTTATTTTTATACCAATTTTTATCATAGTTTATAACGACACAAACATGAATTATTCTTCATAATTCCTGTCATTTTATTTTGATATCATTATTATTTCTATGTCTATGTTGCTAATTTTCCATTAAGTACAATCCCTTACCAAATTGTGTTCTATAACTTAGGGCAAGAGCAGGCGAAGTTTCTTTCCTTTTGTGACTGTAGCGCTACGATAGTGCTGATATGTTGAGTGTGTTAGTTTCTCTGACCATTATTTTGCGATTAAATGTTTATTAATTTCTTAGTTCAAAATCTTTTTCATTAGTGTTCGTTTATATTTGTTATTTCATACTTATCATTCATACGCAGTTTGCTTTCTTTTTAGTTTTCATAACTTCTGAGCCAGCCCCAGGAATGGAAGGAAGCAAAAACACGTCCAAACGTTCTGGTTCAAAGGGTGGCGGTTTGTCACGTTTGTCACAGGAAGAAAAGATTTATGTCATCATCTGTAGTTTATGCGGGTTCCTTTTCTTGGTCTTTGCGCTTATATTCGTGGTTTATTGCAAAGTTTTGAAACGGGAAGGAGTTAAAAATTCTGAGAGTGTGGAGGAGTCATCGACCGACGCTAATCTAAATAAAAAGTCTTTCATTACGAAGTATTCAATGGATGGAAATAGTACAGTGTCTTTAGATACAAATACGACAATGCCTCTGATTCATAAAACTGGATCAACCTCGCTTTGGTCAGCGAGTTTTCAGCACAGGCTGCAGAGCACCTCGAACCCTTCTAATGCAAATGGTAACGTCACCTTTTAAGTTTCAAAATTTTTAGTGCATTGAAATCCTTGATGTTTTTGGGTTGGGGGTTTCTGTTTCTAATTTCGATGTAAATGTTTATTCTTTATTCATTATTTCAGTTTGTCTGGAACTTTTGGATCTTCCATTGGATAGAGAATGGGAAATAGAGAAAGACAATTTAATTCTCGGAGAAACTTTAGGAGAAGGTGCATTTGGAGTTGTCGTCAAAGCAGAAGCACTGTCAATTCCATCAAGACCAGACTGCGTCTCTACAGTTGCGGTTAAAATGCTCAAAGGTGCACCCCTTTTATCACCCCTTTTTACCATGGCTTCAATTTCCGTAGTGCTTAGAACACTTTTGTTCTGTGGGGAAGTTTCCGAGCGCCATCCAACGCTTGTACCCATATCTGGCTTTGCTCTGTCTGTCTACTGAGTAGTAAGTCAGTACCTGGTGCAAGGCTAGTGAGCTAGTAGTAAAATTCAACGAGGAAAGGAACTTGTCACCCTGTCCCACAATGCCATGAGTTGGGATTTTACTTCTCGAACACGTTTTTTCTCGAACACGTTGCATTTGGAATTGCTTCTCGACTCTCGTTTCGAGTATGAGGCTCAGCTTTCCTTCTTTACCTACCATGACGTCATTCTTTCCCATGCTCTGTTTTTGTCATACCCCTGTATATTGATGAAAACAATATTAATGATGTTTTACGCAAGAGTAAGCTTTGTTTTTCATGTTTTCACACCTTTTGAAAAGGTTAATGGGAACTCTTACTTCAGCCAGTTATAAAAATAGCTTCGCTCAAATTTCGTCATGCAATATTTGTAGCGAAATAAGTTGCACGTGATTAATCAACATTGCATGGCATTCGAAATCAGCAAACGATGGTGGGTTGAATGCATAATAAACCCTATTTGTATGGATGAAAGCCCACGTGGAATAAATTCCATTGATATTTACGGCAAAGGTCTGTTTCCTGTTTCCTGTTTCATGGAAAGGCAATTCTGCCGGCTTTAGATTGGTCCTAATTGATTTGGTCACATTTATCTCGCCATTTGTTATTTCTTCGAGTTTCGACACCTGAAAATCGTTGTGTGCCGCAATCTACGTTCCATCGAAGTACTTCACTTGCAAAATGCGCACAGTTTTATATATAGTTTGTTGTTCCATATTGTGAACCATGACGGATTTTCGACCACAGCTCCTGCGTTATGATTTCACATACTGAATCCACATCCTGCATTACGCAACGGCATTGTCACCATTATCATCATCATCACCACCATCATCATCATTATCATCATCATTATCCTCATTATCATCATCTTCATTATCATCATCTTCATCACCACCACCACTACCATCATTATCATCACCATTACAATCATCACTGTCATCATCACCATCATCATAATTATAATAATAATAATAATAATAAGAATCATCATCATCATCATCACCACCATCATTATCATAATCATCATCATTATTACTATCATTATCATAATCATCATAATCATCAATCATTATCATCATCGTTATCACTAGCTTCAAACATGCTACCAGTTGCTCATTTGCATTGCTTGAAGCATGGTTTTTCTGGGCAGTTGCAGTTACAGAGAGAGATGCTACAGAGAGAGAGAGAGAGAGAGATCTTAGAGAGAGAGAGAGAGAGAGAGAGAGAGAGAGAGAGAGAGAGAGACCCTGAGAGAGAGAGAGACCCTGAGAGAGAGAGAGACCCTGAGAGAGAGAGAGACCCTGAGAGAGAGAGAGACCCTGTGAGAGAGAGAGAGAGAGAGAGAGAGAGAGAGAGAGAGAGAGAGAGAGAGAGAGAGAGAGAGAGAGAGAGAGAGAGAGAGAGAGAGAGAGAGAGAGAGAGAGAGAGACTCTGAGAGACTCTGAGAGAGACCCTGAGAGAGAGAGAGAGAGAGAGAGACCCTGAGAGAGACCCTGAGAGAGAGAGAGAGACCCTGAGAGAGAGGGGCGAATGATCTCCGACAAGAATCCTTCTCAGTAGTGCATATGTCGTACCTTGATGTGAGTTTCTCCTCACTTGACGAATGCACAAGTTTTACACGAACATAGACAGTCAATGTAAACAGTAGCCGAATTGATGAAAATATAAGTCTATATGAAATTATATCTTGTTCTAGAACTTTTGTAATACCCAATTTTTCCTTTTTTTCTTAAGCTGATGCAACGGAGCATGAGCTGCATGATTTATTATCTGAGATGGAAACCATGAAACAAATTGGAAAACATAAAAACATAATAAATTTCCTCGGGTGCTGCACCCAGAATGGTGCGTTTTTCCATTTTTTATTTTGTTGTTGTTATAGAGAATACTAAATCAAATGGATGAGCGGTTTTGATCCATTTTTGCATCATTTTCAACCAGATTATCCACTTTGTAAAGATAGAGAATTTTCCTGATAATTCAATCAAAATGTTTTTACTAATTAAGAAGGAGGCAATGATTGATTATTGAGATTATGACAGCAATGGAGAAATTCCATCATGCCAATCACTCTTGCTGTTTGTCAATATATTCAACGATGATCTCAAAATCGCTTCACGCATAAAAACACGAGTTACTGCACATGGTTCCTTTCTTCCGACATCTCCTTTTTATTTGTTGTACTGAACACTTATTTGAATGATTTCGTGATGATTGTTATGATTAATAATGATTCATTTGATTGTCAATATGATGAGCATTGATTGGCATTATTATTAGCATTCAGTATATTGATTGACATGATTCCTTGCCTGATTTATTTTGATGGGCATGATTCTCAATATGATTTATATTGATTTATGTTATTACGCTTAGGCACCATCTATATTGTCGTTGAATTTGCACCTCATGGCAATTTGAGACAATTTCTTCGAAGTAACAGACCATCGTTCACAGAGTCATTAGATGAGTCAAGTGAATCATCGCTCACTGTTGCCAATCTTGTATCGTTTGCTTTACAAATTGCCAAAGGCATGGAGTTTCTTGCTAGTCATCAGGTTAGTGTGCTTTTATTTTCGCTGAGGCTAGGAAAAGCCCTAGGAATTTTTTTAGATTAATTACTTATCATCTTAATTGGTATATTTAGCTGCAAGGTCTGTTTGAATAGTTGTAATAAGACGTGCCACACTGTTATTTCAAGTTTTATATCGCGTCCCCAAATCCATTTTTCATTCCTTTGTGGTCAACTGGTGGCCCTCGTGATTATCTTTCTCCCTTTTGAACAATCTCAATTTTGCCCATTATTCCATCGACAGCGCTTTACGTTGGTATGAAATTTTGTAAGCGTCTCATGTAATTTCAAGTTCTTTTACTGGACACGGTTACAATTAGTCATTGCTTTTCCAGTGTATTCACAGAGATTTGGCTGCGAGAAATGTTTTGGTTGGTGAAAATTACGTCATGAAGATTGCTGATTTCGGGTTGGCAAGAAATGTTCGAGAGGCAGATTATTATAGAAAGACAACCGATGTGAGTTCATCAGTTTCGAAGCGTTAATTTGTTCGCATGTTATGAATGGAGAGGTGTACTGCTGTTTTCTGCAGCTATGTATTTATGATTAACCAACTAAATTCAAAAGGTTGATTATTACCCACAGTGTCATTTGGAAAGGGCTGTTTTTTTTATTCAGCGGAAAATCCCTTTAGTGGTGTTCCTGTGTCTTGATTATCAAACTGAAAGCAACGTTTTTCTCAACTCCTTTTCATGTTGGCTTTAGTCCCGCTGCAACGAGGCCACTGTTGCACATGAGTGTTAACCCGCTCACACCTATATTCCACCATCAGGGCTACCCTTGTTCGCAGTCACAGCCCCCCTCTGCAGGCCAAACCTCATCGTCCGTGTTTAGGGCCGGCACCGAGGATGCCTTTGATGTTATGTTAGTAGTTTTGCTATGTATTTCGCATCTTTTTACTAACACTGATTGATTTCCTATCTGTTTGAATGCAGGGTCGCTTGCCAATAAAATGGTTATCGATTGAAGCTTTGTTTGATCGCGTATACACAACTCAGAGTGATGTTTGGGCGTTTGGTGTTGTTTTCTGGGAAATATTTACGCTAGGTTGGTCCCTAAGTTTCAAATATATTACAATGGTAACTTAGCTGTCAGACCTTTCACCCTGCAACGATTTACGATCCAGTGCTATTCAATAGTAGTTAGCCATATTCAGGGTGTCATGTTATCAAAGCTAAGTTGATTTACGTATGACTGAGCTCGATCAAAGCTGATCATAGTTTTTTCATTGTTTCAGGTGGATCCCCGTATCCCAGCATTCCAGTTGAAAAACTTTTTAAACTTTTGAAATCAGGATATCGCATGAAAAGGCCACAAGGATGTCCTTCTGAATTGTGAGTTCATTTCAAAGTCAGTTTATTTTTGGATCTGTTTCAGTAACTTTTTAGTCCCATACCTGGTACGGGGGGTCGATAAGGTCACCACGCAAGAGGGGACAATGCTAAGCCGGGACATTGTGAGGTAGGGTGGTCAGTTCCTATCCTCGCCATACTTTACCCCTGTAAGTAAGCCAGTTACCCATACATGGCTGGATGGATATATTGAGAGCACTCAGTCATGGGAACAAATGTGCTTCGAAGCGGAGACGTTCAGCAGAGTCAACACGTGGTCTGGCCACCACGTGCTAACTAGCTGTATCATCGAATTGTACATCGTAGTCGTACATGTTTATTGTATTTTTTAGATTTTATTCTAATATTTTGCATTCTTTAAGATACGAAGTCATGCTGGAGTGCTGGTTTGAAAATGCGAATACACGACCAACATTTGCGAATCTTGTCAACAGGCTACAAATATCACTTGAGAGTTTTACCGTTAGTGTAAGTATATTTTCGTAGTATATTATATATTCTATATATTCCATTTATCTATATATTTATCAAGCAGTATGTATACTCCTCGTATTTGTCATTTCCCTTGTGCTCTTCATTCTCTTCATTGATGATCTACTTTCCTCTACATCTTCTAGCATTCAATATTTTGCTGATGATGCCTTCCTAAGTTCTTCTTTTCTATTCAACTCACACGACAATGCTTCCTGTGATATCCAACTCCATAGAAGCATCTCAGCCTCTCTTCTCTCCAATGATCGGACAGTTATTGAGAAGTGGGGCAAAGACAACCTAGTTTTGTTCAACCAAAGCAAGACGAAACAGGCTGTCATTTCACGCAAACGTAATCAAAACTTTCCACCTGTCCTTATGGATGGTGATGGACACTGGACACTGGACACTGGACACTGGACTGGACACGTCAACTTCTTTCACACAACTTGGTCTTTCTCTTTCGTCTAATCTCACTTGGAAAACTCACATCCATTCCCTTGCTAAGCATGCATCTCAAAAGCTCGGTTTCCTCGCCAGAGCCCGTGGGTTTTTCTCATCTTCTCACCTTACACCTTCTAACTATATACAAGTCCCAAATCTGTCCTTCTTTAGAGTACTGCTCCCACGTCTAGGGTGGTGCTCCAAAATCTACTCTCTATCTTCTCGACAAAGTCCAGTCCAAAGTGATTCGTCTCATCAATAATCCTAACCTCACCAAATCGCTCCAACCTCTTTCCCATCGTCGTTTAGTTGGAGGTCTTTCCATCTTTTATAGATACTTCACGGGCATTGTTCTCAGAAGATCAGGGATATTATTCCAGTTCCTCTGAGGCGTGTCAGGACCACCAGAAGCTCAACTCATTCACACCCTTTCCAACTTTCACTGCCTAATCCACGAAATCAATCTCAAAAATCATCATTCATCCCAAAAACATGTAATTTATGGAACGTCTTGCCTTCTTCTTGTTTTCCTGAATCTTACAACCTGCCATCTTTCAAATCTAAGATCAATAAACTTGATCTCATCTCTCTTTCTTCTCTTACCCTTCCGCTTTCTTCTTTTTTCCTTTGTTGTGGTTTTGTATAGGCCACCATGGCCTTTTCCCAACATATTTCACTAAAAGATTTTAATGATGAATTATCTTTTCCTTCTTCACTTAATTCTATTTCATTTCTATTATTCCATTCGACTAGATTTTCTCTTATTGCTTTTTACATCTGATGCTCTTCATCTTATCATGGAAATAATTCTTTTCCATCAAAACTTTACCCCTTTTTGATGAATTTTGCTCCGAATTTTCCCAGTGAAACGTGTTCATAGCCCTCTTTTATAAAACATTCATGTAGCCTTTTAATAGATGATTCTTCCCTTATCTTTTAGAAAATGACTTTTTGCATGCCTTCTTCTTTTGCCATTTATCGACTCATATCATCCACTTCATTAAAGCCTCTTGGCTTTTTCCTTTCTTACTTTATTTCTTTCTTTCTATCATTCATTCATTATATTATATTATGCGTTCAAAGTATAAAGGTAGGTCAGAGGTATTGTGTTGGCTGATTGATCCTATGATAATTCTTTCTAGCACGATAGAAAGAATTTTAATCACGTGCTTCATCTTCACTTAGAGTGAGGAGACGTGCTGGCTTTGCGTAATTTGCGGCGCAGAAGTCACGTGCTTTGGTCAATTTATGAGGACAGATCAGGACGCTGCTCAGGACACTGCTTGATAAGCATAGTTTCTCAGTGTCCTAAAATCTACCTTAGGATGCTTGGTAGAAAGTATCTTAAGTCTTTTATCATCTTTTTATCATCATTATTTCATTTTTGCAGGATTATATACAAATATTCGCAGACTCAATGGATTGTATCCAGGAGGAAAATGAAAATCGCGAGTCAGACGCTGTGCCAACATCTAGCGAGGATTCTGCTGATGAGGAGACCATATTTAATGCACTCGAAGAGTCAACATTGTGAGTTATGACGTCACTTTAATAGCATCAGATCATTCAAGTCGCATGGAATGTCGCATGGAATGTCGCATGGAATGTCGCATGGAATGTCGCGTGGAATGGGACCGAACGTTCTGAAGAGAAACGCCTCTCTAGCTCACGTGCTGCTGACTGTCAGCATGACGTAATCAAAAGGGGAAATGTTAAGCTTTTTTGAAAAGGTTTTACCGCAAGTGTGAAGAAAAGAACCAAATTTTTTATGTTTCATAACACAAAGATTTTTATCTTGAAATATAAATATAACAGAAAACGAGTAGAGGTGGAGAATAAGTCATGTTTCGACCAGATTTTTATATTCTTTTATAGATTAGACAATAAAATAGTGTGACGTAAAGTAGGAACAATCAACGAAAAATGTTCTGCCTCGTATGGTCCCGAATGAAGCCTCGTTCCCATCCCTACATTATATGTGCTTTACTTTGTAATCTAATTTTGAAGACACATTTGTTTAAAAATGAAACCCCACGGACATGGAAAGGTTAATTGATTGGTGACGAGGAAAAATATTGGCTTGCTTACGAAGGAAAATGCCAACAGCCTTTGATCTGTGGCTGTTCAATCTCTTTAAGCGATTGCTTTTAATGAAGCGAATGATAATCCACATGGTAAACCCTTGTTATTGTCGATGAAGAGGGGCTTATTATGTTGACAATACGTCATCTGTGTGTGGATGTTAGTGTGTGTGAGTGTCGATGTGTACATGCTATTGTAGTCATTTGCAATCGGGGAAATCACTATAGGGGTACTTACCCTTTAAATTCACGTTATTTGTCATAAGGCATCCTTACGGATGATTGCGTGTCTTGCGTAGGCACTATTTAGAGTTAAAACGGAGAGAACGCTTTCGACTCAAGTAAGAATTCAAATTTATGTTGGGAAAGGTGTTAGTCTATCCTATTGAAATACACCTTTGGTTTTTGAAATCTTAAAGAATTCAGACAGCCCAGTTGATACAAGTGACGACACCTAAGATGTCTTATATAATTAGATGCTAGATGATAAGTCATTCGACCCCAGAACCTTCCATTTCGGCTAGGAAGGGGATTGAGCCCCTCCTTGTCTACTCCTGTTCTGTAGAAGCAACTTTTGCATTCCACTCATTGGATGCTGGACATTTGAGGTACTTCTCTGATAACCAGGCTTCCATCTCTGAGTATAGGCATGCTATCATATTAAAGATATGCATGTGAATGCCCAATTACGCATTGTGATTTACAGAATTACTTGCAATTATGATACATTAATTATGCATTGTAATATATCAATTATGCGTTATAATATATAGATTATACATTATAATGTATTAATTACGCATTAAATCTGCCATTTTTATAAGCTCTCGGTTCACAGCATTCCTGCATCATTCTCACGTGCTTACAGAATGGCAATTTAACTGAAGATGCTTTCTTCATTGCCATTCGATTACATTGTCAAATTATGATTGTCTATGCCAGATTTGATTTACGGGCTAATGAACCGTGCTGATATAGAAAGCAAAGGATGATGGTTCAAGTATTGCAGTGTATTCCAGGACACAGATAGACTTTTGTTTGCTAAAGAAATAGCTAAGATTACACGGGAATACAAAATTTATTACTAAGGCTACTAAGGTAAAAGCTAAAAGGTCAGTGATAAAAATGATTTTCTATTTTTACCCTTGGTACATGCACCTTGGAACAGGTGGCTGGGGGCTATAGCCTCCCCCCACTTTTTCCAAAAAATAATGTTTCAAGAGTTGCGCATGAAGAGCGAACTGATAGACTGTCATCGATCGACATTAGCAATTTGTTCGTTTGCAATGAAAACAGGCACATTAATTTTGGAAGATTTGTGAAAGATGGCGAATTATAAAAACAGCAAAAACTGGAAGCAGCCACATTTTGTATTTTAAGCTAATTTTTTCTTCGAGATTTCTGCCAGCACGTCACATTCTCCGTTTTTTAAAGTCTGTGACTTGATTTCTAAATAACAATATGGGATGCAAAATTCTACAGGGCATGTCTTCCAAAATAGCCATTTCTTTGACTGTTAAGGGACGTAGTTTAAAAATAATTCTGGGGCCTTCTCTTAGTCCCCCATTCTCTCTCGAACCGCTCGATTTTAGCCCCCCCCCCCCACTTTCAGACCTCTCCGCGGTACCTGTGGTAAGGTTGATCAGCCATGTAAATGAGGTTCACTGGCTTCTACTAGAATTTAAAAAAATGTGATAAGTACTAAGCCTAATAACTATTTTTTAAGTTCATTTAAGTGTAACGCTCAAGACTATGTAAACAAGTCAATTGAAATCAGTGTGAAAAGTGGCAAGGAAGTTACATTTACAGAATATCTCAAACGTTTTATGGTGGTCAAACCATCCAATGAAGGTCTGTGTCGATACCTACCCAACAAGTATCTGTTAGCTGCATTCCAAGGATCGCTCCTAAAATGATCAATTTGGTTCATTTTGAATCTTCCAATATCCATTTTAGGTCTATGCAGTCGTAAGCCTTTTATAGTAAGTCTCTCGTATAGACTATCATCTTCTCCTCCCCAGCCGTAGAATTTATTCGAATAGCCATTTATTTTGATGTAATGCTTCTTAGTCATTGCTTGGATGCCTCCAACTAGCTTTGCATATGGAAGTCTAGAAATTAATCAAACGGGATCTTTCACGAGTGGGTTGAGAAACCTTTTGAGAATTTGTAATTTTAGGAGCATTTTATGTTGTCCTACCTTTTTTACTCCGGAAATAAAGCTGAATTTGCTAGTATTGATTTATCAGAGATATGGAATCATAGAAAAAGCGAAATAGATATGAAGTATCCAAGGAGTACTTTTGAAAGGGAAAGATTTGTAAAGCAAGTTTACCGGTAATGGAATTTATCAATAGCAGGGGACAAGTGCATTGGTGACGACATGCATCCATAGCTATTGAAATCATTTTCACTCAACAAATCGACGTCGTGGAAAACATAGCACCCATAGTCTGCAAAATGCAACGACTCATTGAAACCAATATTGTATATTGCTCCTTTATTGAATCTAGTGCTTCCAACCTAAATCGATAAAAACAAATGCTTTCTATCAGTAATTGCGTTGCTTTTATATGAGTCTCGTTTGGGCGTCTTTCATTACTCGTCTGTTAAACTATGAATCTCGTTATTTTCTGTTCCTTTATTCATCCATTCTTATAATTATTTGACTCCTGCTTTTACTCTTTTAGTCACAGGTACTCATTCATTCATATATTCTGTTCATTTACTTTTGACTCATTTATCAAAAAATTATTTGTTCCATATTATACATTGTCGCATTTTTTTATGTATTAAATTTTCATTATCGCATTTGTCAGTCCATTGGCTCGTTTGTACGTAGTTTGTTTCGCTCGTTTACAAAAATATTGGTTTGGTGTGCGAATCAACTAATCGAATTTTTGGGGGAAATGAAACAGAACTGACAAAAGTCATGACAACCTGCTCCACTATAAAGATTCTGTAATCCAGCATCTGTCTTTGTAAAATTGGATGCATGTGATTCAAGAACACTTCCAATTGCTTTGGTCTGTTTCTGTAAGGGACCAGAATTGCTACTTTTCGTCTTGATATACAATTTGGTTTCCACCAACCACCAAAATGCACTTTCCCTTTCTGATGGACGGAATGGACGTATTCCACGTTTGAAACGTTCAACTGAGGTGAGATAATTCCCAAAAGAGTTGATGGCCTTTTTGGGCAGATGTTATTGGTAGTTGTCAGCCAGGATACAGTGCAGATGACCAGTAAAAAGCTAGCTGCAACAACGCACATGAACATAGTATGAAGACATCTAATGTTTGCCATGTTGAATCAGCAGCCAAAGGAATCACTGATAAGATTACAAGGATCCGTAGTGAAGAGAAGTCACGAGTGCTGACATATCATAATCAACACAATACTTACCTGGATGTTAATGGGACTTACTTTTAGTTGAAATGCATCCCTTGGTTAATAAAAATCAGGTGTATTATTAATTATGTACTCATGGTGCTTGCATATAAAATTCATTCATTATTCAATATTTCAATCATGTTTTTGTCGCAGGTATCATGTTTCAATATTTCAATCATGTTTTTGTCGCAGGTGGACTTCTCGTGATTGTCAATCTGTGGTCATTTCTATCGTGTTTATGATCATTTTTTGGCAGCTACAACATTCAAAGTTCAAATAGCCATTTATCTCAGCTCAGAGTTTAAGCATGACTATTGATAAGAAAGAAGAAGCAGATATTTCTGCATAAATCTATCAATTTTAGTTTCCCTTCGCAAAAGCTGTTCTGATTAATGGATTAATGGATTAATTGGCGTAATGTTCAAGATATGATTAACCGATACATAACGGAAACATGGCATCGTTCTAGCTTCGCTTTCGACAAGAGTACCAAGTCACGATCGACGGAAAGTGATACAACCTGCGCAACCAAAGATAGCCCAAAGTAATTTGTAAAGGTTTATCTGATACTTAATACCTATTCCCTATGACTTTTCAATAATTTCCTGTAAAAAAATTGGACATATTTTCGTCAAAAAATAACCTTCAAATTGAACTTTCCAACAAACATTTTTCAACTGAAATTACTCATCTAAAGTGTGGTTCAAAACTGAGAACATGTGACTGGTCAAAATCCGAATGGGTTTATTGCTTACAGAGATAAATAAAGGAGGAGAAAAGAAAACGTCGCCAACAATCACCTAATAATTCTAGTCACAAAATTCATCAAAGGATCTTGCATGAGTGGCGTGAGATGCACATGGTACCGAATGCTTAAGGAGTAATCATGGGGTTTAAACAGAGATTTCAACACAGCCCTTAAGTTTATAACGACGATGACGATGACGATGTTTTCTCCTATCACTTACTACCAAGCTGGCAAATATTTGTGCCGGGCTAAATTCAATGGTGCCATGGTACAGATTGCTTTGTTGCTGTCTTTGTTTCCTAAAGTTTAGTTCTGGAAATTGTTAATGGCGTTCGTAGCCTGGGCCAGATAGGTGTCCATTTACGTATGGAAGAGACCATTATGTCCATTTACGTATTGAAGAGACCATTATGTCCATTTGTGCTAGACAGACGACACAGAAAACTGCTGTAAATTTATATATGATATTTTTGCCAATGTTAGAAAAAAGTTTTAAGCAAGTTTTTGATTACTGAAATCTTGCTATTCGTTGTAGCTCGAGTTGTTTTGTCCTCTGCCACAATTCCATTGTCAACTCTTTCTTTCCAAAGCTGATAGCAACAAGCCTAGAATGCACCAATAAATGACCAAATATGAGCGAAATTGATTAAAACTTGAAGCGATGTTCACCATCATATAGATCGATCATATGATTTTATCCATCATATACATCGAGATAAATGAACGCTGAAGAAATTAAAGATTCACTCTCGAGATCGAAAAATGCGGCAAAAAGTTTCCTTGTATTTAGCAGTTTTATTTACAATTCCTTTGTTCAATCCAATGCTAGACATAGTGAATTAGCGAATGAATCATTCCAAAAAAGACAACTTCAAACCGACTAACCTTGCCATCACTAGTAAGAGATTGAACACTTCGGGGTTCATCGTCTTACGATCAGCTTCTCTCATATCTACGTAGTCATTCTTGACAACCTTAAAAAAGCCATTATTATTATTATCATTATTATTGTGAGTTCATTTCACACACAAAATTATTAATTGACTTTCCTAAAAGTTCCATGCCAAGCAACAAGCCTCCTTAGAGCTCCAAGAATTCTCTTGTGATCTTGACTGTAATCAGCAACGCTGTGGTCTGCATGTTTTTAACCTTTGCTCAGATTGTGATATGGTTTAATGTATTTTTCAATGATTTTGAAACTGTTCCCAAAGCCCCAATCACTATTGGAATAACAAAAATTTTCTCATCCAACAGAACTTTTAGTTCTTTTGCAAAATCTTGATGTTTCTCTCTCTTTTTTCTCTCTCATTTATTTCAACTCTGTGATCTCCACGTTGGTGTCAATGCAGAAACCTCTACACTGGTGTCCCTGGAAATCGACCGCAGAAAGTGATCTCAACTCATTTTGCGTCGGCTCGTAACCGATTCTGCAACCACTTTCCCTCGAAGCAGATTTGAAGGAAAGACTCGATGAAGATCTCAACGTATTGCAAAATCCACAGCCAGCCATGTATTCCCTTCTTGATCGACAGTGATAAGGTTCACGAGTGATGTAGTTCTGCGTTTCAACGTGCCACTTCTGAGCCATGCCTATGACACATTATCTGCTATATCCTTCCTTTACCTGACAAACTATCCATACATTGGTGTTTCTTGCCATCTCTCCTTTCCTTCTGCTGCTCTTTTCTTCTTTTAAGTTAATCAACAGATTCCTCAGATTCTTCATACCAATCTTGGCTGATCTTGTAAGCATTTCATTACCTTCCTCAACATACTCTCTCAAACCGAGCACATAATTCTTAACACAATCTTCGATGGAAAAAAGCTCCCTCCCACCGTAATTTCTTCCTAAAAATAGCCTGTCAACACCACCCTTTGGGTGGAAAACTTTCTTCATTGTGAATTTTCTGCTTCTTTTTTCCGTTTCTCTCAGCTCATCTACTGTCCAAGCCAGAAAGAGCGCAGAATTTCTCATTTAAGGTATTGCCCAAGTGTTGATACCATATATCAGGTTCCTGATGTTTAACCTGGTTTGTAGTACTTCCTTTGCTGGGCGAAGACATTCTATACTGATTTTCTCTTTCATCTTATTTTTCATAATGGTATCAACCTCCATAATTACCAGATACTTGTATTTTGCAAAAGCATTTAATGCCTAAACGGCATTGTCATGCGGCAACTTTATTCAATTTACCATTTTCCCTCTTTTCATTACCTCTACTCCACATTTCTCCATCCCTAATCCCATGCCAATGTCTGAGTTGCACGCCTTCACTGTTTGAATTAATGCACCAAGGCCTACTTCTTCTGTTGTAAAAATTTTCAAATCACCCATGTAAAGCAATAGCAGGTCCTCCACTTTGTAAGGATAAGAGAAAGGGCAATCAACGTCCTGAAAAACAGCAGCGGGGAGAAGAAATCTCCTTGTAAATGATTCGCCGGGTGTTGACTTCTGCAAGAAAAACTTTCCCAGAAGACTTCATTGGATTTTCTACGAGGCATGACAAATTACCAGCAACGTTACATATTTGTAAGCCTTCCAAGACCGAAGAGTGAGGCGCCATGCCAAAAGCTTTGCGGTAGTCAATCCAACTCGTGGCAATATTCTTCTCTTTGCTTCAAATCATGCAAGATCTTCAAACAGTCTATAAACAGCAGATCATTTGTCCCTCTAGATGCTCTTCGGCACCCTGTCGCTTCTCCTTTTTGCTCTCTGGCACCCATTTGTCCATTCAGTTGCCTGTAAAGCCGTCCCTTACTGCTTTGAAGGGTGCGGTTCTAGTTGTATTGATTGACCCCATTTCGATATCCCTTCAATTTGCCCCCTTCAGCTAGGATTCCTGTTCACCATTTTTTCCAATAGTGCTTCCCCTCCATTCATTTGACATTTTCGTTTCATTCGATCAATGTGTTTCCGTTTCATCACTGTTTTAATTCAATGCCTTCATTCTGCTGCATTTCTGATTCAGGTTTCTGACATATTGCTTTCATCGATGCTCTTTCGTAGGGTTTAATCCATCGGCCTTTTCCTTCAACATTTTCAGCTTTTCTGCAACAAACATGCCACCCATTTGCATGTTTTGTAAAAGCTTGTTGACTTTTGTACTTCTATATTCAGCTTGCTTTTATCAACTGCTTGCATTGATGGTAAACTTTCTTATGTTATCCTTTTTTGCTGTAAGGAGCTTCTAAAGGCTGCTAGAGGCGAAAACCGAGAGCGCCTGGCTCACTGTCTGCCGAACAAAGGTGTGCTATTCTTTCATTCTTATTTTCGCACTCTCTTAAAAAGCTCAACCATGCCTGGTCTGATATTCAGGGTAAACTGCCTAAAAATATTTTTTAACTTTACTTCAAAGTATCTTTCAAACTCTCCCCTACTTGAAAGAAATTTATGCAAATAGAATCTCACTGAAACTTCTGACTGCTCTTTTTACCTCCTGGAAATTCTCCTTCATGTTGTGACGGGATGTAAAGTATACCTCAACCAAGGATGCTTTACCTGGCGCCAAGACTTTTAAATTATCTCGCCACCTCGTTGAAAGCAATTCATGGATCTTCTCTCATTGCTTAAATAAACGGCTTCCATTCGCCATCCATTAAAACAGGAGATGAATTACGGCCTGATTTACTCCTCAAGATTAATAACAGCTGCCTTTATGTTTTAGTAATTCAGACCTTCTTCCTTAAACAAACTTGTCCCTTTACATAAAATCAATCATTCTCATAGATGCATATAAATGCGTATATTTATTTTGCTATTTGCCATTGTTTAAGGCTTAACTTATAAACCCTAAGCTATGCTAGCCCATTTCAAACTACCTTTGTATCCGAGAGGTTTGTAATTGTAGTTTGAATTGGATTCGAATTAAAAGTTTCCGTCATTATAATCTAACTTCAAATTGGTTCAAATTGAAAATATTCGGTAGTCATTGTAAAATTTCACTGTTAGGACATCCATTTATGCCGATGTTTTGGATGAAAACAGGATGAAAACAGGATAGTTTCTAAGCAGTATAGAAAATATAAAAGGTGGTAAGATATACAGATCAAGGAAACTTCAGCATCAGGATTTTCATGAGTAGCCAATGAAAAAAATGGCAGCCTTTTCAAACTCGACAAAATGCAAAATAGAACGGTATTAATAGCCGCTAAGAAAGATCAATCACAAGCAAGGTGAGTCACAATCAATGCAATGACGAACTCAACCAAATTGTTCCAACGATTTTAACATGAAAATATTGGCAATAATACATGAATTCCTGCGCGAAGCCTATTGGCTCAATAAAGAGCAATTACAATAGCAACCGTCAAGCCCCTTGTCCTCTCCATGCTCACTCACCTTTTAAACTAAGTCCATCGCGAAATTAGTCACAGTCCTTTGCTTACCCGCTGTCATACTTTATATCGCATTATCGCGTAGTTCATCGGTAGGGAATTTCTGTAACGTTTCTAGCAATTAATTTACGAAGTTAGAGACTGCGGATAGTAATATTCTTCGGTTGCTTCTTTTAGTAATGATTATCATTAGGTTTGATTGGCAGCAGTTTTAACCAGTTCGTCTGCCCTTGATAGGACAAAGAAATTATCACAAAAATGAAAAAAATCTTACTTCTTGCAGTTGCTCTGTCACATGGAAATTCATCAGACGACAGTGCTCCAAGTAAATCCTCATTCTATCAACTAATTCATAATTCATGGAAGAAATCACAGATGATGCATCTTGGGAGAAGGCAGATTGTTGAATCAAAGGAACGGTGCTGTCACACTGCAGTAACAAGAAACGGAAGCACGCTTACTTTGATGTTCATTAAAGAAGAGGAAATTTCAATCGAAAATAGCTTCTACTAGCTCTTTTATTATAAAAATAGTAAATCTGAGGCCCATACTCGCATCGGGCAACAAATGGCTTCTTTTTAAGGGCCCATCCTGAGCTACAGCATTGTGACGGAATGGCCAATACCTTTCCTCATTACACTGAACAGCTTGCTCTATGCCCGGTTCACAACAGATTTACTGATGGTTGGAAAGTATAGAAAAAGAGGGTGCCTGAACTCAAAGACCTTCAGTATAGCAGAAATGCTTCCTGAGCAACATACCTTCTACCTCTCTTCACTCATATTATCTCACAAATTTTAGTTTCCATGATCAAACAATTTCATAATCAAAGAACGTCAATCCATTTAAAACATTTTTGTGTCACCTAATAACGAGGTTTAACAATATTTGAAATAAAAGAAAGGAAGTGATTTTCACCTGAAGCAGCGATCTCCCTTCAGAAAAGATAAGCACAGTCTGCAAGAGAGATTTTCCCTCGATTACCGGAGAGTATCAATTTAAGAAGCTCCTTTGTCCTGGAGTTATGGACAATGAAATTCGATTGCAAATAAGAAAAAAGATCAGCCACCAACTCGGAAATCAAAAGTAAGGAATTATTACAGGGGCAAACAAAGAGCTCACAATATCTGTTTTCATTTCGCATTTGTGAAATTGGAAATCGTAGTCCACTTTCTGCCATTGAATAACATTTCCAATTGCAGTCAAGTTTTGAATACCTTTAAAAGTTTTGAAATGGAAATTAAATCAATTTTTTTAAATATTTATTAAAATTCATTAGAATGCAAAAACGCACAGGAAATTCTAGCAGCAATAAGACAAGGGAGAAAAATATTGGTCTACAGTTTTGAATTGTTGAAGCTCTGCAATTTGAGAAAATGCGATCACAAAAACAAGAAGAAAGGAATACAGCAGGAGACATACCTTCAGTGTTAAGTTGGCCTGGCTGAAGAACTGTTTCATCCAATATCAAATGGGTTCCTTTGGTGAGATAAAAAACTTACATATTTGACATCAAATATAGTTGCAAGAATTGTCTGGTCAAATTAGAAATCGGTGAGTAGATTTTACAAATTGAGAAAACCAGGTGCTTGGTTGCATTTAAATGTAGAAAAGAAAGCAAATTAGACCTTCACTTAGTTGAAGAATACCAGCTGACAATCTGTTTGCATTGTAATCTTTCTTTGGAATGAATTTATTCTGGTTCAAGTTTGAGATTGTTAGAGGAAGCAAATGGCTCTGGTTGCAAATGAGAAAGAGAAAATAGTTAATGATAATGGTATGGAAATAAAAAGAAATCCACAATAAATAAATGCAATTATGTTCCATTACAAAAAATTAAACTAGGATGATTCATGTGGACACAAACATCAACTCAAAATTTCCATGCTGAGTTACTGAAGGACATTAAAAAAATTCATACCTTGGTGGTAACCTGTCCTAAAAAGTTGCCAATTTCATTGGGAATGGATACAGTTTGAGAATTAACCACCATAGGACACTTTGTGATATTCAATGAAAATTTGCCAAGCGCCATTGGTTCTACACGACCATATCTAAGGAAAATATCATTCTTGCCTACAGTTGATCTGATGGAAATTATATAACACAACAGAAGATACCCCAACTATGCAACTTAACATATTTACATCATCTGAAAAGATAGTTTTATCAAAAGCATGCCAGGCAACTTGGGCTTGAAATAAATCAGATCATAAAATTCCACAAAATGCTCTGATTGAGTCAATGGAAAGAATGTGATTTATGCATGCTATAAAAAATTAACTGTCAGACAAAATTATTAAATGATTCATACATTTTTGAAATTATATTCAACAAAATAAATTCAGCAGCTATGATGTCTCCAAACAATATATTTGCCAGTGATTGGATAATGCTCTCTCTAATTATTTCAACTTCACTTTCTTCAATACCTGTAACGATTGTTGAAAATGAAAATATGAATGAAGCAATTATTCGGATTTCAGCTAATTCAGTTAAGAATTCAAATCTCCAAAATGGATAAAAAATTCCTAATTCATTCTTTCCTGTAGAAGTGAAAAATCGAAACAAAGTGCAAAGATTTAAGAAAATTCTGAATAACTGAGAAAATACAAGGTTGTTTTTCTACAATCTTTAGGAATCATCACCCAGTAGCATACCGTTGTTAAGCTCCAAAGTTTTTGGCATTAATGGATTGGTATGGACCAATTTCTGTGCCAGAATGCAATGAATTCTGGGTACCAATGATGCAGGGGGGCAGTGAACTAATTTCTCCTCCACAGTTCCTGTATTTTCAAAACCTAGTTGATCTTCATTAGGATGTTGGCTTCTAAAACATGAAAAACTAAAAACATGAATTAATACACTGAAAAACTGCATAGCATACTCAGTTTCAGCTTCACAGCAATCATAGACAAGGAGTTGAGTTTTCTGGAAGAGTGGGTTCTAACAAGCTATTTTCCCATTGCTTTCCACGCACAGTGTCTATTGGCTGTGAACAATTCCAGATTCAAACCAACAACCCCTGTGCAGAGTTTGCATACTCAACCCACTACACTATGGCCCCAGAACAACACACTCAATCCAGTGTAATACACCCCAATCTATAATATTTTCATTTGGTTTCCTTCAAAATTGAACACTTGCAAAATATATCAATACCATTATGAAAGAAGGAGAAGAGTATTGACACAAAGCTATTCCTCCTTAATATCCTTATAGCAAGCAAATACAAATAAGCGCTTGGACATAATTTGCCCTATATGAGGAAAACTCTGGTCAGTCCTACCCCATGGTTGCAGTGGCCAGTTCAGGATCACATGACAGGATTCCAATGAATTCATAAACCTCATTCAACTTTGGTCTTTCATTGTTGTCATACATCTGTCATACGAAAGGATTTAATACTTCAAGACATAAATTTATCTCACTAAGGAAACATACAAGCTATTTTTTGTGGTTAAGAAATGCTTCTAATGAATTTAAGGTATATACTTATAAATCTTTAAAAGTCTAACAAGTATAGATGGCATAAATATCAACAAAATAAAATACATACAATTATGTGATAAGGTGATTTCCCATCTTCTGGCAATGGAAAATTTGGATCAAATTCACTGTTATGTTGGGAAGAAATCCCACCTCAAAAAGAGAAAAATGAGCTGTCAAAAGTTATCCAATTACTTACATTTCTGCTAGATTTTCCAGTAACAAAACTTGTACCACGATTCAGAACTTTACTTTGTCACATGCTCTTTAGGAAAGTGGTTTCTTATAAATGGTTTCTGGTTGCATTCATAACCAATGGGGTTTCATTGCAACTTGTGTGGAATGAATTGGCATTTTTAGGCTACTATATTACAGGAAAGCTAAGATTAGAATGATAAGATGGATATAAATATGTACCATAAGCTGTTTTGGTAGCAGCCCCCTCTGTTTGATGAACAGATCTTTGACGTTTTTGAAAATTATCACCTGAAATAGAAGCAAATGCCCATTCTAATTTCAGGGGGCAATTTTTCTTCCACCAATTTTAAATGGAGTGATTTGATGGGTGTTATCTAAATTTTCTCAAACAAAGACTGCATTTCAATTTGGTATTGCATAGATATTCTTACAGTACTATGCATATTATTGCATCAAAATGTTTTCAAGACATATGTCAATGGTGGGATTAATGTATTTCTAAGCTAATATCTGTTACCCTAGAAATGCTAAGAAAATAAGAGCAAGAAAAAAATCTAAACAATTTTACCATCTTGTTTTTCAGCATTCATATCCATTTTTTCATCTTCTTCAGTACTTGCAATGTCTTCATCTCTTTGCCTCTTGTTCTGCAAATTTTCTCCTTTTTCTTTTAGCATTTCAGTTCCCTTTATTGATGCAAATTTCTTTCAACAGTCAAGAATTTATGTATCTTGATGCTCTAATCATTCTATGACTTCATAAGAAATTTTCACGATTTTCTCTGTAATAGACAAAGCCCTATCAGTAACTCACAAATTTTAGGAAATTTTTTACCTGGTCACCACTCAACCTGCAACAATTTTACTTTTAATTAGCTGAAAAAGATACACCCATCACCCAATCATTTTCACCAGGAATTGGAACACAGTACAGTGTTTGTCTTTCCAATGTCAAATTTTTACCAGATTCATGGTTTATTTCTTCCCCAATCTAAGAATTAAAGAAACAAGACTATCACATGGTGCCATTTAAGAAATTTCTAGAAATTAATTCACAGAACATACAAGAACTTTGCTACATCTCATTCAAATATCCTTGTACCTCTAAGTCACTTGTATCTCTAAACATTCCATGTCTCAGCTTCTAAAAGAAAGACAATTTTCCTCATTGTCAAGAAAGAATCAATTTCCTTCTTCTCAATAAAAATTTAATCAATCTACCATCTTTTTGTTTAGAGCTTGATGATAGTTGCAAAGCATTGAGAAGGAAAAAAATCAAGAAAACAATGAGAGACAGAAAAGAAAATCAATGGAAGGAAAACCTTTTCCTGACTTGTTGGGTTGAAAGTTTCATAACAACCAAGGTAATATTCTGGATCAAACTGATCTTGTACCATGCATCTGCATCTCACTAAGGAATTACGTTCAATGAGATCTGGCTGCAGCTGGTTTATTGACGGTATCTGAAAAGGCAATAAACAAGAACTAATATTCACATCAAGTAAAGAAACACAATACCTTGGTGTAAAACATTCAGAGAACCACCAGTTAGCATTTTATTGAAGATTTATTCCCTCCCTTCTACAATTTCAATGCACTTAAAGAATTAGCAACTATTTATGGGATAGCCTAGGAGCAAAACTGGATAGCTTTTTCTTAAACAAAGCAGTGATATATCAACTTTGGACAGTAGTCTGAATTGTTATTCTTATGTTTGAAATGCCCTTGTGAACATGAAGGAAGATTATATAGTTTTTCATCACACATCGTCTGTGGCCCAGTGGTAGAGTGCTCGCTTTGTATGCGGTAGGTTGGGGTTCGATACCTGGTCAAGTCATACCAAAGACTTGAAAAAATGGTACATTCTATTTCCCTGCTTAGCATTCATGTGTGATGTCAAAGTCAAAGTCAAAGTTCCTTCCCTCGCCATTTTTGGTGAATAGGGCGGCACCCATCTCCGTTTCATTGAAACACAAAGTGCTACCAGATGGCCAGCCCCCAACTGTAGCATTCACAGTGATTGCGCAACTGTGCAGCCCAAAGGCTAATGAAACGGAGATGGGTGCTGCCCTATTCACCAAAAATGGCGAGGGAAGGAACTTTGACTTTGACTTTGACATCACACATCCAGATAAAAGTCCTGTTTATAATGAGAAATTCATAAAAATACTTACAGCTGTCAGATCATTTAATTCTTGAATACGATTTCTGAAATATTCTTTCACATTTTCAATATTTTTAGCAGAGGTCCCTTTGATTATAAAAGTTGAACATATTTTCAATTCTAAAGAATTCAATCTCTAATGATGAAGCATATTCTATAGAGTAAATATTCTATATTGTCCATGTTGTCTCCATTTGCATCTAAGCACAATTGCTAAATTTTAGGAAGTGGAATTTTAAAATATGAGCAAGAATTGAAAAGTAGCCGTTAATAACTCACGGATAATTTCAAATATTTGTTTTGTAGATCTTTTTAGATCACTATTCCTAGTGTCGAGGGGGGCCAATGATGAAAAGATAAAATGGCTTGCCTATACAAGCAAGGAAAGCCGAAACTCAACTTGAGGATTTTCAATTTTGTAAGCATTTATCCTCCAAGCAAGTTTCATTTGCATGTTGGTTTCAATTTTCTAAGATTCATATGGACATTATTACAGCAACTATTAAATAAAGCAGGGTTCTATTGATAACAGCATTGCATGTACTGATTTTTTTCTTACGTGGGTTATGTTGAGGAAAGGCTATGGTGGCCTATACAAAGCCCCAACAAAGGACGAAAGAAGAAGCAAACAGCTAAGAGGAGAGGGAGATAGATCAAGTTTATTGATCTTAGATTTGAAATATGGCAAGTTGTAGGACTCAGGAAAGCAAGAAGAAGGCAAGACGTTCCATAAATTGCATGTTCTTAAGATGAATGATGATTTGTGAGATAGAGTTCGTGGATTAGGCAGTGAAACTTGGAAAGGGTGTGAATGAGTTGAGCTTCTGGTGGTCCTGACACACCTCAGAGGAACTGGAATAATATCCCGGATCTCCTGAGAACAATGCCCGTGAAAGTATCTGCAAAAGATGGAAAGATCTCCAACTAAACGACGATGGGAAAGAGGTTGGAGAGATTTGGTGAGGTTAGGATTACTGATAGATTATCCTGTCAAAATGTTGCAAATATTTGTACAATATCTTACCTAAACAGGCTTCAATGAAATCCAGTGGTGACTCTATCCAATTATCACGGATTGGCATTTCAGTATTCAACGGAGGTTAGCAATCAATAAGGGAAATAGTTAAATGAGAAATTATGAACCAATGTGGTTAAAAAATTGTAACACAACCACAACAACAAAGGAAAATTCAGCGGGAAATTTTGGATGGCTGCGAGGCATAGTTACTTGGAAGGAGCAGATGTTTAGGACATGCGCAAGTGAAGGAAAGCTCATCATTTTCATGGGAGAAAATGTTTACGTGGGCAACGGTGCAAAAATCACTGTATTGTACGAGAATCGGGTGATAGGAGATCTTTGAGATCTGTTCAACACCAAGAAGAATAGATGAGTAAGCAATTAAAGAAAAAAATGTTCACAAAGTTGCAATCTCTTTTAAGCAATGCTGTCGAAGTGGTGAGTAAAATATCTTCTAGGCCAAAGTCGATTTATCGATGACCTGTTGAAATTTTATTTTTCACAAGTCAAAGTCACTGAAATTATATGTTGGTCGTCATTTGATAGCTTTTTAAGACAAGCAAGTATAAAGATCAACGGTAACCCGTAGATTTTGTCTGGTTTGCCCATCGATTTCTTATTTGTAACGTTGCTTGGCTGATCATAATAGTTTTTGGCGAGATTCTTTTCCTGCAAAATATTATGTATGGTTTTCAGGAATATACTGCAGTGTGGAATGTTCTGCTTTGATTTATCTAGAAAGAAGCAATAAGTATCAAAGAGAGAAGCTTAGGCGGTATATTCTAACTCTCAAATGAAACTCAAATATCGTCCTACTATCATTATCAGAATGGAACGAAACAGAGTCAAAACGATAATATGTAGACAACTCAAATTAATGACGAAGAATCGAATAAAGATGAGAGCTATGGTTGATGTATAAGTTTAAATGGTGCTCATGGTTTGGATTATCATATTATGGAGAAAGCCAAGAGAAATATGTGGTCATGATAATCGCTGCGAAATCTATGGAAGATTATACAGTGCAAAGCAGATTGCATTTTAGAAGTTTGTTATTTGCAGTCCTTTTCCTTGCTAATGGAGCAAGCCATTCTTCTTCCGCTCTTTGCCGACTCAATGACGTTGTAGTGACTCAGCTTTCTTACCCTCATTTGCTATCTATGCCGCCAGTACCACCTTGCTTAACAATACAATTCTATTCATCCAATCAATTGTTATTTCCTGTCATAGTTCCCATCAGCTCATCACCTATTCATCTACTTATGTCATTCACAGCGTCATTCACAACCGACCCTTCCGCTCCTATTCTTATTCGATGAGTTTGGTAATTTTAGCTCTTTCTTATTCGCCTATATAAACATGTATTTCTTTTCAATTAGTCAGTTGGTCAGTCATTCAAACACAACAGCGCTAATCGTCGTCTCTCTGACTCCGTGTTCTCTGCACGTTAAACAAGACAGCAGGTCAAGAATCATCCATGTGGGTTGAATCGAACAGCAGCCTTTTAGGACCAGTTTCATACGCACACCTTGAAACTGGTGATTCCTAAAACGTCTTATAACCAGTAGACTGCCACCCTACCACGTTGTTGTCAGGGCCCTCTTAAGCACCATGATGAAGTGCCCTCTCCATTGCACCAGCCTGAGCAAGAAAACGGACTTCAGCATTGCCTGAGGTGCAGGAGCCACTCTTGGTCACCAGCGGTGGGCTCAAAGGAGAGACAGGATCAATATGTTGGCACCATTGGTGGCTACAGGGGACAGTTGTTGGCTCCCTGGCAGCTTTTCTGCCCTTTGACAAGTCCTTTCTGTCCTGCTGGGTGCCACACACCCGCCTTACACAAGGCTATGGCTGAGTGTCAACGACTCATCTAAATCTATATAGAAGGTTATGATATGGATCAAATAGAATGGTTTTATATAAATAACATCATAAATCAGTTCAATAGCGATGGATAGAATTTTGGAGAGAAGTCCAAAATTTTAAAATATGATCATAAGGAATCTGAAGAGGAAATGGAGCAAAGCAGAAAGAGGAAATGCTTGGATGGTTTTCTTTTTCATCTGCAGAGTCCATTAAAACAGAGAAGGGGCAGTTGATGTATTTTGTCTTGGGAAGATCAAAGTGCCATAGGGTGCATACTCATTGATCTAGATATTGTTGATAAAGCAGGACCAAGAAATCAGTTCACAAGTGATTATCATCACCCTGCAAATAATGTATATGAATTGTGGTGAAAGTAAAGCTGAGTTCCATTTTACATGCCTCAGACAAGCACAAATAGTATCCATGATCTTCTGAGAGCAATGTCCAAGAAAGTA
Organism: Pseudorhiza aurosa; assembly: GCA_964026355.1. Lineage (NCBI taxonomy): Eukaryota > Metazoa > Cnidaria > Scyphozoa > Rhizostomeae > Lychnorhizidae > Pseudorhiza > Pseudorhiza aurosa. The sequence goes on from OZ032125.1 coordinate 9,625,664, forward strand.
TCTGTGCACAATCCATTACCATTCATGGGGATAGGTGAAAAGTATGAGATACATTTACGTTAAATGGAAACCTGTGTCATCTTGCTTTGATTGGGGGAAACTAGGTTGTCTTTATCCCACTTCTCAATAACTGTCAAATCATTGCAGAGAAGGGAGGCTGAGATGCTTTCATGGAATGGGATGTTGCTGTAGGCATGGTCATTTTAGTCAAATGAAAAAGAAGAACTTAGGAAGGTATCATCAGAAGAAGAATGAATGCTAGAAGATATAGAGGAGAGCAGAAGTTTGTGGTTATTTGAGTTAGGTGAGCAGCATAAGGGTTTAAGGATTGGAGATGATGCTGTACTTAGGAAGGTATCATCAGAAGAAGAATGAATGCTAGAAGACATAGAGGAGAGCAGAAGTTTGTGGTTATTTGAGTTAGGTGAGCAGCATAAGGGTTTAAGGATTGGAGATGATGCTGTACTGAGTGGGAGTTGGAAGATAATCCATGGATGTTGCAGAATGAGATGGAATAAAGTTTAGGTGCCCCATTAGTCACTCCGGTGGAGTTGTTCTTTTTGTGATTCTGAGGCATATTAGAAAGAGTGGTGAGTGGTGGTTGGATCAGTCATATTAAGAGGTAGTGGTAATCTGAGAGCCTGTGAGAGTTTCCTTAGCTATCCTGTGCCCTCAGAAGGGCCTCTGGGGCTGCAAGCAAAGAGTTGCTCCAATTGCAGACTGACATAACAGGCAGTCCAAGATTATACACCAGCTAATGAGGCAGCCTCGCAATGCGCTACCAATGGGTTTCAGCCTCTGTACTATCTGGAAACGGGGCCTCCAGTGCACCCTTTCCAACGGTATCATTAGATATAGCCAGGTAACAGACTAGCAAAACAGTCTCCCACAGTCCTGGTTCACAGTGACAAACCAACCACAAGCGCTTGCATCTCTACCCTAAAGCTGAAAGTGACATAGTCACTTACGGTACCAAAAGGTAGGGTGATGGTACTACCCCAGCCAATAAGTAAAACTCGTCTGCCACAGAGGAAGTTAAAAACTTCTCAAGAACTGAAGTCACTAGGGCCCAAGCTGGAAGTTGTTCATAATGTTGCAGATATTTGGCATATGTTGCTAGAGAGATACCAAATGTTCTGGTACGTCATGTCAGCATGTTAAGTTAGTTTGTTATGTTGCTATTCACACTAGAAGGTTGCCTTCATCGCCTATAATTCTGACATCTTTCAGGTTAAAAGTTTGATTCCATTCAAAACCATTCAGTTTCTATATCTGCATCTTTCCTTTCAGCTTGCACCAGATCTTCCACGTTTGGAAAGATTTCAGTACCATTGGAAAAGTGTTACTTCATTTTTCTTAGAGACAACTGGTAGAGTTTTCTTCATATCTCTATCCAATTAACTTTTAAGTGGTTATTTTTGAGTAAGATTTTGTATCTCAGTTCAGATTTAATTGCTGGTGCATTTCAATAAATGAAAGTTTCTCAACTTGAAGGAATTTTTGTGATTGGGAAGTAGGATTGTGAAATAGCTCAAGCGTAATTCTCATATTGATATTTGAGGTATGGAATTTCATTTGCTCTAGATGATAGAATTGCAGTATCTGCAACAAGTATCCCAATGCATCTCGAACAGATGATTGAAATTCTTGAACAAGAAGAACAGGAACATGGGGCAACTGTAAGTGACAAGTAGTTGAGGTGCTCCATTTTGCATGTTATGTTCTATGCATCATTAGAATAACTACCTCAAAGCCTACTTTCACTTTTTATTTTTTTTCATTGCTAGATCAATTCTTATAGCAAGATTTAAATGCATTGATCCTCTCTACATTACTGAGCATTGGTACTTTCTCTGTCTGCGGTTCTTGGGGTAGCAATATTCTTCTTGCTTTTCTTAGTCCTATAACTACAACTTGCCATCTTTCAAATCTAAGATGAATGAACTTGATCTGACCTCTCTCTCCTCTTAGCCTTTTCCTTTCTTCTTTCTTCCTTTGTTGCGGCTTTGTATAGGCCACCATAGCCTTTCCTCAACATAACTCACTAAAAAGAGATTTATCATGTTAACATAAATGAACATCTCTCCTTTAGGGCCCTTGTATGGAATACATGCTTCAGCACAAACTTTTGGACACCATGCAAACATTGGGAAGGGCAGATGTGAGTAAGCATAGAACCAGCAATAGTTTACCTATTTCATGGTTACGATACATGTGCATGGTTTGTGACATAACACAGATGGACAGAAAGAATGAAACATGGAGTATATTGTTCAATCAATTCAACTCTCAGATATATCAAGCAGGCTAAAGTAAATCTTTTAAAAATGAATGGTGTGGCTAATCATTGATGCAGTCTACCTTTTGGATTGTTTTCATGTCATTCAGTTTCATGTGTTAATTTGATTTCTTGACAGTGTCCCCCTGGTATGAAACAGCAAGTGCTTCTGTTTTTTACAAATTTGCTTGGCAAAATGGCTCAGCCTCTCTTACCCCATGTAAATGTTTACAAGCCAGTCCATGTAAGTTTTTCCTACCTTTTTTTTAGATGTGGAAAATTTATATCTTACAAATGATAAATCTTTCCATTTACTGGAAGAGTGAAAAAATTTACGCTTAGCTGATTATTTTTATTCTAGAAACTCATTCGTTGTTGTGGAGAAATCAAAGCTGCCCCAACTGAAACAGAGGAGGTCCAATTCTTGTGCCAAGTTTGCTCAAAGTTAAAGCAAGATTCGTATTTAGTCAACTTTTTCCTGGAGGTATGACTGAAATGAATGCAGTAAATGAACTATTTAAATTCAATAATGATAGAAAGGTTACCGGAAGCCCCATTCTTCTTCGTACAAGTATTGAGGAGAACCTTTTTAAAGAGGCAACATCCTGAGCCAAGACATTGAATTAGGGTGGCTAGCTGCTGTCTTTGTTTCCACTGACTCCTAAATTTACCCTTGGTATTCATTTACTGCTTGGTGGACAAAGAGAGGACAAATATAAATTGGAATAAGTCTGGGACTGCATTCATGACCTCAGAATAGCAGAACAGTCTAACACTGAAAGCTTCACCCACTCCCACCCTTTCCTAGTTTCATTTCCTAATCCACAAACTATCTCACAAATCATCATTCATCCCAAGCATGTGCAATTGTGGAATGTCTTGTCTTCTTCTTCCTTTTCCAAATCCTAGAATTTGCCCTCTTTCAAATCTAAGATCAATAAACTTGATCTTATCTCTCTCTCCTCTTAGCCAATCACCTTTTTCCTCTTCCTCTGTTATGGCTTTGTATAGGCCACCATGGCCTTTCCCCAGTGTAAATCACTAAAAGAAAAGGGTGCACTCTAACTGCTATGCCATTCAAATTGTACCAGTTCCTGTTATCAATGGCTTTGTTTCTGTTTTGATTGACTCGATTCCGTTTGATGTCAAGGCTCCATCAGAATCAGTTGATGCTGGTTTGAAAGAAAGTGGTCCTTCTTTGGGAGAGGAGAAAAGGGAAGGATCAAGACCAGAGTATGCGTTGATTGATGCCCTTCTTGAATTGAACAGAAGTGAAGATAGCAGAGTTGCAATAAAAGCATGTGAAGGATTACTGCTATGTTCTTCCATCAAGGAGGACAATGCTGCAACTGTTATCGTGCTATACACTGCACTTTGTGAAAAAATGGCAAGTACCATCAATAGTGTTTGTCCAATGTTGTAGAAAAATATTTGAAAAGTTAGGATTGATTGTTTTTTTAATTGTGCTATAGCATAACGCGTTGATGTTGCAAATTCAAAACACATGAGTTTGAAACCTGCACTTACCTAAGTAAAATTTTAGCTGGAAGGAAATTTGAAACCACTTCACAAAATCCACTCCAGAAAAAGAAATTCAGAGCCTTTCTCAGGATCTGTTTTGTTTGGAATCAAGTGTGTTGTGTAGCAGATTTTTGTTTTACCTTTTTTGTTGACTTCATTTGCTCACAAGATGCTGCTATTTATTTCAGGCTGATCAAATTTGCAGATTATTTCGAAGTCTTCCTGACGTCATGGACCCCACTGATGTGTCATTAATTTCTGCTAAATGGGGGTAATTATCCTTTATATTTTATCAAATTCATTTTCTCTATTAGCATTCTTAAGCATACCGGAGAAAATCGGTATTATTTCCTGTAGAAATGAGCCAATATTTTACCTGCATTCATTCTTGATTGCATTCAAAACATTTAACTCTGTATTCCTAGTGCCGAAGGTAAAAAGAATTTTTTAAGTGAAAAAGCGCACCAGTATTGGAAGAGCTTTTCTCTTGATACTTATCAGTGTATGAGCCATCAAATAGAATTCCGAACAACCTCTGTCATCCCCCTTTATGCTTGTTCATCTTGATTTTTCAATTCGTTTTAGTTTGGATATTTATTCAGATGATCATAGCGTTATTTCTTTTCCTGGGAAACGACAATTGATTTCATTTTTATCCTGGCTTGATTACGTGAATTCTTTATGCAAGGAGGCACATCCGGTATGCAAATAAATCTATTCAATTATTCAAATATCTTTAGAAAACTTTGTAAAGAAAGGGATTACTATTTGATAACCAGAATTTCGACAAATGGTAATTTTATCAAACAATTTTACTGATAATTTTATACTTCATCCTTCTTACTTGTTTCACATTTCTATCTCCGATGAAAACTTTTTTCTCTTACGTTCCAGATGGTCTCAAGAGCTTTAGGGGAGGCAATTAAAGATAGATTTTTGTTCTCGATTTTGCAGCCAAAGCTTTTGCAAGCGTAAGTTGGGTGGTGCAAAATTTTGCTTAACTTGAATTTGATTTGAAGCCATGTGCGTTTCTTTTTTATGATGATTTACCTTAACATTTACTTTTAATTCTCATTCTTTGTTCATTTAATTTGCCTTTGTTCATCAGCTCTGAATCTGGTGTGATATCGGCGACTGCTATTCTCATCAAATGTTTGAAAACCATCGATGCTCCAGTATTAATGAATGGCAAGTTCACTCATGCTTCCCTTGATAAATTGAGTTCCTTACTTGGTCACTTTTCTTTTTGGACAATTTCATCTATAAAATGTAGATTTTGATTCAGATTTCAGCGCTAGCTGGCTTTGTGTAGAAACTAAATTTTTAGGCAATATTGAAACCTTTTTTTCAGCATTTAGGATAATATACGAACCCCATTGTCTATAGGCGTTGCCACTTTCAGAATCCTTCATTTTTTGTCAGTGGAATCGACGTCTTCCTACTTCCCTTTAATTACTGCAAATACCAACTCTTTAAGTCGATTATCCACTTTTGTTTGTTGCAGAGTTTTCTAGTTTTATTCTTGGCGATGAGGATGCTTATGAGATAGAGGGTCAAGATGGTCCCCATAAGTTGCGGAATATGTTGATAAAAAGAATCGATAATTTATCTGATCTTGTGAGTTTCTCTTTTCATCATCTTTACACATCTTCATATTCCAGATGTGATTTTCCAATATTTTGTTATTCATTATTCTAGGTAGAAATATTGAAGTATTGAGGCAGTCATTTCCCTTCGGTTTTATAACAAATGCAAATGGAACGTACTTCAGTTATTTCCATATATTTGGATTCAGTAATCATGAAGCTTTAAGTTAAGGTCAAATTTACGATTTCTGTTTAAAAATTCACCTGGGATGCTGATAGACCGATTCTAATTTTTTCATAGAAGTTCAATTATAACTAACTTTTTGCATTTTTTGAAAGGCTAGAAAGGCTTTCATTTAAATTACTGTATGTGGATTTCGCCTTTAGATTCGTGCATTGAGTTTTGCAGTTTGCAATTGCTGTATTTCTACCTCTCCGTATCTCTCTGTCTTCAACAGCTTTCTATTGAAACCTTGAAATTGTTTGAAGCGTTATTGAATCTGCCTCATGAACCAGTGCTACGAAATCTTGTGCTACGCAATCTAGAAGACCGTGCTTACTTCGTTGAACCAGCAATGACAAATGGTGAAGTGACTAGCAGTGAGGCTTGTGGTACACCAGAACAAAGCAACGAACAAAGTGACGATGCTAAAAAAGATGAAAAAACAGCCAATGAAAACGAAGGCATTTTGCTGAAAACAAGCAGTGATACTTTCTTTGATAAACAGAAAATCGAGAAGATAGTGAACGGGTATAAAATTTTGCATTTGAATTGATAAATTTCTCTTTATTCATCACATAGACTAAGTGGTTGCTGCTTTTATCTTATCAATTAATTGTAATATGACTTCTTGCTGAATTACTTTTTTTAGATTTTTGATGCTGCTACCAGATAATTTGAAAACGTCACAACTAGCTGGCGATTCGGGATATGACACTTACCTCCGAGATGCACATAAGCAGGTATCTTCACCATTTGTTATTAACGCCTTATCTCAACATTATTCTCGTTAGATGTACGAAATACCTCCGTTGTAATGCGCTCACTTCTTATTCCTATAACCAGTTGCTCTAGTCAACCTCTGTTTGATTTCACCTTGAGCAAGAATTCTCGCTAGCTCTCTATAGTTCCAGGCGTATGAAGCACGAGGTGTGGTCATATCGAGAGAAAGGAACTGTAAGCTGCTCGATAAGCAAAAAGCTTCTCAGTTTCCTGAAATCGACTTTCGAACGCTAGGAAGAGAGCACGAAGAAGTGATTCTCGTTAACCTATCACCGTTGTTGTCATCAATTCGAACCATCATAGATTTATCAATCACGGTTAAAACTAGCCACGTACCTTTCAACAGTTAAAGGAAGAAGTTTATTTCCTAAGTTATCTGTCCATTAATGAATTGTTAATCAAACTTTCACCGAAGACTTCTTTACAATCGAAATATAAATACAAGCTAGTTAGCATGAGGGAATGTTTTCTCCCTATGAGCAGTGTGCGTACAGATCAACTCAAACACTTGAATTCAACTGGCCAAGGACAGTTTTGATGTTAGATGAAAAGCAACGGAAGAATTTTTATGAGGGCACATTTTTGCGTTCACTTTTTAAAAGACTTCAAGGATTGTTGGATCAGGTTTGTTTCGATTTATGTAGTTTCAAATTTTTTCGATTTGCCGACAGCTTCGATGCCATCTGTTTCATTCAAGCCTCATATTATCTGCGTCAAGCAGGTCAGGAGATTCTCCATTTTAGTGATTGTTTTGCAATGTACAAACATCTCTGCTTTATAGATGATTCTCTGAAATACAGCCGAGTTCAAAAATCTCCCTCCCGTGTTTTTCATATATCAATCTACTCTTGGTTTTTATCTTCCATTATTATTGAGTCAGAAACATCAGCTATTGCATCTAACATTTCTTTTTTTGTACCTTAGCCGTACGACATAAATTTGACGGTAACAGCAATTTTATCAACTCTTTGTCAATTTCCGCACCCTCACTTGCACGAGTTCCTGTTGGATCATACCCTATCAATAATAGATGAATGCTCCACTCTCGTAAGGATATTAAAAAAGGTTTGTTCCTTCTCTTCTTTCTTATTTTCTCTCCTCATTTTTAGACACTTTCTCCTGGAGCCCACTAATTCGCAGTACTATTTCGATCTTCTTTTGACTCCTTTCGTAAATATTTTAAGAGTCATCCGTTCGTTCCTGGTAAATTTGTTTTTTGTGATATATTCGAAGCTATTTAAGTCCTCTTGCTGTTTCTTATTTTTAGATTTGCAATGACTTGAATTCTAGAGCCGATAAAGTCGCATATTTTCAACAAAATTTGCTAAATGTTAGGAAGAGATTAATGGGAATAAGCAATAAAGATTTGAAGTGAGTTTGTAGTCGTTTTAACATTCATCTTTCTGGCCTCTTCATTTTCGGTATTGGCCATCACCAGTCTATGATTCATCTATCGTGCAATTTATTTAGTTCGCATGAAATTTGCTTTTGTAGTCTTAATGTCCCATTTGAACGTACTCTCCAGCGAGGCTGGTGGTCTACCACTTCCACGTTTCATATTTTCCAGATTTATGTGGTTGGTGCGGCTTGTATGCCACCATATGTGCTTGAACAGGCCAAGGGGCTTTCCGATCCCGTCACCCGCTTCATTTTTCATGACGTCCGGCCAATAGATCAATTTTGTTCTTATCGTTGACCTCTTGAAAGCGTCTGCCCTTTCTGGCCTTTGGATCATTTCTAACACTGAAATTTGTCTGTTTATTTTGTGAAAAACACAACTTATTGCATTTGTTTTCATATATCAGTTATTCACTCCCTTTCTCAATTACCTGAAGCATTTCGAATGAAAATCTGATGGAGTCAGTTGTGGTTTTGGAAGAATTTTGCAAGGTGAGTTGAAGTGCAAAACCAATCAATGGTGAGCATTTTGACGTTCAGATTTATGGAAGGAAGCTACAGATGAAATAAAAGTTGAATTAAAGAATGAAGCAATGTATGAATAAACTTAATATTCGATGCAAAGAATGATAAGTTCATTCAATGAATCGAGGACGAATGAAGGAATTAATAAATGAATCAATTAATCAATGAATGAATGAATGGATGAGTGAGTGAATAGATTGGAAAAATGAATACTTTGGTTTATAAATACTCAGCTTGAATTATTCTTCCAGAATCTGAACAGTTCACTGTTTTGATATTTTCAGTTCAATTTTTAGGAGCTAGCAGCTATTGCATTCGTAAAAGCAACGAAGTAGACGTCTCATTTGAACAAAGATGATCATCCTAATCTAGTGCAATCTACAGCATTTGTATCCAGATGACACTCCTCTTGCTGAAAGAGACGATGCAGGGTCCATAATTTTGTCAATAATCCTCTATGTATCAAATGTAGATTCTATGACGTAGCTTATAATATGTTATACGTGTAGTATAACTTTCGAGAGTATTCTGTTCTAATTAAGTCCTTTTTACGCACTCATTGTTCTCTTTTTCCACCAAACGATATAGGATAAACTGACCAGATCCTCAGTTGATTGCAGCGAATTAATTTTGCTGAACAACTCCACCTGTATAGACATGTTTTTTTATCATTTTCCTCGTTTTAGACGTGGGTTAAACATTACATTGCATCCTCATGATGATTCACATTTTGGAAACTTTAAAAGAATTTGAATTCAAAATTACCGATCCACTTTCACAATGGTGGTATTTTACAGAACTTCACTCCTTTTTAGCTGCCATCTTAATAAGTTGTACCCCTTCGTGTTTTGTCTGCATACTGTAAGTATTATGTTTTGATCATCAGGATGAAGAAGGGAACTTTTAAGAATTGCATAGACTAGTAAATGTTGCATTTAGTTGTCTAGCATAAATGTGCACAGCTTGGCTTTAACTCTTTTAGATAAAATAAGCAACTATTATGCATTTTTAGTGCTTTCCTTCTGGACACTTTTCAGGTATTTTTTAAATCCTTCCCTCGCTAATTTTAGTGAATATGGTCAAGCCCATCTGCATTTCTTGAGATGTTTGGTCACGTGGCTGCCCAAACACCATGACTGCTAAGTTTGAAGCTGTCCATCTGATGGCATGGTGTCTAACTCCCATGTTCTTCTCCAAAGAGCTAATTGCTTAACATGGAAGTAAGATGTACCATTTTCGAGTTATCTTTAACCTGCATCCCAAAATACCGCACAAAAAGCAAGCATGTTGCCATTTAAATCGGTAGAAATTATAATTGTCATACTGATTGATTGATTGATTGATTGATTGATTGATCGATTTCCATTATTTAAGGAGGGTTGCCAATTTCCAAGGGTCCTCCGTATTACAATGAATCTCAAGTGAAGTCAATACGAAATAATTAGTCAGAAATGCAGAAAATAACCTACATAAGATAATGAATTAGAGGCAGTTGTGAGTTGAAGATTTTATTATAGTTTTACGTTTTATGAAGATGTCTTGCCACGCTTTTATGCTTGACGCTTTATCAGTGGCACTTAAGTTCCTCAAGTCTTATTTTTCGAATCAGTTTATTTTTCTATTTAATTCTTCATTCTGATATTTTATCTGAAAAAAATCACCAAAGATATGCAATGAACTACTGTTGAAAGTCAGAAAGACAATTAATTCCACCGAATTCGAGGAGAGACATGAAGAGTGATTCAGTTAATTCAAACATTAAGTACAAAGGATTAAAACAGTCCTTCACACATATTTTCCTTTTATTTTTAATTTCCTTTGTCTATTTTACATTACATTAGTTATCATTCAAATTTACTTTTATCCTCTGTAAATATTTATGTTGTTGTTATTATTGTTAAGATTTATGCAGTAATTTGTTAATCTGCGCATGCTCAGATGATGCAGGGGACAGTGATGTGATATGCTACGCCATAACAACAACAACAACAACTCATGGACAATTTCAGAAGTGGAACATAACTATACAATGATTTGATTGGCAAATGTTCTCCAAGTTGCTGCCGATCACACTTAGACAATTGTCAATTTGTGAAAGGCCACTCTTTCGTGAGAAGTTTTTATCAACTATGGAAGCATCGTTAAATGCGGTATGGAGTCAAATGAAGGATGCCGCTAAACAATATGCCGAGGTATGTGTTGAAGGCCGGGTTCGTCGTGTATCTGTTTTCCTTGCTATGGTACCCTTGCCTTCATTAAAATAAGTGCTTTATATCAGTGAATTAAGCTGATATTGAGATGTAGAGAGCTGGTAGGTAAAGTTTCAAGGCAAAATTGATCCCTACTCAGTTTGCAAGAAACTGGATGGTCTTAAGCAGAGCACTGGGTGGCACGTTATTCGCAATCATTGCGGTATTGTATGCCACATTCTCTTGTTCTCCGTTTTTGTAACTTTTTATTTATGCTCTCTCTTTTTAAAGTTTGCTTAAGTTTCCGGCATACTCATGGACATCATTGCAGCCTTGTAGGGCATGGATGCAAGTAGCATTTGCTTTCCACCTGGCACCTAAAGACAGGTTTCAGGGCTTAAGAAGCTAAGGACAGTGTCCCATCGTCCTCTCGATGGAACCATACCTCCTCGTTCCTACATGCCTTGAATTACAGAGGCCGGGGCTTTTCCTCATTCTAAGTGAGATTTAAGCTGAAGAAGTGGCCGAGTGCCTTACCTTTTGAGGTATCCTCACACCCAAGAGGAGTGAAATCAGTATCATTTTTTTCTGTTTAACTTGAAACATATTGCTTTGTGCAGAGCATACAGAGCTGTGATCAGGCTTTATCTACCAGACTTGTAAAATTTCATTACCTGCTCTGAATTTGCAAAATTGTCAACTAAAATGTTTTGGTCACAGGAAAACAAAGGAGAGTTAAAAGAGCCAAGGCTTGTTGCTGTGAGCAAAACAAAATCAATCGAAATGATTGAAGATGCCTATAATGTTGGGCAAAAATGTTTTGGGGAGAATTATGTGAGTTTGTATTCTCTTATAAATCTGTGGTGAATCTTTTTCAAATAGAATCATATATAGTTAAAAGTTTTTAGATGTTAATGGTCAAGAATACTTGCTTTTGTAGTCCAACTTCTGGAAGTCATAAGCCAGCTATGTCTGGATTAGGTGTTAAACCTGAGTAAATGGGGAGGTTTGGCAACAGAGGAAGGGGGCTTGCAGATTCAAGCTGTCAGCCTAGTGGAGCTGATTGGTTTGATTAGATCAGGACAGATCTGAATGTTAAATATTACAAGAGAGATCCAAAGAAACATACAATGGTATTTTATAGGTAACAAAACAAGTTTGTAACTTGTAGAGTGTAAAGAACTCAAGATTAATGAATGATAACTTTGGCAGTTCTACTAAAACATGCTTATAGCATGAAGGGCACAGAAATTGAGATGATGTAAGTCCAAAATGTCAATCAGTCAATTTGAACATTTTGAGTTATTTCTGAAAATCAAGCAGTCTTTGATGATCCCAAGAAGAAGGGAAATATTTCATTTAACACAAAAACTTCTGGAATAATGTCAAAATCATCAACACTTTTAAACTAGACTTCAAAGCTCTACTTTGCTGAGAATAACTTTTAGAAAAAGAAGGAGACAATGACAAATGGTTTGTATTAATGGGATATCAATATTTTTTACTCTGTGTTGGTATCAAGATTTTAATATATACATTTCTAGGTTCAGGAATTGCTTATGAAAGCCAAAACATTAAAAGTAAGGAAATATTACCTTATCTCCTTTAAATTGTTGTTTTTGCTGATAGTTACTCATCAATTTTGGTCCAAATAGGATATTGGAAAGGATAAAAGAAGGCACATTTGTTATTTTTCTTTTGAATATAATTTCCTTATTCATTATGATAATGATGAATGCTAAAATCAATTTTTGTTGGCCTTAGTTTTTTGTTGGCTCTTATTTTCTCCACTTCACAAAATTTTGAAAAAATTTCAGCAATTTTCTCTCATTTAGGAAAAGGGAGGATTTGACGAAGTTAGGTGGCATTTTATTGGTCATTTACAGAGAAACAAAGTTAATAATCTATGCAGTAAGTTTAGTTTTTTTTCATGTAGATTTTCTAACAATCGTTTTTCTCTTAAGATGGCTATTCAGACTTTTTGAATGACTTTTGTAAAAAGATTTTCCACTAATTGCAAACTAATTGCTATTTGAAGGTGCTCCTAACTTAGAAATGGTGGAAACTGTTGATTCAATGAAGTTAGCTGATGCCTTAAATCGGTCGTGGACCAACTTACAAAATCAAGGGCAACTTAAAATCATGGTGCAAGTAAACACAAGTGGAGAGGAAAGTAAGTCCGCACCTCTCTATTTGCAGCCAGCATCTCTTCATAAATTCATAAGAAGAATATTTCCACATGAAGTTATCAGGATTATTTCTGCCTTAAGTTGTCATGGTTTCAACAGCTATTTTGCTTTCATGTAGGTAAAAATGGCTGCAAAAGTGTACAAGAGTGTCTGGACATCATAAAGCATGTCACAGCCAATTGCTCTTGTTTGGAGTTTGTTGGGCTCATGACAATTGGTGATGTAATGTCTGTCAAAAATGAAATGCCAAACCCTGATTTTCTGGTTTGTTTACTTTCTTATCTATTGCTTCATTTCTTTTTCTTTTTTATCATCTTTCATCAAACTGTTTCATTCAGTCAGTTACATTAAGCTGATTGATGTTAATTTTGTGGCTGATCGCTCTTCCTTTTGGCAATTTGACAGCCTCCATCCTATTATCGAAAAAAAATGTTGCCTATTTATTGGTAAATACGATCTTTATTAACTGAGATGAATTTATTTAGCAAATTGAGATGTAGTAAGTTTTGCAATTTCAGTGCCTTGTTTCATACAAGTCCGAGATTTGCAGGCATTTAGAAATTTCTCATAATGATGTTGAACTTAGCATGGGGATGTCATCAGATTATGTTCAGGCTGTAAGTACACAAGTTTATAATTTCTTGTCTAAATATCATGTTTGCATGTCTGCCCATCTTTTTTGCCCCCCCCCCCATGTTTGTTCTTGATCCTAAAAATTGAAACATCTCATCTAGCCAACCTTTTTAGGATGACAATGTTTATAATGAGTATTGTCATAAATCTAATGCTTGGTTTGTTTTCAATTATTTGTAGATTCTAGCTGGAAGCACTAATGTGCGTGTTGGCAGCACAATATTTGGTAAAAGAGATTATTCCACTAAGAAGTAATACTGACATGTATATAGCGTTGTTTTTAATGTGTAGTTCTGAAATTAACGTGTTCTTATATGTTAACTGAGTTTTCTATTTTGTCTAATCATTGATTCACTGGAGCAAAAAAATGCTGAAAACTTTATCAGCAATTGCTGCATTTAAGATTGACTATTCTGTTTTATGCAGTGTATGTTTCCATTCTAAGAATCAAGATAGCTGCTTCTTTAAGTATGCCATTCTATCACTTTGATGGAGGAGTCAACCTCATTTTAAGAATGGAATTGTTAGCTCAAAAGTCGTATATATATGACTTGTGGAATGTCAAATGATTTTTTCATAGTAAATCAATATGTTAATTACTTTCATTGGTATTTGTGAAATGGTTTACAAAGCTTTAATATTGCTCAAAAAGGGGAAACATGATTTGATTGTACTGATGATCTTTTTGTCTAATTCTAATAGCAGTGAATGTCAATTAAAGTTCTAAAAACCAAAGAGAACAAACACCTTGGGTATATGAAGAGACTCTATTACATGCCAACACCTGGTCCAGTGGCATTCGGCAATAGGAAAAAATATTGCTGAACCCAGAATGTTCCGAAGCATACAACAAGAAAATTTTTGGTATAATTATTCAACCCATGTCGTTTTCTCGTTGAACAATTTTAGAATCGGTCTTGCTTAGAACAAATGACCGTTTTATCTAGACAAGAAAGCTTCCATTTTTTTCTCCACGGCTTTTTAATCACGTCAAGGGTGAAGGGGAACGATTGTTACAGACAGCCGGCTATGATACATTTAAATCCACACTTGGATGTGAATTTCGTAGTCTCCTTTTGGCCATTTCTCGATCTCTAGTGAGTGTCAGATAAAAAGATCCTCAACATGGCAAAATTCTGTTCCCTTTCTTCTCTGCAATGTTCGCCAGTTTTCCAAGTCACAAAAGTGTGCACATCAATTTTAGAGTCATCGTTTATCTTTATTTTCAATTTGAGATTTAATATTAGATTTGAGAACTTGATTCCAAACTATTCTCAATAAGAAACCTTGAGTGTATTTTAAGATTTTTCCTTCCTCTGTCCAATTAGCAGTTCTTATGCTTTCTATCTAACACTTGAAGGTAGATTTTACAACACTGATAAGCTCTTCTTGTCGATTAGTGTCTTGGTATTTCCTTTCGATATGACCACAGCTTATGACTCCTAACACTTGTGATTTATAAGACAGATTTTAGGACATTGATAAGCCATGTGTCACCGAGCAGTGTCCTGGTCCATCCTCTAAGTGTCACTGCAGCTCGTGATTCCTACTCCGCATTCTTTGAGAACGTTACGCTCATAGTGGGCCTCAGAAAATCGGCCATATGATCGAAGAGATTTTGCTTTAACACTGAGCTACCCTCATACCTAATTGACATTTGGCATTAGCCATGGTATGCAAGTAACCCAGGTCGTTATTATATCTGTCACCATTGATTGCCTCTTTATCGACTTTTCATGACCTTGATTCATTTCGGTTGGAAGTTCTAGTTTTAATTCACACTTTTTCATAGATTGAAATTATCATTTCATAACTTATGACTTTGATAACCTGCCATTTTGGATGGGGACAGCCGAAGAGAGACGGAATGAGCTACTCTAATTGGCCATTCCTAAGCATGGAAAATCAAGACATTTCATTGCGCTCTTTCAAGATGCAGTTGAAAGAGACCTTCTTAGATTTGAGTTTATTTCCGATTCAAGATTTACCCACTCTGCATCGTATTTCTTCTTTGTGCCCAAGGACTTTTAGAAGACTGAAATGTGCTTGGGTAAGCAAATTGGTCCTTGCGGAATGGTAGAAACGAAAATGTAAAAGCGGAAAAGAGCAATTCGCAAAGATTAATTCGCGTTGTTTTTAAATTTCGTCACATTCATCATTTCACCCTTCTCATGGATTCGGATTCTTTTTGCATTCCTCGGCTCAATTTTCAGCTTCATCAGTCGACCGAATAAAAAGATTTCATATTGAAACCCAGGAGCCTCATTTTCTGAAACCACATTTCAGTGTGTAAGATTGAAATGCGAAGAGTCCGAGCTGATTTTGGCAAGTTGCATTCTCCGCAAATGAATAATTGATAAGTGAATAATAAGGGAACCTGTTGGTTTCTCATTCCTATTGATTCACATTGATGAATGATATTGCTATAGAATCATGCCAAGCATCGTTCGGTGAGCAATGAAAAACAGGTCTTTGCTTGCGTATTGAAAATGTCTCCTTCTTAAAGATCTCAATACAATCTATGGCTATTTTTGGGAGGTGCATTGCTGTAGCTAATGGTCTTGTTATCACGGCATTTTGAAGTAATTTCTTCTACTGGTCCAATTAGCTGGCGCAAAAGAAGATCTGTTCCAATAGGCTACAGTTAAATGCGCTTAGAATTGTCTCGTCTGTGCATTGCTGTACCTGGTCTTAACGCATTCACGTGGGTACCGTCTTACAGTCTTGCCGTCGCCATGATTCCAATGAGGTCTTCAGCAAGCAGCAAAAGTTGATATTTGGTAGTTTGTTGCAAGATATGTGTTGAGTCTCAGCTTAAAGATAAAGTCCTCCGCTTAGAGTGTACAGAATGCCGTTACTTGGGAAAACTTCAAAGCAGGTTTTGCCTCCGATAAAAAACCCTGTTTTTAGCTTGACTGAGAAGACGAACATTGTTATGTCGGATCAAGGAGAGGCTTCCCATTCAAGCGACGAGGTATGCTTCATTCTGCTTGCTTGTTGCCGAATCATAATTAGCTAAAGGAAACTTGAAGCTTAAAATAATTGTTGTTTTCGTGATGTGCTTAGTTGGACACTATGAAATCTAAAAGCCATTTGCCATATGAAAAATGTGGAATATTGAAGGAGATTTAATAACAGTGTTAGATTAGCATTCTAAGATGACAATTCTAGTTTATTTTATATAAGCAAGTGCTTTTTACTTGTGCTTCCATTGTTTCCAGTTACCAAGCTCAAAGGCAAAAGTACAAAAGTCTGGTCGGTTTGCTGGATTCGCAAATCCATTTAAGAAAAGGCCTAGATCCGAATTATCAGCAACACCATGCCAATCACTAGATAAAATCAGCTCCCCAAAATCTAACGAGAGGGCTACCTCCAGCAGAAGTAAAGCAAGAGGAGGTAATGAAAAAACGACAGACAGTAAACATTTGTCACTGGAAAATGCACAAGAACGACTCGTAGGTGAGAACAGGAAAATTCAAAGACAGAAGACTCCATTACAACTGGATTTTGGTACAAGGAAA
Source organism: Pseudorhiza aurosa (assembly GCA_964026355.1). Taxonomy (NCBI): domain Eukaryota; kingdom Metazoa; phylum Cnidaria; class Scyphozoa; order Rhizostomeae; family Lychnorhizidae; genus Pseudorhiza; species Pseudorhiza aurosa. Next base: position 9,642,507 of record OZ032125.1, read on the forward strand.
AATGATGAGAAGCAAGATGGAGGAAGTCAGTTGGCGCCACTGGAGAATCATCCTAAGGTTCCATTACCGTTGCCAAGCCCAAAGTTATACAGCATCACATCGATTGAATCATTAAGGTTCCTTTCAGTTTCATTCCTGCCTCTCTTTCCGTCTTCCATTGATGTAAAAACACCATTCACCACAACCAATTGGCTCCGTACGTAACTGATGTCCTATTTTTTAAACATGTCTCTTTTCTTGCCATCAGGCCACGGGAGTGACGTGACGTGAAGTGACTTTTCTTACCTGTGTTTTCTGCTACAAAATTGAAGGCGTTTTGTTAAAAAATATTTGGTGAAAATATCTAATATTATATAATAAATATTACCAAATTCTGTTTATTTACCCTCTAAATAACGCCTTTATTTTCATGTAGACGTTTAATTCTTAAATTTCGCCAAATTTTAGTGAAATAATGACAAACTCACGTGCAACTGAAGATTATGATGAAGTTGGCCAATTCCTTGCATCGACCTTCGACTCTTACGCTTCAATTACAAGAATATTCAAGGTAGATTTTGCTTTGTTTGCATAATCCAGCCTTAAGATTGATGACTCCAAAATATAAGTCGTTAAGATTTTAGCGCTAGTGCTAATATCGCAACACAAAATTACCGTAAATATTACTAATTTTTAACGGAAGTAGGAAATCTAATGACTTGTCAGTGATGACTCATTTGCTAATTCATCCAATGGCCAGTGGTTCGAGCCCACATCCAGCCCAACTTTCTCTTAGAATAAGGGGAGTGGCTAGCTGTCTGTAATTCCAAGCGTAGAAATAACGAGATGTGGTTACATTGGAAGGAATCACTTGGACACTGCTCGGTGTGTATAGCTTCTTAGTGCACTAAAAACCTACCTTCAAATGGTAAGTAGAAATCATGGAAAAAGGAATGTAATGACCTCTAAAATGGTAGGCAGACAATTCAGGCATCAGCAATTCATTGTTTGAAGAAAATTGAGGTAAAGCTATTTTCATCGTTAATGTCAAACCAGACCTTTAATAGATAATGTTTCATTAGAGCAATTTGCACCATTTTCTTACGTTCCTAATTCTTGTTGAATCAGGTTCAAGTTTTGTACCATTCAAGTTTCAGTAGCGTTGATTTTTCTTTAGGAAAAGTCGGCTTCAGATGATGCGCATGGCCTTTTGATAGATTTTGGCTACGTTGAGTATGTTTATGACTCAATCCGTCATTTGGTTAGTACATCTATCTACACTATGCATAATTCGACCCATCGACTTGCCATTTCGATCACACAAAAGCAGCTGGTGCCAATATATTTGCATGCCTACATACCATAGTTGGCATAACTTTCAACTGTCAAAATTCTACCGGCAATGCTTGAAATAGATTGCCTTGCCTATCTCTCCTCTGTGCCAGTCCATATTTTCGTGTAAAATATTTTGCATTCAAACTTTTTACAGCCGAAAGAAGTGCAAAAATTGGCACTTAAATCTACAATTAACTGCTTACTCAAGGATGCTAAGAGGTATGAAATTAAGCTTAAAGTCATTATTTTTACGTCAAGAATCGAATGAAGGAGCAAGTGAAGTACTAGCCAACAGTCTTTTTCAATGCTAATTTTTCCCTTTTTTACAAATAGATGTCATAAACATCATTGCGTCATACATGCCAACGGATATATTCATATCAACTATATGCTTCTTTGAACTAGTTTCACTGCCATAGTGCAATACGTCGCCATCTTTTATCCTTCCATAAATTAATCAAGAACCGATTTATTTTTACGAGGCCTGGCAATCCAGACGACGTAAGAGCACTCCTGATTCTTTTAATGGTAAGCAGATACCTCGTTCGTTCGTTAGGTCTTTGGTATTAAGTGGGTTTTTATTTCTTCGGGCTGCTTTACGAGCACAAAACGATCGAAAAATCGAAAAATGGCAAGCCGTTTTATAATTGTGACAGAGGACAGAGGAATCATAGAGTCAATCAATCATTCTAGTCAATCTATTAATCAATAAATCAATCTATCAATCCATTAAATCAATATGCCAATCCATCAATCAATTATTCAATCAATTAATCAATCCATCAATCAATCCATCAATTATTCCAATCGATCAATCAGTCTATCAATCATTCTATCAGTCAATCAGTAGGACAATCATTTCTGAATGACGTAGTGTAGCATTCGCTCCCTTCGAGTTCGGCACCACTCGTGTAGGTGTCTAGAGCTGCCTCAGATGTCTCACATCTTAATCTTTACCTTCTTCATATGAATTCTGAATCAATAATTAGTCATATCTCTTCTGTTTAGTCTTACCTTCTGAGCCGGTACACGCCACGCCACAGTTAACCAAATCAACCATTCAATTCACTCCCGAATTATCCCACTATTGTTAGAAGTCAGTGAATATCACAATCATATTTTTGAAATGGGAGGGCTCACTTCATACTTGTTTGATTCCTGTCTTCATTTTATTTTCTTATTTACTTCATATATTTATTATATATATTTATAGTTTCACTTTCTCATTTTTCAAACAGAATCCTCAGTTTTCGGAAGTCTCCACGTATACCATTTTTGCCCATTTGCTACGAGTTCTTTCTTCTCTGCAAGAAGCTGATCAAAGAACCATCATGCTCTGGGTTCGAAAGTAGGCAAAAAATAACATTCTTATCTTTACTTCATTTCCTATATTAAATGCTCATTCATGTATTAGCTATACTTTTATATCTCAAGCATATCCAACTTGTCTCGATACTGATGTGTTCATTCCATACGACATTGATGAATTCAAATTGGTTTTCCATCCAAATTAAGATGCTGACATTTTTCATAAATATCTCCTCTTAGAATCCCAGTGGAGCAGTTGAAGAAAATCATATCTTGCATTCATCAAGTATTTTGTCTTTACAATAACAACTTATGTCATTGTATTTGTTTTCGACAACTCCAAAGTCATAAATATTCATTCATCATCATTCGAAGCAAATTGCAATGACGTCCAGTCCCATACTCGATAAGACATCCTTCGAGGAGCTCCTTGTTTGAAAGTACCATCTTGCGTCACGAATGTATGGGAGAGTGGCTAGTTCCATTCCCCTCTGCCCTCTATCCAAAGCTTTTTCTCCCAACAATCGTTAATAATTGGGTGGACAAACGGAGGTATCTAGAAACGGGAGCGAATGTGATGTAAACCGATCATCTTCAGCTCAGTGTAAATGTTTTCTAACCACTTTTCCAACTACATCTCATGCGTCCAGAAAATACCAACTACGTAATAAAACGGATGATAAATTTTTCTAAGATTTCTATACAATTTTTCAACAGCAATTCGTTCAATCAATTCTAACACGATCTTTCTCGATGAAGATTCAATCTATTAAAGAATAACTTTGAACAATTATCTAGCTTTGTTTTCTTTTTCTTATATCTTTTATATCCTTTACGTACTTATTCAGTTCATATCGCAAAGACTCTTCCCCACAAACGTCAGTGAGCTGCCCCCAGTTGAAAAGTGTCGTTGGTGGATTCAGACAGCTGTCAAAGTTCTGGCCTTGCTGAGTAATTTGATTCTACGTGCTTTCTTTAGATACTTTCTTCGATAATTACATCACAAATTGCATGATATGAGTGTTGCCTTGCTCTTTGTCATTGTCAATAAACGTGTGAACCATTTAGCAAATCTTGTTATGACTGCATCCTAAGGTGGGAAAGTCTGACTTGTTATTAATGACATACATTTAAAAATCTGTCCTTATGTAAATGAACGGCACACTTTTTGATTTGATGAATTCACACGCTTCAAGTAGAGGTAAATACATTCTAGCTTCTTTAGCAAGGGTTTATGTCATATGATGGCATTTTATAATTGATTTCCGGCAGCTAAGCTTAAGCAAGGGGGGAGGTTCCATTTGATGCAAGCAAAAGGTGAGGTTCCATTTGATGCAAGGGAAGATGCTTTTCATGAGGTGGATTCCTGTTTCATTTCTCGCCGACATTTTGGTTGTTGCTGACCTTATGAGATTCGAGTCTTCTGCTGCACACCATATTCAATTTCAAGCTTAGAGACAGGACTCGGTGTTTCTCCAAAGAAATGCATTTTCATGATTTGGTTTTCCATTCCATCTTCACTCATTGTGTTCGCTCTCCAGGGAGCCCAGATCTTCAATAAACTTCCCAAGGACATTCGAGACGAGGAATCTCTAGTGCGCTTTAAACAAAAACTAAGCTTTTTCAATGGATTATAACAAAGCAGTTTTGAACACAGTTTTGAACTTTGATGGAATTTTCTCGATCTCTTATTTCATCCCTTTTCTTTCAACAGGTCCTTGACTGATAACAGGATCTCTATCCTGAACAAGCAAACCATTTATAAATATTGCTTATCATAATTATTATCATTATGTTTTGATGTGAAATCTGCAGGTTTGCATGCACGCCTCTGTGTTATGAGATCTCACAGGTGTCACTCCACTTCGGTACCCCTCTTTCTTTTAGTTTCAACCATATAAAGTGCATTATGTTGACTTTTGAAACAGACTTGAAGGATACAAAATTGTTATTGATGGACACTGCTAAGCTTGATAAACAGTCTCACTTTGAAATGTATTTTAAATACTTTACACATGGTGCAAATGAATTTTTCGTAATCAATCATTCATTCATTCAGATTCTGCCAATTGGACTTTTTCCCCGCCACTCATCGATCATACCTATTTCTATTGCGGTGCTATCGATAAACTGGACTTAGTTAGAGAATACGACTCATGGCAACGACAGACTGGGTACGAATGACGTTATATTTTCTGAATTCTCAGTCATTGTTCTCATGCTGGTGAATCGGTTCTACATAATTTAAGTCTTTGGCATCATTTCGAGACACTTTTGGTTTACTTCATATGGAAATATTGAATTGAAACGAGGAAAGGTTTATATGAGATTGATCAGAGAGCGTTAAAAGGGTGATTTACATGGCTTCTCGAGCATATCAAATCGTGCTACGAACCATTAATTCATAAGCTATTTAGTTCAAAATCGTTTCGAAAATGTTGCATTTTTTTCTCTTTTCATCACATTCGTTTGACAATCTGAAGATCTCGATTTTAGATTTTGAATTCTTGAATTGTAGACGATTCTCTTTCTGCCAGTATCCATTTTTACTGAGTCTTGGATCGAAACGGTTCATCATGCAAAAAGACTCAGAAATGAAAATGCTGTTCGAAGCTAGAGTGAGAATGTTTTCAAATCTTCTTTATAAGACATCTGTTGTTTACAGATACTTCTTTCATGACCTGTACTTCTGATCTCTTATTAAACTAATCCAACCAGCAGCAACCATTTATTCAAACAGCTTCATCATTCTGCCAACATTTAAGAGTATTTCCTTGCTCAACAGAAGTCAAGTTTAGTTGCATTGAGTTTAACGTTTCTGCACTGCTAAGCATGGTTGGGGAATTTTTTTCAGGAGAGCATTGTCAAACATGTGAAGAAGAGAGAAATGCTAAATATGGGAATGCTGTTTCTTGATTTGAAAGTGCGCAGATCTCATCTTGTTTCTGATTCGTTAGATGAGGTGAGTTTCCTCAACATGAACGGAAAGATCGATTAACCGAGTCGTGATTGGTGCATCATTTGATGGTTGATGCAATGAAAGGATAGATTTTTGATCAGTTAAATGGATGGTTATAAATGGAGGAATAAATGAAAGAATGAATGAAAAATTGAAGAAAGTAATTAATTAATTCTCTAATGAGGGGATGAGTGAATCAACTAAAATGTATGGATGGATGGAATGATGCATGGTAAGATAAGGGATAAGTCATCAAGGCTTAATCTATGCGTAAATAACATTCTGTATTTTATTCTTTAAAACTAACTCTCAAATGACTTATGGCTTTCATCTCGCAGATTGCAAGAAAAAAAAGTGATCTGAAGAAAAAGCTTCGGGTCTCTTTTGAGGGAGAACCCGGCCTCGATTTGGGAGGCTTGACAAAAGAATGGTTTTTGTTGCTGATACGAAGAATCTTCAGAGAAGAATATGGTGAATTATAAAGCCTTTTGAGAAAGATTTGATGTTAAGCCAACATTTTGTCTTAAGATTTGATTCTCTTCCTATGGATGAGTTACTATCTTTTCCTCATATTCCATAACTTACCTAAACCGATCTTCTAGGAATGTTCACCCATAATCAGAAAGTCAGGAGCTGGTGGTTTAACAGTGCGAGCACAGAAACCGAGCATGAGTTTAATCTCCTAGGAGTTGTATCCTTTTTCATTCAATATCACTTTCTTCTTAAAAACTTTAACAATTAGATGGCAGATCAGTTTTTGGGCAGTTAGATAGATGATTGTGTGACACGATTGATTCAAGAATATCAGAAAATCATTGAATTAAAAGTCTTTAAGACGATGATTTATAAAAACTCACAATATATTTTAATTACATGCTATTTTCAGTTCAATTCATTCGTTGTTGTTTTCCAACTGCTTCGACAACATTGAAATTTTTTAGAATTCAGTCATAAAAAGCAAGCCGTACTCAAACCGTATTTACAGTCTTCATTACCAATGCCTCCTTGACAAATGACTTCAGCTGATGGGCCTAGCCGTGTACAATAGCATCAATCTAGACATCCGCCTCCCGCTTTGTTGCTACAAAAAATTGCTCAGTCCCGCAGTTGTTCCTTTCCACAACCCACATGCACCAGTTGGCATAGCAACATTAGGAATTGAAGATCTTGCTGACGTCAACCCAGTAAGATCTTGGTTTTAATGCTCTTAAATGTGTTTGAAATGAGATTTCCTTTACACCATAATCCTATCTTTACCATAATCATGACAATCATCACCATCATCATCACCATCATCATCATCACCAACATCACCATCATCATCACCATCATCATCATCACCAACATCACCATCATCATCATCATTGTCATCACCATCACCATCATCATTATCATCACCATCACCATCATCACAATCATCATTATCATCATTATCATCATCACCATCACCATCATCACCATTATCATCACAATCATCACTATCATCATTATCATCATCACCATCACCATCATCACCATTATCATCATTATCATCATCATTATCATCACCATCACCATCACCGTCACCATCACCATCATCATCATCATCATCATCATCATCATTATCATCACCATCACCATCACCATCATCATCATCATCATCATCATTATCATCACCATCACCATCACCATCATCATCACCAACATCATCATTATCATCACCATCACCATCACCATCACCATCATCATCACCATCATCATCATCACCAACATCATCATTATTATCACTATCATCACCATCATCATCATCATCATTATCATCACCATCACCATCACCGTCACCATCACCATCATCATCATCATCATCATCATCATCATTATCATCACCATCACCATCACCATCACCATCATCATCATCATCATCATCATTATCATCACCATCACCATCACCATCATCATCACCAACATCATCATTATCATCACCATCACCATCACCATCACCATCATCATCACCATCATCATCATCACCAACATCACCATCATCATCATCATTGTCATCACCATCACCATCATCATTATCATCACCATCACCATCATCACAATCATCATTATCATCATTATCATCATCACCATCACCATCATCACCATTATCATCACAATCATCACTATCATCATTATCATCATCACCATCACCATCATCACCATTATCATCATTATCATCATCATTATCATTATCACCATCACCATAACCATCATCATCATCATCACCATCATCATCACCAACATCATCATTATCATCACCATCACCATCACCATCACCATCATCATCATCATCATCATCATCATTATCATCACCATCACCATCACCATCATCATCACCATCATCATCATCATCATTATCATCACCATCACCATCACCATCACCATCATCATCATCATCATCATCATTATCATCACCATCACCATCACCGTCACCATCACCATCATCATCATCATCATTATCATCACCATCACCATCACCGTCACCATCACCATCATCATCATCATCATCATCATCATTATCATCACCATCACCATCACCATCACCATCATCATCATCATCATCATCATTATCATCACCATCACCATCACCATCATCATCACCAACATCATCATTATCATCACCATCACCATCACCATCACCATCATCATCACCATCATCATCATCACCAACATCATCATTATTATCACTATCATCACCATCATCATCATCATCATCGCCATCATCATTTCCTTTCCGGTCTTCTTCCTTTTCTTTTTTCTGATTTCCATCTACTAACCACCCTCCACATTTCTCCTGTCCCATTGCTCATATTTGCATTGCTCTTAAAGTCGATTTTTCGTAGGATAATTAAGTACTCGATTCTCGTCACAAATTTGATCTCAATTTCTTTCTTCACTTAATAAACTTATAGGAACTTGCTCACGGATTGCAAGAACTCCTTAATTACGAAGGAGATGTTGAGAATGACTTGTGTCAGACGTTTCAGGTAATTTCATTTCTATAGCAATTTAATATCGGTGTTCCAAAGTACATGTGCATTGTTCCTTATCTAATCTAAAAGAAAAAAACAAATATTTACATGCAATAAGGATTGAAAATTGTCTGATTTCCCTAAATTCTAGATTTCATTCAAAAGTTATGGTGAAATTGTTACAAAAGATTTGAAGAAAAATGGGTCACAAATTCCTGTAAACAATGAAAGCAGAGATGGTTTGTGAAATAGAGGTCTTATGTTTGAAGTACGAGATAAATATTTCAGGTGTTGAAAATTAATCGAACGAATAAAGCAATTTGAACAGAAAAAGTTTTAGTGGGATAATGAGCAAAGAGGACGCAAATTGATAACAGCGATTATTTCGTTGAAGTATTTTATCCTGTATAAATGTTTGTGTCATTATAATGGGCAGCACAAATTTATAGTTAAAACAGCAAGCACTGAATATAGAAAAATTGCATCTTAATTCATATCTCTTGAAAAGTCTTTTTTGAGATTTTTAGTTGATTTCTCAGCATATATCTTTATCTTCCAGAATACGTTAAACTGTACTTAAACTACGTCTTGAACAAGTCAATATATACACAGTTTTATGCATTTTACCATGGGTTTCATAGTGTATGTGCATCCAACGCATTGATCGTAAGTTCTTCAAATGCTTAAATTACCTTTTATTGTCAATTTACTGCTAAATGCTCATGCACAAAGCTTATGCAGCATGCTTTAAGTAACTGTTCATTTTTTCCATCATCAAATCTATTATAAAGCCTTTTGTTCTTCTTGTTACTTTCAAGTTTATGAAAGAATAGGAATTTATGTATAGGATAGGGCTAAAATAGATTCGAAGAATTCAGATTCCAAGCGATCGATCTTCGTCTTGTGACATTACATTTACTTTGCCTCTTTTCTAGCTGCTTCGTCCAGAAGAGGTTGAGATGTTGGTGTGTGGAAATCCAAATTTTGATATCGAGGCCTTGCAGAGAGTAACCCTATATGATGGTTTTACGAAGAACGACATTACTATAAGGTTTTTATAGTTTCACTTATGTTTGCAACCTTTGAGTGCTACATACAGGATCCTCACATTTTTGATTGAAGAGCCGCATGGCCGTTCCTCGTTATGGTACCAAGTTCTCAGATGACGGCTAAGTGGTCATCCTTTGCGAGAGTACATCTTTGATGATCTTGTGGAATGAAGCAATCACAAGTTTGCCTAGAACTTCTGCTACACTATTTTACTACTTTATATCTCTCTTCGATTGATACAGGCGTTTCTGGGAAGCTGTAGTTAGTTTCAGTTTGCAGCTGAAGAAAAAGTTGTTGCTGTTTACAACTGGCAGTGATCGAGTACCTGTTGGGGGCATGAGTGAAATGAAATTTAAAATCACTCGAATGGATGGAGCTAATGTTGATAAAATGTGCGCATGTAATATTTCACGTTAATGAATTATTCAGATCATCAAATCAATGAATTCTATCAATAATTCACAATTTTCTATCATTTTATAATCAAATTTCTTATCGCATGGTACCATTGCATTTCCTGATAAATGACTTAAATCTTTAGTGCTCGCAAAATTCCAAGACTACAATGTCCTCTTTCGGATTGCAGAAAATTTCACTGCACGAGGTCCTTTTCACTATGACGTCTGAATTCCTTTCTAGGTTACCAATGGCGCATACTTGCTTCAACCAATTAATTCTACCAGCATATCGAAGTAAAAAGACATTAAAGCAAAAGTTGATCGTAGCTATTTCAAATTCAGAAGGGTTTGGAATTGAATGAACTTTTACTTTCATATCAGCACAAAATGAAGACCTTCCTTGTAATCGTTTGAAAGCATTCATTGTATATAGGCCTATCTATGACATCGTTAAGTCTCTTTTGCAAAGCAGAAATGAATCATGATAAAATTGCTAATATAATTTATAACGGCAGGATAAAGAAGCAATCAATAGACTAAGTAGCTGCAAAATTTTGGCTTTTTTGAAGCTACAGTTATCAAATATGAATGAGAAAAGCTTAGTCGGACTATAAGAAAATTTTAATGTTCAGTACAATTTTAATGAGCCTTGAGATATATGCATTGTTTAAGATGATATAACAATTATAAGAAACCACACCTTTGCATGCTACCAATGTACAAATACCATAGCAAATTTGAGCCTAATTTGCATATGTATAGGAGAGCAGAAAGAATTTGATGTTGGATCGAAGAAAGACTGTAAAACTTACTAGTGTGCATGATAGATATGAATAGATTATTTGGACGGCGAAATGAAAAAAAGTATGTATTAATGTTGTAAAAATTTCGATATCTGCGATGAAACTTGATGAACTGAGATTTTTTGTATATGTTAAAGTTGTCTTTCAATGCCGGTGGAAGTCTATTTAGCATTGAAGTTCGTATGAACGTGAATATTTTCTTTAAGCAAATCATGTTACTCTAGTGCCTTGAAAAAAACAGGCAGATGAAGAAGTCAGATACAATATTCGATGAAATAGACGATATTTCTTTCGTCATTACTGGTGATAATTAAGTTTTTGTAAGTTAGAGAGTTGGCGAGATGACGTATTGCAAAGGAGCAACCTCGGTTTGGTAATGTGCTAAGCAACGACGCTACAGGAAGTCAAAATGGTAGCTGTTTTCATGGACGCAAAACAAGGTCAAACAAACGATAATCAATGGTTGTAAATGGCGAGATAATCCAACAAATGCCGCATTATGCCAGCGAAAGGAAAAAAAAGACTCGAAGATGCCTTGCTTGTCGGAAGGGAAATTGCTTCGAATGGTGTAGAAGAAAGTCTTGAAAAGTGAAATATTATTTTCCCCTTGTTTCGCATAAATCCTGCTGTGCAATCCATTTTCTGTTTCTTTTTCTCCCCATGTAAAAGTCCATGTTATTTTTATTTATACCACTAATTTAGAGACGTGTCTCCTTACTGTAGTTGTCTTTTAACAATTTTATTGAAAATAAAATGTAGGGTATTGGCTAATTAAGTTCACGCTAAAGTGCAATTTCGCCTCATCTGTGTAACGAGAATTTCAACATGCTTACACGCTTTAAACAGCAAAAAAGATTCAAAATCATTTGAAAGTATCTGAAAATTTTTTTGAAGGGAGGAGAAGAAGAGAATTGATAATATTGAGAAGTTTCAATGTACAAATGAGAATGGCGTGTTTAGTGTGCAAATAAGTGAGGATGGATCTAAAGCAGCAGTAGGCTTAGGAAGTGGCAGTATTCAGGTATCAAATCATTTCTAGCTATATAGATTTTTTACGTAATGAATCATTTCAAGTATTACTTCGTTAAAATTATTAACTGAAGCAACCTACGGGGTGCTGTTTATTCGTTTTGTGCCTGCAGCCCAGAGATTAGTAATGATGGTCTGCAGCCCAGAGATTAGTAATGATGGTCTGCAGCCCAGAGATTAGTAATGGTGATTTTTACGATCATAACAAGAATAATCATGATTGAAGTAATGATCATGATGCTAACAATTACAGTTATAATGATTCACCATCACGTGTTAAGAGGTTTGAACATCACATCTCTGTCTTGCACTATTGTATGAGCTTCCACTAAGCCCATGCACCCTTATTTCTCAATATGTTTGCATTGTACTTTCATGATGATTATGATTATAGCAATCATTTCTATGAGTCATATGATGATTATCCTGCTCTTTATCTCATTCTCTCTTCTAGTTATATTCCCTCCCTAAACTGGAAAGGATCCGTAAACTATTAGCAGGATCCTTTGTTGGACTCCCTATTACAAGTGTCAAATTCTACCCAACAACAACAAAGCAATTATTATTTGCTGCAGGTGGAGTATCTCTTTTGGAATATTGTGAATTTTTATGATGCCTTTATGAAGCGTGCTTTGAAAGAAATATAACCATTAAGGTTAAATGGTAACTTGTGTGTGATTTCTTACAACATACTGAGCATGAAGATAGTTTTAACATTGGGGCATAAGAGACAACCAGGAGGGCAATCTTTATTCCATTGTCTTTATTGTTTTCATATTGTTAGTCAACGTAGTGGTTAGAGTAGTGGTCTTTAACCTAAAGGTTCTGGGTTCAGTCCCACATTCATACCCCTTTCTGAATAGCCTCCATCTGTTCACCAAGCAGTAATAATAATGATAAGTAGCATCTATAAAAGTTAAAGAATGATTACCTGGTGGCAAGATGGGTGAAAGTCAGAAAGGATATTAATTGGTCATCTTAAGTTGCTGCTGCTCATGATGGGGCCTTTTTCAAATGGTGTTCCCAAGATTTGTTTTGAGTGTATTCCTCTGGTTGCCTTTTTCAAGAGCTCTCAAGGATAAAGATTGATATCTATGAATCTTTCATAAAATTTAAAAAAAACTAGCCAGAATAAGAACATATGGGAAAATGAAATCTTATTTCTTCCAGGTGCTGATGGTTCTGTTTCTGTTTGGGATCTTCAGACATTAACACTTTCAGATTCTGTTGATGAGCCAGGGAATCAGATTAGTGCCTTAGACTTTACAAGTGATGGATTATCTTTTGCTACTGCTGGCAAGGTAATTTCAGGTTTAACCTTGGATGTATTGAGCTTAAGTTGGTATTAAAAATCACGTGAAAGTTTTACAGAGGTCAAACAATTCAATTACATCAAGTCCTCTGTTTATTCTAGAAGTGAAAATTTCAGGTGAATGGCAGGAAGTAGACGAAACTCATTTACTTTCAATCTTTTGCTAACAAATTTGCCTTGATATATGTAGTCATGCTCTGTATAATCCTATAAAAGATTCAGGAATTGAATATTTTAAAGTAGATGGAGCACTTCTTGTTTAAGCAGTTGATAGCACCACTGTGCAATTTTTTCAACAGTTGTTTTCAAGCTGGCATGAAATTTTTTAACAGAAACCAGGAGTTGTTCTAGCTTGTTGAAAATGGGGAAAACTAGCCCTCAAAATGCCATTGAGAATGGTTCAAAGAAAGATAACTCATGCTCCCTTGAAATAACTTTTGATTTCATCAAATCAATTCATTAAATATATCATTGAGAACTTATGGTTTTATTCACGCAGGATAAGAATGTAAGGGTATATGACAGTGAGACGCTGCAAGTAAAGATTAAGTTCCCAGGAGTTGATTTACTTGAAGTAGAAAGGTGAGAAGTATGTTTTTAACTGTTTTACTGTAACAGTCTATACTCATTTAGTTGTTTGAAATTGATGTTTATATCCATCCCTAAATCTGGGTGCTTTAAAACTGCTTTTGACAAGTCATGTTTTATTCAGTGTCAGCTGGTCAGAAGAGTCAGTTTTTCAAATAAGGTTGAAAACACCATTACCACCATACTTGAAAAATAAGCTACTCATTAATAACTAACATAGCAGCTTTTTATATTTTCATTGAAGGAGCCAAACAAGATATGCATTTCACAAATCTTGCTGCTTGACCAATGGCCACTGTTTTAGTCAATTTGATAACCAATTCATATCTAAAAAACCTTTATCTTAGTGGCAGATATTTTTTTATATATTCTTTGAAAGAAATAACACTAAAAATATAGATTTTGGCAGTTTTATTGCCTTTTATTGTTGCTGTCTTAGTATCTTATAAATCAGTCAGCTCTGTTTTTTAAATAACTTCTCAATGAAATCACTTATGACTCTGTTTCATATTCTAGTGATGAAGCTTCTTCATCTGAATCAAGTCACTGCCAAAAGATTCTTGCTTTGAGATTCCACCCCGAGGATAAAGATGTTATGCTCACAGGCGGTTGGGACCATGCTATCAAGGTATGAAATGATAACCTGTGACCCACAACCAGCCAGAAAATAGATTAAAGATCATTTGTACATACATACATGTACATAAATGGTTTCATTTTCTGTATCAATTATTTTTTATTTTTTCATAGGTCCCACCCATATCAACAGCAGAGAAGCTTATAGTTTTTGAGCTATTTATCTCAGATCCAAAAATCAACACATCTATGGCTGTATTTATCATAAACAGCTGTCTTAATTTCAGTTCAATTTCTTTAAAATGCTTTCTGTCCAGGAAGCCATTATCCTTTATATGCCACGAGAGGGCCTTTTTCACACTAAGTTTGAGCCGTATCCCCAAGGGAGTCTCCCACTTGCAACTGTCCAAAGCATGTGCCCCCAGATGGCCTAAACCCTGAACCCATCATGGCCCTTTTCATTGTATACAGCAATTCAAATTATACTCATATCAGTCATTTTGCATCAATCATGTCCCATCAGTCATATCATATCAATCACATCATATTAACCTTATATCATGCTGTCATGATTTGATGATGATGATGATAAAAGTCAGGCCGATTTCGACCAAAGCAAACGTCGGGGGCAGAGTCGATGCTTGAAAAGGTGGTGTGCTGTAGGCCTGCAAGCTGGTGCGCAACGCTATCCACAATCTGCTCAGCTGTCTACACGGTCCGGCGCAGATTGCAGGTCCTTCCTCCGCATGCTTCTTCGGCGATGGCCATGGCATGGTTTTTTTTTCAGCAGTTGGGACACCTTGGTGCAGGAGTTCCCGTCATCTGGATCGGTCCCCCACCTCCCGCAGGCCGGAACCCGGAAGGTGATTAGAGAAATCCACGTAGGACATCCACGGACATCCATGTGAGGTGGCCACACCATTTCAGTCGACGATGAAGAATTTCTGTCTCAATATAGATTGCAGAACACCTTTGTAGGGCTTCTATATTCGGAATCATACCCTGCCACTTGATGTCACTTATGTTCCGCAGGCAGCATTGGTGGAAGACTGCCAGTTCAGGATGTGTCGTTTGTACAGGGCCCGCGTCTCCGCAGCATACAGCAATGTGCTGAGGACCACAGCTTTGTAAACATCCAGTTTCACTATTGCGTTGTGTCATGATTTATGAGCAATTTTATCCAATCATAACATCATTTCTTGTTCAATAGATTTGGGACCTTCGAACAGATGGTGTAGTGCGAACGATAAGAGGTCCTTTTGTCTGTGGAGATGGCTTGGATGTCCTGGGCGATGAAATTTTAACTGGTTCTTGGTTGGCACAGAAATCATTGCAGGTATCTCTCCGTTGGTCTAGTAATTTCATATGTAGCTGCACATTTATTGAGAAAAATTGTATGGAGATTCACCCAGGTTTAGAGAGGGGTCCTTAGGTTGATCCTTAGGTCCGTGTATGTATTTGCAGACTTAAAATTCAAAGGATAATGTTTCATGAATTATTTTGAATACATTCTGCATCCGTCTTATTCAAAGGTGTGGCATCATGGCAGTGGCAGATTGATTGAGGAGGTTCCTTTCCCAGTGCCAGATCACCAAGGAGAATTTCTCTATTGTGCGAGGTTCTGGGATTCCAACACGATCCTTGCTGGAGGGAGTGGTAGCAATGACATCAAAATTATCGAAAGAAATTCTAAAAAGGTTTCATCTCTTCATTGATTCACTATCTTCTTCTTCGTATCTTTGTTTCACATCTTCTTCTCTTATTTCTTCTTCTTTGCCTACTTCTTCTAATTTACCTTCTTTCGCTAAGTCTTCTTCACTTTCTCTATCTTCTTCTTTAACTTTTCTTCTCCTACCTCCTCTTCCTCTTCTTCTTTTGCTTCTTCTTTTGTTTCTTTTCTTTTCTCCGCTCATTCACTTTCCAATGCAGCTGCTAGTTCATATGTTCATTTTAATCGTTTATTCCTATCTCCATCATAAATCGAACGGACGAATTTCACTAATGATTTTAATGTTCATCCAATTCAATCGTCTTTGATAATCATCACATTTATCCAGGTGCTTGGTGTCATTGACGGAGCCGATCGCTGTGTCCAAGCAATGGATATCAATCGGAAATCGAAGCAAATTTTACTAGGGACATCTGGCAGTGTCTTGAAATCTGCTTTGTTCATTCAACCGGATTAGCAAAATGCGAAGTTAATGCATAGTTTGTTTGCAATTATTCATAGCTTGATTGCAATTTTCTACCGTTTTCTATCGATAGCACGAGTTGGTTAGGATCTTTTAGGGTTTCTAAGTGAATGATGATGTAATCACAAACCAGTCTTAATGAATAGATGAATGCAAATAAATAAAACTGATTGTTAAAACTATATTGACATGATAACTAATGAAAGCTATCATAAGCCTCTGTCCCGTAAAAGCGTGTGTCCACTGACAGTTGAACCATAGCAAATGATTGGGTGATTGGCACTTCTCGCACTTCCACAGACTATGCGTGACGTCACCAACAAGCATTTCCACACAGCTATGTGTCATGAATATCATACATTAAAGTGAATGAGCCTTTCATTTGTCTAATACTGCATCACCATTCGATGTCTCCCATGGAACGTTTCCCCAAACTAAGCATTTATTCAGTTTGGTATGGGCATGTCTCCCACAAGTGACGACAAAATGTAATCACACAGCCTACTTTGTAGGCGAATCAATGGCAATTATGTTTCAATCAATTCCGTCTTCATCAGTTCCATTAGTTTGATATTGCATTTTTGACAAATTTTCTAAGTTATGAAATTCTATCACACAAACACACACATGTAAAGTTGTTTTTTGAATTAATTTGATTGATGATGCGATTTTTTTCTCTTTTCTTCTTTGCTGACTCGCTGTATATCTTTTGAATTGGAAAGTTCGAGAGTGCACAAATGTGAAAATGCAAAGGAAATATACAAGAAGGCCGTACCGGCTCATTCAAGTTGGACACCAGTAAAAAAATGGGCATTGTGCAACAATGAAATGATATTTCACGAAACGAGCCTGTTTAGTAGATCTTATTCATGAGGCTCACAACCTTGCACTCTTTGCAAAAAATCATGTCGATGAGCATTCTGGCTTATTTTGAAGTCGATAGACTTAAAGGTAAACAAGTTCAAGGGCGCTGCTGGAAAGAATTGTCGTAACTTCCTCAATACAATTTCTTTAAGAATTACTCTGAGTCACTTAGTAGTTTAACATTCTCCTCTGGTACGGTAAACTTTTCAGCATAACAGGGTCTTTTCGTACAACAATTTATTTGTGCAGCCATCGATAACCCATAGGCTGCTAAAATTATCAGATGAACTACATAATATTTATTTATTTGCTATCCATGTTGTGTCCCATAAAGGCTTCCGTGTCCCCACAGTGCCATTTTGGTGTCCCAGTACAGCCTATATCTGGGTCACCATCTAGCAATTTTAGGCCTCATCCTTGTAGGCTGTTTGGAACTGTTGTATGCGAAGGAGCTCATGCATTTTTCTCATAAGTTATAGAAACAAGACGGACGGGTTTGCAAGGCCAGTGAGAAAGATCATAGAGCGGTTTGTCTTGCGAAGAAGTGATCGTAGATAATGCGTGAATATATAGTATGAATGATACAAAATAAATGGACAGTAATGTTTCCTGTAAGAAGAGAATTAGTCGGGAAAAGATTTGCGTTCATTGAAGGTGATGGTCGAACGGGAAGGCTACGAGGGTCGCGCACTGGCCTAGCTCAAAATTGGAATGATTTGAATTGGGTTACGGGAACCATTCTAGCCTCCAATGTCGAGGGTTTAGACGCTCAAAATGAATCTGTCAGCTCCAAAAAAGTCAAGGTTTGTTTTATTTCTTTACTCCCCCATTTGTTTTGCGGTTGCTATCAAAGTTGCCTTGAGATCAAATGTAGGCGATGGCGCGTTTCCTCACCAATCTTTGTCCATAATCTAACATTGTCAACTACGCTTGCAAGAATATGGTCCAATATTTAAGTTTATGTTAGAATATTAACATAATTTAGGCTGTTATTTTCTGGAAGATTGTTACAGTTGTTCGCTATTTTCAACCGTAATGTTTTCATATATTTGCACAGCAAGGTTACCATGGGTCGAGTTATTAACTTAGTCTTATAGCGACGAATTTGAATGTTTTTTGCCAACATTGTTTGGTGATAAAACCAAACCAAATTTGTATCATGCTTTCATCTACAACCTGCAAAATCTCTCAATGTAATTCTCCATTCTGCATGTTTCATTTTCCGTTGATAGTTTGCGATTAACTGACGCCATTTGTGGAAAGACAGTTGTGGATGGGCGCACGTCGTCGGTCGTCCATATTTAATCATATGCACAACGGAAAACAGAGGCTAATTATATGCAAAACAGTCTGAGCATAGGGTGTCAATATGACCGACGAGCTCCTTCTGTCACATCCAGTGGCTTATTTTCATCAGAGGAAACCTTGAATGTATTCGTAAAGTAGGGCATCCGTATTTGAGAAGAGGCACTTACAAGGAATTCGGCTCACTTTTAGACATAAAAATGGCTATGCCTGTAATGGATTTCTAACAGATTCTGAGTGGAAATTTTCACAGTCTATTGTCAGATAGAGGGAGGTGGCAAAATCTTGACACATCTTTATTCATCTATAGCAAAGGGTCTTTTCTGCCAAAATTAGGTACATTTTTTGCCAAAATTAGGTATATTTTTGGTCAACATTGGGCCTCTTTTCTGTCAACGTTAATTTCTCATTTCCAGCAACCCTTTTTCCCCTATAATTTATCATTTATTCCTAACCAGCTGAAAGGTTGTTTAGTTTTGGATAAAAGAGCTAGTTGTTATTGTTGATTTATGTAGTAAATGTGGTTGATATCACAGCAGTGAATGGTAGTTTTGTGTATTAAAATGTCCTTTATTTTACTTCTCAGGTTTTTGTACAATATGACAGTCACTACCAGTTGCCAAAAGAATGGATTAAATTGTATTCTGGTAGTCACAGAATCTTTCTCATTGAGGAAAACCTTGTACTTTGTTGCAGAAGTGATGGACTAGGTTTCTCCAAACAAAATTATGGCTGGCCAGCATTGGTATGCATCAATTTTTAAAAATTGCATTAAAAACAATAACAGTTTTTCTGGACAGTTTTCTATTGCAATTATTGTTAAGTGGTTAGCAATAGTTAAGGGGATTCAGAGCAGTTGGCGCCTGGGAATGATTTTAATATGGCCACCTTCATTTCCAGGAGAATCTTGGATCAGCAATAGACAGGAGTAAAGCTAACTATGTATTCACACCCCCAATTAGGTTGGAATTGATGAGTTTTTTGGTGCTCTAGTGTAATGGCTGTAGTGTGCAAACTCATAGCACAAAGGCTGTGTGTTCAAATTTGAACAGTCACAACAAAAGCATTAGCCAATGGGAAACCATCTCGTAAAGTTCCACTGCTGAAGAAAATTTCATAGCCTTTTTTCTGGTTTCTCCCTTTCTGGGAGTCATCAAGTATGCTATGTAGCAGGCAATTATTATTGGAATCACTAATCATTGCCTTTGATTTTGTGATAGATGCACACAAATGTTGCTGTTGTTGTTATTGTTCAAATTGATTATGAATTTCTAATTGGCGCATTTATTTCTCACAGCGGCTAGTCCCAATACTTGATAGAAACTTTTTGGATGAGAACCCACACTTGATTCCTGTGGAGTTTATGGGATCAAAGAAGCAGCTGTAAGTATACAAATTTGCATCGCAAAGTAATTTCAAAACCATATGCTTTTAATGTATCAAAAGCAAATTTTAAGAAAATTGCCACCAAAATATTTTTTTGAATATTTTTTACAAAATTGAATCCCTCCGTCAAAGTCCTATGGAAATAGTGCTCAAATGTTGCTAGTTGCAGAGAAGGAGCCTCCAGATTTTTTGTCACTTGCAACATAGAACTTAAGCATGTCACGTGCACTTTTCACCAGCCATTTGAAACAAAAAGGGCAACCTTCAGGGCTCCTTGAGCAATCATGTTTTGGGAAGGAAGCTCAGTCCCTGGCAACCAGAAAAATTGTTGCTGTGTGCAGGAAGCAATGTATATGCTGGTGAAAATGGCTAGTTGCTTATGTGTTAAAGTAAATGGGTGATTTCTTCATTTTTTCCAGGTCATTTGTTGTTTTTGAAGACATTTTACAGCTCTTTCCTAGTGAAGTATGACATTCAAGCCCATTCCAAGTTTCACAGCCTACTTCACAAACTCTATCCCATAAATCATCATTCATCCCAAGAACATGCAATTTATGGCATGTCTTGCCTTCTTGCTTTCCTGATTCAACTTGCCATCTTTCAAATCTAAGATGAATAAACTTGACCTAATATTCTAGATCTGGATACTTAATTTAGTAAACTCAGAGGGCAAGAAAAACAACAAAAATACCGCGTTGTTTACCAAACGGCTAATCCATTGACACTTTCCTTAAGAAGTAATGCATTAAATTCATATGTAGCTCTAATGTCATGTTGCTATTTGGTAAATTGATTGTTGTAGAATTTCAAAGCTTGAACATTTTTAAAGGTATACATTTCAACGGTGATTGTGTTGCCAATATTTACAATTTTAATGACTAATAGTTTTTAGTAACATTTGGTGGTGAAATTTGATATAGCAGTTAATTCTTCTTATAAGGATCAAACAATGCTGCTGCAAAGTGTACAGCAAGATGCTTACTTAAAATCAGATTACCAAAGTTGGGAGAGAATTCAGAAGACACAAATGATTTTGCTTCATGGTATAATTTAATTTTTTTGTTCATTTGTTTTTTCTGGCCCATCTTAAATTGCAAAAATTGTGAGCTACACCTGGAATCTCTGGGTGACAGAACAATTTCCTGCCTGCCATGATGTTCCAATACACAATAGAACATGATTTAAATAAGACGATGTGTGATCCCGGTTGATAATGTAGATTAATACTTTCCAATCTCTGTTATATATTCTTCCAACATTAAATCTTCAGTTTTCACTTGGAAGAACATTTCTTCAACAACTAGTTCATTACCGAGACCAGTTCAATGATTTAACTCTTTGCTTTTCACTTCCAGATTTAAGATTAAATTATTAATATTCTACTAGCTTAATGTGGCATTGTTTTTACTTCTAGTAGAAGTCAATACTTGTTTATGGATTTGTCATTGAAAAGGCTTTAGCCTATAGGAGTATTTCTATTATCATTATAAGCTTTTTAGAATGAATTCTAATGAGTCATTTCTATGTAATTTTCTTTTATCAACTTTCTTTCAGGCCCTTACTCTTTAACTGGTTGTCGAGTTGAAGTGAATGAGTATGAATTGATTTGATGTTTGCTATCATTTGCCATGAATTTAGCTTCCCTTCTAGTTGCAGGATTGTGTTTAAGGGCCTGTCCATCTACAAATTGATTTAACAAAATGACAACATATAAGAATTTGAAGGCAAGTGTCTATTAATGATATCAATTCAAAAGCAAGGTAAAGTAGCAAATAGAATAAAAATAAAAATCTTTAAATACCTGCTTTAGAAGATTTTACTGACAGCACCTTTTTGCGGCAGCTGACAGGTCATTCCAAATTTTCACTCCCTCGAAAGAATATCCGTTTTGCCCATTACCTGGTTTTTAAAGTCAGTTTAAGATCACTATAAGTGTTTCCTAGAGCTTGCAAAGAGCAGTGAGAGTTGTAGGTAAATAGATTTGTAGGTTAAATGAGGGAAAGTAATTTCGGAATTTATACATCATGACAGCTACTTCAAAATCTATCAATTCTCAGGAGGATTTAAGTCCAAGATTTACAGGGAAGTGGTTTGCTTAGGATTAGAAAGTGGCTATTAGTTGTAATTCTAAAATCCTGTTTTCTAATTTTTGCAGTTTTTCTTACTTAGTTGAACTAAGGGAGCCCCACACTGAAAAACAGCATTTTGAATGGGGCTCCACTATTCTAACGCATAGGGTTTCTTATAAGATGCTCTGGAAGGTTATTCTTAACTTGTTCCAGAAGGCTGAATGCACCCGAAACCTTCTTTATGATAGTATCTGCATGCCTTTTCCAAGTTATGTGCCTAATCATTTGAATTCCCAAGCATTTGGCCACAGTTTCTATTGTTTGTATCTGGCAGTTCCTTATTATTTGCTCTACATTATAACCTGACTTGATATGACACAATAGCATGTCAATATACAATAGAACCTATTTCCATTTTATTTTAGCGCCTTAAGTGGAAGGTGCTATCGTGCTGTCATCATCTCTCATGATTATATGAAAAGGGTAAGAATTTATTATTTTGTGCTCATAAATTTTAGATGGGTTCAAGAATTTTTTTGTGTTGTTATGTTGGGGAAAGGCTCTGAATAGTAATGCCTCAAATAGTGAAGAAAAAGATAGGCTTAGAGGAAAGGGAGATATAATCAAGTTTATTGATTCTAGATTTGAATGAAGATTAAAGACATGACTAAATATTTATCGTAACAAATAAAATTGACTGTTAAGTAGTTTTTATGATTGCAGATCAAACTTTTTTGCCCCTTTTGATGCAATTTGATTATTACCGTGGCTAGAAGTGTTTAGTAAAAGTACAATCAATGGGCTTTGCTTTCAAGCCATGTTGTAAATTTTGTTTATAAGGTCCTTGATGTGATGGATGATCAGTTGCTGAAGAGCAGAAAAGTTAATCCAAAACTTGTACAAATCAATTTCCTTGCATCAGGTGAAATTTTGATATCTCTTAATATTGTAGCTTTGTATCAATTTCTTTTCTTTTTTTCTTTTTTTTTAGTTGGTTATGTTGAGGAAAGGCCATGGTGGCCTATACAAAGCCCCTACAAAGGAAGAAAGAAGAAAGCGAGCAGCTAAGAGGATAGAGAGATAAGATCAAGTTTATTGATCTTAGATTTGAAAGATGACAAGTTGTAGGACTCAGGAAAGCAAGAAGAAGGCAAGACGTTCCATAAGTTGCATGTTCTTGGGATGAATGATAATTTGTGAGATAGAGTTCGTGGATTAGGCAGTGAAACTTGGAAAGGGTGTGAATGAGTTGAGCTTCTGGTGGTCCTGACACGCCTCAGAGGAACTGGAATAATATTCCTGATCTCCTGAGAACAATGTCCGTTAAAGTATCTGTAATAGATGGAAAGATCTCCAACTAAACGACGATGGGAAAGAGGTTGGAGCGATTTGTTGAGGTTAGGATTATTGATGAGACGAATGGCTTTGGACTGGACTTTGTCGAGAAGACAGAGAGTAGATTTTGGAGCACCACCCCAGACGGGAGCAGTACTCTAAAGAAGGACGGATTTGGGACTTTTATATAGATAGAAGGTGAGAAGATGAGAAAAACCCGTGGGCTCTGGCGAGGAAACCGAGCTTTTGAGATGCATGTTTAGCAAGGGAATGGATGTGAGTTTTCCAAGTGAGATTAGATGAAAGAGAAAGACCAAGTTGTGTGAAAGAAGCTGAAGTGTCCAGTTCATCACCATTCATGAAGACAGCTGGAAAGTTTTGATTACGTTTGCGTGAAATGACAGCCTGTTTCGTCTTGCTTTGGTTGAACGAAACTAGGTTGTCTTTACCCCACTTCTCAATAACTGTCCGATCATTGGAGAGAAGCGAGGCTGAAGTGTTTCTGTGGATTTGGATATCGGTGGAAGCATGATCATTTGGATTGAATGAAAATGAAGAACTTAGGAAGGTATCATCAGCAAAGGAGTGAATGGTAGAAGGCGTATAGGTAAGCAGGTCATTTATGAAGAGAATGAAGAGTACAGGGGGGGGTGACAGAGCTCTATGGTACACCAGCATTGATAGAGTGCAGATTGAAGAGGAAGCCGTCCACTCCGACGGCAACTAAACTACCAGAGAGGAGATTACCAATCCAATTAATGAGAGTCTGATTGAGACCAAACATGGGTAGTTTAGCAAGAAGACATATGCACGCCAGACGGGATCAAAGGCCTTGGAGATATCGAGAGAGATCACTCTGCTCTCACCACAGGATTCTAGAGCAGAGGACCAGACATGGACAGCATAAGCAAGAAGATCACCAGTAGACCTGGCTAGTTAAGACATGATGATTTGCAACGTGGAAAAGAAGACTCATAGATAATTTGATATCAGAGTTTTATAACGAGGAGATTGTCCAGGGGCTTTAACTTATTTGCATCTTTCCCCATAGATGAAGAAATCGACAAATTAATGTATGGTGAAGCGCCAAAGGCCATCCCAACTAGATATTCACGTTATGGTCATCAAGTAAGATGTTTTATTCAATTGACTTTTATGCCATTAAATAGTTTGTTGGTTTACTATAATCAGTTATGACTAATGATTGCTTGATTAGCGAATCAGTCGACTCAAGTGTATAAACACGGCTTTGGTATCACTGTCTTTGATTTATCAACAGCTGCATTAAAGCAGTCAGATCAGTTGTTGATATAGTGAATCATGATAATCTCAGTATGATGCTAAGTGATTGCAACCATAGTTAAACTCTCTCTCCAAGGTGCAGCCATCTCGATACCAAATGGAAGATTTTGACAAAGGATGTGCTTCATCCAACCAACAATTGTCTCAATTTAATCTACCTAAATGGATGGCAAACAGTAATCATATGAGCCAAGATCAAATAAACTCAATTCAAAGCCAAAACAACCAATCAACACATAAAGATTTCCAGCCAGAGAATATGATTGGTTGTACTCAGTTGAGTAATTCGATGAAAAGTAATGATGAAAGACAATTGGACGCAACTTCAGTCGGGTATGCAGTTAAGCTTTTGCTCTGGCGTCTTCATCCGGGTCGAGATTATTTGACATTTCGAATATTTATTGATTTAACTTCGCATCCTTAGTTGATGATTCTAAAGTTAAAATTTCATTAATTCTTCTTTTTTATCATCTCCTGTCCGCACCTTTGTCACCATCAAGTGTCTTCTTTCCAATGGCCTCTTCTCTATTATTCCTGTCTCTCATCATCACCACCGCCTTTTCATATCTTATGTTTATTTCTTCTGATCATTTCTCGTTCATTCGATCGTCCCAATGAATTCTTAACTTGAAACCAATGAAATCGCAAGAATTCTCATTGCTACATTCTATTCAAGGCAATCATTATGGCCTTTTTTAATGTCTAGTTTTCTGAATGTTTCAAAAAATAATCTAATTTCATTGCTTTAATTTGAATCTTTATTTCACAGATTGATGTCAGTGCCTGACAAAGAACGAACAGTAATTGCTGTCCAAAATGCAATGGAAAAGCAGGAGCCATTTCCCAGTGCATTCAATGATGCCCAGTCACATGTAAGCAACGAAACGTTTCATAAGGAATATCGTTCAGCATTTACCACCAAATCGATGGATGCAACTCAGCATCGATTGAGGCCGAGATTTAGCGGCCCTCGCATGCAGCACTCTCCTGTCATGCCATTTTCAGCCAGCGAAGCTAATCATTTCGGATCAAGCAGTTCACCAGTCGGGTTGCCCGTCAGTTGCTTAGATCGGTCGATGCCAGAAAGACCGGGCACTGCTCCTTGCATTGATACAAGCATCATTAATTCCTATCCGCCTTCTTCAACTCTAACATCTCCAAAGGGGTATCCTAATGACGCGTACGAAAACCCCCGGGGGCTATCAAGCGAAACCAATTCTCATAAAATTGAACAGGATTTGTCACTGGGTTGCCATCAATCCCCTCATTTCACACGAGATTCTTTTTCCAATGCGGGGCATTCAACAGAGCGACCAGGTTCCCCTGCGCAGGTTAAGGCAGGCGAGCAAAGGAAAGCATCATTGCCAGAAGGACTGAAGGCTAAAGATCAATCAGAATCAAAGTACAGATCGAGCAGTTTTGGCCAATTAATTGGCAGTATGTCACAGCATCAAATAACTCTAATGGATAAATCAACAGAGATGGCGCTGATTAGAGGATTGGATAGGACTGGTAATGAAAGCTTTGATCTGCCAATAACGAGCCAATTCGCGTCGCCAGTGAATAGCGCTGAGAATGACCTCACTCGATTTCTCGATCAATTGGATGCCTGTTTCAGTTCTGAAAGGCAGCAGACGCAGAGCATTTCAAATCAGATGAAGAATTTCTCAAGCATTAGCGCAGCAAGCAGTGGAACAGAGCTCTATCAAAGCACTTTGCAAAATATCGTAAATTCAGTACCAGACAATCCAACGAGTATTGAAAGGGGTGAAATCCTGGGACATATCCAGCAAAAGATTGCCACTCATTACCCACAGTATCAAAGCCATGATTCTAGAATGATGCAAGAGATGTACGAACGTCATTTAAGCAAACAAATCTTCAATAATCCAAGTATGATGTCACTGAATCAAACACGAAATTGTCCCAGTGCACCTCCATCCCACATGCTACGCAGTTTAAGCACTGAAAGCTCTCAAAATGGATCTCACACTTTCGGTGTGTCACGAATTACTGCCCCGCTTAAGAAACCAAGAGCTAGGGGGAGAAGGAAGGCGTCTAGGTCAAGGTCGAAGGATGACACCTCAGAGCCTTCATCGGAAACTAGTGAAAAAGTAACTTCCATATTGCCATTATCATCAAACAGGAATAGAAACAATGGAACGGAAAGTGGAAAGACGGTAAAATTGACAAAGCAAAGTGGAGATTCGGATGTTTCAGATAAACCAGAAAGTGACGCATCAAAGCTAGGCAGCGAACAAGCACAGGAGTTGAGAAATTTCACATTGGAAGGAATTAAAAATGGAGGCACAGATCAACGTGATAATGAGAATGGCACGTCTTTGAAAGAGGAAGGAGAATCGATCAAAAATGAGGACATGACTGCAAGGGTGGCATTAGCTGTTGCTGGCTTCAATCATCTACATAGTCATGAAGTTGATAAACAAGATGGCTTAATAAATGTAGAACAGAAAATGCCAACCGGTGCAAGTTGGCTTCAAAATACGAATAAGGAAGTATCAACTAAAGTGCTTCAAAGATCGAAGTCCAGAATAGAAGACGTTCTGATTAAAAATTCTGAATTAGAATGCATAGATAAGCCACCATCGCCTGAATTTTTGCCAGTGAAAGACAAAGACGGAGCTCCATTAGAAGAAGAAGTGTCATCATCGGGTTTGGCTGAGCACGTGCCAGGTCATTTGCTAGGGGAACTGCCAAACCAAGGTGGATCAAAGGAGCATAATTCTTTTGACAGCACGGTGCCTCAAAACCGTTCAAATGAAGGTGAAAAATGTAAAATGCCGTCAAGAGATCTCACTTCGCCAACGAGCGATGAAATGAAACTGAAGAACGAGATTTCAAAGGAAATATTTGTGAATAGAATTACGTCGACGGAGGAAAATTTTATGAAAGAGAAGGAAGCAGAATGGCAAACTCTAAAAGTTGAGAGGAGATCCGAGGAAGATTTCAGAAATTATCTGAGAAACACTGAAGAGGATGGAAGCAATCAAGTTGATGATAAAAAGGACGCTGGGTTACTGAAAGTTCCATTAGCATCAGTTCCTATCGCATCATTAGGTATCAATCTCACAAATATTTTCAATGAAAGTAAAAAGCCAGGCAGATCAGAGAAGTTTGCTCGGAATATTTATGGCCGGACAATTTATCAATCTTCTCAAAGAGGACCCAACTTCGCTCAACAGGTTAGAACGGATAAAATAATCGGGAGCGTTTCTTCTATCGATAATAGGAGTGAGGGTAGAATAGAACAGGTGCAATTGAATATTGAAGCAAGTGATCAGTCGGAAGAAAGGCAAATAGCTGCAACGTCAGGGTCAAGAAGCTATGTAAAGGACGTGGAACTTGCCAATCAGCCTTCATCGTCTTTTTCCAATGCGATGCACCAAAGTGTATTGCCTCAATTAAGCGCTTCAGCAGATGTATCAAGTGACGCATACCCAGACCAAGTCGCTTTTTCATTCAAAGGAAAGAAAATGAAAAGCCCAGAAAGGAGAGAACTTGTATGTAAGCATAAAAGGAAGCCATGTAGATGCGATTTGAAAAAAGCAATGCAAAAACTAGCGAGCAATTCAACACCGACAAATCAATTCGGCTCAACGATTCAAGTTTTGAAACGCCTTACTAATAAGCGGAAAATTGCTGATGATCCGATTGTTACGCCAACTGCAATCAGCAATGACCAGTCTCCTTTGAGTCGGGAGGTAAATTTGCCAACTTGCCAACCGGAGAGACTTTCGACGGAGCAAATTCCTCAGTTAAATGAGTCTTCATTTAGCATTTTGGAGAGCAAAGAAATATCTGAGAAAAGTGATATTGAACCAATGAATCTACCATTAGGCGAAGTGAATTATCCAATCGAGCTAAATGGTATGAGTCCAGCGGCCTCGGTGATGAAGAATATGCCTCCAGATGGTTTGCAAGAAGCAAGAGAAGGTTACAGTTCGTCTTTACTGTTGAATTCTCCGTCTCTTTTGAAGGATACTGGCAATATTCAGTCATCGCCAGCTGACAAATACCATGCGTGGTCAAGTAGCACGTTGCCCGCAAAATTGAATGGCAACAGCGCCACGGATGCAAGACTGTGCGAACCTAGAAGTAGTGCTAAGTGCAAGCACAAAAGAAGACCCTGTCGGTGCGATATTGAAGCTGCAACCAAACTGAGTGCGTACATGGAGAACCTTAAGTCATCTAACAATGGGCAACTCGGCAATTATGTGACGTCACAAGGATGCACCGTCTTTGCGACCACGTCTTCTACCACCACGCCCTCTACCTGCACGTATAGTACAGAATTGGACGAAAGACCGTTGTTAAGTATTGAAGAAAGCAACCCGAATTGTAATAGTCGCGAATATGCATATAGCAGCAATATGCTTCAGGGCAATGAGGGTTTGCGTTATGCAGCAGCAATCTCATCTCTGCCGAGTTTTGCTGAAATAACAAAGTCAATTAAAAGTTCCGGAAGTGAAAATGAGGGCCATATTGCAAAAGAGACAGAACCAGATCGGACGCATTCAAATCGAATGATAGCTACGAAGGAGGGTTTGCCACGCATTGTTGATACATCGATTAAGACGACATTGAAAAGTGGGGAAAATTCATCTGGTGAAGCAAATTTACTTAAAAGCCTTGCGCCCAGTCAAGATGGAATTTTGGGCGAGGATTCAAGAAGGATTATGCAAACTAATGAAAAATGCCAGCACTCAGAGAAATCCGGTAAATGCGAAGGTAATTTTACTATTCAAGTAAACGATAAAGATTGGTCGATTGAGGGTACAGAGTTAGATGACGATAAAAAGGAGCAGAAGGGAAGTGGAAATGCAATGATTAAGTTGCATGAGGCCAAGAACGAATGCAAAGGAAGTGAAGTGAATGAGAAAGAGATAAAGAGTGGCAAAGAAGATGGTACCGAGGTCAACGAGAAGAATTATGAAATTGGACGAAAGGATGGAAATGAGATGAAGGAACCGTCGAAAGATTGGAAGCACAATTTGGTTGAAAATTCGCAATTCAAAAAGACGCATAAAACGAAAATAGAATGTGGAAAAAGGGAGCAATATGAAGATCCACAGTCAATTATTTCTGAAGACAAAAGGGAGACAAAAGAACTGAAGAAGTCGGGTGGAAATGATGTCACAGGCGAGACAGCAGAAAGTCTGAAGAAAAATGACAACGAAAGGAAATTGAAGAAAAGTGGAAGCAATTCTAGAATGGCCTTATCGAAGAAAATGGATTTTGAAGTACAAGCAGATAATGAATTGAAGGAAGAAATAAGGGATAAGGAGGTTGGAAAAATGAAGCCAAAGGAAGTCACAGAAGGAAAATTGGGCGTAGTAAGTTCAAATCTAGAGATGATGAGTACAGCAGGAAACACTGAGGCGATGGATGATGGTATAAAAGCAGGAGCAATCGATATGAATGTAAATGAAGCAAATAGACTGAAAGGGGTGGATGCAAATGTCACTGGAATTGATGATCTCGGGGGTCCATCCATCAAACCAAAAAACAATTTGGATAGGAAAATTGAATATGAAGATGATGGAAAGCAACTTTTGCGTGGTTCCATCAAAATTGGAAAGGATACTTGCCAACTTAGGGCTACGCCACAAATTAAAGGCTGTCGGGAGGAAAGTGCGCTTCCCGTATTGAAACCAAGCATAAGCAAAGGGCAAACAGTTTCTGCAACTGGTGCCATCCAAATTACCGTCCCTGCAAGTCTCTCATTATCTAGCAACATTCTGAACGCTCCAGGAAATAGGGTGACAGCTAGAGCCAAAATAGTTGGCCCTGAAAAGAATTTCATGCCAAGAAAAGGCTCCCCAGTCACTGTGAGTTTTGACGGAGGTAAGACGTTCACGCTGGCAAGTATAGTTGAGATACGAAGCGGAAAAGACGATGGTAAACTAGAGAAGGATAAAGGAAAGGAAAAAGGAGACGAGATTTCAAAGAATTTGATGGAGAATCAAGCAAAAAAAACCACAACGATTGATGCCGAATTGCTTGATGTTCGCACGTCAGGTATGACTAAGAGGGAAAATATCAAAGAGGGGAGAAAGGTAGAGAAGAAAGCACAGATTGGGAAGAAAAAGAAAAAAATAATAAAAGACCCTTGGGAAACAGATGATTCGAGTGATAATGTTGATGGGGGCGATAACGATCCTGATTTCATGGATGAACGCAAAGAGAAAAGAGAGAAACAACTGATGCAAGGCATGGATGAAAAGCAGCAAAAAGAGTTGCGACGAAGCAGCAGATTTATGACGAAAGATAATATGGGTAAAGAAAAGATAGAGTTAAAAGAAGGGAACGAAGAAGAAAGGGGAAATGAAGAAGAAAAGGAATCAATTCCAGTAGAACCAGCTGTGAATGGTTTGTTTACACCATCTGGAAAGGAAATCAATTGCGTTTTGTCAAAAGATGACTCGGGTCACTTAGGTGAAGATAACTCAAAAATAGACGCAAAGAAGCACGACAGAAAGATATTGCTTACAAACAAAATAGTTAAAAAAGAAGCGGAAAAAGAAGGAAGATGTGATAGAAAAGAAAATAGAAGTGAAGAGTTGAAGAAAACAACGCAGACAAGTAAAGATGAAATGTTTGATTGTTGTGCAATTCATCAAGATTTGTTCTGCCAGAAATGTCTTCCATTTAGAAGTAAAGGTGGTTTATGGCCGGTTTCATCCCGAGCAAAGGAAGTCAATAAAGCATGGCGCTTGTACATACGTAAATGTGTCCAGCATGAATGCTCAAAATGCATTGAATGTAACGAGTTGGGGAAGAGAGAAGAAAGAGAGGAAAAAGTTCTCGATAATGAAGAGCGAAATGATGATCAAAAAGGGGAAGTTGTGAATGAAGATAAAACTTTTAAATCAACTGAAGTGATTCTCAAGGAGTCGATAAGAGGCAAAGAGAATAGAGATACTATTGGCAAGGACGATATTGGGCCATCTGTAGGTGCAAGTAGCAAAAATGGAACTGGATGCAAGATCATGAGCAAAGCGGAAAATGAAATTGAGGTTGCAGTAGCCGAGCAAAAAATGAAGAAAGAGACACAGGGAAGCGAACAGTTTCTTAAAGGAGAGACAAGCGCAACAAATGGTGGAAACAGTATGGGTGAGAAAGGGGATAATGACTTCATTTTTGGCGCGGATGAGAAGAGAGAAGATATCAGGATCAAAGGGGAGCATGTAATGAATCGTGTTAGTGAAATACAAGTTGGCGAAGATATAAAAATATGTAAAAAATCTGACGAAGTTGGACAAGAGAAGACAATGAGACGGAATTCGAGGCCTGAAGTGAAACACGAAGAAAAAGTCCTGCAAGATGAAAGGAAAAATGCGAAGCAAGAACAAATTGTTAGGGAGACTGACACTTGTGCTGTTGGAGAGGGACTGCTTGACGAGACCAGTGTGTATAAAGAGAGGCTAGTCGATAGTATTGGAGTATGCAGTATGGAGAAGATAGCAACTGAAAAGGAAAAAGAGCAGATCAAAGGAGAAGATGCTGTTTCGGAAGGAATGTACTCGGGCAAGTCAAAAGAAGGAAAAATTTCAAAGAAGTGTGAGCCAATATCAGGATTGAAAGGAAAAGCAGTAGAAAGGATTTCAAGAAAGAGAAAGCGATCTGAAATGGAAAGTGAAGCAGAAAAAGCAAATGAAAGTAGAAGTAACGAATCAAAAGAAAAGAAGAAAGAGAAGAATTCAGACAGTCATGTGAGGAAAAGAGAAAGCTCGAAATGTTTGTTTGAGATACCCTACGGAAAATGTCCAATTCATGGAAGGATGAGGTGTGGGGCATGCAGGCCATTTTATGAAATGGAAGGTGAATGGCCGTGCTGGGCGAGGCGAGGCGAGGTTCAATTCGATTGGGAATCAAGGAATGATACGAAGCGAAAGGCTAAAACTGTGAAATGCAGGATTCATTTGAAAGCTAATTGCCCGAAATGCTTGCCATTCAGAGGCAAGGATGGTACATGGCCGTCTTGGTTAGAAAGATTCGAGGTGGAAAATTATAACAAGAAGTTAGAAAGTAATAAGGAAAGAAGGCAGGAAGTCCGTGCTGGTGGACGGGTAAAGAGAGTATCAGCTGGTGCGAAGCAAGGTAAATCGAAGAAAAGAGGCGTACTGAAGAAACCTAATGTTTCAAAGAAAGATCTGTGTTTTCTTCATAGTACCCATTTTTGCTTACGATGTTATGAGATGAGAAAGGAAAGTGGGAAGTGGCCAACCGACGTACAAGCAGTGAAAAGTCGGTACAAAAAAAGGCAGAAAAGAAAAAGAAAAATGCTAGAAAAATGGAGCAGATGTGATATTCATGGCGACCAAACTTGTTTACCTTGTTTCAATTTCTGGAATGAGGAGGACAGGGCACCGCGTGAGGACGACAAAAGTGCAGTGGATAAAAAGTGGAAGGCTGTAAGTAGAAAGATCCAAAACGATAAATGTCACATTCATTACAAAGTCTTCTGTAACTATTGCACCCCAGTGTTTATAACAGAGAAGAAGTTCCCCTCTCTTGAAAATCAATTGAAATCAGTGTATTCGTGGGAGCTTTTTAAAGATTTGCTGTCCGAGTTTTCAACTAAGGAAGATGTAGATGGAAAAGAAATAAAGGCTGGAAATAATCGACTTAAAGATCCTTCTCACGACAGGAAATTGAGCGAAAAAGTTTCCCAAAAATTTCGGTGTCAATATCATCAAGTTTTTCCGTGCTTTGTGTGTATGCCAAAATATGTCGAAGATGGTTGTTGGCCGAATGAGAAGGAATATGAAGAATTATGGAAGAAATGGACATGTGAACGATCTGACGATATCAACTGCAGTGAACATGGAAGGATGTTTTGCAGAAAGTGCAATGATGTTACGTCCCTCTTCGAAGTTTACAACAACCCTGGTGTTACGGACCTATTCTTAGACATAGTGAAAAGGGTATGTAATTTCTCTTTCGCCTTCCGTTTGTCTCTCTAATTTCATTCTGCTAGAAAACTAGGAAGCTTCTCCTCGGACACTACTGTTCATAAAATTCCCGTTCAATCCATTTGATTATTCTTTTTATTTTAGCCTCATTTGGGGGTAAATATCTTTCCTTATTGACCCTTTAAACGCCAGGGAAGAAATTTGATCTACTGCCATTTGGGTCACAGTTTACGCCGGTCAAAAGTGTAGGATATTGAGAGTGATACGGAAACTATTTACGCATTTCTCTAACTTTTTGTTGTTGACGCTTTTAATCATTAATCAGAAGAGCCTCAGAACAGGTTTGCTTGTCTTGCTTCCGTATAATTCAACAAAAATTTCAACTTCTTCCTGTTTTTCCCCTCTATTTCTTCCATGCCTTCGAATTTGAATACCTCTGTCATTTTTTCTACTTATCCATCGACAAACATTTTCATTTTCTGTAAAATAGGGTTGTTTTAGTGAACAAAGTGTCTTATAATGGGAATCTCTAGCCCGCCTTCTGGAATAGACGACAGCCTAGGCGTAATACCAGCAACAGTACACTGGTCACTGATCCTCTTTCAGGTATAAAAAAGAAAGCTAATCTTGATAACTTTCTGGGTTTGTGACCAACAGTAATATCGTTAATTCTGTCAGCTCTGTTGATCGTAATTTTGCAGCAATACGGGTCGACATCGATTGACAGCTGATTTTTTTCTTTCAAGATCTTTACCTCCTGGTGCACGGAAATATTTTTCCAACACAGCATGAAATGAACTATTTGGTCAAATTCTAAAATAGGTCTTCTTTTCATAAACATAACGTTTGCATCTTTCTTATTTCTGATTCTAGTATATTTGCATACATCTCCATCTCCCCCCCCCCCCCAAATAATTAATCACAAGCATTTAAAAAAAACCCTCCTCTGATGACGTGATAAGTAAATGGTCCTAGAAGTAAGAGCTACAAAAATAACGCCGCTGCTTGGCCGGAAACCGTGAATTCTCGGCCCCTTTTACGCCGGCCCCTTTTACTCCGGCCCCTTTTACGCCGGCCCCTTTTACGCCGGCCCCTTTTACGCCGGCCTTTAAAAAGGGCCAATGAGGTAGCTTCTCTGACGTCGATGTTCCTTTGTTACTTTACGGATGAATATTTGACGAAAATTCAATTTATTTCTTTAGGCCTATCTTTGATATTAAAAAGCAATTTTCACATTACTGTTCACAAAGCTTTCCCAGCTTCATGTAAAATTTTATGCATTGTTTCCAACCTGGCAAACCCATTGTTCGCATGGTACTTTTCAGTTGAAAAATTAAGGTGTGATTTGTAATAAGTTTGAAAGAAATCTCCCAATTCCTGCCTAATTTTCCTAAGTATCCAATAATTGATAACAGTTCGTTAATAGTAACTTTTATAATTTTTTTGTCTTTGCTTTTTTGAACTTATCTTAAGCTCGTCATCTTTAAATTTGGTCGCAGGATCTCCAAAGGAAACGAGTTTTATTGGAGTCGAGAAGTTTGCAACCCAAGGTTTATTCTTTATATTTTGCAATTTTATCGCATTCCGTTTTTAACATTCTGAAATTTTTTGTATTTGAATCGTATTTGTTGCCATATAAACAAATATTTGAGGAAGGATACTGATATATTCTTGTTGACTACAGAATGGTGATACAAGTAAACCCTTGTCGAATTGTGGAAGAAAAAGCAGAAATAATTCCATGGGCAGAGAAGAATCCGGTAGAAGTGCGGGGAACGGGATTTTGTCCGTCAGTTCCAAGGGACGAATCAGAAGTAAAGTATCAAGACCAGGCACCGTTGACATTTCACAGTTAGCCGAAGATTTCGTTATCAAAGAAAGCACGAAAGAAAGCGATTCAAGTGATAATGAAAATGTTCAGGGACGGAAAGCAAAAATGTTCACCAAAGTGAAAAATCGGTATGAAAACGAGGAAATGGTGGATGATAGCATCGGAGTAAGGAAGCGAAAGAGAGGCAGGCCAGCTAAAAGAGTTGCTGATATTCTTGAATCTGTGCCAACAAAAAGAAGAAGGAAGAAAATTGGCTTAGTTGAGCAAATTCGATCAGGATCCTTAAAGTTGATTAATGTTGATGATTTACGGGAACAATTGCAAAATGAGCACCCGAGGGACCCAAGTCCTACTCACAAGGAATATATTCAATTGCTGGAAAATGCAGAAAAAATGAATGTGAAATATTTTGCCATTTCTGCTCATCAAAAGGCTGAGGTGAAAGAGAAGAAAGCTGAGAAGACCAAAGTGAAAAATGCGGATTGTGGAAATA
Source organism: Pseudorhiza aurosa (assembly GCA_964026355.1). Lineage (NCBI taxonomy): Eukaryota > Metazoa > Cnidaria > Scyphozoa > Rhizostomeae > Lychnorhizidae > Pseudorhiza > Pseudorhiza aurosa. Next base: position 9,678,550 of record OZ032125.1, read on the forward strand.
ATGAAGATGGAGAAGAAAGAGAAGAGGTTGCTTCTGCAAGCGAAGTTAGCAACGGATGTGCGAAAGATGATATTGAATCAAATGAGAACATGGAAGGGCAAAGTGTTCATGCTCCCGCAGATGATTCCCCAGCTAAAGATTCGAAATCGCCCGGAAAATTTGGTGCTATGAGCATGTGGTCAGAGAGAGATATCGAACTGATATTGGCAAAGGTGGAAAAGGCTGCTGAAGCTGCGAAGGCACAAAAAGAGGAAGCCTCGCACAGAAGGAAACAAAGACAGGGAAAGAGGCCATTGACAGTGGCGCAAGTACTGGCAATAAAGCGTAATAAAGGGGGTGACAACCGACCTGTGATTGATAAGTGTGCCAAGGAAGATCTAGAGCAGTTGTTGATTGAAGCGGAAGAGCGGAGTGTAGATTTTGATACACTGTTAGAAGAAGCAATCAAGACCAAAGATAAAGAAGGTTTTTGCATTTTGTCTTGAGTTTTCTTTTTCCCATTTTTCTATCTTAGGTTGAGATTTTTAAATTATTATATGCATTTAAGATGCTGCCGGTTTTTTATTGTGATATGGTTTCGTTTGGTAAAGATCGCTAAATTTTGCGAGAAAGTGAAGATCAATGATTCTTATAGCTCTAGCCGTCAATTTGAAGTGGCTGATGATATGAGAAAGTTGTATTCAGTTGGATTTTAGTTACTTCTCTTATCAGTCATAAGTCATCATCAAGATAAAAGTTCGTGATTGATTGCCTCAAGTTCCCTCTCGTTACATTTTAGAACGTCGAAAGCAAATGGCAAAGCAGAAGGGCAGTGAAAAAATGGAGACATTTTTACAAGAAAAGTCCTGCGACCAAACTCCCAAGCTTCCAAAATGCAGAGATTGTAGAGTTGTTGATAAAAGGGATGCAGATCAACATGCTTTTTGCAGATTTGTCATGTTCCGAAGGTAATCAGATTAGTACAAGTTGCATTTCTACCAAATTGTTTAATGGTTTGTCCAGGATAGCTTTTTTGTCTGATCAACCTGTCAAATTCACTGTTTTTGTCCATATTTCAACAAAGATTTGAAATATTTTTTCTTTGATTCTTAACTTTTTATGAAGAGGATTTTTTCGTAATCTATTTGCAAACACTTCTTTAAAGTATTACGATTCTGAAGGACGAATCGCCGTATTTGTGTAGCCTAGCAGTAGGAGAGCTCAATGAGAATTCGCTTATTCCAAACATATCTTTGTGCAATTTAGATACTGAGAAACTTGTTTACAATGAATGAATGATTTCTGCAATTGGACTTGTGCGCAAGCGATTTCGCTCTTTTATTTGACGACAAGCCTTTCCTTTTAATCACGGAGTTTTTACAAAAAATTTAGATTGTTTAAGAGACCGAAAACTGGCAAAGTTGAAAGTGCTGGATTCTGTTCGCCGCAAGCTACAGATCAAGAGGCATTGATGCCTTGGATTTCCAAACCATCTGGTAACTTGTTGTTCTAACAGTTATTCATTCACTTGTATCTAGTAATAGACGTATGTATATGAATAACGATACATGTATACATTCGAGGGTCATTGCGAAATTTTTGAGATTTTCAATATTCCCTTTTGTGTGAGATATCACAGGAGGGCAAGTTTTTCAGTTGAACACAATTGACGCGCTTTTCCAGTGTTTTGATATGTGCCTCAGTTCCAATGAAATTAATTTACCACGCACACCGTAACGCCGTAAGAACACGAGGAGCTGCTGAAAGACAATCGTACCAAATTATACCAGAAAGCCCGAAAATCTCCTGCATGTATTTATATGTGTAACTTCTTAATGGAACAGTGCCAGCTGTTGTAAAATATTTTTCAATTCATTGTTATAAAATAGATCTTGATTGCAGAAGAATTTCAAATTATTAATGACTTCTTCCTTCGGTTCCTTTCAGATGTAGATATGAAACCTAGTGTTTGTCATTACATTATCAAAAACATAGCAGGGCAGTTTTGTGCGGTTGTGGAGGAAGAATGCCAGGCACTTCTTCTTGGAACAAAAGATGGTAATAGACTCCACATTAGATACTAGAATGTTCATAGAATTTTTGTTCCATGACATTTTCATTCCATCTATGCTATAAATGTAATTTTAGGTGAGGCTTGTGGATTCCAGCTGACATTTTTATTACTTTTTTCTCTACATATACCATTTGTGCCATTTCACCGCCTACGCGTCCGTTTCTTGCACCATAATCTTAAAGGAAGTTAATTTCAAGACATTTATTCTTCCAAGCTCTTATTCATTGATTTTTCGAACCAGGTGCGGTAGCGTGGAAGCGTGCCGTGGCGGGGGTGCGTGAGATGTGCGATGCCTGTGCAACGACAGTTTTCAATTTTCATTGGGTTTGTGAAAAATGTGGATTCGGCGTCTGCCTGGATTGTTTCAAAAGCAAAATCTCTGAGAAGGAACTCAAAGGTATCTTCATTTCAAATTGAGTCCTTTCATTTAGATTTATTTCAATTGTGTCCTTCTCCTTCTAACGGTTGGTTTTCAAGACACCGAGCAGCAATCCTTATGCAGCGCTCTCGTGGTAAGATCACACCTCGTGATTCCCATACGCTTTTTATTACCGAAAGCGGACAATTCTCCTCATTCTAAGCAAAACTTGTGTTCAAGGTTTGTGTCCAGCCACGCAAAATTGTGTCTGTAATCAAGCACTGTAACCACCTAGTCGTCTCAACACCCTAGTAGTCTCCTAAAATTGCATGTTTTGCCTGATAAAAGCTAGTGAACTTATTCAATAAGTAGTTAATAAATTTATATGTATTTCGATGTTAATGGAAATCTGGAATTCTTTCTCCTTTTCCAGATGTCTAAGATTAGGTACGATTTCTTATGTAGTTGTACTTGAATAGAAATTTCATTTAAATGCCTTACTTTTTCAAAGTTGAGATTTCCCATAAAGTGGATGATTAACACTAGATCACGAATTTTATGTAATAAGATGAGAAGAGGGGTATTTTTGGCAAAGACTGAGATGGTTGACAGTCAGTGAATGAAAGAGAGGGGGGCTAGGACAAGGTGAAAGTACTATGGGGAAAATGATCTAAAAGCAGCTGAATTGAAGAGGGAGAATGGCAGAGAAAGCGTATCTGCAAGTAGAACTATCCATTCCGGCAATCTCACCTTTGTGAGACCGATTCGGTGAAAGAAGAAGAGGAAGAAGAAAAGGGAAGGAACTTAAAAGTCTAACGGGGTTGTTTTTCTATTTAGTCGAAGGATGCAAGGCGTTCGAATTCCACTGGTTTTCATGTGCCCCTGGCCTGACTCATAAGCCACACAATTTAACTGTCACTCAGATCATTCCAAAAGATGGTGAATATTTTCATTTTTACATTAACCATTGCATTATACTTGATCAAAGTGATTTTTGCAATTTGCAATCTTCTCCAGCTTCCCAGACCTGTCCTATTCTGATAAGATTACTCTTATATTTTTCCTTATATGGTAACAAGGTATTTGAATCGAACGATTTTTCTCACCCATTTGCCATTAGATGTCAAGCAACGCATTGATTACAGAAAATCTATTTTCTGAAGCCGCATGCCCGAATAGGCATTTCTATTCATCATTCATTAGTATTGTTATGTTTTGACTGAATTTTAACTGTCATAGATTAATAGTAACATATGTTATATAGTAATTGATAGTAACGTATAACTCTACCATTTAACATGTTCCCCTCATTTCTGTTATGTGTATCTTATGTCATCTGATTTTTAATGTTGGTGCATCTTTTCAACAGCCCTGTGGGAATTATGCCAGTCAACGGTTGAAATTTGCACTTTGTTGAAAATTCCATTCAAGCTCTCTGAGAATATGTTGCAAAAGTCGATTCCATTGGGTGTTGGTGTCGCTGCTCCTCCAAAGAGGAATCTCGCTGAACCTACTGAGCGCAAGCCGGAAGTACGGGATGGTGCTGGGGGGGAGCAAATCTCAAGAGGTCAAGAGAATATGGGAAAACATTATAATTATGAAGATGATCGTTTGACAAGTCAAAGTTCAGAGGTGGAAATTCAAAACAGTGGAACACTGATTGTTCATGCTACAGAGCCTTCAGTTGCTTCTCAGTCGATTTCCGCTGCAACCAAACTTTGTAACAGCATCAAAGAGTCATTCTCTTCTTCCGCACGGCATGGAGCGGTTGAACCATTGATGCTTTTGGGCTCGGATAGAACACGGTGCACCGCAAAAGATGAGGATAGTATTTTAAGCTCAAAGGTGAAAGATGACAGTACAGGCAATTCAAACCAAGTCATAGAGAAAGATTTATTGATGAGATCCATCATTAAGAATTCAAACAAGCCAGTGGAGGGGCAATCAGGACTTAGCTTGATCATGGGAGGAAAAAATGAGAAAAATGGTGACGACGATAAAGATATTTATTATGGTCTGGTGTGTAAAAGAGCATTGTCAATTGTAGAAAACATAAAAAAGTGGAAGTGTGCAAGTGAACTGATGGTAGGAAGAGAGTATAATTTTTATGATAATTATGATGATGGTGATTCAAAAACGAACAATAAAAACAGAGAATATTCCGAAAATGGAACCATCGTAGACCATTGCGGTGAGAGTCCTTTGGTGTCTGGTACCAACACGGTATCTACAGTAACAGGGCCAGCCGCAAATCCAGTAAGCTATGACGTAATTGATAAGGACAATAGTTCAAAACAACAGCAACAACACGATGGAACGTTGAAAACAGATGTAAAGGAAAATTTTAGGCCAGAAACAAAGGAGGAAACATCGTTGACAGATGGATGTAAAGGATTAGAAAGAAAAGAAAATGATATTTTATTATCAAACAAGGAATCATTTGAAGAATTTCAAAATAGCCTCGATATATTAGCAATGGTGGCCTCTGGCTTTTTTAGCACTTCCAATGGTAATCAAAATGATAGTAGCAGAATTGATAATAAAGGATGCGAATCTATCAGACCTGATATCAATACCAAGGAAATGAATGCGGAGGATGACAAGGTTACTGCTACTTCGAGAGAGTCAGCCATTTTGAAGAAGGGAGCTGCGCTTAGCAAATGTGATTATCCAGTTGCAAGTTACCTCTGCGATGGAAAACTACTGCAGCTCAATTACTCACGACATCCAAAGAATCTCGAACTGTTTAGAAGTGTCTGGACGAAAGGATTTGTATGTACCCACATTGTCATTCTCTGCGTATAACAGCAGATGAATATGATTAATTTTAAGTCCAACAATACATTGCCTGAAAATCAAGTTATGGTCTCATGCATTTAATCTTTCCATATTTTATATTTAAGCCTTCAAACTTTAATGAATGTAAGATTATTTTCGAATGAATTAATAGATTAATAGAAGCTTGTAAATACAAAGCATGGATGTATTTTTCATATTTTAGCCTCTGATTGTGAGTCATGTTGATGATTTGCTCGATAAAAAATTATGGAAGCCTGAAACTTTCGCTGCAGAATTTGGTGAGAATTTTTTTTGATTCAGTTAAATTTCAATGGTCATATTTCTTCAGCTATTTATTTATGGATTCGTTTTACCCGTTCTTATTTTGATTGTTCATGTTTGTGTTCATTCGTTTATATATCCATTCAATATTTGTCTTGCTTCTTTTCTTTCTATTTGTTATTCAATTTTAAAAAGGAACTGAAGAAGCTGATGTTGTCAATTGTCGAACTGGGGAAATTTTACATCAGTTTTCTGTAGGTGACTTCTGGAAAGGATTTGAATCTGTAAAAGGTGAGTCAAATCTTAGTGCATTTTATTGATGCAATTCATCACAGTTTGTAGTTTGATTTGTTGTTTCTTTCTTAACCCTTTTTAGGACAGCTACTAACTTTTATCTTCGTTTGGTTATCTCTTTTTTTCATGCCTTTTTATTGATCCTCACTTTGTTCAAGATCGACCAGTTGACTCACGTGGTTCGCCAATGCTGTTGAAACTGAAGGTTTTTATCCATTTCTTCTTTCCTTCTTTCTTTCCTCCTCCTTTTTTATCTTTATCACCTCTTGTTTTCAAGCTGATTCGTTGCCAGTCTCTTTCCTGTTGTATTGCTTTTCCCTCGTTAAATCAGAATCTCTTACGAAATGCTCTACTTTTCAGGATTGGCCTCCGGGTGCTGATTTTCTCGATAAAATGCCAAAAAGGTTTTGTTTTGATTACTTAAAGTCGATTATATTTCATTTGAACGCAACGAAAATTCCATTCAATAAGTGATAACGTCCTTGTCGCCCTGTGAACGTGAATCATCATTTTTCATATGAACTGCATGGTGTTTAATTTGAATCAGTTTGCTTAGATGGAATTATTTTTTCATGGATATGTTGAAGTAATTTCGTTTTGGTTTTAAATTTTTTCTAAATAGGTTTGATGATTTGATGAATGCTATTCCGTTGCCTGATTACACCAGACGAAATGGACAATGGAATTTAGTCTCAAGGTAATCTTTATTTTATTTGGTGAATAACGATCATTTTTCACTTTTCTAAGTTTTCATTTTCATTTATCCTTTCGTGAGAAATTTTTATTTTCTTGGATTAAACGGAGGAAGAGTCCTCTGCATGAATTTCTTACTTGCTATATTTTAAAACAGCCTGACGTATTTTTGTCGGTCGTTTTAGGCTGCCAACGAATCATTTCATAAAACCTGATCTAGGCCCAAAAATGTACAATGCATACGGTGAGTAAACGACCGTATTAAATCGTCACTTTTATTTTGTCCAGAATGCGTTGCTGATCAAATCCTTTGACCATTTGATTACTGATCGTTGCACCATAGCATAACTGCGGTGCATACTTTATTTCGAGCGTATCAGAAACCAGAGACAGGGCGCTGAGTTTTTTCTAGGGAAGTGGAATTCATGAGGTGGTTTCCCGTTGCCTTCCTCACCAATGGCATTTTGAAAGTGACAAATGGAGGAACCGAACTGACAACCCCTGCGTTGCGAGTCCGCATGCTTAACCACTGCGCCACGGCACCACACCATAGCATATAGACCGTATATTTTATTATCAATTGATGGGAATGATTAATCGTGTGATTTCATTTGTTCGTTGATTAATACCATATATCGTAGGCTCTGCTGCCGTGCCGAGTGCTGGAACAACTAACCTTCATCTTGATATGTCAGATGCTGTCAATGTCATGGTTGGTTCTTTTCCATTAAGATGATGATTGATGACGATTGTGATTATTATCACAATGATTTCGATTATGATAATACTGGTGGTGATCAAGATGATGATCAATGATCATAGTTATGATTATTATTATGAAAAATATTGTTATTGTTATTTTCTTTGCTTTTATTTATCAGGTGTATGTTGGGGTGCCGCGTGATCCTTTTCTTGGCGAACAAGAGATTCAAGGTAATATTTAGAAGCATAATTATTTTAACGTATTTGTTCTTTCGACCTTCCATGCATGACCAAGAGTGAGACGGAAACAGCGAGAGAAAACTAAATTGGATAAGACAGGAGAGGAGGTAGATGGCAATGACAGGATGATGTGGAAGAAAGCTATCCTAAGAAGAAATCTGTGGTTTACACCCTGTATTAGAATATATTCATTTTCCATAATTTCACTTGATAAAAGCAACTTATTGACAATATATGGCAATGAAAGATATTTCTTATCAATAAAGCTTTGTTTCAATACATTTAGATGCTTTGGCCACAGTTGATTTGGCATGCTGCAAAACAACGATTGAACGAGTGCGCCAACCTGGCGTCGTTCCGGTATCGTCTCTATATGTGTCCGTACTCTTATTGAGCAGTTTTTTCTATTCATCGATTCTTGTTCTCCCAATGCATTCTGAAAAGCATTTTTCATACTTTCTACCCAGCACCCGAAGATGAAGGTTAGAAAAAATAGAAGTTGTGCTTATTGAGCTATGAGCTGGCCCTTTGAAATAATGTGACCACACTTCTTGTTTCTCACGCCTGGAATTGCAGACAGCTGATGACTCTTATCACTTTAAAGCAAAGTTGAGCTTGGGTTCTAACAAGCCTTTGCACCTGTAATCATAGCTACTGAACCATCTTGCCATCCAATTATATTATCACTTTTGCGATTTGGTTTCAAAACTTTGGAGAATTTGGTATTTTATTAGTCATTCAAATTGATAATTTCTTTTCTCAAATGCTTCATTAATTAATATAATTAACGGGCCCTATTTCCCGTCATTTCTTGTCTATCTTTCATGCAACGTAAGACTTACTATTCATTTTTAGGGAGCTCTGTGGCATATTTATGCTGCTGAAGACGCCGATAAAATTCGCAAATTTCTCAGAAAAGTATTTTTTTCATGTCGTTTCCATTACGAAATAAATAGAACCTGTCATAATAGTTGTCTAGATTCCCACTTTCCTCCTTTATTCGTAATAATTTGTATTGTCATTACTACTATTCTTAAGCGATCATTTCAGGCAAAGAAAATTTGGTTTCTTCGTATTTACAATGGAATGAAGATACTTGATTAGATCCGCCGATATTTATCTTCGTAAAATTCATTCGCAAATATTTTTTCAGGTTGCAGAGGAGAAGAAGCTAAAATTCTCAATTCATAATGATCCAATTCACGATCAAGTAAGCTGCAAACTGACCTCATTCACCTGTATTGCACTTTTAGCAAATAATCTGATTTTTTTCCGAAATTAGCATGGAATTAACCAAATGAAGACATCAATTACCTACTGTGTCATTTTTTACCTTAGAGTTTCTACCTAGACTATGATTTGAGGAGAAGGCTGAAAGCTGAATACGACGTGACTGGGTTCGCCATTTGTCAGTGCCTTGGTGATGCTGTTTTCATTCCAGCTGGAGCACCTCATCAGGTATCTCATTCATTTATTTTTCTTTTCAAATCTAAATTCTCATCTGTTCACGTCAGTAGTTCACCCTTAAATGTTTTTGTCCTGTATTTTCATCTTAGGTTCTGAATCTGCATAGCTGTGTAAAAGTTGCTGAAGATTTCGTTTCACCAGAGAGAATAGGCCAATGCTTTAATCTTACCCAAGAGTTTCGATTTTTGTCTGATCGTCATACCAATCACGAAGACAAGCTACAGGTGAATATCAGGATTGCTTCTTCTCTCGGAAATGGTGCCCAATCTTATACCCAATCTTTCTTAAAACAAGCCATTATTTTGATTTTTGGTGAATTCAGAATCTGCTTTATTCAAGCCAAGCACATTACCTTTCGCCCACAGAAGCGCTGCACTTGGTTTCATGGACGAATTTATAATCAAGACGTATAGCGTTACTGGATCTGATCCTATTTGCCTTTTTCCTAAATCAGACGCATGCTGCACAGTGGACTTTTACTTCGTGAAATATAAAGTATATGAGATACCAAAGGTACCTAGGTATTGATGGACTCTTCGTCTCACAGCGAATATGTCGTTTGGTTAACATTACAGTTCCAATGTGATTTAGAATTGAATGCGAACAATTTTCATTTCAGATCAAGAATATCATTTACCACTCGGTCAAGGATTCCGTAGCTGTTTTGAAAGAAAAGTTAAAAGATGTCAAGAGCGAAACAAGACAATGAAGAAATGAACATTGAAATAGAATTGTTAGCTACGCATCGGTATTGCTTAGCATCGTATGGATATTAGCCCGCGGTAGAAGAAACCAAGCGAAAATTAATTCAAATTTTCTAGACTTAAGTTTTTCAGATTATTAAGTGTAAAGACTTCCACCACTTACACGTTCATGTTTTGAGAGGGAGGAAGGAGAGTAATTCTATTTTGTGAATCCATTCCCGTATTGTGAGATTTTTCATAGGATAAGCTAAGCTTGTTACCATTTTAACAAATTGATGCAAGGTGCAAATTTGCTCTTCAGTTAACAAGCGCTTCTGTAATTATATGGTCAATTGATTTCGCCCGTTACTCGGCGGCTCGCTCACTTGTAAAAAGAACTTTTTTACCCGCATAAATGTTGATGTGATTACTTTTTTGATATTTCTTTTAATTTTGATAAATTCTTTTTCATTATCGTAAGCTGTTTCGACATCATTGCACAGCTGTCTTCCGATTCAACTCAACTCGATTGGTTCCTCAACTGGATGGCACTCTTTCTAAGCTCCTCCCTTGTGACACTGCTTATAGCTGCGTAGACCTGTTCCATGGTCGTTTTATAACCGGAATAGGTTGCTATTGGCAAACTGTTTTTGTTTCCTCTTCAATGAAGTCCCGTTTCACCCGTTTTCCCCAAATCCAATTGGAGAATGACCACGTCTTCTTAACAACGACATCTTCAAATTTCTCGTTTGGACAAGCAACATCAGGGGACGTCATGCACGCTTCTGACGTGTCCTCGCACCCATTTTTATCCCTTGCCTCCTCAGAATTATCATCAGTAAAGTTTGGGGATAAAGGAGACAGGAACGAATCACCATAGCGATTGTCTCCTTGATTACCAGAGACAATTTGCACCTCAAGTAAGTTGCAACTTTCTCTTGCAAGATATCTGTTCGATTTGTTTCTGTTTTCTATTTTCCTCCCAACTTTATTGCGGCTATCATTTTTCTTTTCTTCACTCACTTCTGACAATCTTTCAATTTTCAAGTTCAAGTTCTCGTCAGGTGTTTCGCTGTAATTTTCACTTCTAATTTCCTCCAAACATTCAGTATCTTGATGGTTGATACTTTTCTTATGCAGTTCATCAATTTTTTGGTCTTCATCTTGGTTCCTTTTTTCGAGTTGACCATTTTCGAGATTGTTAAGCATATGGACAATTTTTTTTGGGTCAGAGTTCGTATTTTTGCTCTTTTTGCAGGAAGACAAAAAGTCACTTGGAAGGAGATGATAATCTTTCCTTCGAAGATGCAACATGGAATAATCTTCGCACAATAATTCCATTTGTTCTTTATTTTCCACTTGCATTTCATTCCTCATCCCATTTTTTATTGCAAGTAATTTTGATATGTTTCCTTCCTTGCTCCATCTTTTCATACCTTCGATTCCCACCCCGTTTTCTGCAAAACTCAATGAATCGTATTCATCTCTGTCTATGTTGTTTTCACATAATTTTTCATTTCGCCGTTCAATGTCGGTTGTGTGATTTACGTAATTTCCAGTCAAATATAGACTTAGACTATTGGTCGATTCGTTTTTACGGAACTTTGTATCACTTCTTTCCTTATCACACTGTTCAACTCTGAAAACGTCCTTAAGAAGGACAGGGTAAACTGAATTACAACCAGTAGAAAGCTCATCACTTTGGCTGTCAACTTGCTCGATTCCATTCAAACATACGGTGAAATCTTGTAGAGGCTGGGGCGCCCATGGCATTAAAAATGGCATCGGATATTTGCATTTGACTGAATCTATTTCTACTCCTAATATGACATCATTTTTCAAACCTTGTTTCCCTGTTTCATTTATACTTCTATATTCCATAACATTTTTTATTCTCTCTGACTTTTTTATGCTCAAAACATTGACATTGTCATGTCCATGAATCAGTTTGCAATCATTTCCAATCAGAACAATTTCTGATGCGTTGCTTCCATATTTTTCTCCCTGAGGAATGTATTTTGTTAAAACTCCATCAATCGAAACAAGTTCAATCTCCTTCTTTTCTTTGGCTTTCCTTTTTGCCTTTCGTCTCTTTATTTCTGACTGCACCTCTTTGATTTCTTCACCAATATCTAGATATTCGTTCAATGCACCTGAAAATTCCTCTGCATCGGATATAAGTGCAGATAGTGTGTCATCCTCTTCTTCTTCTTTCAATGCCTTTAGCTCATTTAGTGACAACTGTTTAAGCGACTTCTCCTCATTTATTTCAAATTTTCCTTCAAGCATTCTTTCTTTGGTCATTCTCCATGTTTCTTTATTTTTATCATGAGATAAGAATTCCTGTAAGTTTTTCTCTTGTTTTTCTGTAATTGATGTCATTAAAAGTTCTTTCTCGTTTTTAGGCCCGTCTCCAATATCATGGACTTCTGTATTCGCTTTCGATACCCTGCTTCCAATAACTTCCTCACAATTTCCACCTTCAGCCACCTTGTTTTCCCGTGACGTTATTTCATATCTTTCATTCTCATCATTTTTGTTTAATTTTTGTTCTATTTCCTTTCTTTCTTCCTTTTCTCCGCTTTTTTCTGTGCTTGCTACTTTCTTTTCAACCTTAGTTTTTTCTGCCAACATTTCCTCGATTTTGCTCAACGTAAATTCAAACCCAGAAAACGCTTTATCCGCATCTGTTGTTTGTTCTTCTAATGCTTTTTTCAGCTTCTTAGTATATTCCTCAGTACTTTGCATTTCATGCTCAACAACATCAACAACATCAACTTCATTTTTCTTCATTAACGATTTCATCTGCTTTCTTAATTCATGATTTTCTAATGCAATGTGACTTGCCAGGAAACCTTTGTCAGTTAATATATTACAGAGATCCCATAAAGTAGATTTTCTGGTCGCTTCCAAACCTATGAACGATAAACATTGAATCAAACAAAAACTAAAAAACTATATGAACAAATGCTATGAGGATATTTTCAGCTCAACTATGTATAAGTCTTTTTAACAGACTTCTATTCCGATGAGCAATCATGAAATTGGATGAATAAAGCTTCTTCCTTAAGGAATTCAAAGCTGTTTGGATGCATTTTTTTCAACTTTCTATCAATCTCCCAATTGAATTTAGGAATTTTTCAATAAAAAACGTTTCTAAATTTCAATGAAAACCACAACTTTGTGATGAGATTGAGACAGGTTGAGATGCCAAACTGTACACTGACCATTTATGGGAATTTCCGTTTGAAAGATGTTTTTCAATTTTATTTCTAGTCTTCTTTTGCTTTCCACTAACACTGATTTCATATAATCCCATGCCGCCATATGCTTTCTTTGCATCACATCTTTAACCAGGAATGAATTCTCGAATGCAATGTCTTGTGAAGGTATTCTCGATCCTTTAAGAAGTAATGTCGCATATTTTAGCAACGCTGCACATTGCTCTATGAGTTCCTCTGAAATATTCTCGTTTTTACTTTCATTTGCATTTTTTGAATTCATCCTTTCAAATTCCACTGCACTCAGCATTTCAAGTGAAGCTATTTCATTAATGAGTAAAACCCTTGCGATCTTTTCTTCTTTTTCCTTCTCTTTTTTCATTGAATCATTTTCACTGGCCAGTCTCTCGATTTCCAAATTCTGCAGTTTCAATTCTTCTGTCAGCTCCGCAACTTTTGCAGAAAGACTTTGAACCTATAAGGTATGATAAAATGCAGTATGATGTAAAATGATATCATATGTCATAGCATACCATCACGTGTAATATCAGGCATTGTGAGACCTAGCATGATCTGATAAAATGGAATGCCGTTTAATTCTAAGATACTAGCCTCGATGTCGTGAGCAGTTCTTAATGACTTTATCAGGACTTCTGATTGCTGCAAAACTTGATTCAAATTTTCTTCCCTTTCTTTTACTTCCTCGCTTTTTTCATTTTGTTTTTCAGCTTTTCTTAGGCGCCCAAGTTCCCCTTCTACAAATGAAGTCAAAGTCGTTATTAATGAAAAATGTGGACAGAAAAACTATATCCAAAACTGAGAGCGAACATTCTCCTGTTTGAAATGTTCCCTGCAAAGGTCATTTTATCTTTTTTCGTGCCAAAGCCTTGAAAACTTTTAAGTCCATCGTTATCTTAACCTATGATTAAAACTTCGATCATCTATTTGATCATACCTTGTAGCTCCAACCTTTTTAACAAGCTCTCTGACAATCTCTTGTAATCAACCTAAAAACAGGATTTTCATCACTTATATGAAGTATTATCAGCAAGCGAAGTTGCCATGATATAGCATTTTTTGCAATAATCTCAATGAACTACCACTTATAGATAATTTAGAAAACCTTGTCTGGATAATATTGATAGTCACCTCCATATTAACATATGCTGTGTTCTCGATTTTCATTGCTCGTGAACCGAAATGCAAAGTGCTTTTTGTTTCACTCATGTCTTTCGACCCAGGTGAGACGCAAACCTGACAAATACAGAAAAATATACAATTTAAAGTCGTAAAAAACGTTAACAAGTACATAATGCGAAGTGGTGTAATTTTGAAATGAAATTCAGGAGAACCATTTCACTATCTACGCACTATTAAAGATGTTTTGCAATTCCCTCCAAGACTTTCTTGTAACAGCCGAGTTAACACAGAATTTCTGAAAGGCACATGTGTAGTTTTTTCATCTGCCAGTGCTTGAATGACGTTTCTAGAGAATAGAAATCTTATCCAGTACATTGAAGATTGATAGAAAGATATTGGTTAGCAGCAATGGAGTGTAAAAACAAAATGATGGAACAGTTATCATCAAAACGCGTTTCTTAAGAGAGTAAGGCATGATCTATTTTCTAATGGAAGACTGAGGGAAATACCTCACAAAATCAGAGAATGAGGTTTGGAATTTTAAGGAAGAAAAGTGAATTTAAGATGGTACCCTAATTCCAGCAACGATGAATTGATGTGCTGAGCCTCCTGAAGTCGTTCACCAAACGCATGAGTCTTCTTCACTCTTTCACTCCCGGCAAGGTCGCATCTTTAAATCAATTAATAGTTCGATTTAATTTCTTACTTTTTAGCCGAGTAGAATTACCAGTCGTTCAGCTTTTGTTTACAAATGGAAAACACGGAAAACAGTCCTTAGAATTTTTTCAACCTAAAATTTAAAAATTTTATGTAGCTATAAACCTGTTTAAAGGTACCATTGCCCAAAATTGTGTCTTAGAATTTATTTTGCTACATGACATTGTTTTGCAGATCTTATCTTCGCCTATAAATCAATTTTCGTAAGAGTTCTATCTTTCGTTAGTGAAAGATACTCACAAGTGTATTTTGCCCTTAACAATAACGTCATCTTCCAACCCGATCATTTGGACGACAGTCTGAAATCAAATAAAAGGTACATTCATCTCATTAAGCCATCTTTGCATGAACTGATTTATTTCAGAAGTGAGAGTCGTGATAAAAAGCAGCTTTCATTCGCTCATTTGAAAGCTATTCCACAGCATAGATTAAATCCTTCAAATCAACCAGATAAAGATACTTCCAATGATTGCAGCAAAATGTGAATATTGCCAGCTACACAATTAATTGTATCAAAAGATGAGATATTTGATAATAATGATAATAATAACTGCTATTTTGACAGGTTGACTTCTTTAAGTAAGGCTATGACAGCCTATAACAAATGACACCATACCTCTGCTGTGTTCTTGTTTGCTCCCGCTCTTAGCCTCTTTGACTCTGTAAAATTTTCAGCATATTACATTCTAAAAACTAAAGTCAACTGCAGCATTTGGGCCAAATATCAAACTTGGAATTAGCAATGAATCAGACAATTCTTTGGGTCCATTAAATGAACATTTTGCACACAATATTCAGCAATAAACGCATCCATTTCAATTTTTGCTTTTGTACTCAACATTTGACTTTCTTGTTTCACTTCTATTGTGTAAATCACTTCAGTAGGTACAGGTGAGCTCCCCATACGGTTAATCAGTAGCACTGCTCCTTGTGTTAAAATGGAGCATTTTGATTGTGATTTGCCAATTCATTCCTTATTTTACAAATTCAGCATAGAACATAACAAACCTCTGTCCTCAATGGTATTATGTCTGTCTTTCCTTGGAGTTTTCTCTATTGCTAGCTGGAACACTGAGTGCGACCTAGAAATAATGCAATATTTCAAGATAAAAAGTTGATTCTGCTCATAATGATCTGTAGCAACTATGATCCGAACAGCAACTAGCAGTTGATAAATCATTTATAGTTCAGCTATGATAAATGCATTTGTTTCTATGATTGGAGGCAGTACCTGCTTGATGTTCGATTCATTTTTGTTTCAGCAAAGACCAGTCTCTTCTTCCCAAACATCATCAAGGAAAGGGCTTCTGTTGCACTTCGAATTATGTATTCTGTTAGATTCTCAACATAAATGCCTGCAAGGAATTGACATATGGTTCAGGTACAAGTAGAGATCAGGACATTAAGATATCAAGACCACAGAAGTGGCCTTCATGCAATAATTCAATTATGATAATTACATTTTTAAAACTCCATTTCTCCAGAATATTTACTAATATCCAATTTTAGACCTTGCCGGATATCCAGCTGACAACAGCAGCAAACAAAGAGTTTTAAGAGATGGGGATAGTAATAGAAATCTCTTTATGTGTGGTGACTTAATCAGCTAAACTTTATAAGCAAAATGTAGGTCAAAATTACTTACAGTTGAGAACAAACTTTGAAAGTTTCCCCATACTCTATTAAATTGATACCTTTAATTATAGAATGTGTAAAAATATCATACCAGATTTTGGCTTCTCTCTGATGTTAAGCTCTACTTTATTGTTGAAATTTAATAAATCATGTATTTTTTCTTGGTATATTTGTAAATAAGAAGCTGAAACCTAAAAGGCAACAACACATGGGTATCATTCACTTGCTGGGACGGCATTGTTGTTGCTTGGCATGACATTTACTATGTTGCATAAAAGCGTTTTGGTCATTGAAGCAATCAATCTATTTGATAGATTTTCTTTGAAATCCTACTAACAATGATGATGCAAAAAAGCATATAGTGGAAAATTTGACATACTTTATAATCATGAATCCCATCGATGTGCATCTGATCAAAGACCTTGTGAATTATTTCTTGTGCAATGCCGTCAGGTGCCATTAATGTGTGTGTCTTTCCTAATAATGTTGAATTTTAGTCATCATGGCATAAAATGTCATTATTCATTGCATCTTAATTTTCTACAGCACAAGTTCTAACAATTGTAAAGAAAGGCCAATTACACAACTGACCTTGAGCAAAGACAATGTTACAATCATAGTGTGCACGAAGAAAGAAGGGATTCTTCAACACTATGGTTTTGCTTAATAATTCTTTAACAAATTATAACAGCATAGATATTATACCTGTGCCAGTTTGACCATATGCCATCAGTGTTCCATTAAAACCATTTAATGCCGAATTAACTATTGGCTCACTTAGCTTTTCGCAAACCTTAAAAAGCATAGGAGGTAGTTGTGAGCATTTTGCTGTAGAGCTAATTGCAATCTCTGATTTTTGGATGAGCTAAAACTGGATTGAAGAGTGGCAAGTTGTAGCCAAGCAACTCTCAAACTTACACCAAGTTGCAGAATTGTGGAATTGCTTGTTCTTTATATTACATCTTTGTAGAATTAATTCAGATAAACATCGCAATGAATCTTCTAGCAATTTGCACGTACAGCTCAGTCTAAGTCATCCTAGCCCAGCTTATGATGATGGATCTACCCTGTTCCCCATATCAGATTAGTGATAATAGCTACAACTTTGTCACATAAAATTGTTACACTTCACAGCATCTTTTGAACAGTTTATCAAAAAACTTGCTGAAAATTCAAGCATTCTTAATCTTAAGCCTGGAAATCTTAGCTGCCTTACCTGATGGTTTGATTTTGAAGGTGGAAAGATGTGGTCAAATTGGAAAACTTTGTCAGGCCTCTTTTTTGCATCTGGTAAGATGCTAATCTGAAATATTTAGTAAATCATTACATCGGCATTAGCTACGGTGAAAGCTCAAAGAATGTCCTTCCATGCAAAATTCCAAGTATGCCAATAATATAATGAGTTAGAATTAAATATGTTTACTTCATTTAGCCAGTTTAAAGCAATAATTTCACAAACTTGCTTGCAGGAAAGGAAACCGGTCAAAAATTCATGAAATCAATTAACTATTTTCATTAGAGAAAAATCCTCTAACTACTTCTGAGCATTAGTGCCATTCTCAAGATGACTAAAATGCAATCCATGCAATTACATCACTCTCCTCTATATGTAACAATATTTCTCTCAGTCTCGTACAATTTAACTTCGTACAAAAGTTCCGGATTCTTCATGGCTTCCTTCATCTGCTCCCAAACAAACACTGCTATATTTTCTGCTGTGCTAACGTTCTCTTTGAAATATTCAACATCCAAATCAAGATTTCTATGATCAACTTTGTCAAGAACTCCTGTTTTTATTTCCCTTTTCAAATCGGAAATGTTTACTATCATTCCTGTTTTTGGATCCATTTTTCCACGCAAAACAACTTCTAAATTGTAATTATGACCGTGCCCATTGGGGCTGTTGCACTTTCCATAGATAAGTCTGTTTTCTTCGTCACTTAATTTCTTGCTATGCAACCTGTGGCTTGCGCTAAAGTGCTCGCAGCGTGTGAGATATGCCACCCTGGCCGCCATCTTCCACAACCTCTTTTACAATGTGGACTATGATACTTGTCATCTCCGCTCCTTAAATCTAATTAAATTCAGTAACAAAGGACAATCTAAGTACCTGACATTTGTCTTCTGAAACTTTCAGAACGTTTCTGGTTTTGTTCAATACTTCCTCTTTGTTCAAAGGTCGTATCCTTACAAAGACTTTCACTCGTCCGCTATCTGCAAGGTTTAGGGAAGAAGTTATTTTACATAATGCAGAGAAGTACGAGAGATAATTTTCTAGCGAGACAGAAAATTGATCCTTTAGGTACATCACAATGAATAACTTTGCAGGTTTCTACTCATTTCATCAATTGCAATACTACATTTAAATGCATATGCACGTCTAAAAATTACACAAGGCAGAAAATAAGAAAATCAAAAATGGAATGAAGGTGGAAATATTTTGAAATTGCCTCCTCCAATGTGAACTTGCTCTCTTTTAGACATTCTGTTCGTTTCCTGCAGCTTCTCTTCGGTTCATCTACCCCTCAGTCTGTCTGCATCTATACCCAAACATATGCAAAATTAAGACAGCATATTTTCCGAGCAGAAGTATGTCATATCATACTTCCCTGTGTCATTTGACATCTGCCATGAGTAATCAACCATATTTTGGATATATTTTATATCGTCAAACTCCTTCGCAAGACGCGCTGTAGCATTATGAATAAGACTGAAGCAAAAATTGTGGATCCTTCTCAGCGCGTCGGACATCGATTTCAGAAGGTAATGTGTTTGTGTTTATACTGATCTGTACGTGTTCAGTGACCAAGAGAATGATACTAATAAACAAATCAAACTAAAAATGTTGCCTGATTTTCAAATGCATCAAAATACGACGAGAACGTAGATAAATTACTAGATGAACGAACGCCTCACCGGATGTGGCTCTTGAGTTGGCTGGACTTGAGCAAAGTACGTACCATGGTTGTATCGGCGAATCAATCCATTGTCAATCAAGTTCAATGGCAGGACAGGTGCAACATGAGTTGACGCTTAAACTCAATTGAAAACTCAATGGTGAATGTCCTTTCACACAAAATCAACTTTATGAAGTACAGTTCCAAGGGTGTGCTGTTTTTATGGTCACTAGCATCAGCTGTCGCAAAATTAACTATCAATTTAATATGATTTACGAACTCATAGGGAATCAAACATTCTGTTGCAATTTCAAAAATCTCTGTTTGTAGTTCTGCTTGTCAATGCTCAGTGAAGTGCATCGTTTTTTCAGTGGTCTGAATACGTAAAAACGGCTTCAAATATAAACTAAGGCCTGGTAAGGTTGCCTGCGACTGCCTGCGACTGCCTGCGACTGCCTGCGACTGCCTGCGACTGCCTGCGACTGCCTGCGACTGCCTGCGACTGCCTGCGACTGCCTGCGACTGCCTGCGGTCGATTCCCGGCACCTTTAACATCGATAAGGAAACGCAAATCCCTGCTGCCCTGCGGCCTCTCGGCTAATCACGGTTACATGGAAACACGAATTGTAGACAGCCTACAACAGTCGCAGACGGCCGGCGGCACTTTCTTGGTAAGAATTAATAACGTGCCAATTACTGCCCAATCAATACGGTCGAGCCCTCCCGCGAAGTCTAAGTTTCAAAAAAGGAATGGCGTATAAAATGGAAATGCTCGCCATCGAAAATTATGCACTGATGGATTGCATTCGAAGTTATCCTGCAGTTTATGACAAAAAGCTGCAATGAACTATTTCTAAATGTAGCCAATACCCATGACTCGCCATTTCCAGTGGATATAGGCAAGATGCTATGAAGGACCAGGTCGTGGCACTACCTCTTGATATCTGCGATGCAGCAGTAGAGGTTGTTGAAGACGTTAGATACTTACGGGTGTAAATTGATAACTCTTTGACCTCGAAGAAGTGCATCCAAGAAATTTCAGAAAAGGTTTCGTGGTTCTTGAGACTGTTATTCGACACAATGAAGCGTCTCTATAACAGCATTGTGGATTCACATTTCCGATAGTGCTGCCCAGTCTGGGGCGTAGCTGTGGCCTCCAATATAAATCATTTACAAAGTTAATAAATTGTGCAGCTAGATTAATCACTAATAACAGGTATGATGATACCCCCAGTTGGACTCCTGCACAATTAGGTAGGAGAACAATCGAAGAAAAAGTCAAATATGAATCACAGTTTATGGTTTATAAACCAGTTAGTTGGCTTGCTCCACAATGCCCCATGATTTCTTTATTCAAGTTCCAAAAATCTATCCTAGGAGCTTCTTAGTACTGCTCCTGACCATCAAATCCCAAGATGAAATACAGCAAGTGACCAAAAAGGGTTCTCGTTCCGGGGCGCCAATTTGTGGAACAGCCTCTTAACTGACATTCAAATCGACAACGATTATTGTAGATACTTTCACGGGCATTGTTCTCAGGAGATCAGGGATATTATTCCAGTTCCTCTGAGGCGTGTCAGGACCACCAGAAGCTCAACTTATTCACACCCTTTCCAAGTTTCACTGCCTATTCCACGAACTCTATCTCACAAATCATCATTCATCCCAAGAACATGCAACTTATGGAACGTCTTGCCTCCTTCTTGCTTTCCTGAGTCCCACAACTTGCTATCTTTCAAATCTAAGATCAATAAACATGATCTTATCTCTCGATCCTCTTAGTTGCTCACTTTCTTCTTTCTTCCTATGTTAGGGCTTTGTATAGACCACCATAGCCTTGCCTCAACATAGCCCACTAGAAAAAAAAATTTGAAATTAATGAAGAGCAGTTAAATCATCCTAGCACCATCTCAAACACTTTCTGCTCATTCTTTGCAAATTTCATAAGCGAAATGAAGCGAAAAGTGTTTCCTGTACGAGAATTCATGTGGCAAAATCCAAGCAAGGTTGACAAAAAAACTGGAAAGCGGTTCAATTTTCAACCTGTTACAAGTGCTGTCGTTGAGAAGAGTCTCAAATGTATTAAACGTTCGAAATCAACTGGCCTTGATGACATCCCACCTGGTTTGTTAAAGGACTCTGCGGCAGTCATATCATTACCCCTAGCCCATATCATAAATCTCTTGTTTTCAACTGGCGTTTTACCTACTCAATGGAAGAATACAAGAATTGTACCAGTGCACAAATCGGGGGATCAAAATCAAGTCTGGACAGCTATAGGCCAATATCGATACGGCCAGTTTTGTCTAAGACTATCGAAAAATTGTTTCATCAACAGCTCATGAAATTTCTTGATAAAAACAGGTTGCTGTCTGAGTTTCAATTTTGTTTCAGGCCGAAAATGTCCACTGAGCTGGCAGCACTACTATTTCTTGATAATCTCCGCAAAAACGCTGATCACGGATACATGGTTGGTGCAACTTTTATCGACCTCAGTTAGGCATTGGATACGATCAGCCATTCAAAGCTAATAGCAAAGCTCCATAGCTATGGTCTACATGGAATTGAACTTGAGTGGTTTACAAATTATATCTTCAATCGAAGTGCTCAAGTGACGTACAGTGGGTCTCTCTCCAATCCACAAAGAAATTTAAGTAAAGTGCCGCAGGGGTCA
This sequence comes from Pseudorhiza aurosa, assembly GCA_964026355.1. Taxonomy (NCBI): domain Eukaryota; kingdom Metazoa; phylum Cnidaria; class Scyphozoa; order Rhizostomeae; family Lychnorhizidae; genus Pseudorhiza; species Pseudorhiza aurosa. Next base: position 9,700,384 of record OZ032125.1, read on the forward strand.
ATTCTAGGCCTTCTCCTATTTCTCCTCTTTTTCAACGATATCGCTTATTCCACCAAAGGTGCCAGCATTATAACATACGCATACGACACCGTTATCTACGTAGTGGGTAACGAGATGAAAGAAATAAATGCGAAATTATCGAATGCTATGGCTAAACTCTCTGCCCGGTTCAGTGAAAATGAAATAATCCTCCACCTGAAAAAAAGAAAAACCGAAACCCTATTATTTGAAACAGCGCAGAGAATACGGAAATGCACTGAGCCTTTGTGCATTTTACATGAAAATGGTCAAATCAACATCACTTCAACATACAAGAATCTTGGTGTGCAACTAGATTCTTCACTGAATCTTAACAGTGATTTTGATGCCAAATACAAGAAGGCCTCAGGTCGTTTACAACTCTTAACAAAGATCAGAAATAATCTGGACATGGAGACAGCAAAAGCCATCTACGGCTCAATGGCATTGCCAGTGCTCACTTACTGTGGTATATTGAATCTGAAATTGACTAGGACACAAGAAAATAAGCTCAACTCGTTTCACAATCGCGCAATGCAAATAATCGCAAAAAAGCAACGTGAAGTTACATCCCAATAAATGCCATGAAAAGGAGAGCCTGTGTGTTAGTACACAATACATTGCGGAGCAATCTCTGGCATGCTTTCAGCCAATACTTTCTGTATCAAGATCACTGCAAGAACACAAGGAACAATAAATGTAGTGTATGCCTTCCACGGATAAGAAGTGAATACGCAAGGAAAGGCTTCTACTACATGGGTGCTAATATTTTTAATGAACTGCCAGTGGCTGCAAGGATTTCTGAAAACTTATTTGCTTTTCGGGAGATCTTGAACATTATATTTGTATGAGATTATGTTAATAATATAAAACTGTTTTTTAGACGTGCAATTGTATGATGTTTATGTTTTCTTTTTAAACACCTTTCTTTTTACAGGACAAACATCAATAACAGCAATTTTTTAATCGTTGAAGTTTTCATCCTGTTAAAAAATTCGATATTATGATTTATTTTTATTGGCGCCAACAGTCTTTCCCGGACGCTGCGAAGCCGCAGAAGCATTTGCTTGAAGAGAGGCCTACAGCAGCCATAACAAAGTTACAAAATTATGCCAAACGACGTTACCCAAGTTAATGCAATGATAGAAATTGATACAAATCATGTTTGCATCAAAAGAAAGAATCGATGAAAAAGCAGTATTGTCTGGAAGAGGAAGATGTGAATATTTGCAAGCACTGGTAACTGAATTCCAAGACACCGATAAGCAAGGTACGACAGTGCTTTTTATTTGCCCGCCTAAACGAAGGAATAGTAGTTTGCTAAGTATGCAGATTGGATCAAAATGTCTGCATTGCGTACTCTCTTGTATGTGACTTCGTAATCTACAATTATATATGGCATCATCAAAAGCCCCTCATGGACCTCGTACTCATTTGAAACAAACATTATTTGTGATTCTGTCAAATTTTCTATTTTGTTCTAGAATCAAAGGTTCAAATCTTAGCAAATTTAGCAAACTTTGCTTACGACCCGATCAACTATGAATATTTGAGGAGGTTGAATGTTATTGATCTTTTTCTTGGTGAGATTCTATTTTTGATTTATGTTCAACTGTTCATGATTACTTGATTATTAGACACATGTTGTGAGTAACTGTTTCATTACTTATTTGAATTACTGACTGGCTGGCTACCATATCGATGAATGACCAGGTAAGGTGAGTGGCCAAGGACTTGCCAGTTTAATAGTTGATTGATTGATAAGATCTGATTCAGGGTTTGATCAGCTGATCAAATGAGCCTTTTGCATCCGTTGTTATCAAGTTTCTTAATGATTGTTGTAAATATTCCTACTCTTGATACTAGATATGCTTGATGATGAAGATGAAAGATTGGTTGAGTTTGCAATTGGAGGAATTTGCAACTTGAGCCTTGGTTAGTTTCACATCTTTACCTTAAATCTTTACCTTAATCATTCTTTTTTGCATTCCAATGATAAAGGCAATGATATTTTTCCTTTAGATACACAGAATAAAAAGTATGTCATTGAAAATGAAGGTACCGAGTTGGTGATAAAATGTTTGTCAAGGTTTGTTTACTTCAAATAATCCATCTTTTTTCTACTGAGTCATCAAATTAGAAAAAGAATGACAAGTACCATTCAAACTAAGCCGATCAAAGCAGAAAAAGACGCTAGGTCATCAAGTTTCCGCTATGATGGCCACTAGAATCAAGCATGGAAGGAAAACAGAAACATATGCAAACAAAATACAAGAGATGAGAGAGGCTGCTGCATTTTCACCACTAAAGTTTTTTTGTTCTGATTCTAGACTTACAGTTTTTTTGTCTTTGCAATGAAGAAAACTGTTCTTTCATAATAATGTTATTCTACTCACATCTAAATCAGATCTTCTAAATGGAAGTAGGTTACAAAATGACTTGGATTCCATGTCTGATACATTTAATTCAGTAATATTGTTGAGTTGACTAAAAAGACCTTTCCGAACTGAGTCACACAAAGGGCAATGTAGGATAAAATGCTAATTGTCTTCAATTGTCTCACTGCAGTTACAAATAAAACTTCAACAATGAAAGCTATGTCAAAATTTGTACTCATTTGAATTACTAAATTCAACCCAAAGTTTTGTCAATCATTGAATGCCTAGGATATCATGGGCATTAAAGATGGGATTCCTGGGCAGTTCAATTGTCACCAGAAGCTTCCTCTTTAATTCATCAAAGGAAGCTGCACTTTTTACCTTGTTCTCAAGCAGGCTCCATTTGCAAAGGGCGTTGTGAAAATAGCTATGAAAAAAGATAAAGTTCTTGGAATGCTTTGATGATAAACCTGGGCATATCTAAGATTATATGAAATATCACCCTCAGAAGGAATTTCTTCTAAAAAGTAATTAGGGGAGGACATCATTTTTAGGGTGTAGACATGATGTCTATACCACCTCTGTCATATGGAATTTCCCAACCAAATTCGTGGATAATTTTGCCTGTTTGTGCCACTCCCAAGTACCAGTCACTGCAAGTACCCCAAAGTACTGCATTTGTTCAAGCCTTTTTGTTAGGTCAAGACACATTTGGGTTGTACCTATCCCAATAATCCAAATGGGATCTTACATAGAGTTTTTTATGGCTAATCCATCTAGCAAGTTTTTCAAAGTTATTGCAAAAATGAGTGGTTTCCATACTATGAGAATGTACATTTTCACGAATCTTTCAGTGCATTTCTAATTCTGCTTCCAATCATTAATTCTTTTGCAGTTCAAATGAGAATATAGTTTTAAATGCAGTTACATCATTAATGTATCTTCTTGATCCTTCCAGCAGATCTGGTAAGCCTTTTTATCTCATCTTCTGTCAAAGCTAACTATCTAAGCATGGGCTAGGGCAAGTTGGTATAATAGTGAGCATTTATAAAAGAAAAGAAGTAGAAAAGCAGATTCTAGAATAAGATGGAACTGTCCATTACTCATTTTACCAGAATGTTTGATTACGTGGGCTAGTGCTTAATGTTAAAAACGAGAAACGGAAGGACTCACAAGTAGTTTATATAAGTCATTCAACAGGGGCTAGGTTTAGTTGGTAAAGTAGTTAGCACATGTCTACTATGCTTCAACCGGACTCTTTCCTATTTCTGGATGCCATCTATTTTCCATCCGCCATTCAATAGATACCTGGCATAAAAGTTGGATTCAAGTGAGGTGAAGCAAGGAACTGGCTACTCTAAGTGACTATGAATCAGGGTGGTACCTCTCTAATGAGGTGCTTTCTACTCCTTTTTTTGAATATCAAACTCAATTTAATTTTACCAATTTGGGCATTATGAATGCTTCCCTTTGCTAAAATTGAAAACTGTGTTTTGTTGACAAATTGGCAAACTGTTCAAGAAGCTAGGACATCTGCCTCTAAAGCTAAAACTAAATGTTAGGTAACTTACTAAATTTACACATGGAAATTTACGAAATCATCTCATAAAATGTTTTCCCATGTTAACCTTGATTCTTGTGAATGTATCACTCATTTTTACTTAAGACATACTATCAGATGCTGTCATTAAAAGCATGAAGATGCTATCTGGATCTAGTAATGTTAGATTGAAAAATCTTGGAAAAATCTTTCTAGAGGTAAGGTGTTGCCAAATTGAATAGTTCTTTTCAAGTTTAATTCACAAGGACTTTCATAGATACTTGTTTTATAGCTGTTTGTGAATCAAGGGGTTAACTTTTGTGCCATTTGTTTGATTAATTTCCCCTGTACAGTGCAGTGTATGGACAGGCATGCCAAAGGGAAGCTGCTAATAGTTGATGAGACAGAATTCTATACCACAAAATGAGATTTTACTATTGACTGTCAAGGAAAATTTATATGCAAAATTGAGTCAGAATTATGTTCCTTTCTAGGATTATTGTGGCTTGAAAGAATCTTGAATGCCATTCAGCATTAGAACTTTCACAAAGATTGTATATCATTTGAACGCACTCTGATTCTGCTCAATTCTTAGATAATATTGTCACATAATTAAGGTGCATGCTGTATTCAAATTTAACCCAGAGTTGTTAATAATACCTGTAATGGAATCTTTTCAAGAAAATGAAAGCAGGCTGTGTTTCTACCCATCTGTGTCAACTCTTTATGCTCCAATGCAATGCCAGTTATTTCATTGGCATACCTTGGCCTATGAATATATATTGTATGAAGAATGCCAACCCAGAAAATTCTATCAGAAATAATCATAGTGGGTATCTATAAAAGTTTCTGGGGTTAAGTTAATTGCAATACGAATGAGAATGTACATAGGAGTTAGGAGCGTAGGGGTGCAACACTGAAATTTATTGAAGATTCAAAACCATTTTTTCCGAGACCAATAAAAGTTAACAAAGACTTTTCATTGTTAGAAAAGTATTCAAAAAGCATGTTATGCACAGGCTGTCAGTAAAAGGTGTTTGTTAACTGGGCTTTGTTGCAATGCAGACCAATGACCTTACTGGTAGGGCATTGTTGGTAATTTGCTTGCGGAGGAGGATTTTTGTTACGTCATAAGTTTATTGCGCATGTGCACCGTGACAAAGACATTCTTTGCGTTGCCTATCCTTCGTCAAGCTGGTAGAGTCGTAGTTTGTACCATCTCTGAATCACATAAATTTGTAGATATAGACGCAATCTAAAGACAATGGAGGTATGCATCTCTTCATCCTCGTATTTTTAACAATTGAAAGCTAATACCCAGTTAAAGGAAGTCGCTATTCAACGCAGCTATCGCCAATTTGGCATAGCACGGTTGACTGAAGACGTGGAGGCTAGGCCATATTAGAAATCCAGTCAATTCTGTGATAAATGTAGCGCTTACATCTATTTTTGTTGTAAATCAATTCATTTCAACGATTAGTTTTTAATATCCATTTGTAGAGAGGTTTAGGCTATGTTTTGAATGAATCGGGCGTGGTTTGTGACAGGATATTGGGAGCAATTTGTTCAGTTTAAAATGGTGGAAAATTTCCCGTAACGTAATTTCAGCAGATGCCTTCAAAAATTATCTTCCTTAAATTGTTCCTATATCAGTAAATCTTTGTTTTCTATCATTCATAAGCTAATTGTTCCCGTTAAAACTTAAGTAAGCTGTGTTTTGCACTGTAAGTAAGGGGGGTATAATCTGAAAAATCTACTTGAGGAAGTTAGGTTGGCGTAAAGAGTTGAGGCCTGAGATAGTATTGTAGTTCAACGTTAATTGATATTTGTAGTTGTGATGTTTCTATGTTAAAATCTTTCAGAATAAACAAGACACAAGTGGAAATTCATTGTGAGTTGAAGGTTCATTTCCATAAATGTTGTAGAGATTCAGTGTAATAAAGCAATTATAATTAATGTATCTTGTGTTATGTACAATCTTGCATTAAAATTGAGGGCAAACAGTCAGTTTTATAACAGCAATTTCACTGTTTATAAGTCACATTTAGCCTGACTACGAGTTTTGTATTTTTGAGTTGTCAAAGTTGGTCAAGAAAATAGCTGAATATGTTACAGCTTCAAAATTAATTTTTGTTAGTCATAGATATATCACACGTGGTAAAGGAAATGTGTTCTGATGCTATAAATTGGTGATTTATCTAATGTTGTTTTCTTGCTTTTTATATAAGGTATGTTGGCAATCTTGATGGAAGCCGAGTAACAGAGCAAATGATGACAGATATTTTTAAAAATGGCCTGCCTCAGTTGAAAGATAAAGTTCTTGGGGCTAAGATGTTCCAACCTCAGGATGTATGTAAATGTTTTTACTGAAATCAAAGCTAGTCTGTGATTTAAAGCAATTGTTATCTGTGTTTATTGTCAGTGTTCTGTAGTTTGTGTGGAAAGAGGAATACTGTTAATCATATCTCTGTTCCAGTCAGTTATTCACTTAATTCATTGTTCATGGTCCCTTGTCATGTGAACTTGTGATTATTGTAAATTGCTTGTCGCTCTCACTCTGACTTACATGCATTCATTCCATTCATTTATTTCTGAAAATTTTCTCACTATAGATAAGGTCAAACAAAAGCTAGGCAAGATTTCAAAATTGCCCAGTGTTGGTCCAATCTTTTGGGTTTTTTCAACAATTCCACATAAATGGCCAAGAGTAAAGCATTCTACAATTATCTACATCTTATTTTCAGGATAGCATGGCTTGAACTGCCTGTTCGTGGAATCACTATTAGGTTGCCAGGCTAGTGAGGAGTGTTTTGATTCTTATTACTACTATTTTTACTACTTTACTTACTACTTTTTAAATTTATTCTTACATTTTCAAAAATCCCATAAGACTCTAAAATATGCACTCCTCTTTTTTGGAGTTTTTTTCAATAAGGTAGGCAAGGGCAACCTCAAAATAGGTAGGAAAGAATTAGGAAATAATCATTTTCTTCCACAACTGAACAGGTTTCCTCCATGGATTATGGTAAGTTGTAAGGAATTGGTTTGGGCCTTCAAAGGTAGGGATAATGGTAGGAAATTACCAAGAAGGTCAACAATTGATTACAGAAGCAAGTTAAAACTTCATGTAATTTCAAGGAAAACGAAAGAGAACTTTGTTTTGCAACATGGCAGTAATGAACATACCAAATTTATAAAGAGAGTTTTTCCAGTAGAACAAAGTTTTTATTTTTTCTAAATGTTTTACAGGGTACAGATGCTTACTGCTTTGTTACTTTTGCTGATCATGATGCTGCGATGGCAGGAATGTCATTTCTAAATGGCAGAGAAGTCTTTAACAAGGTATAATGCAATTTTATGCCAGTTAATTTCTCTTTCCCTGAAGATTCTGCTAGGGGTCAAACAGCAAGGGTCTTGTTTGCATGCTAATAGCCTATTTATTAACTTCCAGAAAGTCAAAGTCAATTGGGCAACATCCGGTTCATCAAGCAAAACACAAACAGGCCAAAAATACTGCAAGTCTTTCTCTATAATTTTCCTTCCCTTTATGAATTAATTTTTCACTTGTTTGCTGCTGATGTTCTTTCAGTTATTTTTAGTGTCAGTTAAAATTGTTGGTGTGCATTTAATGACCCTTGGGTCTCAGAGAGTTAACATTAGAACTTCTACAGTAGTATATTTCAAGAATTGCTCTTTAATGACTGTATGGCATGCATCTATAGGTTATTTCCAGTTGCTTGTAGTTTGCAGTATGTTTGGTCATGTTTTTGATTAAATGAATTGATTAAATGTTTTTTTGTTCCTTTTTAGATGGAGCCTGCTCATCAATTTTTGTAGGAGACCTAGATCAGGATATGGTTGAAGATAACTTGAGAAAAGCTTTTGAAATTTTTGGAGAAATTGTGTATGTTAACTTTTTAGCTTGAGAAAATAGCCAATAAAGGTTTCTGAATTGATTTCAACTTTCTCCTGAATAGCTGAAACTTAGCTTGGAAATATTTTTTTGTTTCAATCTTTTTATGTCAGTTGATGATTTTCACATTTGGTGATGTTGAGCATCTTATTTGTAGTGCTGTACGTGTTGTAAGGGATGCAGTGACCAATCAAAGTAAAGGCTATGGATTTGTCTCCTTCAAATCAAAAATTGTGAGTTACTTTTTCCCACTTCTTTTGTCCTTTTGTGCATAGATAGACACAGGAAACAGAAAAACTAAGAAAGTAAATGCTGTTGTAGAGGTTTTCAGGAAATGTTCATGATAAATATTATTTTGGTGGCTGTTAAAACTTAGCTTGATCAAGGAGGGGATTCGGTATGGTCCTTTACAAGCATTTTATTATTTTCCATATTTGATATATTGTCTGTTTGCTTGTAGGATGCTGAGGATGCCATAAACAAAATGCAAGGTAATTAGCTCAAAAATTCCTTCCTGGATTTGTCATGGGGAATTGTATTTCATAATTTGTATCTATGTCATCAAACCCTTAGTCAGACCAGTAATGAATTGTTTTTGATAATAGAAATACTATCATTCAAGACTTGTATTCATTGATTCCTAAGTCTGAAAGTGAAAAATATGGAAAATACACTGCTTGTAGAATTACCCCCTTTCTTATGATTTATTGACATTGGTCTTAAACAGGGTATAATATAATCTAAACCTAAATTTAGGGGCTACACTTGGAACCAAGACAATTAGGACCAACTGGGCAACACGGAACAAAGTTCCTGGCGAACAGCAGCAAAAACGTGAGTGATAAGGCTGAGTCTTTTAATCAATATTTGATATTTAGTTTTGTCATTACCTAGCCATTAAGCAATTATTATGTCAGTATGAGCGCTGGGGTAAGGCTTTGGCAACCAACACCAAAGGAGGTATGTCCCTCTTTTAGCAATTGTTCTGGACCAAAGGTAATTGTTTCCTTAGTTGATGTCAACTGGCTGTTGATCAGCACCAGACAAAAATTAAATCCTACCATCTAGGGAAACAAACATTTCGAAAATATTTCCACGTCAAATTTCTTAAGATTGGGAATAGCTTCTTCCAGTCTCCATTATTTTGCCACCAATATCATCAACATAGCATTTTATAAATATATGTTCCTGTTACAAGGGGTCCCTGACTCGAATGATAAGTCTTCTTCATTGTTACTCTTCTAATAGTCTCGATGCAAAGCAAGGGATCATTTGTGGTATGGAAGATGCTCACATCTAGGACCAGTACTTTACTGAAGTGTAAGCAGCTCAGGCTGGTTGCTCTTCCTAATACCACCAATAGCAATATCCGGGACTAAGGCTGATTTGAGTAATAGTGATGGACATTAAACGTGTCAATATCATTTATGCACACACTCATGTTTTTATTAGCTCCAGCATTGAATTACAATGAAGTCTACCAAGCAGCTGGAGCAAGCAACACAACTGTCTATGTTGCAAATCTCCCGAGCTCCGTCTCAGGTATGCTTTATTATCTATTTCAGGTTATGTTTCTCAATAGGTATAACTAATAAGTAATTTTAAAAATTCTACTTTTATTGGCAGACTGATGCAACTTCATGTGGCAAAAAATAAACAGAAACTGAAATGAGTTGTAATGAATTATTAGAAATACCAGAAAAGAGATCGGAATATTCCAAGGCCTTCTCTCCTTTGGTAATCTACATAGTTATTGTTAAGTTTTAACAGTTCAGATCATTTTATGATTGATTCTCTTTAGCGTGGCATTATGAAAATGAACCTTTGTTATCTAAATCAGTTTATTCATATTCTTATTTTATTGCATCGACAGTATCTTTTTATTACAATTATGGTAGGTTTTTATGTATTTATGTATTTTTGCTAGATCTCATTTTTCCCTTTTAGATGATAAACTTCGTCAAACATTCAGCTGCTTTGGACAAATTCAAGACACCAGAATATTCATGGATAAGCTATACTGCTTTATCAAGTATGTTTGAATTCTTTTTCAGAGGCAAATGTGTTCTCATTTTCATCCATACGTATATTTGGTCTTTATGATTTGAAGCTATTCACCATTATTCATCTTATATGTAGATTTGCTACTCATGAATCAGCTGCAACTGCTATAGTGAAATGCAATGGCATGGAAATGGATGGCTGCTATATCAAGGTATCTCAATTTATCAATTGTTGTTTTTATGCTGCTTTTGTAATTGCTTGCAGCTAGGAATGGGGTATGTCAGTTTTTTAAGAGCTTCTTTTGTGTCTAATGCATAGAAGTGGCCTATGAATTGCACATTCAGATCAATGAGAACATTTGACAGGAAGCTATGCATTTTTTGTTTTTTTCAATGCAGTGTTGGTGGGGGAAAGAAAGTGGCGAGGGCTCTGTGCCATCCACAGGCTCAAGTGGTGGACAAGGACAGCAAGGGAATTCATCTGGAGGAGGCTACCCAATGTACCCATATCACATGTATTACAATTATTGGATGGCAATGGCTAATCAGCAAATGGCTGCATCAGGCCAATCAGGACAGCAGCAGACAAATGCACAGACATACATGCCAATGGTGCAGGGCCAAGGATATCCAATGTACGGAATGTACTCTCAACAGTATGGGTTTGTATTTATCTCTTTTAAGTGTATGCCTTCTTTGCTTTTGTTTTTATGTTTTCCTATTTTTTCCTTATGAGCATAAAATATTTTTTTGCATTTGATAATGATCTGTTTTTTTTTTCATAGGCAAGTACCAGTGGTTCCAGGTTATGGAGGTACTATCATTTTCACTTAGTCTTTGTATTATCTTGGTTTGCTTTGAAAATATCATATTATTTTTCCTGACTTTAAAAGCTAGGCATTTATTCAAAGCAAATCTTGTTCATGTAGTTTTGTTTTCATTGGGCTCTCTCTTTTCTTGCAGCAAGTGGACAACAGTCCTCAAATCAAAATGGAGCACCAAATTCAAATTATGGTGGGCCTTCATACCAAAACTCACATTAGAATGTGGATAACTTTTTTGAATGGGCAATTTGCAGAGGACGTGCTCAAAATTGAAAACAGCCTCATCCAATTTTGCAGGTAGTTCACAAGAATTCAGGGAGAGGAAAACATTTGAAAAACTTCAGAAAGCGTTGATATTGTTTGAAAACTAGTTTATCAAATAATGTTTGACAGGATGAAGAATAATTGTTTTGAAGAAGAGACAAATTTGAAGTTGTTTTTCTATAAAAAGAGTTGTCTGGAAATGTAAAAAAAGTCTTTCAGGCTGGGCATTGAAACATTTTATCATCAGATAAATTTAGTTGTGTACGTTTGCAGTAAATTGTGATCGTGATTTAGGGTAGAGGTTGCAAAATGTTCAACGGTGTTCTAATGCTCATTGAAGGATGCTGATATACTTACGGACTAGAACTCCTTGTTACTTTCAAACTGGTTTGAATCTGTCTTAATTGCACTGAAAAATCTAATCCTGTATTGTGAGGCTTATAATTGATGTAGAAAAGTCTAATTATGTAGTAGAAAAAGTGAAGCATTGCCAAAATTATCTGTCAAAGTTTAACAGTGTGATTTCTTTGTCTTTCCTTTGAGAATATAAACAATAGAAACTGCCATTTAATAGCTTTTTGCCAGTGTTGTGTCACATGGCTTTTGTTAGATTCTCCTGTGTCACTACAATGGTACTGCCTTACCCTAATACCATGACTTGTAGCAATCATCTGCCATATTTACATGTTGATATGAAAGGAGATAGACCTGTCTACTGGTTGCTGAGTCAGTTTTTCTGCAATATGTAGAGGTAGAAACTGCTGAGAAAATCATTTGGTTGTGTCCTAACAAGTTATTGATTGCTATTTATGAATACATGCTATAGATAAATTTGGTAAAAAGCTTACGAACATTAATACATTGACCATTGTATCCATGGTTAAGTAGTAGAAAACACCCCTTGTGAGGTGGTGGCTATTTTTTAGTTGAAATTCATTTTTAAGATGGTCAAATTCATGCAAGTGCAACTGTCTCAGTACGTTCTCCCATCCCCATGGCATTTGGAGGGTAAAAGTACTGGTGTCCATTTGTATCCCTAACGTAATGGAAACCATTCCCAGATGTGGTTCTCTCAAGCTGAAGGTCTTTTGCAGGACATGACGGCAGACTTTTTCTTTTGAAGTCATCCCCATAATTTGTTGAATATTCTTGACTTCCTCCTGGGTTGTAAATTCCATTTTCTCTTGGCATACAAATATCTGGTCTTGTTGCTTTTTCTCCTCTAAAATCATTCATATGTGTTGTTTGCCCCTCAAATGGCACTGTTGGTGGGCGGTACCCAGTTTTTGGTTTACTCATTTCTGCTTGGGAATATTGCCAGGGCTTGTATGTTTCGTTGTGCGTAGTTGAACCATCAAAGTAACCAGGATTCACCCTTAATGCCTCTGGTCGAGCACTTTTTGTTTTTGAGGCCTGCTTTCCCTGAAAATCACGTCTGGTTGTAGTTGTATTGTCAAAGGGTTGGCTGGGTATTTTCCAGGCCATTTGGGGCTTCAATGCTTCCACTCTTTGGATATCCCATTTTCTATAAGTTCTTTTATTAGTTGTTTCTCCATCAAACGGCTTATCTGAAGCAAGAGGTGAAAGAACAGGTTTGCAACTGTCAGCTGCATTTCCACTTGGCCAGGTAAATGCATTTTGATTTGTAGTTTCATAACTAAATGGACCTGGATTTCTATCTTGCTGCACTGAAGGCTTTGCAGACTTTTGGGGGCCTCCCGACTTTTGATAATAATCGAATCGATGAGTGGTTTCATTAGACATTGGTCCACCCCCAGTTTTCAAGGAACATTCAGGAGGCTTTCCTGTCTCTCGTGCAATTTTGCCAAAGTGACCAGGATAATCCTGCTGCATTGTTGTGAAGTGGTCAAACTTGGCACTTGACTTGCGAATGCCTTTGCTAGGAGGTTGAATGCTCTCAATTCTAGGGACATCCCACGCCTTGTATGTTTCATTATTGACAGTATTACCATCAAATGGAGAATCACTAGCAACTGGTTTGTAATCAGGTTTTGCTAATGTGGGCTTTTTCGTTCTCTTTTCGGGATAATCAGCTCGATATGTGGATGAGGAGGCCATATCACCACTTGGTTTCACATATGTAGACTGGCCTAACCTTGCAGGAGGCCTGTAATCATGTGGGACAAACACATCTTTGTACATGGTGCTTCTTTCAAACGGATCTTTGCTCACTTTGGTTCGATCGCTTGGTTTGATAGGTTGTGCTCGTGGTGCGTAGGGAAATTCTCTGTACGTTTCGTGATACTCACTTAACAGACACCTATTATCAAGATTAGGGACAGATCTCGATCGATGCCTGCAATAGTGCCTCCTGCAAAAAAGCACATCGCCATTATTATAAATCTATCGCAAACGTTGATGAAAGCAACTTTAAATCTGTTGATGGCTTTATCCTTTTGAAATATTCGTGATCATTACTATTGCTATTGTGCTTCAAAATAAGCCAATTTGAGAAGTTTTAGGGACAGATGCTGCAAAACCGATACCCAATTAATTATTTTATTCCCTAATCAGCAATTATCAGCGATTAATCATATTAATCATATGATTGGCATGATTTCAAAAACTTTGCTCAAAAAATATCACCTAATCATTATCAAACCTTAAATATTTGACTTACTCCTTGCAAATTTTTCGCAGTTCAAATGTATCCCTAGCCTAGTGGCAAAGCATGTATGTAACAATTCGGGACCATTGACAAAATGAATTAAACAAAATATGATGCTATTTCAAGAAAGTACAGCTGAAATTACCAGGAACTGATGAACTTACCCACAATTGCAGATCTGACAGATACAGAGCACATTTTTCACCATGTTTTTCCTGATTTACTTCGACCGTGTTCTCTTGCGTCCGGCTTATCTTCCCTTCATAATGGACTAGCCTCGCAAGGCAGGTACTATGTTTATGTGTTGCCAGGGTAGCAGCTGTTTCCAAGCAACAATAATCAATCGGATTATTGTCTACGTATAAATCCATCTGTTGTGAAACAATATTCAAATTGCCGAAATTCATTAGAAATTGCCGAATTCCACGATAAAAATGCGAAGGGAACATTCATAGCCTTTTAGCAAACATCTGCCCGTTGCAATGAGCCTTGTGAAATGTAACATTGCATCAATCATGAAGTTGAATAACAATTCCTTAGTACTGTCCAGTGGAACAAAATTATTTCGAATTAGATTCAGCCGAGTGCCCTGATCTTGATTCTGCAATTTATGTTTCTCACGTATCGTAGGTTTTTCATTTTATAAGAGTTTTAAGTTCGCTTTCGAGTTAAAATTTGCTGGAGAAAAATTCTCGGAGGCCGGATTTGTGACATCAAAATGACGCACAAAACTTTCGCGGTCATTCGTTTTCGTCATGAAAATTTACACTGACGCCACCTTTAATCGTTAGCTGTTCGAAATGCTGACATTCACAAATTCTCGTGACGTATCGTGATATCAGTGGTGTCACGGGGATCGGGGGTCAGCCCCTTTCGGAAAAAAACATATCAATGTATAATCTCTCATCCCGTGATCATCATTGCAAAAGAAGCAATGGTAATTTTTTTTGGCAGCATCTCGCGTACACAATGACATTACCATGACCAAAACAATGAATAGTGAAATCGACGGCACATACACTCGCCTACTTCGCCATGCTCTCAACATCAGCTGGAGACAACACGTAACAAATGAAAAGTTATATGGTGATCTTCCTAAGATCTCCTCAGTTATACAGCAACGACGATTACACCTAGCCGGCCACTGCTATCGAAGTGACGAATCTGTAGCAAACCTAGTACTATGGAAACCGAAACATGGTTACATGAGACCCGGTAGACCTAAACTTGACTACGTCACCCTCCTCACGCAAGATACCGGCCTTACTTGCGAAGAACTCCGCACAGCCATGTCAGATGGAGAGTAGTGGAGAAATTATGTGGATTCGGGAGCGTCCGATTGATGGTGATGATGATGTCGCGTACTGTACTATTTATTTCTATTTATTTCTAATCAATTTTTAATTCTCATTCAAATTCTGTTTCTCTTTATCAATGTTTCAATTATCAGTTGATAAATTAATTAATTAACCAATTAATCCTAAGTCATTAATAAACCATAGAGGGAGTACAAGAAGACATCTACTTGGGAAATCTATTAACATCAGACAACGACAAGAACAGAGAAATCGACGGAAGAATAACCGAAGGATGGCGGCGTTTTGGACAGTGCAGTGACTTCCTGCGAGGCAGAAACACGCAAAATTGTCTCAAAAGAAAAATTATGAACAGAGTCATCATACCTGCAATGACGTATGGCTCGGAAACGTGGTCACTGACAGGTCGACAAGCACAGAAACTGAGGGCAGCACAGAGAGCGGTGGAGAGGGCTAGCCTAGGAATGAGTAGAATAGGCAAATGGAGGAATGAAAGAATACGAGCTGAAACAGGAGTGGAGGATGTAGTGCGGAAGGCAAAACTTTTTAAATGGAAGTGGGCTAGATATGCCTCGATCCCAATGACAACACCATTCTCTCTCCTCACCTCAAATGCCCAGGTTATGAGCTATTTTCCTCTTTCTTCCCTAATGGCGGGGTTTGTGCATTTATTCGCTCTGATGTGCAGACCTTACACCTCAAACAATTTGACTCTGCTAATCCTGGCTTTCAACTCTTCTGGTTGAAAATTTCCCTTCCTCATGCCACGAAGTACATTTGCACTCTATACCACTCTCCTATCTCAAAAAACCATGAACTTCTTTTCGACCACCTTTCCAAATCAATCGAAACCATCACTTTACAATCTCCACGCTCTGAAATCATCGTTCTTGGTGATTTCAACGTCCACAACTCCGACTGGCTCTCCTATTCCTCCAATGTCACCAACCCTGCTGGTCGGGAAGCTGAGGCCTTTGCCATTGTCAATGACTAGAAGCAGGTAATTTCAGAGCCGACACGCGTTCCTGATCGTGCAGGAGACAAAGCAAATACTCTCGATCTTTTCCTCACATCCAATCCTAGCATTTACTCTCCTCCCATCGATAGCTCTTCTCTTGGCAACTCTGATCATTGTCTCAGAACCTTACGGCATGCCTCCCTCCCTCGCCCGGATAGGCCCTTTGCTCCGCAAAGAGTCTTCCACTACAGCAAGGCTGACTGGGACTCCCTTTGCACTTTTCACTCTTCTTACTCCATGGTCTTCAGGCTCTTCAAATGATCCTTCCTCTTTTGCTTCTTTCATCACCGACGCAATACTTCTTGGCATGGATCTTTTTATTCCCTCTTCTTACAAGCCTGTTAAAGAAAGTTCCCATAAGTGGTTCAATTCACAGTGCGCTAAAGCTGTGAATAACAAAAATCACTACTTCAAAGAATGGAAGTGACTTCAAACCCAACATTCAAGAGCTTCTTTCACCCAAGCACGCAACATTTGCTTGAAAACCATTAAAAATGCCAAATCATCTTTTGTCCAACTCATCAACAACAAAATCACTTTCTGTCAGGCTGGATCTCGCTCCTTTTGGTCTATGGCCAAGGTTATCTCCCAAAACTTTTGCCAATCATCTTTCCCTCCACTAAAAAACAACCCTGACTTTTTTTGTACCACCCCCTTATCCAAGGCCAATACTTTTTCGTCAGTCTTTGCCTCCAACTCCAACCTGGACGACCAAGGGGTCCAACCACATCACTTCCCCCATTCATAATTCACTATGTCACCCATTAAGTTCTCCACAAGAAAAGTCTGCCAAGCCCTTCTCCAGCTTGACACCTCCAAATCCAAAGGCCCTGATGGTATTCCAGCTATAGTTCTCAAAACCTGCGCTCCTGAACTTGCCCCTATTCTTAACAAACTATGTTAGCTTTCCTACACTCTTGGCACATTTCCCACCTATGGAAACAAGCCGACGTCGTTCCTATCCCGAATAGCCTTTCCTCAGCATAAGCCACTAAAAAAAAGGGCGACAAGTCTAATCCACTCAACTATCATCCCATTGCCATCACTTCACTCATCTCTAAAACAATGGAGACCATCATCACAAAATAACTTCTTACCTTCCTTGAAACAAACAGTCTTCTCTCTGATCACCAGTATGGCTTTCGAAAAGCCAGGTCTACTGGTGATCTTCTTGCTTATGCTGTCTATGTCTGGTCCTCTGCTCTACAATCCTGTGGTGAGAGCAGAGTGATCTCTCTCGATATCTCCAAGGCCTTTGATCGCGTTTGGCACAAGGGTCTTCTCGCTAAACTGCCAATGTTTGGTCTCCATCACACTCTCATTAATTGGATTGGTAGTTTCCTCTCTGATAGGTCAATTGCCGTTAGAGTGGACGGCTTCCTCTCCAATCTGCACTCTATCAATGCTGGTGTACCCCAGGGCTCTGTCATCTCCCCTGTACTCTTCATCCTCTTCATCAATGACCTGCTCACCTCCACATCTTCTAGCAGTCACTCCTTTTCTGATGATACCTTCCTAAGTTCTTCATTTTCATTCAATCCAAATGACCATGCTTCCACCAACATCCAGCTCCACAGAAACATTTCGACCTCTCTTCTTTCCAATGATCGTATCGTTATTGAGAAGTGGGGCAAAGACAACCTAGTTTCGTTCAACCAAAGCAAGACGAAACAGGCTGTCATTTCACGCAAACGTAACCAAAACTTTCCACCTGTCCTTATGGATGGCGATGGACACTGGACTCTGGACACTGGACACTGGACACTGGACTGGACACGTCAACTTCTTTCACACAACTTGGTCTTTCTCTATCGCCCAATCTCACTTGGAAAACTCACATCCATTGCCTTGCTAAATATGCATCTTAAAAGCTTGGTTTCCTCGCCAGAGCCCACGGGTTTTTCTCATCTTCTCACCTTCTATCTATATACAAGTCCCAAATCCGTCCTTCTTTAGAGTACTGCTCCCACGTCTGGGGTGGTGCTTCAAAATCTACTCTCTATCTTCTTGACAATGTCCAGTCCAAAGCTATTCGTTTCTTTAATAACCCTAACATCAGCAAATCTCTCCAACCTCTCTCCCATCGTCGTTTAGTTAGAGATCTTTCCATCTTTCACAGATACTTTCACGGGCATTGCTCTCAGTAGATCAGGAATATTATTCCAGTTTCTCTGAGGCGTGTCAGAACCACCAGAAGCTTAACTCATTCACACCCTTTCCAAGTTTCAATGCTTAATCCACGAACCCTGGTCCCACAAATCCACATTCATCCCAAGAACATGCCACTTATGGAACGTCTTGCCTTCCTCTTGCTTTCCTAAATCTTACAACTTGCTATCTTATAAATCCAAGATCAATAAACTTGATCTGATCCCTCTCTCCTCTTACTTTCTTCTTTCTTCCTTTGTTGAGGCTTTGTATGGGCCACCATGGCCTTTTCCGAGCATAACTCAGTAAAAAAAATATGGCAAGAATGAGCAATGGAAGATGGAGTAAGCGGGTTAGCGAATGGACACCAGTAGACAGGAAGATGGCGAAAGTAAGACCAAAGAGGAGATGGAGAGACAAACTGGAAGATGAAGCCGGAATTGGGTTGTTGAAGAAGGCGTTGGACGGAGAGAATTGGCGGTTGTTGGGGAGGCTGTCGGCCTGCAGTGGCCTGAATTGCTGATGATTAAAATCATTAGTAATCAAAATCCTAGCGACTATTGTTATATAATGTTAGAAGCGTTTATTGTGCAATCTTATTCCGTGCAAGTTTCTTGTGCTTCCGCTAATAGTTTTTGCTCTTGCTGACGGTATCATACGTAATGACAAGCTATTTGCATTCGGCTGGCCTAATTGCAAAGGATTTAATGCTTAAAAAAACCCCTGAATCAAACGAAAGGAGAAAGGTAAACCATTTCAGCAAGGCTAATGAAGGAAGGAAGCTCTTAGTAAGATAGAGGCGCCGGTTAAGTCCAAGGTTTGTTACGGATGCTGAAATGTGATAGGTCGTGTGAGTGATTACATTAGTAAAGTTGTTGATTATAGTTAATATGCCTTTGACTGGTAGCCACATCGCTACATATCTGTATAAACGAATCAAAAAACTGTCCAAAGATTCCCGGAGAACCAATGTACAAGTTAACAAACTTAACGTGGCGGTATTTGGATGATAGACATCAGTCAGAAGGTGGCGATATTTTACAAACTTTCAACTGGTGTTATTATTCAGATTATTTTCAAAGTCAATGCTCAGATCAGCAACGTAAAGAGTATTACAAGAATTGGAGATGAGCATGTCAGGACGTAGAGGTAGAAGGGTAAAGATACTCTGGGAGGTCGACATAGAAAGTAGTGATTCAAACTTTGAAATGATGATGCCAAAAAGTTTAGCGTAGAGTCTCGTCTCCATATGTAACGTTGAGCCTTCGTTGAGATGGTAATAATAATAATAATTTCAACTGCAACGTTGAGCCTTCGTTGAGGTTGCTTTGAAAGCCTGCGAGAACATGGAAGAGAGCCTAACAGGGTGCCAAGGGGGCAATTAGGCGCTCGGGAGATGTTCTACAGCGTGTGGCTTTTGAGAGTAGCGATTTTTGCGATTATGTCAATGAGATACTTGATGGTAAAGTAAAATGCTTCTAGGTAGTTAAATTGAGCAGAAGACCAAGAGAGCTAGTAGCTTTCAAAGTAATGATGAAGATTGCTAGGTTAATGAAGATAATCACGATAATGATGAATAAATAATGGCAATCTATTGACAATAGAAATGCAAAATAATGTCCACTTTCTGACTGCAGTAAAATGGTCCATTCAATTGTGCATCATTTGAAGATCTTTATTGCGCGAGTTGAGTTTGCAATGCTTGAAGGGTACAGTCCAACTGGCATGGAAATGGTGCAGGACCTCGCAAGATTCAGAGGCATCCCCATTCGTATTGCAGTTGAAATGCCACTTAATCATGACCCCCCCCGCGCAGCGCAAAGTGAATGGGGCCAATCTTTAAGTGAACATGCAATTCTTACTGTTTGACAGGGGTCATGCTCCCTGCCTACCCTAACGAACGCTTCCTATTCAATAGCCTCGGGGTAGATGTTACAGACATTTTAAGAAAAGCAGCAGGTTTGCGATCAAGCGAGAAATTTCATCAGGATAGTGTGAGCAATTAAATCAAAGCTAAGCGCAGTAAATACCAAGCTTTCCAAACTGAAGAAGTTCAGGGATAGATGCGAAATAGCGTCAAGAGAATTTTGTCAAAGGGGGAGATGATGGAATTTGGAAGATCCGAAATGGTGAAAAGACTCGTCAAGGATGAATTTCCGACGACAAATGAACGGAGATAGAGAACGACTTGTAGGAAAAGAGAAACTATAACGAGACTACATCTGATTGGTCAAGCCATGGAGCAATGGCTATCTTGTCATCTTTGCAATACCATTCTCTGGAGAAAAGGCTGCACCTGCAAAATAGTTGGCTTGCTCAAATAAAGCAAAGCCTTTCATTTCAAACCGTCTGCTGCTATTCTTTCATAGCCATGACGTGTTAAAGAAATGAATGGAAAATACAAAGCAGGAGCAAGAGTTTTTAATTCGAAAGACAACTTTAGCTAACATATTTAGATATAATTGTGATTTTGCCAGAAAGTGTGGTTGATGAAAACTGCATTGCTTTTGATACATCAAATATAGTGCTAAAAAAGGAAGTATTACAGTCATCAATGATCTTCAAATGAAATTTGCTAACAATTGGTCATTACTAAAGATACTAAAAGTTACAATATTTATGAAAGCACAAAAATTTCTCCACCTCCATCCATCATGCCCATTGAGGATTTATTGAAAGAGGCTCAAGCAAGTACTTTATAACTATCAGTCAGGTTGTGTATGGTAGTCCATGAAGGCCTCTGCAGATTAGAGAAAAATCACGGACAATCTCTTTGGCCTTCCTTTTGTTGACTTTATCACGCAAAAGCATTTTTTGGAAATTGAGTTTTTCTGAGTGAGATACGGCTTTGGTGGGAAACCCTTCCTGATTAAGAGCATCTTTCAACCAACTTGCGGCATTTGTGATGAAATGTCTGTTCAAGGCCATCAAAATATCAGCAAATATGTCTAAGTTTGTTCGAGGGGTCACTCCACCAATGCACACCAAAACTCGAAAAACCAGATCCTGCCCAAATTGAGATAGCATTTCTGTTACTTCCTTGTTCTCAACACTTGCAGCTGCTGTTATGTAGGAGACAAAAAGATTAACTGAAGCCTTTATTGTTGGTGGTTCTTGGCAGTAAAGGGCATCAAGAGCAACACTAATCGCCCTGATGTGCATACCTCTGCTTTTGCATAGTAGGAAGGGTGCAGATTTCACTGAGCGATTCAAAAAAACAAGAAAGCCATGTATCAAATCAGGGTTCTCTTTGGCGAGTCCACTTTCCAATAAGATTATACTGTCAGTTAGAATCTTATCAAAAAATGTCTTCAATATTTCAAAGCTTTTTGTAACATGACTAAGAATGCCAATGATAGTTGCAGAGACTTCCAGGGCACTACCAGAAGGAATTTTTGCAAATAAACCAAAAATTACCATGGACGTTGGAGGAAGAACAGTATAGAATGAATCTCGGATTGTGTCAATGGCTTTGCTGATGGCATTGAATATGTCTTGACATAATGTATCTGTCACATCATTGGGCAAGATTAGGGCCATCATTCTTACAAATTCGCTGTAACATGGGATCAATGGATGGTCTTCTGTGTACAATTTTCCTGAATCAGATGATCTGAAAAAGGCTGCAAAGCAGTTCACCCAATGATTAAGCAGTTTGTGTGCCGCTGCATCTAACTGGGTAAACTTAATCGCAGATTCAAGCATATTTGCAAGAAATGAGGTAACCAAAGTTTGCTTTTCAATTCTTAAATCACTAGAGAGATTTGCCAAAATGTAACCTATTATTTCAATGCATCTGATTTGCTCTTTTTCATTTAATCTGCTTGATTTGACTGCCTCAATGCAAGTTGTCACAACATCAAGGCTTATACTTTGTGAAAGTGACCTGGAACTTTCTCTACATATATCTCGCAGTGCAAGGGTGCATGCAGTTGTCAATTGATTTTGATATATGCTATTTTGCAGAATTGGCAGAATGCAGCCAAGCTGCTCTGGATGGCACGATAACCACTCAGAAAAAGATCCAATCATATAAACAGCTGTCTCCAAGACATTTGGATGAGAAGGAAGCCTGGGTATTACTGAAATGATCATCTGTATATACGTTGATTCGTCACTTTCAATAAACTCTGATGTTCCTTGCAGCAAATACAAGACAGCCTCTATTTCCTGCCATCTGCATGGCTTCTCACCTGAAATGAAAAATTACAAGTGAGCCTTACTTCTAATGCAAAGAACTTTACCATACTTGGCAAAAGGAATATCGGAAATGTAGCACTTCATAAGCAAAATCACATTGCATCCAAGAAGATTGCAATGATTTCAATCATCTCTCTTACAGGTTTATGAAGCAAGATCAATTGGTCTTTACATTCTAAGAAAATCAATGAAATGAAATAAATGAAATGAAATAAATGAAGGTGCTATACCTGATAACAAAAGTTTCAACAACTCTGTGAGATCATGGAGGCACTGCTCTCTCAAGAGACTATAAACATACATAACTGTATCTTGAATGTCCTGACGGTAACAACGAAGCATTTCCTTTTCATCAGATGAAAATCCTGCATAAACTTCATCAATGGGCATTTGAACCTTGCGAAACAAAACTTGAACAAGTGCAACAAATGATTCCTTGAGGTAGTAGTGATAATTTGTACTTTTTTGGGGGTCAAGGGTGAGCAGTTCATCTTGAAACGTATACCAAAAGCTGAAAGTGAGTTCACTACAGGTTTCATCAACAGGGTAAATGCCTTTGATTCCTGTGCATTCTAAAATAAGACGCACCAGGTGTAGACATCGTTTTTGCTGATCATCTGTTTCAGCTTGTCTCAACAAATTTGTATGTGTTTCTCCAATGGATACAAGTATTTTGCAAATGTTAGTCACCATTTCTAGATCGCTATCAGCTATTGCCCTTTTTAAAATAGACTCCAGTCCATCAAGATGTTCAAGGAACTTAAACAAACTGTTCTCTTGCTTGAAACTGGTTGGATGACTAAGCAACTCAGCAAGGACAGATGAGGCCGTTTCTGCAAGGGTTTCACAATTAAGCTTATTCAAAATGCTCGAAACAATATTCTGACAGTCAAAAATGGATGCTCCAAATTGGATCCAAGACTGTAAACATTTCAAAGAAGCCGAATGAACAGCGACTGAATCTGGGGAATCAAGAACTTTTTTTTGCAGTTCAATGACTTTAGGTATCAATATATTCAGTTGCTCCCTCGTTGAAGTTCTTTGGGTACCTGCTATTGCTGACGTTGTGAATTCTTCAGGAAGCACCATCAAGTATTCAATTACAATCCTATTAGTTGAATCTGGGTTATCTAATGAAGACAAAAGACTCTTATGTAATTGATTTACACTGAACTCGACTCCATTTGGCAGGAAATCAGGATTAACTTGCAGAACAAATGCAGCCAAAGCCACACAAAGCTTGGACCAGACCATTTTAGTATTGCTTGCATACATACATATGACTTTTATGATCTCATCTTTCAAAGCCATATATTGGCCATCAGGTAATTCTTTCCAATGCTTTAATATTTTGTGATGAAGCATGCAGGCTCCAAAATATTGCGTTTCTACATCTTTTGTAACATCTAGTAACTTCCAACAGAGCTGCCAAGCTAATTGGGAATTCTGAATTTCTAGCAGACATCGGTGAGCAGGTTCACGTTCGCTACCACTTCCATGATTATGGTAAAATACTTGCAACGCCTTTTCTGTTTGTAGGAGCAGCTTTTCAATGTCGTTCTCCATTCTGTCTTAATCCCAAGGTGATTAAAATCGTCATATGCACTTTATTCTTTCAGAGGGAAAACTATATTGTCAGGAGTGAGATTAAAACGAGGCAAAGTTTTCAGATCGCAAAAGAGGCTGAACAATGAGGACAGTCCAAGATGTTGGTGCACGATTGTGACTGACGGCATGGTTTTGCTTCAGCCCTTCCTATCTCAGTTTAGAAATGCAGTATCAGTAGCAAAGGGCATTTTCCCAAAATTAAAATGCTTGCAGGGATTTTTTTCATTGCCTTACAATGCCATCTCCCATGAAGGAAGCAATATTTACTACAGAAAGTTTCATAGCAATCACGGTAAGTGTATTAAAGATGTTCAAAATATTCCAAGCAATTTGAACTTTTCGATACTTTCTTTTCCCAGAAAAATGTCCCATGTAAAGTGTTAAAAGAGATCTGATAGGAAAAATTGAAGGTAAAGCTACAAGTTTCATACTCTGCTGCATTCTGTACCAACAGGAACATGGCTGAGATATAGTGGGCCCTGTTGTAAAATAGTGAGCCCTGTTATAGAAAATTGAACTGTAGCTCGATTAATACAGGCCACCCATTTTAAACATTATCTATTATTATTGTTATTATTATTTATATCGCATCCGGTCAACCAGGACAGAATCACATGAAAAGCAAAGTTTAAATTAGACATACCATTTTGAAAAAGCAATGCCAGACAAACATGCCTATCCTACCTAGGACCAAAAACATGGAATAGTATTCCGCCAGAACTCAAATCAATGACCAATATCAACACCTCCAAGCATAAATTCAAGGATAAATTTTTCCAAAATAATGTAAAAAAGGAAGACAGCATATACATCTACTATAAAAGATTGTTTTGCAACTAGCAACAGTAAAAAATTCCCATATCATCCCCTTTTCCCTTATCTTTTCATCAGAATCCTGTATCGTCCCTTTCCCCCCGTCTCTCTTTTGTTAAACCAGCACCTCTAAGGGGACCATTACGGGAATATGGTCAGCTTCACCTTGTAATGCTGTCCTTGCCACCGAAATTAGGGATGCTTATCTTTGATGTTAATCTTTGTTGTTGTACTTCATTCTTTCTAACTTTTGTAGCTTGTAAGTAAATCACTGGAAAATTAGAAAATTCACACATATCAAGGGCGGCGGACAGTGCTATGACTACTATGAATGTCATAGCAAAATTTTTGCAAAGCTAAGGTCTTTATATTTGTAGTTATTTGTAAAAAAGAATTGCAAAAATATTAAAAATTTGAAGGTTCTCAACGAAGGAAAGATTCAAATATATGCGATGCTCTACTTCTCCTATTCAGCGATTTCTTGTCATAATATGATGCTGTCATAACATCATTGAATGCAGAATGATAATCTTCAATGAGTCATTTTTCACAGCATGCTGTCAACATAGCGTTTGCTCAAAGTATTCAGTGCCTCTGCCCTATTCCGCTGGCCACGCTATGACTTTCTTCAATTTCATAACATGGGAAACAGAAAACAAGAGATGAGGATGCTTGTGTGTGGCGTCTTTCATCGATGTATCATAAGAAGTGATGTAACATGCTGTGAAATTCCAGGAGTTCATAGCACTGCATAAGAAAATCTACTTTTACCGATAGTTAGTGTACGCTTTGTTGAAGAGAAAAAACCCAAAAGGTTGAACCATGAATCAAGTTGCATCTGGCAGTGTTTGCTGGGGTATCTCAAACTTTGTAGCCTGTTGGATACTCAAGGAAAACTAAATCGTGACCAGTGTCTTGCTTTAAAGAAGACAGACGTCCATGTCCTCCTGTTGGTATTAAAAACTGTTCCAGTGAAGCCGTTTATCGGAATTTTTCATGGCTTTGTGAAAATGAGAATAAAAACACGCATATTTGTTGGCCATTTCTAGTGATAGATCATTCAAAGATGAGGATATGCTATTTTATTTTCGATGGCAAACTTTGTGACCCTTGTTGAAGAGTGGATTTGCCATGACTTTTGAGAATGTAAGAAAACCATGGTGTTACTCTCAAGTTGTCTCTTTGCACATCTCACGCTGCAAACCAAATCAGAGAATGGGCTCATTTTTTGGAATAATCAACAAACTAGTCTGTTTTCTCGTTTCGATCATAACCCACGAATGCCAGAAGATCCCAGATTGCTTTCTCGAGACACATCCATTGTTGCAATAGATTCAGTTGAAGAGTCATTAAAGCATCAATAGGTTGTTCCAAACGCTTTGTATGGTGATTAAAAAAACCGTGCTAAGTTTAACTTGATAAACCTTATCCATCCATGCAATCAATTTTTGAAAGGAAAGCAATTGCTTGTCACATGATAGTAGAATCACGATTTAAAAATGTCAAAGATTGTCTCTGTTTGCTGTTAGTGATGCCACATACTGTAAAGCAACCAAAAATAGCTCTTTGCTTCCAACATTGACAAAGGAGAAAGATGATGGTGCCGGGAAAATGAAAGCAAGAAGAAAGGCAAAGCTATAAAGGGTTGATGAACAGAACGTCGTTGGAAATAGGAACAAGAAAGCCAAGAGCAGCTATGTACTGACGCAGAATATCAGGATGAGCTCAAAATTTGACACAGAACATTCACAGAGGGTGAAAATATCGAAGAGAGAGTGCGAAGTATTCAAGATCTCCTGACAGTGATACAAAAAAATAGTTTAGCAATGCATTACCCCATGTAATGACACCAAATGAAATTATAGCTGTAACGCTGTTAGCAATTGTCCATTGCGAGCGAGTTTTTGAATGGATGAAATGAGTTAGTTCTTCCCACAGGTCTTGCATGCTTCAGACCAGAAAACAGCACCTCTTGTTTCTACAAGTGGAATACATCTCTTTTGCAGCCATTGTGCAGACAGCCAGGGTTTTACAAAAATATTGCAATTGTTTTGTTTGTTTAAAAAAGAACTTATAGTTTTTGTGACTCCCATTGTTCACTCCTCAGGAAATGGGCGGGGCTTAAATGCCCTAGCTAGTTCTCATAAATGTCATAGCACTTGAAATTTTGTGCCCACCACCCCTGATGCATACATACATACATGTTGATTGGTTGAGCCGTGGAGGTCGATGGAGCTCAAGTTCCTTTGGTGTCTTGACGCGTGTGCCACCTGAGGTGACTAGAAAGCCGAGACTTGCTGACATCGGCCACAATGAAAGCCGCCATCGGTCGCTATGGTGGTAAATGTTGGGCAGATCCACCAGTGGGAGCTTTGCCTATCCGGGAAGCTACGTCTTCATCAATAGCGCCGTCATTGGTAACAGTGCCACCAAGGTAGCAGAATCTGTTCGTGGCCTTTAGGGTGTCGACGCCAATTGAAAGTCTTGGCTCCGTGTACGTCATGCCAGGTTTGGGTTGGTACAGTACCCCAGTTTTCTTTATGCTAATAGTGAGACCAAATCGCGATGCTGACTTGGCGAAAGCATCCATCAGACATTGAGCATCGTGCTCTGTGTGGGCTACTAGTGCACAGTCTTCGGCAAACAAGAGCTCTCTGATCAACATATGGAAAGTCTTTGTCTTGGCCTTGAGGCGCTTCAGGTTGAAGACTCCACCGCCGGTTCGAAAATTGATGTTGATGCCCACGTTGTTGTCATGGAAAGCGTCCGCAATCGTGGCTGGAATGACAATGCCTTAAAGAGTTGGAGCGAGTACGCAACCTTGTTTGGTTCCATTTGTAATCTCAAAGGAATCAGATTCACCGCATTGGCCAACAACAACAGCACAAGCCGTCGTGCTATCGTGGAAAGAACGAATTATGTTCACATACATGCATTTTCGAAAGAACCAATAATGTTTACATACATGCATTCTCGAAAAAACCAATAATGTTTGCATAAATGCATTTTCGAAAGAACCAATAATGTTTACATACATCCATACATGCATACATACATACATACATACATAAATACATACATACATACATACATACATACATACATACATACATACATACATACATACATACATACATACATACATACATACATACATACATACATGCATACATACATACATACATACATACATACATACATACATACATACATACATACATACATACATGCATACATACATACATACATACATACATACTGTACATAAGGTGTCAACTTTTGGTATCAATTCCATAGTCTTTCAAAAATGCTATCAAACTTGTTAGCGATTATTAACCAGTGTTTTTCACAAACTAGATGCCTACTTGCTTGGTATAACTTTTTGCTTGCAAATATTTCTTCATCATGTTTAGTTCTGTCCAACTGGTAATATTCATAAGATTTAAAGTTGAATCAAATCAAAAACTGCCTTTTTCTGACTGCGTGAAAGTCTTTTGAAAAAGATTCAACATGTGAAGTCGCTCTTACAGGTATGCAATTTAATTCAAGAATGTCTTGGTGAGTGTTAAAACAAAAATGGCTAATTGGAGAGGAAATATTGTACTTAATATCATGAGGCTTTTTCATGTTTATCTTGTCCGTTTTAGTGTGTTGCAAATATCATGATTTAAAAAAAGCAAGAATCACTGCAGGAAAGAAAAGGAAAGCTTTGCAGGCAAGATTAGATGTAAGTTGTATATTTTTGATTGAATATGTTCCACTTCTGACAGATAGAAGGCAGGATAAACTTCTATTCTGCAATTCAAGACTTTCTGTAAAAATTAACTTCGAATTTTGACATTTTATCTTGTGTATTGAAATTTTCTTTTGCTATTCAATGATACGTTAGACTGGTCTTTGATTGATAAAAGCATATTGTTGCTGAAAAAAATTTACCAGCAGAAAAATGGTATTATTATTGCCATTAAAAGCAAAAGCACCTCAATCATATGACAACTAAACCAACCAGCATAATCATTGGTGGGATAATTTTTTATGAGTAACCGCTTGATAGAAGGAAGATTGACTCCATGAACTGTCTTCTTTCGTTTTTAAACATCATCTCATTTTTGCTTCTATTTCATTCACTTTGCTTTGCTTTGTATGATCATCCATTCAAAGTCTCATTTTCACATCTCACATCATAACAAATGACACCCACGCAGCTACATCTCATTCCATTATGGCTTTATGGAAAACAGGATTTATCCGATATTCAAATCATTTTGATTCATCTTGCATCGTTCCTCCCTTTCCATTTGATTCTTTTTATTCATCCATCTTCTTCTTCTCTTCTCCGGGTGCCACGTCAGGGACTAACGTCCGCTACCACTTCGCTAAAACCAGCCCAGTCACCCGCCCGCTGCAAAAGCTCTACCACACTGCATCCCGTAGCCGACACCAGCCCCTCCATGTAGTTCAATATCCTTCTTCCCCGCTGCTTCTTTCCATCACACACACCCATCCACCCACGCACACACCCACCCATCCACCCACGCACACACCCACCCACCCACCCACCCACGCACACACCCACGCACACACCCACGCACACACCCACACACCCACCCACCCACGCACACACCCACCCACCCACGCACACACCCACGCACACACCCACCCACCCACGCACACACCCACCCACCCACGCACATACCCACCCACCCACGCACATACCCACCCACCCACGCACACACCCACCCACCCACGCACCCACGCACACACCGTTGACAGTTGACAGTTGACCGTTGACCTTTGACCGTTGACTTCATCTGACGTTTGTACCACTTGTACTAGACAATGATAGTCAAAGGGAATAATCCCTTTATTAGTATTTGCTTAATCCTGTAAGAGGTTGCTCGGACCGCTGACTTCCTCTTTTGTGTGATTTAAAGGAATTTTATGGACAGCATATTATGATGCACAGTTTGAGCAAACAATTTCATTTTCAGAGACTTGATAAAGAAGATAGACCAACAGGATGTATTCTTTGCCCAATGAAAAATGATATTACCATTGATTATAAGGTGAAAGATTTTGACAAATACTTTTTTGCGATGGTCTCTGATCCATCCAGTCAATATCAGTTACTCTGCAAAAAACTCATTGGAGCGCAAGTATGTATTATATTGAAATATTTGTAAAGTTGCCATGACCAAAGATTTTGCAAATACTTCATGTTGTTCTGCATTTTTTGCTATTTTCATTTCTAGAATGTTAGATTATTGTCACAGTTTATCTCTCCACATACTGGAAGAATTTATGGTGCCACTGTCACAGGTACTTTTTATAGATTTTGATAATTTTGATTTGCTTCAATTTCAAACGATTTCACGTCCATGTATTCAGATTTATTGGTTAACATCTTATGTTCAACATACCCTCATAAAGTGTATTCTTTCTCATGACAATAAATCTATTCCGATTTCATTGACCTTGAGATTGCTCCGTTTCAATGATTCCTGCACTCTCCATCTTCATCCTTTTAACAGGCATTCTGCACCTGTCACTTAACTTGTTCAACTGATTTCCATTGCTTGCCATTCATTTTCCTCTTGAGTGCACTTCAGCTTGTCATCCTTTTCCTTCTTCAGTTAGTTTTTTGGAGCTTCTGCTTTTTATCAAGTAGTATCGAGGAAAGGCATTGGTTGTGGTGGCCTATTCAAGGAACCAACAAAGAAAGAACGACAAAGGCTAAGGGGAGGAAGAGATAAGGTTCATTAATTTTTAGATTTTTAAAGACTAGTTGTAGGAATCAGGAAAAGAAGAAAAGCAATACACTCCATAGATCAAAGTTTTTGGAACGAATTATGATATGTGGGATAGAGTTTGTGGATTAGGTAGTGAAACTTGGAAGGGGTGTGAGTGAGTTGAGCTTCTGGTGGTCCTGACACGCCTCAGACGAATTGGAATAGTATCCCTGATCTCCTGAGAGCAATGCCCGTGAAAGTATCTGTAAAAGATGGAGAGATCTCCAACTAAACAACGACAAGGAAGAGGTTGTAGAAATTGGGTGAGGTTGGGATTGTTGATGAGACAAATGGCTTTGGACTGGACATTGTCAAGAAGATAGAGAGTAGATTTTGAAGCACCACCCCAGACGTGGGAGCAGTACTCTAAAGAAGGACGGATTTGGGACTTGTATATCGATAGAAGGTGAGAAGATGAGAAAAACCCGTGGGCTCTGGCGAGGAAACCAAGCTTTTAAGATGCATATTTAGCAAGGCAATGGATGTGAGTTTTCCAAGTGAGATTGGGCGATAGAGAAAGACCAAGTTGTGTGAAAGAAGTTGACGTGTCCAGTCCAGTGTCCAGTGTCCAGTGTCCAGAGTCCAGTGTCCATCGCCATCCATAAGGACAGGTGGAAAGTTTTGGTTACGTTTGCGTGAAATGACAGCCTGTTTCGTCTTGCTTTGGTTGAACGAAACTAGGTTGTCTTTGCCCCACTTCTCAATAACGATACGATCATTGGAAAGAAGAGAGGTCGAAATGTTTCTGTGGAGCTGGATGTTGGTGGAAGCATGGTCATTTGGATTGAATGAAAATGAAGAACTTAGGAAGGTATCATCAGAAAAGGAGTGACTGCTAGAAGATGTGGAGGTGAGCAGGTCATTGATGAAGAGGATGAAGAGTACAGGGGAGATGACAGAGCCCTGGGGTACACCAGCATTGATAGAGTGCAGATTGGAGAGGAAGCCGTCCACTCTAACGGCAATTGACCTATCAGAGAGGAAACTACCAATCCAATTAATGAGAGTGTGATGGAGACCAAACATTGGCAGTTTAGCGAGAAGACCCTTGTGCCAAACGCGATCAAAGGCCTTGGAGATATCGAGAGAGATCACTCTGCTCTCACCACAGGATTGTAGAGCAGAGGACCAGACATAGACAGCATAAGCAAGAAGATCACCAGTAGACCTGGCTTTTCGAAAGCCATACTGGTGATCAGAGAGAAGACTGTTTGTTTCAAGGAAGGTAAGAAGTTATTTTGTGATGATGGTCTCCATTGTTTTAGAGATGAGTGAAGTGATGGCAATGGGATGATAGTTGAGTGGATTAGACTTGTCGCCCTTTTTTTTAGTGGCTTATGCTGAGGAAAGGCTATTCGGGATAGGAACGACGTCGGCTTGTTTCCATAGGTGGGAAATGTGCCAAGAGTGTAGGAAAGCTAACATAGTTTGTTAAGAATAGGGGCAAGTTCAGGAGCGCAGGTTTTGAGAACTGTAGCTGGAATACCATCAGGGCCTTTGGATTTGGAGGTGTCAAGCTGGAGAAGGGTTTGGCAGACTTTTCGTGTGGAGAACTTAATGGGTGACATAGTGAATTTAGAAGGGGGGAAGTGATGTGGTTAGACCCTTTGGTCGTCCAGGCTGGAGTTGCAGACAAAGACTGATGCAAAAAGATTGGCCTTGGATATAGGAGTGGTAAAAAAAGAATCAGATTTGTTTTTAGTCGAGGAAAAGATGATTGGCAAAAGTTTTGGGAGATAACCTTGGCCATAGACCAAAAGGAGCGAGAGGCAGAGGGAATGATGTTGTATGTATGTTGTATGTATGTTGCATGTACCTGGCATGTTTGTTGCATGTATGTTGCATGTACTGCTCCGTTGGTTCTTATTGTTATGTCTTCCATATTGTTATCATAATTTTTTTAAACTTCTTATTTATGAAAATATCAAGCATAAATATGTAAATCTCTCTATAATTAGGCAGTTAACAAATGGCTGGCATGAGTAAAATAAATGTGTATATAAAAGAGAAATTAAAGTAAAATCTATATCAAAAGCTTATAAGAAAACGAAATATATGCGTATATAAAGGTATCGTCTAAAATCTATTCACAATGTCAACAGTTCTGGATCCAGCCTGTCTTCTTTTCTACAGCAAAGTACACAGTAAGTCGATCGGATGGTAATATTCGTCAATCTTCTTACTATGAATTTCGTCGCTTTTTCGTTGAAATAGAGCTCTTTCATTATTTTTAAAAAAGAAGTCGACGACTTGCTCATTGCACCGCGTGCTCCCATAGAAAGATTTACGTATTCGACTTGTCTATACTGAGGCTTTAACACCACTAACAACTGGCAGTATTTCTCTTCTTTCCTAATCGAATTTGAGGCAAGGTTGGCCTCGTATCCGACGGTCAGTTCGAGAATATGCAGACAACTTGAGGGTGAAATTAAGAGAAGGTCAGTTTGTCTCCGGAAATTATAGATGGGTTAAGATAGGTAAGAAGATCAGAGAAAAGTTTTATGCCCTGGAGAGCTGTTTCCCTGAGAACAAAATTGAGTTTAGAAACATAAAGACTCAAGAGACTTAAAATCCTCAGTCCATGATAAATATGAAAGCGTGAGTACATTTCAGGGATTGATTATCTTTTATTTGTTTATCAAGTTCTTCTACAACTTGATAAACAAATAAAAGATAATCAGTCCATGAAATGTACTTTACTTTCTTGTTTGAATCAGAGGTAGGATTTCTCAATCTTTAGATGCTTTTGTAAAGAATTATATGTCTTTACACCACTGAAAAATTATCCTCCTTTTGCGCTCTCACTTCTTACCATATGGATGATCAAGCTCCATCCATTGTTATTCGACACTTTTTTGCCACATGATTCAATACTATTGAAACTCCTGTTAAAGATCGCCAGCTTCTTCTCATTTTTACCACAGTTGGAGCTGCCCACATATGCT
Organism: Pseudorhiza aurosa; assembly: GCA_964026355.1. NCBI lineage: Eukaryota > Metazoa > Cnidaria > Scyphozoa > Rhizostomeae > Lychnorhizidae > Pseudorhiza > Pseudorhiza aurosa. Next base: position 9,733,790 of record OZ032125.1, read on the forward strand.
TACCTCTTCCATGGCAGTTGAAACAGTATTATTTCAGTCATGTTTCTTGATGGACACCTTCGAAATTTGAAGACTTTTTATGTAACAGATTTGAAGGACTATTTTCTAATCTTTTCTCGGTAAACAAGCAGGACATATATTCGGATGAATTTTTCATAAAATGTTGTTTATATCTCAAAGCCTTCAACCTACGCTGACATTTTGGAAAAAATAATTTTAGGCCTTGAAACGCGAACATAGAGATTTTCAAAAGTAACGAAATGTCTGATGATAAGCGTTTGGAACTTGTATTTTACAAACATATTAGAGAAAGCTTTCGAGAGATATCAGCGATTTGTGGTTGTTCAAAAAGTGCAGCTTTTGCTGTGTATAACAAGAACAGTAAAAAATTTGCCAAGATTTGGCCGGCCAAGAGAGTTCTCGACGCCAAGAGATGCAAGACCCATTTTGAAGGAATAGGGAATCTACATATTCAATTCTCTAACAAAGATCTCCACAAGAAAGCAGAGCTCGTCAGAAAATATCTAAAATCTGGGAAAATGTCCCTCTTCTCCTTTTTTAGAGCGATTTTCTAATTTCATGCCAGCAAGACTCGAAGCTTTTATCAAAAGTAAAGGAAATATAACAAACCATTGATGTCCTTTTTGTAAAAACACTGCTTGAGTTAAATACCATGTGAAATTGCAACGTTATTGCTTTTTTCTGTCTTTTTTATTTGAAGCTACTAATAGTTAATAGTTAATAGTTTGAAATTGCAAACTTTCTGCAGAAATGTCTTTGTCATGCAATTGTCAATTGAAACATAGAATTTGTTTGGCCATCTCTAAAAAAAATTTCAAGCTTATATGACTTTTCCTTCCCTAGACCGTTTGATTCATATCCATATCTAGTTGATAAAAGCAGTCAATTCAAACAAATCATATGTTTTTGAATCATAATTCAAGATTTAGAGTTTTTATAGATTTTATGCATCTTTTGAGGATTTTAGATTTGAATTTCTAACAGGAAAAACTTTGGATATCAGGGCAATTTCCTTTGCGAAGAGTTAACAAATTCAACGCCATTGTTCTTTTTTCGAAGTGTCCCAAATGCTTTTTGAATGGGAGGTTTATTTAACCATGTTTTTAACGATGCCAAAATGCAACATTGAATTTACTCACATTGTGGTACTTAACTCACAATAGATAATGATTGCATTTCTTTTGCGCCACTCAAGAGAAGGGAAACATACATGGATGAAAAAAATTTCAGAAGTTCACTTAAAATGCGGACGCATCTGTGCAGGATTTTGATGAAGTTAAATGTCAAGATATCAAAATGTTATGTATTTTCTAGGATTATGCGAAAAGAAGCAAAAAGAGATTACCAAAGCTATTCAAAGAGCAAGATCATTGGGTGTGTTTCACCATTCTTATTTTCGCACAATTGCACTAAGATGAAAAATTCCTTTTGAGATGCTTTTGCATATTTTAGTTTAAAGGATTCTGTTAAAATTTGTCATTTTTGATTAGTATGAGATGCTTAAGATTTCATGTGAAACTACTCAATTGAACGAATGTATTTTAATTTCTTAAGGTTACATGCCAACCACAATGAAGTATTTTGAATTTCACAATGACCCAAAGATATTTTGACTGAAAGACTGGGCTGTATACATTTGGTAAATCCTTATTGCTTTATATCTGAAGTGATTTAATGTGTGTAGCACCTAATGAAAGGAAAACAAATTGTGAACAGCAAGTGTTATGTTTTTATTTCTTTTGAGTCAACTTTTTCACCAATGAACTGAAAACCTATTAAAAATCCTTAAACTGAAAAAATGTTCCTAGCACAACCTTGATTCATGCTGAAAATTTTTGCTTGAGATTTGAAGGCTGATTTAAATTTTGCACAGGTGTTCGATTTCATCTCTTGTTGGATTTCCACTGAATTGTAAATGAAAAAAAATGACATGCTGCAAAAATTTAAGGATAACGAACTACAGAGGAATAAGTGTATGGAAGAAAGGTGCAAAAAGGATAAAATCGGCTATTATAGAAAATCAGATGAATTAGACCATTTGTCTCTCAGGGATTGCTTTAAGAGGAATTCTTTTCAATGAAGTTGCCAGTATATTATGGTGTGTGAGTCAAAGATTTGATTATATGAAGGATTGAAGGGTACCTGTATTTTGCATTTAAAAACACCAGACAGTCTCCATATCAACATCTCATGAATTAAGCATGTTCTCAAAAGGGGTAATTGTTGATCAAGAATTTGAATTGATTTACAATGAAAGTTCATAAAACTTTAATAGGCACTTGTCAAAATAACCTGCTAGTCACAAAAGTTTGCTGCCGATTTTGAGAATGAAGAGAAGTAGACGAGTTGAATCAAGTGTAAAGAAATTTTCCGTTAAATCTGGGAACAGCGATGTTAAAACATTACCGACAAACATCGAAAAGTTCGAGAGAAAGCTTTGGTAGTCGTATTTCATTTGCAGATAGCACTTTTTCTCAAGATGGGAAGTCATTGGAAAACATGGCCTATCATGAAGATGAATCTTCTCCAACATCCGTCATCAAGGAGTCTGCTGCACAAAGGCCTAAATCATGTTTATCTCAAACGACCAATTCAACGCAAAGCAAAAGTCAATTGTTAAGAATTCAACAGTTGGAAAGTATCCTTGAAGAACCTGCTTCAAAAGACCGTGGCATCAAGCGTCTCTTGTGGAGAATCTCGATTTTTATTGTTTTGGTGGTTGCAGTGATTGGCATTAGTATTGCCACCGGGTATTACTACGTACGATACTACCCTGAAGAGAAACTGATGAACTCAGGAGATAAAAGGCTTATAGATTATTCATCTTATTTCTGTTCATCAGTGACGACTGATAGCCATGATGTTTGGTTAACTGTTGTTTCAGCCCTCGATTACCCGAAGCTGATTCGATACACCATGACGTCATACATTTATTTAGAAGTAGGTAGGATGTGGAGCAGAATGTTTCATCTGAATAAGAATAGTGTGATAAAAATAGGCATGACAAGTGGCGATATAGTTTATGTTCTTGTGTTCAAAGGAAAAGGGAACTACGATTTATGGGTTGAAAGAAAGACAACGACCTCCTACATGATGAAGCAATCTTGTTGCGTAAACGGACGAGCTTTGACTGATACCTTTGAGTTCCAGTCACACGAAAACGAGGATTATTACCTTGTTTTTTACAGAGAAGATTCTTTTGGCATTGGAGCCTCATTCAATACTAGCCTCAGTTTCATACGACCTGATATTGACTCAACGAAAATAAGAGATCGATGCAAAGCGTTGGTTGGTAGAAAGTGCACGGTCGGTTTGGAGTTGGGATCGAGTGAGAGAATAATAGTGGAAATGCATCGTCAGTGGAGGAAAGGAGTGGTCTCTAAGGAAGAGAAAATCAGTTGGAAATGCAATGCAAGAATTTGGTTTTATTGTGTCGTTTTTGGGCTGTCAATAATTTTGGCTGCAATTTTGATTGTAATGTTATACATTTTCATTGACAAGTATCTGCATTCAAGAACGAAGAAAGTGTCCAAACCAGCAGCCGTCAATTCCAATCATCGAACAGAATCAATTAGCAATGGAAGCAATGTTCAGCAAAATGCATCAAATGTCATCTTAAGGTCTGGCAATGCGAATAGGAAGTTTCATGGCTATACGAATACATCTCTGGATAAGTCTGATAATTGGGCGATAGACGACATTAGCCAAAGTGGGTCAGCAAAATGTACTGTAGACGAAGATGGCAATAAAAATGGCCAACACAGAAATGAACGGGACGGAATCGAAAATGCAGCCGTGATACACCGAAACGAGTATGAAAAATACCACTTAGCAAAATATCTTACTAGAAATCTGCGATTAGAAACAAATGATGATCATGAATTCAAAATGCAACGAATTCGCAGCAGCAGGGAGACAAATAATGTTAAAAAGGAAGATTCCTGCAAAATAGTTTTGAAGTTACCGGAGGGTAGAAAATATACAACGGAAATAGGACTACGAGGCGAGCACGTTGACAATACTGGTAAATTTCAAAAGGAAGAGGGCAGTTCCGGCGAGCAATATAATCAATTTTTAGATAATAAATTGGACAAAGAAACCCCAGAATGTGGAAACTCAGGAAGCTGTGAAAGAAAGAACTCAAGGTCATTCAAGGAGGGATCGACGGAATCAAGCTATTCAGATCGTCGGCAACGCGATTCGATAGAAAATGTGTCCATTAAAAATGATACAAAACACAGAGAAGGTAACCAGGTCCAAAGCTTTACGTTCAATCTAAGGGATTCTTTAAAGAAGGAAAATATGATAGTAGGGGAGCCAGTTCATATCTAGCACTGTTTAAATTTTAGCTGGATCGATTCATAAGTTCTTATTGGCCGGTGATGATCCTTGCTTGGTCAAGAAAAATCAAAAGGAGACTAATTTACAATTCTCTCTGCATAAACCGTTCAATCTAGCGCTAATTCTGAAAGCGGGTTTTTGTACTTGTTTTGTATGCTTATTTCGTCTAGTAATGACAATAATCCAAGCCTTTCGTAATAAAATTTGACACCTAACCTGACCGTACGCAGGAAAAAAGAAAATCGATTCTGGTTATAGATTTATAAAAGATTTTCAACTTTATATCATAATTTTAGAACATCACACGATTTGGAAAGTGTTTGTTTTTCATGAAATTGCATTTCGATTCCAACTCCACATATGGCTGTCATCATTTTGTCTCTAGAGGTAGAAATATTAAAAATGAGTAGAGTTTAAATTTTGTTAATTTTCATGCGTTTCTACGAACGAGGGAAAAGATTAATTGGAATTAAATGCTTTCAGGGGGGGAGATTAATAATAGAAATTGAAATGCGAAAGTTAAAAGGGGGCTATTAATCGATGCAATAAAATCAACTGACAATAGGAAATCATTATGAAATGCAGAAAGAAGACCTGAGGTGTGCTCCAAAACACAGAAAATTAATACGAAGGGATTTGATATGATTGGTAAGTAACGCTTGTCTACTTAATTTAGACGCAAAAAGGGAGACGTGGGTTTACTCATGAAACACAGTACAGCTAGGTTATTTACTGGTTGGACGACGCGGATATCAGATTGAAGAATTATAATGAAATAATCAGCTGCACTTATAACTATTTTCACTCAAAAATATGATTTTGGTGAACAAGAATTGTTAAATATCCTAAGTTATTGTCACTTGCGTATTTGAAATCACCTTTTTTAGTAAATTGTGTTGGGGAACAGCCACGATGGCCTATAAAAAGCCCGAACAATGAAGAAAGTAGAAGGGTAAGAGGTCAGGGAGATAAGAGCAAGTTTATTGTGCTTAGATTTGAAAGTAGGCAAGTCGTAGGAGTCGAGAAAGGAAGAAGGAAAGGCGGACGCTCCATGAATTACACGTTCTTGGGACAAATGATGATTTTATGGGACAGGTAGTGAAACTTAGAAAGGGTGTGAATGAGATGAGCTTCTGGTGTTTCTGACACGCCTCAGAGGAACAGGGAATATATCCCTGGTCTTCCAAGCGCAATGCCCGTGAAAGTATCTGTGAAAGATGGAAAGACCTCCAATTAAACGACGATGGGAAAGAGTTTGGAGAGATTTACTGACGTTAGGATTGTTGATGAGACGAAGGGCTTTTTAGAGAAGACAGAGAGTGGATTTTGGAGCGCAATCCCAGACGTGGGAGCAGTACTCTAAAGAAGGACGGATTTGGGCCTTGTATATAGTTAGAAGATGAGAGGATGAGAAAAACCCCCGGCTTTAGATGTTGGCAGTAAAAGTGAGCTTACTTCAGTTGAAAACAGGCCATATTACTAGCATCGGCAACGTCAGTATAAGTTGTACTGGTATTGATCCAACGAGTCTCATTCAACTATCGAAACGGAAATCAAGATGAACATTAGAGTTGATGGTGTAACAACAAATGTTTCATAAACAATTACAGCATCAAACCGATCGATGTTTTGGCTTTGAAATATCATCAGTTTTTGTAAGCCATTAAACCATAGAATCAACTGAATTTATGAAGACAAAATATTTGTTAAAGAACCTTGTGTTTCGTGTCAGTTTTGCGCCATAATTTAAGTCTTTGATCAATGGAGCAAGTGATTAAAAGATAGGGATTGACATAGTGAACACCTATGGAAAAAATTGAATCTTATTAGTAATATCAAGTTAATAGGAAAAACAAAGAAACTATGTGAATAAACGAAATATACAAAACGGATGAATGCATTAACGGATGAATGAATTAACGATTGAATGAAATAACGAGTGAATGAAATAATGACTGAGAGCATGAAGGAATGAAAGATGGAATGAACGAATGATCGAATAAGTGAATGAACGAACAAACGATCTAATGAACGAAAGATGGACGAGGAAATGAATACGAGTGAATACCTGTTATTGTTGAATGATGAGCGAATTTGTTTCGATCCGTCCAAATGACGTCACACGATAAAGAATTCTGATTTTCACAGATTAAAAATTTCGATGTGAAAACTGCATTATCATCACCTCCACTTGCAATCTCAAAAGTTGAATCTAAACGCAATAAATACGATAAGAAGAAGAAAAACATTAATGAGGTGCTTCATACATATTTAAAATTGCGATAAACTGTAAACAATAATAAAATCATTTCAAAAATTGCATACGTTAAACGGCTCAACTTTAATCAAACGATTAGCTGACATCAATAAATCAACCAACCAATCAACCAACCAATCAATCATTCATCTGATAAGCTGATTATTTTGATGTAGCTGATATCAATCAATCATTCAATAAATAAAAAAATAAGTCAGTCAATCCTTAAATCAATAATTAATGAGCTACCTTTCTTGTCTTCGATTAACGACAATGAGTGAATACCAGATTGGTGTGCTTCAAAAACGTGAATTGGCTTATGGGATAGGTGGCAAATTGGGTGAGAGGCATTTAGTAGACCACTGCTAAAGAATTTCGTAGGGGAAGGTCCATCTCTTTGTCCACCATAATCATCACCATCATCATCACCATTGTAAGCATCACCCTTATTGATTAAACTTTTTCCTCCAGCGATTCGACGGCTTTCTTCAACACACGATTCTTCCCAACGATTTTCACTTTCCGTTCCTTTTGATGCTAAGAACTGCTCAATACATTCACTTATATCCCATAATGCAATGTATCCATCTGTTGAGCAGGAGAGTACAAGGTGATGATCACGTGAGTTAATTCTGCACACAAAATGCCGGACGATCTGGACGCATCTCTTGTGATAATCGGTTGCCATCACAAAGCAAAATTCTTTACTTTCACAAGAGAATCCATAGAATCTGTAAAAAATGGCATTGTAATTTGTAAGAGAAAAACGAGAATACTATGATGATTATTAGATTGGCAGAACTACCAATAAAGAATAGTCGTTGCAAAGGAGAAATTGACTAAGAGCGATTCAGTTGTGACGTCTTCGTTTCTTAATTAATGTTCTGTCACTCTTAACCCATATTATCAATGGATTTACAAAGATTCCCAGATGAAACGCATCATGTCCACGAATGTCGTTTACATATAAACTTTTTAAACTCAACAGGTTACAGAGTCTGTGCATACTACCCATTATCGGTTCACTGCACAGTTCGGATAGACATGTAGGTAGATAGGCATAGATAGGAAAATATAAGCATAGATAGGCAAAGATAAGCATAGATAGATAGACATCGATAGGCATAGATAGCTAGACATAAAAAGGCATAGATTGATACAGTAGATAAATCGATAGATGAGCTCAGAAGGAAGGCCAATTATTGGAGGTGAGTTTGATAGATAAGGCAGGCCTTCAATGACAAACCTAATGAAGCCATCAGAGCAAGCGGTGACGACGCAGTAAAACTGATTTGAATTTGAGAGCTCATTCGAACCCCTTGGCGCGATGATTTGCATCGAAACAAAGCGCACGTCATCTGGCCTTGTTGCATCGTTGCTGTTTTGTCGACCGATTTCAGCCCAAAGGGAAGAGCTAATGCTACTGCCACTGTCATTGAACATAATCGAAAAACACTTTAATGAGGTTCTACTGCCACATGTGAACAAAAGATACGATTTATCATTTCTTATGGTAATCAAATTTCCAGCACAAAATTGTTCCGTTTGATCACTTCGCTCCTGCCTGGTAGAATCATAGGAATTGTGCCAAGGAATGGGAATAGCCTTCTCTATGAAACCGATCGATTTAACACTTCCAATGTGGCTGTCTATCCGATGTATTATTTGAAATTCTTGCGTTTCAACTTTGTCTATCAATTATGTCAAGGCATGTTCGGTTCTACATAGATTCACTCAACACCAAAAGCTCATTTCGAACCAGTGGAAAAACGCTTTGTTGATAGTAAACTAAAAGACAGCGCAGTTCTTGATATTTTGTCTTGGCTGTCTAATTCAAAAACGTAAAGACTTCAGTCACCTAATCAAAACAATTTTAGGAGAGCGCATTGTTAGAGAGGTATATCCTTACCCCCGGCTCATACTAAATCTCAGTTGTTTTAAAATACAGTATAGGTAGTACAGAGGGGCAAACTAGGTAGGTATTATCATCTTAGTACTCGAAAGCATTAGTTTCTAAGAAACTAAATGAAAGGATACAGACGACAATATTAACGAGTGTATCTTCACTGCCCGTCGCCATAACAAGATCTTCAATTAAAAAGAAACGTGTCATTACTACATATCCGTTCATGAGAAAACGTATCAGAATCAAAGATAGTTTGATTTATTACAATCCTTTTGAACTGAGTCAAATGATACTTCACCAAAAGAAGAATGCTGTTGAGTAAATGCTATAAAAATATTGAAAATGACTTAAGAGGAAGATGAAACTGGTTAATGAGTAATTACCAGGACTCCCTTTGTGTCTTTTTGACATTAAGATGTAATTAGGTGAATGCGACTTTTAACAAAAACTAAATTACAGTTAATGACAACAAATTGAACCAAATATGTCTAATTGCTTCCGTTGAATCCCAAAACAGGCTTGGGCAATTACGAAAAGGTTTCATTTCGCAGAAGGTCTGCCTTTGAACAGAGCGTATTGAAGTGGCAACATATCGTAAAGGGAAGATGGCGATAAAAGATAGCGATAAAATTATTTTAAGTGCCAAAGATTCTGAGCCTCCGCCGGGCTATATCGGCCGCAATAACCCGGCCTTCGATCGAGAAGAACGCTTCCACAGTATCCATGGAGTGGGAGATTTTGAAAATGGACAAGAACACTACAGAGACTTGGAAACTCGACGTTTTCACGATGGTAAAAGAGTGCGAGGTAAAAAGGTCGAATCGATTTGTTTATGCACAGCATCAGTGTATCCACATTACCATGGAGAAACAATGGTCGATGGAAGCATCTATGACGAAATATTGATCCTTGATCCAAAAGAACTACAGCAAACTTCGAACAAAACCGTTCGTTTGAAGGGACAGTGTTTGCGAGTTTGCAAATTGTTTGCCTTGATTGCAATTGTACTGGCGGGTTTGGCATGCGCACTGTATGGGGTTGCTCACTTTTTCATTGTGAACAAAGGAGGTGAAGCAGTGATGACGACTGGGGATGTTAAGCTACTGCAATATTCAACTTATTTCTGCGAAGGCGTCACGACTGAATCATCAGAGATAGAAAGGTCGATTATTGTTTTAAAGAAAAGGTTTGGAAACATCGCCTCGTTCAATTATAACCTAACTAAAGCACTGCGGTTTGACTCTGGTCTGCAGATTTACGAGAAAAGTTTCTACGCAATTGAGCAAGGAGTACTTGAGATGACAGTTAAATCACAAGAGGATGTCAATATTCTCATTTTTGAAGAAAAAAGCGCCTTAGATGCATGGAAAGCCAATAGAAACTATGCAGTTTACAGCTTTAAGAGGACATGTTGCAAGTCAGTGACAACCGAACGCGGTTTGTATGAATTTAGAGCTAAGCAAGACAGACAAGCTTTTCTTGTCGTTTATAGCCCCATCCACACACATGCCAATTTTTCGATGCGATTCAAAAGGCATTTCATTGATTATATAAGGAATGATGAATTTTGCACAGCAAAAAGACAAGAGACGTGCAGCGTACCACTTTCATTTGCATCAGATGACAAAGTGGTGATTGAAATATCAAGATCGTCAAAGTTCCAAGGACCAAAGAAAATAGAATGGGCTTGCAAGGCAAGAATTTGGTTTTACGTTCTTGTATTTGCAGGAATACTTATCATATTTATCATAATTGTCTGCATTGGTTATTGCATTGTGAAATACTGTTTTTGTGACCCTTGCTGCTGCTGCTTCTGCTGCTATATCGTTCCAAAAGAGAAAGAGAAGCCAAAAGTTGTGCAGTACCATCGAAACAGATCCAACTTGGTACGAACACCAAGAGGGCCAAGAGCTAATCACATGCGAACACTCCGTGCATCAAATGAATCAGTGGCTAATCGTGGATACACTACATCGGATACTAGTGACACAGAGAGTCGCGCCATGCCGAAAAGAGGACTACACATGACACGAAGAGACAGCGAAGCAACAACCCACAGCGGTACAAGCGTCCATCTTTATCGTAGAAGAAGCAGCAGTATTGGGAGTGACATCAAGAGAGGAATGTCTGTGGATGAAAGCTACGAAGAACTACCAGTAGATGTGGACAATGTATCCAAAATAAATGGATCAGTGGTAGCAGAAAGGAAAAGAGATACAACGGATGGGGATGCAAGGTCAAAACGAAAGAAAAAAAGGAAAGAAATTGAGAGGAAAAAAGTTCCCAAAAAAGCGAACAATCATGAAACTTATGATGATTATCTTTCTGATATTGAAATACGCTTACGGAGGAAGAGAGCACAGTTTTCAGATTCGGATGAAAATGAATCCGAATCTTGCGATGATGATGATGATGATTATGATAACACTTATGACATTGTCGGCTTGCAAATGTCAGATGCATCAAAATCTACTGCTGAAAAAATTGATTCGTTGCCTTTGGGGCCATCTGGTGCCCCTCCAAGAGCACCCCCAAAATCAGCTGCAAGTTTGAAGGGAAAACCTGGCCTGAACGGGGTAAAAAATTTGGAAAATTTGGAAATTTTGCCGAATGGAATGACCAGGGTGAAAACAGAGAAATTACACAAATCAAAATCAGATGCTGTTGCATGCAGAGAAAGGAAGCAATCACCAATCACCCCAAAAATAATTGTCATCAATGGAATTGACAGAAAGAGGTCGGATATATATGGAACATATGATCGAGGCAGGAAATTACAAACCAAGGTCAATGGGATGTATAACAGAACAATAAGTTTGGACTCTGGATTGGACAATATTGATGGGAAGAAGTCTGCAAACGAACGGGCAGCTGCTGATATAAAATTCTGATAAAAAAGCTGACGACGATTGATGGAACAAATGAGGTGGTCCAGGAATTTTTCAGCATGAAAATGTAAATAAATTTCCGTACAAAGGTGTAACAAAATACAAAACTTAAAGACATTTAGGCACTGTTTCAGTAATAAATTTTTCAATGCATCGCTCTATAATGGTGAATCCAAGCAGACACTGTGAGGGGTGACACTTCAGTTGAAACAAAGTCCCTACGAAAGTGGGTCTAAGAAGGCTACTTTCATTCTTAGAAGAACTAGCTAATAGAACCTCTTAAATGGACAAAACATTTACAAGTACTTTTAGACCAGTTTGGATAGTATGAGCAGTAAGAGAAAATACTTATCAGCACAAGACGAGCCACATAACCTAATTAAAGATTATTTTCATAAAAATTTTCTGGCTCTATTTTGGATTTTTTTTTTGATGGAGATGATTTTCAATACATTGCACATTGGGTTGTGAACATATTTCAATTTGATGCTTAGATTCACTCTGAATTTATTCTCGCCTTAAAAAGAATATGCTTCGAGGTTCATTGAATGATAATAATTGTACCTCCGGTGTTATGTTGCCCAAGTATACAAATGCAGGTCAGCTCTCGACCATGAAATCCTTCCTTGTAAAAAACATTTCAGCCAATAAGAATTCGGAAAAACAAAAAATCTATCCTCGTTAACACAGGTAGACAGATGAATTGACCAGGAAAAATGTATCAAGTGTTCGGTTTTTTAAATATCCGAATTCGAGTACCTTGAGAACTTTTTGATTTTCCCTTGTAATTACGTCGCACAAAATAATTCTTTTTCCATTCAAATATCCAAAAACCAAATCTTCACCCTGGGAAGGAAATTGTGAATGAAAGCAATCTATTAAAAGAAGCTTCATTGCAATGTGCAATAGAAATACTAAAATTCTTTATATAGCAAATCGTTATCAACATATTTATGGAACGTCTAGCCTTCTTCTTGCTTCCTGAGTCCTACAACTTGCCATCTTTCAAATCTAAGATCAATAAACTTGATCTCATCTCTCTCTCTCTTCTTAGCTTTTCGCTTTCTTCCCATATTGGGGCTTTGTATAGGCCACCACAGCCTTTCCTCAACATAACCCACTAAAAAAAATCTTAAAATCATTAGAAATTGAATTCTGCGAAATCTTTAGTCCTTACAGAAATCTTTGGTGAGCGGATAGCAAAATCCCACGAGCGATATCCTCCTCCACAATGTATCTTCTGGATGATTTCATTGCGTATCGGACTCCACATTGCGAAATATGATTGCTAGAGACAAAATAATCTTGAAAGAACAAATTGAAAAGAATGGTGGCTGATTTGAATAGAACGATAATGAATATATGAGGGATGGAGGGAGGGATGGAGGGAGGGATGGAGGGAGGGATGGAGGGAGGGAGAGGGAGGGAGAAGAGAGATAGTAGATCATATACAACATAAACGTAAATCTGACCATGTAAAATCCATAAACAAGTAGGTCATTGCTGTTGAAAATAATTCCTGCAATCCAATCCATCCCTTTGCATGCCTAAAAGACAATCGAAGATGATTTCACAAAGGAAAAAAAGAACTCAATATCAACATTCAGAAAAATTTGGCGAAATGAAAACTTAGAAGTCTGATCATCATGATAAGGTAATAATTGGGATAGTAAATAAACAATTCTCGCAATGCACATGACAACTAAATGTCCTCGATCTTCCCGAACTATCCGTTTGATCTCATAAGCGTGGAATGGATGCGAATTCAAAGTAATTGGTGTACTGCTTTAATTGTCTGCTATTCAACTATGTAAGGATAAATTCAACGCCTCTTTTCTCATCACATGGCCAATAAACTTTAGTTGAATGAACAATGGAAGCAACAAGAAATTTTGTCGTAAGAAATTATTTTTCTGAGCATAATACACACCCTTTGTTTCTCTAACACTGTCAAAGATCCATTTGCAGAAAGAGAGAATTTTCGATAAATCCCATCCCGTCCTGTTGAATATACCCATTTGTTGTGAAGAACAATTTTTGTGACACCAGTTTTCCCGTGCATTGACAAAAGTGACTGGAATGGAGCAACTGGCTGAGTGGAAAGGATGACAAAAATCAAAATAGTGAATTAAAATAGTGAATTAAAATAGTAAACTAAAACATCCTAGCGTTCACTCCTTTGCTGATGATACCTTCCTAAGTTCTTCATTTTCATTCAATCCAAGTGACCATGCTTCCACCGATATCCAACTCCACAGAAACACCTCAGCCTCGCTTCTCTCCAATGATCTGACAGTTATTGAGAAGTGGGGTAAAGACAACCTAGTTTCGTTCAACCAAAGCAAGACGAAACAGGCTGTCTTTTCACGCAACCGTAATCTAAACTTTCCAGCTGTCTTCATGAATGGTGATGAACTGGACACTTCAGCTTCTTTCACACAACTTGGTCTGTCTCTTTCATCTAACATCACTTGGAAAACTCACATCCATTCCCTTGCTAAACATGCATCTCAAAAGCTCGGTTTCCTCGCCAGAGCCCACGGGTTTTTCTCATCTTCTCACCTTCTATCTATATACAAGTCCCAAATCCGTCCTTCTTTAGAGTACTGCTCCCACGTCTGGGGTGGTGCTCCAAAATCTACTCTCTGTCTTCTTGACAATGTCCAGTCCAAAGCCATTCGTCTCATCAATAATCCTAACCTCACCGAATCGCTCCAACCTCTTTCCCATCGTCGTTTAGTTGGAGATTTTTCCATCTCTTACAGATACTTTAACAGACATTGTTCTCAGGAGATCAGGAATATTATTCCAGTTCCTCTGAGGCGTGTCAGGACCACCAGAAGCTCAACTCATTCACACCCTTTCCAAGTTTCACTGCCTAATCCACAAACTCTATCTCACAAATCATCATTCATCCCAAGAACATGCAACTTATGGAACGTCTTGTCTTCTTCTTGCTTTCCTGAGTCCTACAACTTGCCATCTTTCAAATCTAAGATCAATAAACTTGATCTTATCTCTCTATCCTCTTAGCTGCTCGCTTTCTTCTTTCTTCCTATGTTGGGGCTTTGTATAGGCCACCATGGCCTTTCATTAACATAACCCACTAAAAAAAAAAAAAAAATTGAATTAAAATGGTAAATTAAAGTAGCAAATTAAAATAGTAAATCAACATTGTAAATTAAAATAGTAAATCAAAATAGTGAATTAAAATAGAAAATTAAAATAGTAAATTAAAATAGTGAATTAAAACAGTAAATTAAAATAGTGAATTAAAACAGTAAATTAAAATAGTGAATTAAAATAGTAAATCAAAATAGTAAATTAAAACAGTGAATTTAATAAAAAAGATTGAATAACATTAGCCCTACCACTCAACAGTCAGCTAATAGCTATGAAAGGCACACATATACTTGTGGAATAGAGTGTGAAACAGCATATGGGTGTCCTCATCAATGAACAATTTAAAAATGATGGAGAAATACCTCCTTTCCCTCAAATGTGAATTATATAAAATAAATTGAGCAATTTGAACGTTTCTTTAAAAATTCTCAAGCAATGATACAAAAATATATCTCTATATTCATACACATTCACTTACTTGGGCTGATATCTTTCCATCAACGGAAAATACATGGATACTGCCTCTCCTGTCTCCGAGAATCAAACTGTACGTCATTCCTCCATTTGAAGTGCCATCACTTAATTGGATCAATTTGCAAGCAACTGGCCATCTTTGTTTGCAATATGGAAGAGCAAAATATCCGTACTGTTTCAAATCTATGCTTTTTTCATTGACAACCAATTTCCACAAAACAACGATTCCATTAGGTCCACATGCCACAACGAATCTGGTTGGGCATTTTCCCACCACTTCAGCCTCAGTTATAAAAGCAGAGAAAACTTTGCCATCAAAAGCCTTCACTTCCTCTAATCGCATATAATCTGTAATACAAGATCAGAATAACCTTATAATCAAACAGAGGAGTTTTGCTTTAGTAAGAGCTCATTCAGAGCCGATGAACCAGCACAGCTCCAGAAGGGTGGAGTGACCTAAAACAGAGATTAAATATAAAATATGACGAAACGAACAATATAAAGAGATTTGATACATGAAACTGAAATAAAAAATTTAACCAAAAATTTAAGAATCACCAATGGAGACTATCTTGATTATTCCACTTAAATTGCCAATGACTGCAATTCTCTGTTTTAGGTCAACTTTCATGCATGAGTATCGACTGAACTTATCATCTTGAAACAGAACCTTCCATTTTCCATGATGAGGATGAGTTCCATTGAAATTATAACTCAAAAGGTAACTGCAAATAAAAATAGCTCAAGAATAAATTATCATGAAGCATGGTTGGCAGATGAAAGGGGTTAATTGCAAATAAGCAATAAAAAAAATTTATTAAGAAATTAGTTGGAAAGGGAAGAATAAAGCCACAAAACCATGCCATTATCACAGCTTGTATTGATTAAAACTGAAGCAAAATGGCACAAACAATTTACTTACCCATTGTTGGTTAATACAAGAAGTTCACGAAAGCTTAAGATGCATAAATTTCTTGGGAAATCGTCAGCTTGTTGGCCATTTGGAAGACAAATTTCATGGGTGACAACTAAATAAAACAGATGTTTAAGGTTATTTCAAATTCATCAACTGAAGTATTTGACCTCCAAACATGCGAATAAATTTTTTTACATGAAAGAAACATACATACGGCCTTTAGACGATAAAAGCATTGCTAATGACCACACACGAATGCTAGAGTCTCCGCCACCAGTTGCGATAGTTAAAGGGTTTTCCTGCGTGGCCAAGCTCCATATGCTTTTCCCTTGATAGAAAATAATAGAAAAAAGTTTCACTTGCGATTTACAATACGCTACAATGTTTTCGAGTTCTATTGTGTCAGTTTTCCCCTATCATGTATTAGATATCAAATCATTTTGCTAGCTACCTTGATGGCCTTTAAACTTTTTGATGATGGTAGAGGAGTTGTCCCAAACAACACATGTTGCATCTTCACCAATACTAACGATAAATTTACCAAGGAATGCAGCATCCCAGACACGTGCTTTATGTCCGTAAAGAGCTTGCAAGCAGCTCTCATTTTTGATATCCCAATGGCGAATGGTTCTATCATCCGAAACTGATAATAGTCTTGTAGCATCAGTTGTGAATACAACAGAAAATATAACACCCTAAATCAAAAGAATGAGCATTTTTTAAAGGAAAGGAATTAGTCTTTTCAAACCACCCTGAAACCAGCCTGTCGCAGTATGAAAGAGTGAAATTTTCTCAAGTAAGTTTCATCAGTAATTTGAAAACTCGGATATATCCACAATTGCCTTCTAAAGTACTCTTGGAACCAATGGTTGAGAAACAGCTTTGACGGCCATCACATAAAGAAAATCTCGTATTTCAGTGATAAAAAATTTATCACCTCATGCCCAGTTAGCCGCTTTTCTACATTTATTGCTGATTTTGTTGCATTGCTGCCTTTTGTGAAATGAAATGGCTTCCAAATTAATATCTCGTTGAAAACAGTTCCAACAGCAACAGTAAATTCATCAAATGTACTGCCCCAAAGTGATGCAGAGTATCTTTTTGCACATAGCAAGAAAATAATCACTTCAGTCAAAAAGGTGTCAAATTTTGATATTTTCACAGTCCATTCTACATTGAATGATTTGTAACATATAGTTCATGGGCAAGATAAATGTTTGCCTTTCTAGTATGTTTCCTAATGATATGACAAAATTTCTGAATGATATTCAACATCAATGAAAGGATACAATATACATTGTTCAGTACAACTTGAAGTGAGAACTTCTTCAAATTTAGAGAAACTCCAAAGAAGCACACAATTTTGAGATGTTACTAAGGCAATGTGTTCTGCTTTCTTGTCTTTTTCAAAATTAACTTGTGCAACATCCCATATCCATGTTCCGAAGGTCACCTCATCAGATTCAAAATCAACCCTAGAAAAGTTCAATTGGTCTTGAAGACTGGACTAGACTATCATTTAGCTGATAACAAGCATCATCAAGTCCAAATAACACATGTTCTGCCCTGGATATGATAGCCATTGGAATTGCAATGTGAGAACAAAACAGAAGTCTTTGACCTCAAGAGGGTTTTGCCCCACAGCTCGAATCTGCAGTTAATGGTAGTGCCAGACCCCTGTGCACTGAGCTTTACCTTTGTTTTGGTCAGTGACGGGGCAGAGGAACATCACTTCCAGATAACCGAATTTATGCTTCCGCCATTCACATACTTGCAGAGAACCACTTGAAATGGTTGAATTTACCTACATGGAAGTTATGATCTCAGAGACAGACAATTTAGATGATATTGCTTCATAGGTTGAAATCATCGTGGAACTAGTAATGTGATTCATAATAGTTTGTCTCTTTACCTTGCTAATGAGCATTTGTAGCTTAATTCTTCCATATCACCATTTTGCTAAATTAGTTTGTTTGTAGATGGACGGCCCCTTGTAAACCAGCACTGCTGAATGGGTTACCGTCCTAAAATCACTTAAGTTATTATCATAATTATTATCATTGTGCTTTCCATCTCTGGTCTCAAATAGTATTACACAAATGAATAGCAAACATCAAGTTTAAGTTGAGGGCATTCCTAAGGTTTCCCATATAAAAAAGATAGGGGGTTGGCAGCAAGAGGTATGAAGCTGCAAGATAGAGTAGCCCTTCATACCAGATTGCACATGGTACATGTGCAGTTGAGTGCTCACCTACACTGCTGTCCCAATTAGAGGGTATTAAGCCAAGATGAAAAATAGTTGGAGCAATGGGAGGAAGTTTTCATTTAGACTCAATGAAGTTTTGATACCTGAAATATTTCTCATTTGTGTGGATTCTGAAAAGTCGAATGGTTTTGCCTCCCAGTGCCATAAAAAGGACAGAGCCCAAAAACTTTGATATAACTAGAGAGGCAGAAAACAGTGTCAGCCAAAATGATACATTGTCATTAAACGCACAAAAATTGGAAATCTTTTTTTTAGCTTGATTTGCCATGATATGAAATACAGTGATGCTATGAAAACTGCCAAGGGTAACCATAATTTTTTTACTTAATAGCTATAAAACGTAGCCCTTTGATGAACCAGTCAATGACTTTTCTGAAAGGAGTAATAGCCTAAAAATTTAGGCAGCATGCAAAATTTGATTACTGTACCTTTGAATTTGTGAATTCTGTTCTGCTGAAAAACTTTCTCTATCAGAATACACGTGCCAGTTTTCATTGAGTAAATTTTTAAGAAGGACCCCTCACCTATCAATTGAAATGCAACAAAACTTGAAAACTGATCCTTGTGGCAAACCCTTGAGATTTGTGTGTCTTGGAAAAAGCTCCGGAATCAACCAGTTAATAGATCTTGGTAAGAGAGGAATGCAATGCTTGCATGCAGGGAGAAAAAGCATTACTGATTTCTATGGAGACTCTTCAAGCAAGGAAAGAAAAAGCAAGCGAAGTAGCTCACTCCATCCACATCCCCAGTTTAAAAACCTTGTGAACATAAACTTAGAAATCCACTTCTTATTTTCTGTCTTTCATTCAGTACATATGCAAACTATTTGCTTGCATCAGTGAATTAACACCTGTGGTTCTTAATGCTATCAAATACTCTTGCTTTTAATTCTGGTTCCACAGTTTCAAATGCATGTGTAATTAACTGAATTCAAAAAGAAAATCTAGCTTTTGCAAAAGATCAAGTAGGTACTAATTGATTCTACTTCACGTATTAGATTCTTTTCCAGAATTGCAAGAATTTACATTGGGAATTGAAAAACAAAAAACTCAGAACGCAAGGCACACAAAAACCATGAATGCAAAATACAAATGAAAACATCTTGTCATAAACTTAGGGAACCTGCAATAACATAATCTTTCGAAACAAAATTAAGTGCAGTGATGGGTCCAGAAAATATCCGCGTTCCATTGGTAAAAGACTGCGGGACTGCTTCGACAGCATCCATCATTTGTCCACCATTACAATTCAACTTTCAGTTGAACAAAGTTGAATTGAATTGTATGGAATCTGACCCAGTCCCCTTGTTGTTTTTACAAAATGGCTGGCGAAGGGACGAAGACGTCCACTTCAAACGATAACCGATCTAGTAGTAAACGAGAGCTGTTCAATGCCTCTAGAGATGAAGTAGGAGAGTCAGACCAAACCGGGAGACAACTTTTTGAGGCATGTCGTACTGGGGATGTAAGCAGAGTAACATATCTTGTGCAGAACCGATGGAGTGTAAATATGCGAGATACAGCTGGAAGAAAGTCGACACCATTGCATTTTGCAGCCGGTAATTTGTTATTCCTATGCTCAGTTTGTGTCAGTCTTATGAATTAGCTTTGCACCGTAAAATTTTTGGGCTTCATTTGAGTGCCTCACTGTATAACTGACATTCTGTAGGCCTATTGAAATTGACAGTCTTAAACATCAAATCAATGATGATGTTTCTTACAAGTTACTAGGACTTTCTTTCAACGTTAAGGATTTGGCAGAAAAGACATCGTCGAATTCTTACTCCAACATGGTGCTGATGTACATGCAAGGGATGATGGTATTTATGATTTTCCTTTATATTGCCCTGCTATGAGATGTGATGAGGTAAATGAATGTATAATCATAATCACTCCATCATCATCATTCCAGCCTTAGTCAATCCACTGCTGGATATAGGCCCCTCCATAACTTCTCAAATGCACGTAATTTCTTGCATTTCTTCTCCAGGTGGTCCAAATTTTCGGTGGTGGATGTATACTCCATTTATGCGAATACCTTTGGTTTCCCAGTTGAGATACCTGAAGATTTGTTCTAGGCAGCTTGTAAAAAGTTTTGGAGGGATTGTATCTTCTTGTCTTGTTCCTTTCTTGATGTTAATGGGGGTTTCCATATTGTCCAGCCTTGTTGTTGTAGTGCAGTCTGTGTAAATGTCTTTCATAATTTTAATGTATGTTGGTTTAATGTTTTTGGTAAGTAGGGAGTTGAGAATGGCATATATCTAGAGTTAATGGCTTTTTCAAAATCAACAAAGGTTTGCCACAGAGAGAGCTTGAGGTCTCTTTATTTCTCTCTTAACTGGTTGATGCTGTGTAAATGACCTATTGTACTGTAACAGCTTCTAAACCAGCTTGTTCTTTAGTTGTATTTTTGTCAAGTTTTCTTTCTATTCTTCTTTTGATAGTTTTAGTGAAGATTTTATAGGTGTGTAGGAAAAGGCTGATTGGTCTATATTTTTTTTAGATCTTTGATACTTCCTTTTTGTGTGCTAAAATGAGTCCAATTTTTGATACTTTGCTGTTTGTGAGGCAGGTGTTGAAAAGTTTGATGAGGATTTTCCTTACGCTTTTGCCTCCTTCTTTGATGGTATCAATTTCCAGATTAACCGTGCCAGCTGTTTTGCCACTAGCCAAGTCTTTTGTTACTTATTCTTGTTCTGTTTTGTATTCTAGAATGTCAAGAGGTTTTTCTGTTTCATTTTCACGTCACCCATTAAGTTCTCCACACGAAAAGTCTGCCAAACCCTTCTCCAGCTCGACACCTCCAAATCCAAAGGCCCTGATGGTATTCCAGCTATACTTCTCAAAACCTGTGCTCCTGAACTTGCCCCTATTCTTAACAAACTATTCCAGCTTTCCTACAATCTTTGCACATTTCCCACCTATGGAAACAAGCCAACGTCTTTCCTATCCCAAAAAACGGCGACAAGTCTAATCCACTCAACTATCGTCCCATTGCAATCACTTCACTCATCTCTAAAACAATGGAGACCATCATCACAAAATAACTTCTTACCTTCCTTGACACAAACAATCTTCTCTCTGATTACCAGTATGGCTTTCGAAAAGCCAGGTCTACTGGTGATCATCTTGCTTATGCTGTCCATGTCTGGTCCTCTGCTCTAGAATCCTGTGGTGAGAGCAGAGTGATCTCTCTCGATATCTCCAAGGCCTTTGATCGCGTTTGGCACAAGGGTCTTCTCGCTAAACTGCCGATGTTTGGTCTCCATCACACTCTCATTAATTGGATTGATAGTTTCCTCTCCTATAGGTCAATTGCCGCCAGGGTGGAGGGCTTGCTCTCCAATCTGCACTCTATCAATGCTGGTGTACCCCAGGGCTCTGTCATCTCCCCTGTACTCTTCATCCTCTTCATCAATGACCTGCTCACCTCCACATCTTCTAGCAGTCACTCCTTTTCTGATGATACCTTTCTAAGTTCTTCATTTTCATTCAATCCAAATGACCATGCTTCCACCGATAGCCAACTCCACAGAAACATTTCAGCCTCGCTTCTCTCCAATGATCTGACAGTTATTGAGAAGTGGGGTAAAGACAACCTAGTTTCGTTCAACCAAAGCAAGACAAAACAGGCTGTCATTTCACGCAACCGTAATCAAAACTTTCCAGCTGTCTTGATGAATGGTGATAAACTGGGCACTTCAATTTCTTTCACACAGCTTGGTCTTTCTCTTTCATCTAATCTCACTTGAAAAACTCACATCCATTCCCTTGCTAAACATGCATCTCAAAAGCTCGGTTTCCTCGCCAGAGCCCACAGGTTTTTCTCATCTTCTCACTTTCTATCTATATACAAGTCCCAAATCCGTCCTTCTTTAGAGTACTGCTCCCACGTCTGGGGTGGTGCTCCAAAATCTACTCTCTGTCTTCTCGACAAAGTCCAGTCCAAAGCCATTCCTCTCATCAATTATCCTAACCTCACCAAATCGCTCCAACCCCTTTTTTTATCGTCGTTTGGTTGGAGATTTTTCCATCTTTTACAGATACTTTAGCAGACATTGTTCTCAGGAGATCAGGAATATTATTCCAATTCCTCTGAGGCGCCTCAGGACCACCAGAAGCTCAACTCATTCACACCCTTTCCAAGTATCACTGCCTAATCCACAAACTCTATCTCACAAATCATCATTCATCCCAAGAACATGCAACTTATGGAACGTCTTGTCTTCTTCTTGCTTTCCTGAGTCCTACAACTTGCCATCTTTCAAATCTAAGATCAATAAACTTGATCTTATCTCTCTATCCTCTTAGCTGCTCGCTTTCTTCTTTCTTCCTATGTTGGGGCATTTTACAGGCCACGGTGGCCTTTCCCCCAACATAACCCACTAGAAAAAAAAACTGTCTTGGATCCTTATTGTTTTAGTTTCAATACAGTACAGATTTTTATAGAATCCCTTGATATGATTTAGGATTTCTTCATTGTCTCGAAGATTGCATCCTTTTTTAGTTTTGACTGATGTCATTTCTTTTCTGCCTAGTTTCGTTGATTTGTTGCTCTTTTGCAAGCTGGTACTTTGAATTATATATGAAACTGAAACTGAAACTGGCTTTGATTGTTTTGTGGATTTGTTCCATATTTTTGTTTTGGCTATTCTCCCTTATTTTCTTTCTTATTGTCTTGCATAGTTCAGTTTACTCAATGTCACTAATATTGTTTGGTATTTTTGCTTGGAATAATTTTCAAAGTTAAGTAATCTTTCAACTCTGTCATTTTGGGTGCCTAATCTGAATTTGCTAATCACATTGTCGTTTCCATCTGTTTGCATTCACATTTTAGAGCATTGAAGTCTCCCACGAGGATCATTTTGTTGTATCTCTTTTCATTTATTCTGTCATCTAGTCTAGCATAGAAGTAATCTGTTTCATTGTCACATTGGCTCGTGGTAGGCGTGTAGTTTTCGACTATCTGGATTTTATGGTTTTTTTTTCGAGTTCTAGTACAATTTTGACTCTCCTCTCATTAACTGCTTTGAAAAATTCAGAGATGTTACCTCTTATGTTTTTATTTATGAGAAATCCAACTCCTGCTTGGTGTACATCACCAATTCCTTTGTAGAATTAAGTGTTGCCGCTATCCAACTGGAATTTGTTGTCCCCTTTTCTTCTAACTTCATTTAGGCCTGGAATGCCCCATTTTATGCCTTCTAGCTTGTATTCCAGTTCTTTAATTTTGTGTTGGCCATGAGGCTTCTTCATTATATGTTCTTATGTTCAGTGGCCAGTAGTGACCTGTCTTTACCCAATGTTTCTTAGCACCTGCTGCTGGGGTAGCATCTGAACCGTCACCAGAGCCCAGGGTACCCCAGCTGCTGGGAAGTGGAAGCTGCATGCTACTTAGAGTTGTCATGAAGGTATAAGCTTGCCACCGTATTGGCTCAGAGCAACAAGGGTAAGGTCTGATACTTAACCATCGATAGGTTCGATGGCCGTTGGCTCTGGCTGAGCTCCTCCACCCTTGGATAAGTCTTTATTTATTTTAGCCTGCTTGGTGTCCACACACCATCCTCACCAGGTGGGGCCTGATGGGAGAGTACGTTTAGTGGTCAGCCACCTGGCCATGAGACAGGTAGCACTGGGTTACATGCTACCAGTGGGACTGACCTGGCCTGACATTCAAATGAATGTATGATTATTATATAATATTGAATATTGTGAGCAGGGTACCATTATCATCATCTAAGCATCATCATCATAACAATCATCAGCATCATCACCATCATTACAATCATCATCATTATCACCATCATAAACATCACCATTTTGCCATTGCTGCCTTAACCATCACCATCATCATCACCATTCTTCCTTTGTTGGTGTCTTGTATAGGCCGCCAGTGCCTTCTCCCAACATACTACTACTACTACTACTACTACTACTACTACTACTGCTGGTTCCATGCATCGTATCATGCATTGGATGTAATTTCTTTCCAAGCATGATGGTCCCGTGAACATGCAAAAAGCTCTCATATATCTTACCATCTTACCCCCAACATATCTTAATATGAAAGAAAATCTAGCTCAGTTGGTAGTAGGAGACAGCAGAAAAGTATAGAGAAATAAAGTCCAGGTCATGGGAGAGCACAATGCTGAACAGTCATGGCCCTCTGGACAAGCTTTCCTCAGTTGCTCTTGAATGAAAATTCAAGGTACAATGTAAAGAATGGCAATCTTTTTGTTTAATGCCACACTGGGTGTGCCCAAGCAAACATTTTATCTTGAACAGTCCATGGGAAGTCAATCACCAAGCCATCCCGTAAACCCTAATATTCCAAAGCAACCTCTAGGACCTCCCTAGGACACAACCCTTTGGCGTCAAATGAAACTAAGCGGTCAAAAATCCATTAATAAGAAAAGAGTTTGTAGCACCGTGTCTTCAGGCTTCTCACTTTGATTTTTATCAATACCTTTTTTTGTTCGTAACAATCCACCTCTGGGCTTCTCAGAGGATTAAATTGGGCTACACCACATATCCCTCTTACAAGTATAATTTCTATTTAGCAAAATGTACATCATGGGACAAAAACAAAGCAAATCTCTTCTCAGAGGATTAAGTCAGAGATTTTCTTCATTTTGCAAAATGTTTGTACTTTTTAGGTGGGCTCATACCATTGCATAATGCATGTTCATTTGGCCATGTAGAAGTGACTTTGTTATTGCTGAGACATGGAGCTGATGTAAACTCAAGAGATAATTGGAATTATACTCCATTGCATG
The DNA here is from genome assembly GCA_964026355.1 of Pseudorhiza aurosa. Lineage (NCBI taxonomy): Eukaryota > Metazoa > Cnidaria > Scyphozoa > Rhizostomeae > Lychnorhizidae > Pseudorhiza > Pseudorhiza aurosa. The sequence continues at coordinate 9,758,757 of OZ032125.1, forward strand.
AAGCCGCCATCAAAGGAAAGATTGAAGTTTGTCTTGGTAATCTTTGACATCTTTTCTTCCAAAATAAGGAATGATTCTGCACCTAATTTTAGTTACCCTTGCTTTTTCCAGCACCCAAAGTATTCTTTTATGATCATTTTATTTTACCAACGGATTTATGTCTGGCTCTGACAGTTCCTATTTACTGTTCCAAAGAAATTTATATTTCATGCACTGCAGTTGCTGCATAAATCTACATTTCATTTGACTTTTCTAATCCACCTGGTGTTTTTTTATGACTAGCAGTTCTTTATTTGGACATATGAAATAATCTCATTATTTTTGTAAGTCACACCAATAGCCACATCTAAGTCCTGCTAATACTCTCCTAGTTTTGCTACAGCATGGAGCTGATCCAAACATTCGTAATACAGATGGCAAAACAGCATGTGACCTTGCTGATCCAGCTGCAAAAGATGTCCTCACTGGTATTTATTGTTCTAGTATAAGCTTACATTTTTCCTTAAAATTTGTGTTCCTCATGACTCATGCCTCAATGAATTTGGGGAAAGACTTGCTGCAAATTAAATCTAGGTATGATTTCTCAAGGTGGCTCTTCATGCTGTTTTTTCCTGTGTTGGTGGTAAGGTCATGGTGGCCTTTAACAAAGCTTTGTATAGGCCATCATAGCCTTTCCTCAACATAACCCACTAAAAAAATTCCAATTCATCAAAACAGGTGAAAAACTTGGGTTAAGCTTATGTGAAATGAGAATCTGCATTGCCTTGCTTGCATTGAACCAGATTTGGTTGTATTCCCCCATTTCTCGATATTTGTCAAATTATCATTGAGAAAATAGACCAAGCTACCCGGGATACACCATCATTGATTGAATGAGGATTTGAAAATCGGCTCAAAACCATAATGGAAGTCAATATGTCAGAGAGAAAGCTACCAGTTGATTTGAAGTTTAGCTGAGGTGGGACTCAAACCACTGACCATAGGATCAATACGCAAGAATCTTACCATTGAGCTATCCTGACACAATAGAATTCTAGTGCAGAGGACCAAATATGAATAGTGCAAGTTAGAAGATCATTTATAGATTTAGAGACTTTTTAGAGGTATTTATAGGAAAGTTCATTTCTTGCAGGTGAATACAAAAAAGATGAGCTTCTGGAAGCAGCAAGGTAAAACTTAGCAAAGTTTTCTATTTGACACTTTTCCAATCTATAATCTCTTTGATCTTTGCAAACTATTTTGAGAGAATTGAATATGGTAAAAATACTAGAAATAGTAATTTAACTGCGGAAGTCCCAACAATGGAAACTTGACTGCTGCCTGTGTTTCAGCCTTCCCATTTCAGCAAGAGAATTGAACTCTAGGTTTTTATTTAGGGGTTATGTTTTTCTAATGAGTCATGTTGAGGAAAGGTCACATTGGCCTATACAAAGCCCCAACAAAGGAAGGCAGAAAAAAAATGAAAGGTTAAGAGGAGAGACAGAGATCAGATCAAGTTAATTGATCTCAAATTTGAAATATGGCGAGTTGTAAGATTCAGGAAAGCAAGAAGAAGGCAAGACGTTCCATAAGTTGCATGTTCTAGAGATGAATGATGATTTGTGGGACAGAGTTTGTGGATTAGGCAGTGAAAATTGGAAAGTGTGTAAATGAGTTGAGCTTCTGGTGGTTCTGACACGTCTCAGAGGAACAGGAATAATATAATATAATAGAAGGGGTTATGTAAATAACCAGATCTAACAGTTCTTCTAGTAAGCGTCATATTCATTATTTGCAGTATGTATATTTACTTATGCAGATGACCCTAATCATAACATGATAGGTTGTTCCATACTGCCATACTGATAGGTTGTTCCTTTTTTAAACATTTATTATTATTGTTATCTCTAAGTTTTCATGTTTCATTTTTTCGTCACCATTATTGCCGGATCCAAACCAGGTTGTAGGGCTCTAATGGGCAGTCACTGTCTATTTAATAGATAATACTTTTCAAAGGATATGGATATGTATATATTTTTTTCAACATTTATTATTATTACTATTATTATGAGTGAGCTTAATTTTTGCATTAAATCATTGCAATGCTAGCAAAGCTTTTTTCCATTCAGGTCAGGGTGTGAGGAAAAGATGAAGCTGTTGTTAACACCAATCAATGTGAATTGTCATGCAAGTGATGGAAGAAAGGTATGGAGCTGCATCGCATGAATCTTTTGTTATGATTCATTTCTCTCAGCATAGTTACTGGGTATAGATGTTGTCTTTATTCCATTGCTTATGAAGGCTGATAATTAACTATTTGCCCTATAACTAGTTCTGGGAATTGGCTCTAGTTTCAATTTGGATCCTTCATTTAAAGAAAATAAATGCCTCTTTTCAAGACTTAAATCATGATCTCAAAGTTGCTAATGTATTGAACTTGTTTGTTTGTCAGCTCCCTCTGTGTGCTTCCACTAGGTCTTGAACTTCCCTTCTGAATCCACGCAGTGTCTTTGACAAAAAGCACAATGTCTAATCTTGATGTTTTCTAATATCACTTAAGCCATATATTTCACTTCCTATCAAATCATCCAGCCATGGATCCAGCCATGGACCCAACCAGAGTTGCTTGTGTTTCCAAACTAGTAGCAATGAATTGTTTCAAATGTAGTAAGGATAGTAAGGATAGTTCGTAAATGGGCTGCCCTATGGAAATTGCTTCTCTCATTTTGATTTTGGTTTAAATGCAACAATGGAATGTAGGAAAATGTCCATTGCGTTGCCATTATTTTCATAATTATTGAGTTTTTTTACTTTCTATCATTTAGTTAGCATCTGATATAATCATCTTTGATTAAGGTGCACATGAAGTCATTACGGTTTGTTTGTGTGTGCTCCCTTTATTCATTTGTGCCAAATCTTTTTTCAAGTCACTGTTCCTTTTTTTTCTAAGTCAACTCCGTTACATTTGGCTGCTGGATACAACAGAAGTCGTATCGTTGAAATGCTCCTTCAGAATGGTGCAGATGTTCATGCTAAAGACAAAGGGTCTGCAATTTATCTATAATGCATCTATTCTAAAAACCCTAAGTATGCAAATCTTTGACCTACTATTATATCACATTTTGTACTATACATAAATTTAAACATCTTTTTTGAAGGGGTCTAGTCCCATTACACAACGCTTGCTCATATGGACATTATGAAGTCACTGAATTGCTTGTGAAGGTTAGTTCATTTCCAATTTTGTTTCATTGTGAATTTAAGCACTTTTATTCTTCTGAGCATCTGAACACATGTTCCTGTTATTTTTCATATTTTCTCAGTATTTTTAGGTGTATTGCTCCTATATTTTCATCCCGCTGGTAAGCTTTAATCTTAGTATTAAGAAAATCTTCTTTTTATACCCAGCATGGTGCTAGTGTGAATGCAATGGATTTGTGGCAGTTCACTCCACTTCACGAGGCAGCTTCAAAAGCAAGGTAGCCATGAAGTCATTGTTTATTTCAGAAAACCATTGTTCACTCCTTCTGGTGTGTCTTTGTTTGTTTCCTTTCCAGCATCGCACATGTAGTCAATACATGGCACACATCCAGCCTGCAGCTGCAGGACATCGGTAGTGCAATTGGTTTAGTTTGGTATTGATGATATTGAAATATGAATGACAGCAATTCTGTGCACATATATTAGCATTTATGGCTGAGAATTGACATGCTTTTCTTTACCTTCATTTTTTGTAGAATTGAGGTTTGCATATTTTTGCTGAGCCACAATGCTGATCCAACCATAGTCAATTGTCACTCAAAGAGTGCCATTGATGTTGCTCCCACACAGGATCTGAAAGAGAAGCTTTTCTGTGAGTTTTTTATTCTATTAGTCTGAATGCAAGTTTCACAAAGCTTAATGTCATTAAATTTAGAATTCTTCCATGACTTTCAGTAAAATTTCATGTTAATCATGATTTGTCTTCATTGGAGCCATTTTCTTTCATTTTAGTTGAATTCCGTGGACACAGCTTTCTTGATTCTGTGAAGTCCTGTGATTTGGGAAGAGTAAAGAAAGCTTTTGCACAGGATATAGTTGACTTTCAACATCCATACAGTCAAGATACAGCACTCGTATATTGATTTTGCTTTCTGAATTTCACTTTTTATCATTTTCAAGAAATTTTTCAATTTGTAAATCTGACCAGCATAATTGATTTTCAAGAGACATAACATTTTATTTTTCGTTTTCACACTGATTTTTCAACAAACTGAATGCATGTATTGTAACTTTAACAGTGAAAGCCATCTTAATGGATCTGTTTAATATTAATTATTGTTATTATTTCTATTGAAAATAAATTTTCAATGTGGATGGGCTCTGAAGCTATGGTTTATAATGAATTTTATGAAATATTAATGCAATACTGATATATCTAATGTTTCCTGGGTTGGATAATTGTGTACTTAAGTCCATCTTATGGAATAGGCATGAGTATGTTATCGATATCTATATATTGACAAAAAGGCTTCTTTCACAGTTGCCATTTCAAGGGGGAAGTTTTTCATCTTGCAGCATTATCTGGCAATGTCAAACCACCAAAAACGGAGGTCAGTTGCAGAATTCTTGATAAGAAAAGGTGCAGATGTGAATGCAAAGAATTATGAGTAAGTTCCTTTGAAATAAGCTCTCATATGGATTGAGAAAATCATTCCATAGAACTCAACCATAAATCCATAAGATCTGATGGAAGAAAGAAATAAAAAAAATATGCTGTGTAAAGATTTTGAAAGAGAGGAAATTTTCTGATTTTAGAAAAATGGCCCCACTTCATGTGGCATCTGAGAATGGGTTTTTGGATATCATAAATCTTTTGATAAAAAATGGTGCAGATGTAAGTTGTTTTATGAGATTTTATTACTCTCTGTAGCTCATTTTGTTTCCGCCATTCTTTCTCAGTTGCTTTCATGTTGCAAAAAATGCAGTTTGAATTCAATTAGTTAAAAGTGTGTATTTCTGATAACAATTTATATGTTTATGATTAGAAGGACATTAATCATTTTGGTAAAAGGGCACCTGTAAGTTCATGCCACAACTTTTTCCTCATGATTGAATCCAGTCACCCGCAGGTGTTTCTGAGTATGTTACATGCTCTATCAAGATCACAGTGACCCATATATTTAGATCAAATATACTAAGAAATGTGGAATTGTATGTGTAAAAGTGAATGATATCTTGTTTCAAAGGATAAATCTTCAAATTATCAATCAATTTATCTTGGTTGATGTTAGCAGAGGGTAAAAATTTGAGTCGTTGTACAACATCTGTCTAGGTAGCAACTAATTTGAGGCAACAGTAACCTTTTCAACATGATTTTGCATATTCATGTGTGGTTTTCCTGTCTTAACGTAAATCATATACTCCTACAGTATCTCTTTATTCTTTTGTAGGTGAATGCATTGGATAATCTTGGTCAATCATCTTTGCACAGAAGTGCACAGAATGGTCATGTGTCAGTTTGTGAACTGTTGCTACAAAGCGGCATTGATGCTACAGTAAGTTCATTACAGGGGTACAAAGCCTCCCAAAACTGCACTGAATCAGTAAGAAAAATTCTACAAGGTGACTGACATCCTTTTTTTGCTATTAGTGATTTTATGAAAATATTTTTTTGACAGTTTTTATTAAGCTAGAATGTTTTGGACAGTTTTTGAACTATCTTCAATTGAAGAATGGCTGGCCCTTGAAAATGTTCTCTTTTTCCTAGCTTCTGAAGAACCAACAACCAAAGACACAGATAGACAAATTTTGGAGGCAGCAAAATCTGGGGATATGGAAATTCTAAAGGTATTTGGTTTTAAAATATTTATATTGGGAGCATTTCAAATTATTTATTTCATTTTTTCAGTTGGTTATGTTGTGAAGAGGGGTGCCGTGGTATAGTGGTTAAGCATGCGGACTCATAACAAAGGGGTAGTGAGTTTGATTCCTCAGCGTGTCACAATAAAGACGCCATTGGCGAGGAAGACAATGAGAAACTACCTCATCAATGCCACTTGCCTAGAATAATTTCAGAGCCCTGTCTCAGGTTTCTGTCATGCTCAAAATTGATCATGCAACGCAGTATCATGTCGGGGAAAGGCCATGACAGCCTTTACGAAGCCCCAACAATGGAAGGAAGAAAAAGTGAAAGGGTAAGAGACAGGAAGATAAAATCAGATTCCATAAATTGCATGTTCTTAGAATGAATGATGATTTGTGGGATAGAGTCTGGATTAGGTAGTGAACTTTTGAATGATTGGGGGAGTGGAGGGAGTGAAGTGAATGGAGGGGAGTGGAGGGGAGTGAAGTGAGTGAAGTGAGTGAAGTGAGTGAAGTGAGTGGAGGGAGTGAAATGAGTGGATGAGAGTGGAGGGAGGGAAGTGAGTGAAGTGAATGGAGGGGAGTGAAGTGAGTGGAGGGGAGTGAAGTGAATGGAGGGGAGTGAAGTGAGTGGAGGGGAGTGAAATGAGTGAAGTGAATGGAGGGGAGTGAATGGAGGGGAGTGGAGGGAGTGAAGTGAATGGAGGGGAGTGGAGGGAGTGAAGTGAATGGAGGGGAGTGAATGGAGGGGAGTGAGTGGAGGGGAGTGAAGTGAAGTGATTGGAGGGGAGTGAAGTGATTGGAGGGGAGTGAAATGAGTGAAGTGAGTGGAGGGGAGTGAAGTGATTGGAGGGGAGTGAAATGAGTGAAGTGAATGGAGGGGAGTGGAGGGAGTGAAGTGAATGGAGGGGAGTGGAGGGAGTGAAGTGAATGGAGGGGAGTGGAGGGAGTGAAGTGAATGGAGGGGAGTGGAGGGAGTGAAGTGAATGGAGGGAGTGGAGGGGAGTGAAGTGAGTGAAGTGAGTGAAGTGAGTGAAGTGAGTGGAGGGGAGTGAAATGAGTGGATGAGAGTGGAGGGAGGGAAGTGAGTGAAGTGAATGGAGGGGAGTGAAGTGAGTGGAGGGGAGTGAAATGAGTGGAGGGAGTGAAGTGAGTGGATGAGAGTGGAGGGAGGGAAGTGAGTGAAGTGAATGGAGGGGAGTGAAGTGAATGGAGGGAGTGGAGGGGAGTGAAGTGAGTGAAGTGAGTGAAGTGAGTGAAGTGAGTGAAGTGAGTGGAGGGGAGTGAAATGAGTGGATGAGAGTGGAGGGAGGGAAGTTAGTAAAGTGAATGGAGGGGAGTGAAGTGAGTGGATGGGAGTGGAGGGAGGGAAGTGATTGAAGTGAGTGGAGGGGAGTGGAACAAACTTCTGGCATTCCTGACATTCCTTAGATTAGACCCGTGAAAAATGACCTGCAGGCTACAACCGGCCCTGCCCGGCCCGTCTGAGGCTAATCATAAACAACAGAAATGAAACAATAATCTGTCTTTTTACTTTTATTTTGAAATTTTATTTTGAAAAGCGTTACGTTACGTTGCTTTCGAATGATCGTGTGCACAAAAGCGAGTGAAGGTTAGTAGCTACAAGTAATGCTAGCCAAGTCATCCTCAAGATGTCGGCTCAGTTTGAGAAAAGAAAAGTTGATAACGAATGCCGTGTTTTCAACAAGACATGGATAGGGAAGGTGTGGACCAGTTTGCAGGAGGTAGGAAATGATGATTGGAAAACGTTTTGGGAGAAACTTTGGCGTGAGTGGATGAAGGAGCTCTCGATTCTTGAGTTTGAAGTCGCTTCTATTCCTTGAAATAGTGGTTTTTGTTATTCCCAGCCTTGGCGCACTGTGAATTGAACCATTTAGGGGAATTTTTGTACCAGGCTTGTAAGAGGAGAGAATAGAAAGATGAATGCCAACATTTTGTATTAGCGATAAATGAAGCATAATAGGAAGGATCATTTGAGAAGTCTAAAGACTAAGGGTAGGAAGAGTAAAAGGCTCGATGGGAGTCCCAGTCAGCCTTGCTGTAGTGAAAGACTTTTTATGGAGCGAAATGACAAATTCAGGTGAGGGAGAAAGTCATGCTGTAAGGCTATGAGGCAGTGATCCGAGTTAGTAAGGGAGGGCTAGCGGTAGGAGGAGAGTAAATGCTAGAGTCTGATGTGAGAAAAAGATTAAGTGTATTTGTTTTGTCTTCTTCACGGTCAGGGATTCACGTGGGCTCTGATATTACCTGTATTAAGTCATTGACAATGGCAATGGCCATAGCATCCCGACCAGCAGGGTTGATGATGTTTGAAGAATAGGTGAGCCAGTCAGAATTGTTGCAGAATGAGATAGAAAAGAGTCAAGGTGCCCTATTAGTCACTCCTATGGAGTTGTTGTTTGCATTTTTGATTCATGTTAAAAAAGTGGTGAGTGGTGGCTGGAAGTCAAAATGGCGATGGTGGCAGTAATCTGGAAGCTATTGAGGGTTTCCTTAGCTCTCCTGTGAAGTGTCCCCAGGGAAGCGAGCAAAGAGTGGCTCTTGTTGCAAACCGGCATAATAGCCCGGGATTATACACCAGCTGATGAGGCAACCTCCCAGTGCCCTACCAATGGGTTCGGGCCTCTGCTATCTGGGGGCGGGGCCTGCAGTACACATTTCCAACTGTACCCTCAGGTAAGGCTAGGGAAAAGACTATCAAAAGTCTCCCGCAGTCCCTGTTCACAATGACAAACTAACCAAAAGCGCTGGCCTTTCTATCTCAAAGCTGGAAGTGACATAGTCACTGAAGGCATCGAAAGGTAGAGTGGTGGTACTACCCCGGACGATGAGTAAAACGCATTCGCCACCTTTCAAACAGACAATACCTTTAATTTTCCGCAATGAAAGCACTATGCTTGCATTTTAATTTGTCAAGGAAACAAAACTTTTGTTGTTTCAAAAGTGATTACTCTTAGTTTATTTTCTGCAGCGCATCACAACGTCACAGAATGTGAATTGCCAGGATATTGATGGTCGTCATTCAACACCATTGCATTTTGCTGCAGGTTACAATCGGCTCAACGTGGTTATGTTTTTGTTGCATAATGGTGCTGATGTTCATGCAAAGGACAAAGGGTTTGCATCCACTTTCAGTTTCTATTTTTACTACTGGAAATGCCATTCTATCTTTCAGGTCCAAGTTTTTCCACTTCAAAGTAAGAAGATTATCATTTTTTTGTTCATTTTCTTTGCATTTGTCAGAGACTAACTGTAATAATGCTAGCTAAAGAGTTATGGATTATATCTATTTTACAGGGGACTTGTACCTTTGCACAACGCATGTTCGTATGGTCATTATGAAGTTGCAGAAATTCTTGTCAAGGTATATCGATTACCCTCCTTGCATCATCACCATTTATTAGCAACTTTTTTTACATTCTCTGGTGAAATGAATGTCACTACTAAATACATAAATGTTTTGAGCTTTCATCTTTACATTTTATTCAATTTCTATTAAATCTCAGCACGGAGCCAACGTTAATGCTGCTGATTTATGGAAGTTCACTCCGTTACATGAAGCGGCCACTAAAGGGAAATTTGACATTTGCAAATTGCTTCTTGGCGTAAGGCTTACATATAAACTTACTTTGTATTTCTCAATTGAAGCTGCATTTTGTTTGTTGTTTTGGATTGCCATGCATTATTTTGGTATCATTTTCCACCATTGGTTTTTACCGATTTTTGTAGCATGGTGCTGACCCTCAAAAAAAGAACAGAGACAGTCACACCCCGCTGGACCTTGTTAAGGATTGTTTTCCCGATGTTATTGATTTATTACGAGGAGATGCGGCACTGTTAGAAGCAGCAAAAAAGGGGAACATGCCAAAGGTATTACTCCTTCCCCTTTCTTTCATATGATGTATTTTGATAGTTATTGGAAAACGTAACAACGGAACCTTGTAAAAGTTGGACTTGCTTCCACGATTTGTTTTAACAAGGCGCACAAATAATGACAACATTTTATAATCACTTTTCATCAGGCGTGATCTGCTTCTGTTTTATGTACATGAATATGCTTAAATATATATGTTTGTGTGTAATTTGTTTTAAAAGGTGATGAAGCTTGTTACAAGAGACAATATTAATTGCCGTGATACTCAGGGAAGGAATTCAACACCATTACACTTGGCAGGTAATCAAAAGAGTAAATAATTGTTTTTCATACTTAGATGAAGATATGTTGCTTATGTACTTTGGTATCTATATTCATTTAGATTTTTGTTCGCAAGTTTTTAATTTGTGACCTTTTGTACCATTAGCTGGATACAACCACTTAGAAGTTGCAGAATTTTTATTGGAAAAAGGTGCTGATGTAAATGCACAAGACAAAGGAGGTCTCATTCCATTACACAATGCTTCATCATATGGGGTAGAGCTTTCTATGTCTTTTCAATTTCGTCTATCTATGAAATTAATATGAATTATCATCTTGTCTTCTATGCTCTAAAATCGACAATGCGCTGGTAGTATTCACTTTTGTAGCTATTGTCATCCTGTGTCATTCAGTTCTTTAATTTAAGAGCTTTGTAGCAGCAGTTGCATTTTTAATCACTTTTATTCTTTTTAGCATGTAGACATCGCTGCTTTACTCATCAAATACAAAGGAAATGTGAATGCAACTGACCGCTGGCTCTTTACGCCTTTGCATGAAGCAGCTCAAAAAGGGAGGACACAGCTGTGTGCGCTACTTGTATGTTAAAATAAATAGTTTTCATTTAAAACTTCATTGCCATCTGTAAATTGCTGATAATTTCAAGTTACATTGTTTAGGGAGATGTTCAAAGTATTTTCTTGTCCAAAACAATGCGCATTTTAAGAGCACTTCATCTCATTAATAATAATAATAATGATAATACAAATATTTACAGAGGAATGCCTCAGTCACTCGAAAGTACTTTTCACGAGGGTCCTCATTACTTGAGTTCCAGTTTATTATCTACTGATCTTTGTTTCTCTTGATAGTTGACTCATGGCGCTGATCCGCACATGAAAAATCAAGAAGGTCACGCACCCCTAGATGTTGCCACGGTATTTCATTTGATTTACTCATTCTTGTTTTTACTCGCTTTGATTAATGCCTTGATTTCTGCTTTTGACCATTCTTTGGTTGTTCATTGATTGTTATAAGCAATCCTCCAGCAGGTCTTTATTCAATTTCTTTCAATTTCTAGCAAGATGATGTTAAAATCTTGTTGCAAGATGCAATGACCAGTAAATCGCAAGTGCCCCAAATTCCTGCCAAAAAGGCTTCACCAACAAGCAATCCCTTGCAAGTAGCTTCAGTTGGGGCTTCGTCTGCTACCCCATCAGCTTCAACAGCCATTGCGCAAGCTCAGTCATGTATGATGCAGCCCTCAGCAGCCAATCAAAGTCTTCTGACTGCCAATCCCATCGGAGGAGCGAGTGATGCTGTTTCTAATATCAGGTCTCAAGTGGAAGCTGAAGGTAATTCATCTGTATCAATTTCAGGACATGCATGCAGAGGGATCTAGAAAAATTTGATTATTAAGGTTCAATGCAATTGATAAGTGATTACAGCATGAGTTTATCATTTCAAATCTCCTATTTTTATTGTTACAGGAGAAAACTCAACCGAACCTGATATTCTTGAGTTTTTAGCATCCGCTCAATTGGAGCACTTAAGAGAAATATTCGAAAAGGAGAAAGTAAGTCAACTTCAAATTGCATTTGATTATAAACCAAAATATGGTCATACCTGAATCATTTTGTGTGAATGATTGGTGTGTTACCAGATGATTATTTTTTAGATTACAATGGATGTTTTGGTTGACATGGGACACAAGGAATTAAAAGAAGTTGGCGTGGTCGCATATGGCCATAGGCATAAACTACTTAAGGCAGTAAAGGAGAAAATGGGTGGTCCCAGATGCACCTTGGGTTCGTATGCTTCTTTCATATTGTATTTGCATGTGATTTCATCTGATTATATGCAAGCTTGTAACATATTATGTTGCATTAAGAAGTGAATCCACCCAATCAACCATTAACAAGCACATATTTGACTTTTGTTTTCTTGACAGTTAGTGGTGGCCTTTTCCCTTCAAACATGGCTGGTTCTGGCAGTGGTACAGTTTTGCAAGAACTATCTTCAGATGATAAAGATTTTGTCTCTGTTTGTTATGAGGTATTCAAAGATTTCAAAGATGTCTGCTAAGTAAAGATTTAAGCCCATCAAGCATGCCTGTATCCATTTTTCATTTCATTGAGTTATTCCTTTAATGCTTTCGTCTGTGACTCGTTTATTGATACCTTTCCCTTAAGTAAACGCTTAACGATGTCATAAGCGATATCTGCCAGACCTCATTTCATTTTCTTTCTCCAGGTTGAAGAAGATTTCATTCACCGGAAAGTCAAACTTTTCACATTTTTTTGTAAAATTTTCCCTTTTCTAGTTACAATCGACAATCGTTGAACATAAAGATGGTGGAGCCTCGGGCGGTGTTTTCAAATCTTACAATATCCTAAAGGTTCCGTTTCATCTAATTTTGTTCCCTAAATTTTATTGCACTTATCCATTGTTAGTTAAGTCAAAATTCTGTTATAGCATTCTTATGTTGTTTTATGCTCATCGTCAAGTGTCATACGCTTTGCAGCGCATGGATAGCTCCACGGTGGAAAGTCTTTCGATCCACCGCCGGTCCACCAGCTCTCTTGCTCCCACCCCCACCTGCTGATAGGCCAGAAGAGATCTTTGATTAGTCCAATTTTAAGGTTGGCTGGGATGCTTCTGCTAACCCAGATGTTGTTAACTCCAGCATTGCTTGTCTGGCTATTGCATGTCTTCTTTTGATTTCTACTTTATACGAGCTGTCATCTGTGATGCTTGCTCCGAGGTATTTGTATTGTGTGCTACTTGTTTCAATACCTCTGCCTTCAGTTGGATGTGGAGGTCACTATTCGTACGGCCTGTCACCATCACTCTCCTTTTCTTTGCATTCAGTTGAATACCATGGTTTTCTGATGCCTCGGCAACTCTTTTGATCATGTCTTGCAGTTCTGCTTCTGAGTAGGTAGTAAACACAGCATCGTCGGCATTTGAGTGATAGCTTTCTCAAGAATTGTTCTGAGGTCAACCAGATGGTCTCTAGTCCCTCTTCCCTTTCTGAAACCAGCCTTCTCTTCGGAAATCTCCTGAGTCAAGAATTGTCTTTATGCGCTCTTGGGTGATTATCAGCAGTATTCTGCTGGCATGTGAAATCAATGCGATGGTGCGGTAGTTTTCGCATGGTCGAATGTCGCCTTTGGTAAGGGTACGTGCTCTGCTGCACATCACTCTGAAGGCAATATCTGCTGATTTTGCTGCACAGTTTATGAATTATGGCAGCGAATTTGTCTCCTGCAGCTTTCAGCAACTCGATGGGAACTGAATGCTTCCCTTCTCCAAGTCCCAAGTCCAGGGCAATGCTTCCCTTCTCCTTTATCGATGCTCTTTCAACTTCTTCCAGCAATGGCTCAGGTACTTGCTCTGATCCATACGAATCCTATGTAAACAGCATGTAGATATGCTAGTGTAGTTGCGCCTTGCGTGCTTTTCCAACTCAGTGTTGCTGATCCGCAGTTGATTTTCTTTGCAGAACTCTATTTGCTTCCAGCCTCTTTCGTTGGCATAGCCAAAACCATGTCCCATTACGCCATGTGCACACCATCTTTGCGATTTGCCCCTACAAATCATCATTCATCCCTAGGACGTGCAATTTATGGAATGTCTGGCCTCCTTCTTGCTTTCCTGAATCTTACAACTTGCCATCTGCCATCTTTCAAGTCTAAAATCAATAAACTGGATCTGATCTCTCTCCTCTTAGCCTTTTGCTTTCTTCTTTCTTCCCTTGTTAGGGCTTTGTATAGGCTACGATGGCCTTTCCTCAACAAGACTCACTAAAAAATAGAGTGGTAGTTTTCCCACATCGAGTAGCGCTCTTTCATTCCAAGTTCAAATTCTTGCATTTTTCAGTTTTTGTGCTTTACCTCTCCCAATCAGGTTTACACATTTTGTCCAGATTTGGGTGTGATCCGTCATGCTGCGAAGTTGAAACAGCGATGCCATTTGACTCTTCCCACTAGCTTTATTGGCTCCATCCGACCAGCGGGACCCATTGGTTGGGGTTGCTTTCATGGTTTTAAATCTTTTTGACTTTCTCTAGAAGGAATTCTCTTAGCAAATAGTGAAGTAGGTTACTGTTTCTCCCCTTGGATGGCCGTTGCCTCACAAGGAGCTCATCTGCATTTTGATACGTCTTGTTTTTAGTCCTGAGAGGTGTCCACATACTCTCCTCATGCAGCTATCAAGGTAGCCGAGTGGGGTGGTTTAGTCCCCGTTGATTCAACCATCAAACAGGTTGTACTGGGTCAAATTTTACGAGTAGCAGGGGTTCCTTGACCTGACTTTCTCTCATGTTGTATTGATCGCAAATGAAAAAGGTATTTTTTCTAAGGTTGAAAGAGTTATCAATAAAAAGCTGTGGGAACGTTATGCATTCCAACGCAGAGAAGTATGCTATTTTAGCCTCATCAGTACTACTTCTTTTTTACTGACTTGATTTGTTTCTGACTCGTTAATTCTTGGATGGATCGACTTGAAAACTACTTATATTCAAACCAATGTTGACTCTTCTTCTTTTTAAAGGTAGCAGACAGTAATCACAACAATCCTAATGAAAGGATGCTTTTTCATGGTATGTTATCTATAAAATGAATTTGTTGTGAAAAGGAAACATAAATACATTTCATCCATCCAGCATTTGATCACTCTGTTAGCTGAGATCTTTCACCATTCCGTTCATTTATCAAAATGATGTTAATGATGCTTCCTACATTGTGCTGCTTTAGAAGTATTTGTTTGCCATGTCTTCGACAGGGTCTTCATTTGTAAATGCAATTGTTCAAAAAGGATTTGATGAACGCCATGCCTATATCGGTGGAATGTTCGGGGCAGGTAAGAGATGACTTAAATTTTTCATACCAGCCTTGATTATGCAATCAATGTCTCAAATACCGGTGATCTCGAAAATTTGTCTTATCTCAAACATATTTCTATAGCCATTCTCCTCTTTTAGACTTTCTATTAAGGTTTGATTTTTTGCTGTCTGGGACAATATTCTCCTGGGCGAAAAACCTGGGTATTTCGAGCATGTAATGGTGTTTCTTCTGTTGTTGGTACTTCAATGCCAGCAAATGAATAAAATCTTTACCTGCCATTTGTTTTGAAACAAGGATGTCATCACTAATTGATAAAGAGGCTGTACAGAGTATGAAGCAAGATTCAATCAAGGAGTATCATATTTCATTTTAACTCAAAGGAGAGATTTTGGTATAAAGACTTGAACTTCAACTCTGATGTGTTAAACAACATTGCATTCCTTACTTGAGTTCAAGATAGCAGAGTTGACTGTATTTATTAACAACATTTTTTTTATTTTTTTTTAGTGGGTTATGTTGAGGAAAGGCCATGGTGACCTATACAAAGCCCCAACAAAGGAAGAAAGAAGAAAGCGAGCAGCTAAGAGGATAGAGAGATAAGATCAATTTTATTGCTCTTAGATTTGAAAGATGGCAAGTTGTAGGACTCAGGAAAGCAAGAAGGCAAGACGTTCCATAAGTTGCATGTTCTTGGGATGAATGATGATTTGTGAGATAGAGTTCGTGGAATAGGCAGTGAAACTTGGAAAGGGTGTGAATGAGTTGTTACCCACTTGCCAGAGAAATTGATGTGGGACTGTTTTTTGGCAGGTATCTACTTTGCAGAGCATTCCAGTAAAAGCAATCAATATGTTTATGGAATTGGTGGAGGATCAGGTTGTCCGTTACATAAAAACCGCTCTTGTTATGAATGCCAAAGGTGAGATTCTTTCTTCCATTCTCTCAAAATTGAATCTCCTCATTTTGCTTCTTTTCTACTTTAACTCATAACTCCACTTTTTCTTTCAGGCAAATTATTTTGAGCCGTGTTACTCTTGGAAAGCCGTTTTTCCATTTCACAGCAGTGAAAATGGCTCATGCACCTCCAGGTCACCACAGTGTCATCGGCAAACCAAATGCAGGAGGCCTTTCATATCCTGAATATGTTGTGTATCGAGGGGAACAGGTGACTTAAATTTGCCACTTTGTAGGTCATAGTTTGAGTTATGCTGATTGATTTAACGAGTATTTTCCAAAAATAGAATTGATCATAAAAAGATTGACGCTCCTGCTAAGGAAATTGCAAACAAAAAGCAACTATAGTCATCAAAACATGTTTCAAATGATATTTTTGTCTAATTTTCAGGCCTATCCAGAATATCTCATAACTTACAAAATTGAAAGAATGGAATCGTCTGCAGAACCAAAAACTGAGTAGCTTCTGGATTCTTCAAATAAAAAGCAGCGTATGATGCCATGGTTGCTTATCAAATTTTGCAGTTGATTTAGAATGTATAAAATTCTGTTACTTTTTTGCTCAAAGTAGATGTATCATTTCATGACTTAGTAAATAACGCTATAAAGAAACCAATTGTATCTTTTTCTTTTGTTAAAACATCTTTTCCCATGATTGATAGCAGACAAGGGTCAAACCGCTGAACTAAATTGCAGTCATTGATTGACAGCTCACTTCCCAAAATCCCCTTTTCACCTATATGGAAATTCTGAAAGGAAGAAAGAATAAATACTAAAGGAGAAAATTTAAAGACAAGTGCTGCAAAATTTCAATCAGAAGCTCGGAATATAATAATGCTACAAAACTGCAATACAAAGCACTTGCACTTTTACAGGAGAAACACAAGCTTCATAATTACTTGGGAAACCAATTTTAGCTCCTTGAAAGTTCTGAGAGCCCATGCTACTTGGTTTTCATTTTCATCTACCAATATGGTGCAAGTAGAGTATACCAATCTGCCATTGGGTTTCAACAATTGGACTGCCTTTTGGAAAAAAGATATGGCAATACGATTACATATGGTAAAGAAGCAGGCCTTACACAGAATTATACTTAGAGTTCCAATCTTTTTCATTGTCTCTGCGCCATGCGATGGGAGTGCATGGGCAATGGGATGATCTCCATCAGTGTGATGCCTTATGGGTCTTACTGATTAAGATGTAGATGTAGATACATTGAAAAGGAATAAGGGAGCAAAACGGAAAGTAAAAATAATTTATTCAAAGGGGAGAAATGTTTGCTTAAAACTAAGCTTAAAGAACTCCTCCAGATGTCTGCTATTTTTGATATTATCATCATCTTAGGAAGGGTGCCAACCTGTGCAAAAAGTTTTCTCTGATAAGCCACATAAGACTGCAATTCAGAAGATGTTGCTTGGCATTTCAGTTGTGGTCGTTGACCAATTCCACTACATGGAGGATCAAGTATGACTTTATCAAATGAGCCAGGTCGATATGGCGGATGTTCATCAATTGAGGGATGACCTAAAGTTTCAATTTTTAGAAAATTACACAAATTACTATCAACTTTCTATCATGTTTGGCAACAGAGAAAAGCACACCGTTTGCACAATACGATTTGATGAACGGATAAAAAAATGCTGCCTGCTTCCCTGATGCAAGCATGTCACATAGTATGTTGCTGAGCCCTAAAGGTTCTGTATGATTTACTCATTGAAACTGTTTGAATACGTACAGTTACCCCCAAATGGTTGAATGAAATGATAGCTGGATTCACAATAACAACAAAAGCGTGCAAATTCATAATACTTGAATGAATCAGCTCCACTGGGAAATAATAACCAAAACATCAAGTATGAAAACACCTTTACAAAACAAATCAAACGAAGCAAGTCGAAATGTGAACAAGTTTAAATCTAAAAAAGCTTTAAGTGTAACAAGCCTAAATGCTAAGAAATGCAAAGTAAACAAGTGAAGCTTCAACTTCACAGTATTCCTTCCTAGTCACTGATATAACCCTTGACTTTGTTCGACAAAATATAGCAATGATTTACAGCAGATTTCTTATAGGTTATTTCTATGAGCACTTTCCAATTAAATTTTGAGTAATTTAACGTAAAAAAAGACAGCTGCAACTAATGAAATAGCGTTTACTTCCGTTTGTTGTGCAAAGTTTTGTACCATCAGAGACCAAGCATTTGATACATGTTAACTGCTGTTTATCACAAACTGACTGCATTTTCTTCACTCTTGACTTTGATTTGTCTATTGCAATAATTTTCCCCTTAAAGAACAAATTTTTGGTTGCTGGGAATCTAATCAAATAGCTTCAAATGTCATCACAAATACAAGGCAGCTGTGCATAAAGAGATAAAGCTCAATTCTAGATATAATAGCTGAACTGGTGAGTGTAAAAGTTTAATGATGGATTTGAATCTTATGCTTATGAGCAGTTTGCCCAGTTACTCATTGAACAGCTTCATGTCTATTGCTTTAGCTGCAAAAAGGTTGGTGTAAAATTAACTTTGTTTCTCAATTATGCATATCACCAATAAATATGATTGAGTTAGCTCTCTCCTGCAGTTGAATAATAATAGGTATCCTGTGAAACTTACTTTGTTTGCCATCAGCATTCCAGCATGAGTTGCTTTTCCTCCTTGATTTTTGATATAAGGAAATCATTAAATTTTCCACTGAAGCTTTTAGTAATATGCTGTTGCATGGCGTTGGTGCTAAAATTATGCGGTTTGTCCCAACCTCCATAGAAAGTTGCTGCCTTCCTTTATCTTATCTATCACGCAAAGTGCAATGAGCCAGAGGGACAAAAAATTTCACAGTAATCTGACTAACTGATGTGATAAAATTATCTTCTTCGTCACAAAACAGGAAGTTAAATTTACTCTAATGAATCACTAACTAGAACGGCCAAGGAGTGCTGGCTGAGGTGAAAAGGGTAGATGAATCGTAGGAAATGGAGTAAGAAGGTGTGGCAACAAATAGCAGCATAGAAAGAAGATGAATGAGGACGGGAAGGCTGATGTCACTACAAGTCAAACTATGCGCAGTGGAAAAATTAAAATGCACTAACATCCTAAAGTGTCAGAGCTAAAGAGCAGTTATGGTAAGAGCTTCTGATTTATACCTGGTGCTGCACATATGTCTAATATGATTTCACCTGGCATGGGGCTCAAATTATGACTGACTAGAACTGATGGAAGATTTTGAGGGAAATATATTTCTGGATCCAGCTCGTTCAATGATGGATGAAGGAATCGTTGACAGGTGACTTTAATTGCAATTCCCCTGCAAAGGTAAATTTTATTTTACAAGGTGAAAGGAACACCAAAAAACACGAAAATAGCATAGGAAAACTTGAAGGCTTGCAAATGCTTTCACTGACATATGAAAACATCTGTACCATGGAAATACCTAGGTTGGTTTTCTTGAAATATTTCATTTCTGCCCATAACTGCAACACCATTTCCCACAAAATGTTTTTGTCCTTTGAACTCCAATTTGGATCCCTTTAAGCATTTTCCATTGACATCAGCATATATTGATAAGGCATTGCCTGCTACCATGCCTGCATTGTAAAATCACACCCCCTTAACAATACAATACCTTTTTAAATGGAAGGATAGCGAATTTTCATAAAAAGAATGGAGATTATAACATCTAAAAAGTAGACTTTGGTTGGCCTGATCTATTTGAATTACCTGATGGAGTGCTGAGAACTCCACATGTGAAAACATGAGCACCTCGAAGAACAGCTGCACCGCAAAGCCCATCCACAATAACTTCCTCTGCATGCGGCTCAATGATTTTTTTGCAACAATTTGTGGAAATAATGAGTACGTCTAGAAGAATTTCTTGCTGCATTACCACAAATTCGATATTGGTAGCCTGGTATCGCCTGGGGAAATGATTGAAAACTGTGGCCAATAAAGCAATATAAAATGACAGGTCATAGGTCTGTTTGTATGATTTAAGTTACAAAATCGAGCAGTTTTACAAATTAAAATTATTGCTTGATCATGGATTTACCTGTTCAAATGAATTTGAAGCATTTCTCTGGCGGAGGCAATGTCTATCCTCAATGTATTAACTCGTACAACTGAGACGCTAGGGGGTTTTGAAAGAACCAGAGATGCAGTCTCATATAAGCCCTGAAGAGAAAATAGCATCCGTTGAAGTTCATAGAATACTTATTAGTCTCAGGCCAACAGTAATTTACCAATAGCTCCTAAGACTGTGATGTTGTATGAGATGGGAAGAAAAGCAAGAAGCAGATAAAAAGTCAATTTTTGATATGGCTTCTCATAAACTTGCAGGGGGAAATTCAATTTCTATGTAGATCATAAAGATTGAGATCAATTGCTTTCTAACCATATCGTCATCGCCACTTTTAAGGAACTCATAATTTTTTTTAAGAGCCTGAAAAACGTCAGTTGAAATTATACAGCCTTCTGGTACATCAGATTGAGAGCAAATTGCGGCAGCCATCTTGAAGCGACTTTTTCTCACAGCCTCTATTACATGCATACATAATCAGTTGTTTCACATCAATTTCCGTCTTGACTTCCAAGACAGGACAGAATAGGACGATGTCTTCAATAAATTTGAGCAAGCATAAAGCAGTGCTGGAAAGTACTTTCAAGGAAGTGGCTAATCCACACTCTAAAACAGATTGGTAAGGAACCATTTGACTTGACTATTTTTCCCCACTTAACTTTGCTTATGTTCAACGTCACTTCCGCCAGTTTTCCCTCTAGTTTAACACCATCAACTGGAAGGCCTGAAGTGTGATAATATTTTTCAAAGCTTTCTTTCGTCAAAAATCTTAAATAGTAGTTTTAGGTAGCCGCATTTTCATTGTCCAAATTTTCTATTTTCTGCAGGGCTGTGTTTGGATATGATGGCAAGTCGTTTGATTTAAAAGTTGTTGAGACAGGAGGTAGGTTTCATTGATTGATTGAATATATACTTCCACACCCAGATAAGAATTAACGCTTTTCTTAGTTGGCAAATTTTTCGTTTCGACGAAAGGAGCAATGGTAGCTCAGTGATGATGGCATTTGATCACTGAGCCTAATGTTTAAGTCAACATAACTCCCTAAAAGAGGGGATGAGGTCCAAATAAAAGGAATGGAATCAGTGACAAAAGAAGTCATTTTGAGGTGCAAAAATCTTTGCTGTAAAGGGGCAAGTTCCTTGAATTCTCCTCAACTTGGTCGTGTTTTGTCCTTTTGGCTTGAGATCAGACCATATTGATAGGTGTGTGTTCTCTGTTTGGTCCATATGGATCCGCAGGCCAAGGCCAACAAAGTGCCCATTCCTCTATCAACAGTAGCAGTCTTTGTGCTTTGTCCAAATTGCTCAACTGGACAGAAACGTCCGCAAAGTCAAGAACTGTAATGCCTTGAGTAAGATATCTTCTGAATCTTCTGGGTTGAGATGTGCAAACAGATTCCTCTCCCTTTTCCAAGATAGTGTTTTTAGACTGTAGTCCAAAACTATGATGAATATAAAAGGAGCAAGTGTGGCACTCCAACTATCACATCAGATTCTCCAATGCAACTGTCAGGTCTTTTCAGTTGTGCTTTTGTACGTATGTATGGCAGAGTCATCAGGGTTTAATGCCTCTGGTAGAGTTCTAAATGCAAGTAGTATTGCTTTCATCTTTTGCTCAATAAATGGTGGCACAGAGGATGCCATGCATTTTTGCTGTCATGTCATTTGTATGGTTTACAAAGACATGATCCTCTCAGCACTGTCAATGCATCATCCATCGCCTTACAAACAGCCTATCAAGCCTTTCAAGTTAAATATTGCTTCAAGTTCTTCTATATAGAGATGAGGGGTTATCAGTTCATTCTAATTCTTAAATTATCAAGGCGACTGACATCTCAGCCTCTCTTCTCTCCAATGATCTGACAGTTATTGAGAAGTGGGGTAAAGACAACCTAGGTTTGTTCAACCAAAGCAAGACGAAACAGTCTGTCATTTTGCTTAAACACAACAAAAACTTTCCACCTGTCCTTATAAATGGCGATGCACTGGACATTTCAACTTCTTTCACACAACTTGATCTTTCTCTATCGTCTAGTCTCACTTGGAAAACCTCACATCCATTCCCTTGCTAAGCATCCATCTCAAAAGCTCGGTTTCCTCGCCAGAGCCCGCGGGTTTTTCTCATCTTCTCACCTTACACCTTCTAACTATATACAAGTCCTAAATCCGTCCCTCTTTAAGAGTACTGCTCCCACATCTGAGGTGGTGCTTCAAAATCCACTCTCTGTCTTCTTGACAAAGTCCAGTCCAAAGCCATTCGTCTCATCAACAATCTTAACCTAACCAAATCTCCCAACCTCTTTCCCATCGTCGATTAGTTGGAGATCTTTCCATCTTTTACAGATACTTTCACGGGCATTGTTCTCAGAAGATCAGGGATATTATTCCAGTTCCCCTGAGGCGTGTCAGAACCACCAGAAGGTCAACTCATTCACACCCTTTCCAAGTTTCACTGCCTAATCCACGCACTCTGTCACACAAATCATCATTCATCCCTAGAACAGGCAACTTATGGAACGTGCCATCTTTCAAATCTAAGATCAATAAACTTGATCTGATCTCTCTCTCCTGTTAGCCTTTCGCTTTCTTCTTTCTTCTTTTGTTGAGGCTTGGTATAGGCTACCAGGGCCTTTCCTATACATAACTCACTGAAAACTAGCTCTGCTATAAGATCCCTTCCCAACCATTTAGTTTATAAAACTTGATGTAATCACTTTCTCTTCGTTTATTTTTGGCATTCAATTGTTGTTGCTGTTCTTTTCCATTCAATGGTTTCATTCTAGTATAAGTCGGTTTTCATTAGTCGTACGCATTGTTGATTACAGTTCTTTGTAATTCTGTTTTGGTTGAAAATGAAATTCTTATGTCTTTTGTCTTATGTCTTTTGATAGATTGCTCCTCTCCTTTTTGTGAACAACTGTTATTTTGTGTTATATTGTGTTTCTTAGATAATTTCCTGCCCTTCCATTTTTATTTGTGTATTCTTTGTATTTTTGTAATAGAAGTCTTTTTCAAAAAAAGAGTTAGGTAAGCCACCCAAACCTAAAGCTATGCATTACTCATGCAGAACAGAACATATGGAAATTCAAAATTGTTTCATTTGACACCCATTTTGAAACTGACTTGAAGTTAATTGTCAAATGCCACAGTGTTGTTTTGTAGTTCCATACTCCCTGTGACACCTTTTTCTCCTGCCGTTGTAATTCTTTATCATCATTTGAAAAAAGCTTTTGTTTGATAAAACTTTTGATACAATTGAGACCTTTCTTGGTTGCACAATCCTCCATGTTCTGCCTTAGGATTTGGAACTTTTCCACTTTGCTTCTTCCAGGCTGGAAACCATTCTTGTTTGGTTTTGAGTGGTGGAGCAATTTGAGGTCTGATTCTTTCGAAATGAAATCTGTTAAACTGTTTGCCACCAGGGACATCAATGCAATTCCCTTGTAGTTTCATTGGTCAAATACATCTCCTGTTTGTGGATTGGAACAATTTGTGATTTTAGCCATTGATCAGGTGGCAATTCTTTGTTGTAGATCTCATGACGAATTTTTCTTGTACTTCATTGATCTTCCACAGATCAAGAGGAAGAGTGCATTTTATTTATGCAACTGGTACTTCCATTCTCTGGTTATACGGCCTGGTGCTTTTTTTTGTCAAGGGTGAACGGCTCAGAGTTTTTCTGGTAGGCTCTTGAAGATAGTATCCCTCTCATTGTCGACACTGGGTTCTTTAGATGATAGAGGCTTTTTGAAAGGCTGTTCAAGATCAGCTGTGCCTTTTTCTAGCAAGTGCCCAGCTATGATGCAAAGTATTCTTGCCTTTCTTCTGGATATTTTGTTCACTATCTTGAATTCCACCACCATTTTCTTTCCCAAGGACATACTCTCTATGGTTTCAGCAATATGGTTGTAATATTCATTCTGTTTGTTGACATATGTTTCCAAGACAAACATTGCAGTCAATTTGCTTTCTCATTTACTTTCTGAACTTTCTTTGATGGTTTTTTCATGCCTTTTTCTGCTTTTCTGTAGCACCTATAAAGTTATTGTCAAGCCATGGAGTTTGTCTTGTAAGTAGTAAGACTTCAGCGAGATATCTAGTGAGAACAACCGCAGCAGATGACTCAAATAAGGTGTAGCTGTTTCCTTCCCATTTGTTGAACTCGCTTGCTACAAAATTCCTCATCTTTTAAAGCCTCGTTTGCTTGGTTTAGAAATTTTTGGTCTCATTTTGATCATTAGAAAGTTATAGGCAACAATAAATGCTTCTATATTGTCCTGTGATATTGATGTTTTAAGATAGGAGATGAAAATCAAAATAAATAAAATTCATTAAAGAGCATCTATATCATTTTTTGGGTGCAAGCCCTGATGTGTAGTAATTTTTCTGTCTAAGTCCTTTATTTCTTCTACATTCCATTTTAAAATATTAGCTCCAGACCTTAAAACTGCAACTGCCAAAGTGTTAATTGCTTTCACCTTGTTTTTACCGTTTAGTTTAGACTTAAGTATCAACAGTACTCTGCCTTTGTCATCTTTCAAAAATTGAAATTTCATTCTATTTTCTTTCATTCTATCACTTTCCAATATCCCAAGGTACTTGTAGGCGTCATTATCAATGGCTTTCATTAATTTTCCATCTGGCCGTGATACAACTACACACCTAACAATATTTCCTCACGGTAAATGACTGTTCTACACTTGTAATGGTGCCAAACTCCATCCCGATATCCTTACTAATTATTTGCACTGTCTTTGAAAGAGGATCACTTTGGGCATGAGACTTGGCAAAAAGCTTTAGATCATCTATGAATAACAAATGATTTAATCTTGTAACCTTATCACCCATTTCATTGTGAAAATTTTATTTTCCACAGCACTATAGTGAGAGGTACCATGCATATAACAAAGAGGAGTTGTGACAAACTATCCCCTTTGGAAAATTCCTCTTCTAATGTTAAGGTCGCCAAAGGAAACCCCAGAAGATGTTGATTCCAGTTTCCCGTTCTACTGTCTATGTCGATTTCAGTACTCAAAACCCTTTAACATCGCCAGCAACTCCAAACAGCTTTAGGCCTTCTCTAATCCAACCGTATGGAATCATATCATAAGCTTTTCAATAATCTACCATGCCATAGCAAGGTTGGCATGCCTCCTTTTACTATCCTTAAGTACCATCTAGTCTATAAAAATCTGACCCTTGGTTTCTCTGGTCTTTCTTTTACAGCCCTTCTACTCGTCATTCAATATTTTCTTGTCCTCTAAGAAGTTATAAAGATAATCAGACGCAATACCTGCCAAGAGCTTGCACATAATGAGCATACAAGAAATTGGCCGGTAGTTGTCTACAGCGTTACCTTTGGTTATATCTTTCTGGAACAAAATAGTTCTTCCTTATGTTAACTATTCTGGTGGATTTTCATTTCCTCTCAAAATCTCATTCCACTGATTGGCAATTCCTCCATGCACTTCCGAAATCCATATTGTCTGGGTGCTTTCCAATCCTTTCTACTTTGCTTTGAGACATTTTCCTGAGTTATGAACAGGCATTCCTGATTCCGATAATATCTATTGTCTTTCAGTGTCATGAGCCACTCAGCTTTGTATTTATGTTCTTAACTCTCTCCCCTTATTTCATTCCAAAAGAGTCCACTTTCTTCCTCATCTTGAATTGCATTTGCCAACCGGTTGTTCCCATTCAGTTCAGAGCACACTTTATTCTGGTCATAGTTGAAAAGTGGGTTTTGCCTGAATTGCTGAAGTCGTTCATTATAGCGATCGATGTTGGCTTTCTTTGCCAGTGCTCTCTGTTTCACTTCTTCTAGCACTGTTCCAATTCCTCTCCCAGGGATGCTGACTTTTTCATGCAATTTTTCAGTCTTCTTTCTTGATTTCATTTCTCCGTTTTTATGCCTTTTCATCTGATTAATACTCCTTTGCAGATCCTTGATGTCTCTGTCTAATTTACGTTTCCACCATGGTTTCTGGTGGGTTGTGACATGTGTTATAATTCACTGAACAAGTTGGGGCATGTATGCCTGAGATGTGTATTTTCGTAGATTTAGTTCCTAGTGCTGACAATTGAATTCTGGCGATTCTCTTTGAAATTTTTTGTATCTTGTCCAATGGTTTCCTTGTTGCTATGGAGAGAAAGAAGCCCAATCCACCGACCTCTCTTTCGTCAGCAGAAACCGTGATTAACTCCTAGTCTTCGCTCGTCACCCTTGCAGCAAATACGATCTTCTTTGATTGTACAGAATGAGATTAATTTTTCGCAAGGTAGCTGATTGGTTCCATTTGTTGCCATTCGTCTAACATTGTCTTGTTGCTCTTTATCCAACATTCGAACAACAACAACAACAGTGCTTGCGTGTTGAAGGTTGCGATGTGAGTAACAGAATGCTGTCCGAAGACAGTATTTTTATTCCTCTCTGGTCAAGAGACCAGCTGATGCTTGGTGTTGGTATGGCTGAAGCCGCCCAAGCTAATCACAGTCCTGGACCATTGTTGTTGGATCTGGAAATCTTGATGGCCAGCGATCGAGATGCGCTTTTGAGCCGGCTGGGTATCATTCCCAGGTCGGATCACGTGGAGGAAGTGCATACGTCAGGCCTCAACTAGGATTAAAACAGTTTGTAGCTGACTAGTTCAACCGCAATCCACCACAGTCTAACAACTGCAGCATCAGCTACGAGAAAGAAGTTAATGCAGTATCACATGTTCTCTTTGGTGAACAGGTGAAGGAAGTTCGTTGAAAACAGATTTGGATGAGAATGAGAATGAGCGAGCTTAAAATGTAATAACCAATGGGTGGTGGGAAGATGAAGTCTAATTAATGAAAGAGTAAGACTAAACTTCAAGCATAGCGATGAATTAGATACACGTGATGGTCTTATTTGTAGAGGAGAAAAAGTGATCATTGCAAAAGTATCGAGCAGCCATGAGAGACAAAATTCAAAGTTCTCACGTAAGATTGCAATTATGTTACGATAACCAAAACTTTCCACCTGTCCTTATAAATGGCGATGCACTGGACATTTCAACTTCTTTCACACAACTTGATCTTTCTCTATCGTCTAGTCTCACTTGGAAAACCTCACATCCATTCCCTTGCTAAGCATCCATCTCAAAAGCTCGGTTTCCTCGCCAGAGCCCGCGGGTTTTTCTCATCTTCTCACCTTACACCTTCTAACTATATACAAGTCCTAAATCCGTCCCTCTTTAAGAGTACTGCTCCCACATCTGAGGTGGTGCTTCAAAATCCACTCTCTGTCTTCTTGACAAAGTCCAGTCCAAAGCCATTCGTCTCATCAACAATCCTAACCTAACCAAATCTCCCAACCTCTTTCCCATCGTCGATTAGTTGGAGATCTTTCCATCTTTTACAGATACTTTCACGGGCATTGTTCTCAGAAGATCAGGGATATTATTCCAGTTCCCCTGAGGCGTGTCAGAACCACCAGAAGGTCAACTCATTCACACCCTTTCCAAGTTTCACTGCCTAATCCACGCACTCTGTCACATAAATCATCATTCATCCCTAGAACATGCAACTTATGGAACGTCTTGCCTTCTTCTTGCTTTCCTGAATCTTACAACTTGCCATATTTCAAATCTAAGATCAATAAACTTGATCTGATCTCTCTCTCCTGTTAGCCTTTCGCTTTCTTCTTTCTTCTTTTGTTGAGGCTTTGTATAGGCCATCATGGCCTTTCCTAAACATAACTCACTAAAAAAGAAAAAAGATGTCTAAAGATAGCAGGAGTTGGGTATTTTGACCTGCTATGAATGCACACACCAGGCATTTCAAATCAGGTGTGAAGTCTGCCAATCAAATTCCTGCAACGAAGGGAAAGAAAGTTCGTTACCAGTAGAGACACTAGCGCGTCCATGAGAAATTGTTTCCACTGACTTAATTGAATAGAATGGTGACAGAATCGATATATAAATCAGTGATACGGCCCCTAATGTAGGTAAACTATAGAACACTCGTTCAGAAAAACAAGTTGTCAAGATACTAAAAGCTCAAATGTGAAGACATGAAAAGTGTGATATTCTGATCGGCGATAATTGTTTCCAGATTATCTTTACTGATTTAGAGAGCATCGCAAATGATCATTGAACTTCATCCATCATACCTCTACTCCGTCTCATCCACAAAAAGAGTATTATACCTAAAGCCAGACATGGCAAGAATAATGTTTACTGGAGACTACTAGACTACCGTTACACAATTCAAGATGAATTGACAAAAAGGTATTTTCAAAATGTCTCAGGCCATAGAAAAACAACAAATTTACCATCAATAAAGAATCTGCTTAGGGATAAGAGAAGTTATACCCGGGTAAAATGGGTATATACCTTAGATATATTTATATATATTCTTCGGAATCGATTATTAAAAAGCGAAATATAATTGATGTACGGGTTCAATAGTTCACATGGCCCTGAATTTCACGCTGGTTATCTGATGATCAGATCATACTTTATGGAGTCTTACATTAGATTGTCGTCATGTCATTTGGTTGTTGTTAGACTGTGCTCCCGTTTAGCTCGATCGAAATTGATGATCATCACAAAAGATATGGTCGTTTTCTGTCGGTCTCAACAGTTCACAAGTTAGGGAAAAAGTAAGATCAGTTAGGAGAGAAGAATAAAAGAAGAAAATTCAATTCGCACTTGGGAGGTCTGCTAGAATGACATTGCTGTCAATGAGATTTAATTTCAGAAGAATTTGGCAGGAGGAGATAGGCCGATCTTTAAAATGAAGCTAAAAGATACAGTTGGACCAGGTTGGCTAACGTAGTAGAAAAGACAACTGGCCAGAAAAAATGGATTGATTGGCAGTTAGGATTTTGTATATGTTTATGCAAATTGTACTTATTTTGATTTTTCAACTTCCAACCTTATCTGTATCATAAATTGTATAGCAGTCCTTCTTTAATCACAAAAGATCCTTTTTAAGTCGTAAGGTAACATAATTCTTTTGATAACAGCAAATGTTCTTAACTGAAGGAAAATCGTCCAGAAAGCCTTGTCAAATTGTCTCAGGGAGTAACCGACTGCCAGTTGCATGTTTCCCTTTTACCCTTCACCGCTCTGCGCCCAAATGTACTTTAAAAATATGTTGGAAGGAAGGGAACTATTTTCTACAGTCACATTTGTATCTAAGAAAAAAGAATTCAACTTTGAATTTCCGGTTTAAGATAAAATTGAATAGATGTGATCTACTACTTTGTTCTTTCTTCCCTATTTCTTCAACATGATCCCATTCCTACAAACGGGGCATTATTTCAGTTGGTGTTTACTAAAGGTAGTTGAAAATTATGCAAGAGGCATCTAGAAGAAGTTGATTTTAACGAATTAATGACGTGGATCGAGAAGGCTGCGTTCAGACAAGGTTGAGGTGATGAAGAAATGCCATCTTGAGAATCAGCTGATCTTCATGTTCCATTAATTTATAGAGGATGGCTTTGAAGAAATGGTAGAAGAGCTAAATGGAGGCAAGATAATGTATGCTGTCTGTCGTGTTCAAGATCCGAATACAAACCTACCAAAAATTGTATTTGTCAACTGGGTATGTAAACAACGTCTTAAGCTAGATTATTTCAATTTTGCTCACTGCATAATATTTCATTTCGCAAATCATGCTCATAACCATGATTTATGCATAAAGTGACCATCTTTTCTTTAATCCATGATATTTTTCCATCTCATTCTGCAACATCCGTGGACTATCTTCCAACATCAACCCAGTGCACCATCATCTTCAATCAATAAACCCCTATGCACTCTTCCTCACTGAAACCAAAATCAAACCTCTTGATCCCAGTAACAGCACCGTTCTCTCTCCTCATCTCAAATGCCCAGGTTATGAGTTATTTTCCTCTTTCTTCCCTAATGGTGGGGTTTGTGCATTTATTCGCTCTGATATGCAGACCTTACACCTCAAACAAATCGATCTTTCTAATCCAGGCTTTCAACTCGTCTGGTTCAGAATGTTTCCCTTCTTCATACCACAAATTACATTTGCACTTTATACCGCTCTCCTAACTAAAAAAACCATGAACTTCTTTTCGACCACCTTTCCAAATCAATCGAAACCGTCACTTTACAATCTCCACGCTCTGAAATAATTGTTCTTGGTGATTTCAACGTCCACAAATCCGACTGGCTCTCCTATTCCTCCAATGTCACCAACCCTGATGGTAGGGACGCTGAGGCCCTTGCCATTGTCAATGACTTGACGCAGGTAATATCAGAGCCTACAGGCGTTCCTGATCGTGCAGGAGACAAAGAAAATACTCTTGATCCGTTTCTCACATGTAAGCCTAGCATTTAATCTCCTCCCACCATTAGCTCTCCTCTTGGCAACTCTGATCACTGTCTCAGAACCTTACGGCATGACTTCCTCTCCCGCCTGGATAGGCCCTTTGCTCCGCAACGAGTCTTCCACTATAACAAGGTTGACTGGGACTCCCTTCGCACTTTCACTCTTCTTACCCTTAGTGTTCAGGCTTTTCAAATGATCCTTCCTCTTTTGCTTCTTTCATCACCGACGCAATACTTCTTGGCATGGATCTTTTTATTCCCTCTTCCTATAAGCCTGGTAAAAAATTTCCCGTAAGTGGTTCAATTCACAGTGCGTCAAAGTTGTGAATAACAAAAACCACTACTTCAAAGAATGGAAGCGACTTCAAACCCAACACTCAAGAACTTCTTTCATCCAGTCACGCAATACTTGCTCCAAAACCATCAAAAAGGCCAAATCATCTTTTGTCCAACTCATCAACGACATAATCGCTTCCTGCCAGGCTGGCTGTCGCTCCTTTTGGTCTATGGCCAAAGTTGTCTCCCAAAACTTCTGCCAATCATATTTCCCTCCACTAAAAAATAACTCTGACTCTTTTTCTACCACCCCCTTATCCAAGGCCAATATTTTTTCGTCAGTCTTTGCCTCCAACTCCAACCTGGACGACCAAGGGGTCCAACCACATCACTTCCCCCATTCATAATTCACTATGTCACCCATTAAATTCTCCGCACGAAAAGTCCGCCAAACCCTTCTCCAGCTTGACACCTCCAAATCCCTGATGGTATTCCAGCAATAGTTCTCAAAACCTGTGCTCCTGAACTTGCCCCTATTCTTAACAAACTATTCCAGCTTTCCTACACTCTTGGCACATTTCCCATCTCGTGGGATTCTTTCTTCTTTTGTTGAGGCTTTGTATGGGCCATCATGGCCTTTCCCCAACATAACTCACTAAAAAAAAGTGGTCATCCACCCATCCATCTGTCCATCCACATTTTTACCTCATCGGCTCATCTGAATTTCTATCCATTTATGACTTACCTTCCATGTTGGATACAAGTTTTGCCTGTCAACTTCGTTGCTTTTTAGCAAGGGGAAGGCGTTCCTGCTAACGTCAAAGGTGTCTGTGCTAATCACCTAAGAGATGTAAATAACTTCTTCAGGGTAGGTTCAAAATTATTTTTGATTGACATATGGCTTTCTCGATATTTTGTATCGTAAGCTTCTTATTTGGGCCGCATTTTTGAACACTTGATTGCCTCATTTTCTTCAGCCTCTCTCTAGTGTTGTAGTTAGGGGCTGTGAGTTTGGTTCATGCATTATTTACAACAAAAACATGGAAACAATATCATAAACATACACTTTCCTAGAAAATTCTTAGAATTTGTCTCAAGTTTTTAATCTGGATTAAGTATATCGAGTTTTTATTTCCCTAGATAGTGCCAAGAACCAGTCAAGTAGGACTATTTTATGGTCGGAATAGAGTTCAAAGCATTTAAAAAATATTGCTAATACCATATTGTTGATTTAACTTACTGTATCACACATATAGAGTGGTACGTGGATGTAGGATGTTGATAATTCATTACAATGTGAATCATAGGTGGATGCTTGTTGCCTTTTATTTTTGTAACATCTTTGATAGTCATTTTCCCCTGTTAAGCACCATGAAGCCTACTAAGGTTTTCACATTATCATGCACAACGCAAAGCCGTGCGAACGAAATTGAGTTTGATACACGATACAATGCACATTTGAATGATGGCTTTGTTTTTACCAATTTCTATTTTTTGAGTGGTCAGGGATGTCATGTGACAATAAATGCAAGATCAGAAGATGATTTAGATTATGATGCGCTGCTGGACAAGGTGAAATCGTCATCGGGTGCCAACTACAGCATTCACAAAGAGAAAGCAAAGCCAGCAGAGCAAATAAAACCAGTGGTAAAATTATCATTTGAGTTTTTGTTAACAGTATCTGTACCATTGATATTCTGAGATCAACCAAATGTATTCCAATTGATGCATTCACCGTCGGTATCCTTCCATCTACATGAGACGATGGAGTAGCGCTGGGGAGTGGAGTCATCTCCAATGGAATTACATCGCCTGAGCAGGGCGTAGGGAAGACGAACTATAGTCCATGCAGCAACTCCTGATAATGCCTGGGCACCAACAGCATCGCCGGAGTGGCATCATCTTGCCAAACCGCTCGCGGGACTTCAGCTCCTGGTTTTCTGTTGGGGTTTGCTCCCCTAGCCTTCCCATAACGGTTAGACTGCAAAGGAGCAGTAGTATGACGTCGTAACCATGAAAGGGAGGCTTCTGGATACTGCACCTTGCCCAAGGGTGGCCCAGCACAGTGGGGACTAAGGGTAGTGAAATTTGTCCCTAAGCCTTTGAACTCACAAATCAAGGCCTCACCACCGGGTGTGGTTTGACGGCGTACCCAGGACATTCATCATGCCTTCATCATGGATGCTCAAAGATATCTCTGTTCTTCTCAGCTTTTTTCAGCTGTCGTATTTAACTTTATTATTTATCATGGAATTCCAATGGTTTCCATTCTTTAATCTTTTAATTCAAAGAAATTCTGTATCGCTGAAAGGCTTTCAAATATTGCAAGACTTTGTAGATTCTAGATTTGGATGATTTCAAAAAAGCTATTTGTGACATTTGATTTCACATGTAATACTTTGTTTTAGTTGCTTTTTGATGAAAATAATCTGTCTGCAGGGGGCTGTGTACAGAAGGGTGAATCCAACTCAAGAAATCGATACCGGCAAGCGGGATGCATTTTGGAGCAAACAAGAGGTATTTTCCGCATTTGTTGAGATATGCAGTACTTTTTGGTGATATTTTGTGTTACACACTCCATTGATGAAAAACGTCGGTCTCTAATCCCTAAGTCAGAATGAAGAAATCGATAAGAAAATGGAACTTTTTACATGAAATACAAATCATTACTTACTTTCTCCTGAAAAGTCTCTGAATTGGACACGACTGTGGGCTGACAGTGCCCCCCCAGCATCATTCTCGATCCCACCACTGAGCCCCCGGGAGTCCACACGCTATCCTGCAAGCACTGCTTTATATGCAACAGAATCCGCGCCCAAAGCACTGTGACAATAAGTTCAAATGGTGCCTCAGTAACACCACACTCTGTCTACACTGCAGCAAACCAGAAACCCTGCAACAGGTACTACTGGAACGCCCGGTCCTACATCTGACGGGGGAAAGGGACACAGTGCATCGTGCTAGCATCGACTTCGTTGACTGCGTAGACTCGCTCAGGATCCTCTGGTGAAACCTGCAGTCGCATACGAACGAACGAACGAACGAACGAACGAACGAACGAACGAACGAAGCGAAGTTACTTGCTTACTTACTTGCTTGCTTACTTACTTGCTTACTTACTTGCTTACTTACTTACTTACTTACTTGCTTACTTACTTGCTTACTTACTTGCTTACTTACTTACTTACTTGCTTACTTACTTACTTACTTACTTGCTTACTTACTTGCTTACTTACTTGCTTACTTACTTACTTACTTGCTTACTGACTTGCTTACTTTCTTACTAACTGATTTAATTACTTGCTTACTTGCTTACTTGCTTACTTACTTATTCACTTACTTACTTACTTACTTACTTACTTACTTGCGTACTTACTTGCTTACTTAGTTACTTTCTTACTAACTTACTTACTTACTTACTTGCTTACTTACTTGCTTACTTACTTGCGTACCTACTTGCTTGCTTACTTACCTGCTTACTTACTTGCTTACTTACTTGCGTACCTACTTGCTTACTTACTTACTTTCTTACTAACTTACTTGCTTACTTGCTTACTTACTTGCTTACTTACTTGCGTACCTACTTGCTTACTTACTTACTTTCTTACTAACTTACTTACTTACTTGCTTACTTGCTTACTTACTTATTTACTTACTTGCTTGCGTACTTACTTATTTACTTACTTATTTGCGTACTTGCTTGCTTACTTACTTACTTTCTTACTAACTTACTTGCTTACTTACTTACTTGCTTTCTTGCTTACTTGCTTACTTACTTTCTTACTTACTTTCTTGCTAACTTACTCTAGGCCAGGCTCCTTTAGCGATGGACCGGTCACGTTCCTTGCTCACTTTTTCAACCTTCCCCTCTAGATCGTTCTGCTCCGCCATTCTTTTCTAGCTTCCTGCAGGTTACCACTACCGTCCTCTTTCACCACATCTAGCCATTTTCTTCAGCGTCTTCCCTTACAACTTCTATTCTCAACAAGAAGGTCTATGGCCCTTTTTGTAGGATTGCTTTGCTTCTCCCTTGATCACGTGTTCATGCCATTTTAGGTGGTTTTTTTAATGGTGCTTTCCATATGATTGGTCATTGCTTTACTGCGGATGCCGGCGTTCCATTGATTCTTTCTTAGCCACATCCTTTTCATTCATCTCATAATTTGTGTTCTCATGGGCATATTTTGCTCTTTTTCCCCACCGTCCATGTCTCTAACCCATACAAAAAGACCAGCTTAATTGCAATATGGGATTCCTTCAGCTTCAACTTCATTGCCATCTTCTTATGAGACACTTTCCCTGAAACAATGCTCTATTTACCCCCACGCTGCTTTTATCCTTGGCTTTACTGCTTGCTCCCTACATTTTTTCTAGCTGATTAAGTTCCCCAGGTATCTAAACTCTTTGCATTGTCAGTATGCCAATCTATTCCGATCACTGAGGTTAATCGTTCAATCATCTTAACTATATCCGCATTTATTTACAATCACTGTTTTCTAAAGCTGTCTGCCAGTCTCAGCCGACATTCATAGACAAGCTCTTGCTGCCAAAGAAAAGCTGCAACAAGAAAACGACGATCGCCACGTGCTGTTCGGTTGTGCTACAGGCGATACACGCATCAAGAGCCGCCATTCGTTTCTTAGTAACGTGAAACCTTTATCAAAGGTTCCGTCGAAAGCCCGACTGTTGCTCTGGATAGAACGTTGGAGCAAATAGAAGCAACTCTGCGAATTCGGCATTGCCCCCAGCGGAAAAATCGTGAAAGGATTGAAAGAGCCTTGGCCTTTTTGGCAATATCTCAACGGAATCCGATGTGGAGTGTCACGTTGTCGGCAGCGAATGAAAAGTTGGAAATACGCGGATTAAGATATCTGTCAACACCACCCCGACGTCGCACCTCTTCAAATGTGGCGCAGTCAATGCAACGAAGGTGGACGTAGCTGCTCTTAACCCAATCAGTCGTGGGATGGTTGACCACTGGCGGGCACAATCTGACAACAGTGAAGGACACGAAAAGAAGAAGAATCAGTCTATCTGATATTCTCCTTATTTGGGCAAACTTGTTTTACCAGATCTTTCTGCGTTATATCACCTACTCCAGGAGCGTTTCGAAGAAGGGGTGTGGGACCGGGAACCTCCCCTCCCCCCCCCCCCACTTTTGCAGATGCCATCGGTAATTCTTTAGCTTGTCGTTAAAAGGTGGCATAAAGATCTTGGCTTCTTGGTAATTTGCGAGAAAAAGTGAATCTAGTGATTCTTAGGAAGTGGTGGAATTGGGAAATCTTTAGCTTTAAATCGGGTATCATATTATACAACCTTACCACAAATCCTTCGGCACGCCACTACTTACTTCATTGTTTCTTTTGCTAACTCTATAAACAACAATTTTAAGTTGCTTTTTAAGATGTCGGCTCTCTCACCCATACAATTAGTTCTAGGACGCACAATCCTGAAGGGGTCTTTTAGGTATAACTTCACATATCGAATTATTCCTACCTAGGAGAGTCTCAAGTTTTCACGAGCCATATTTTATAATATCCTACAGCCCTAGCCAATTTTTCATATTAGCCGGGGGTGTAAATTGAATCGCCGTTAGCACATTTAGCTCACGAGAGGAGAGGCCCGATTTGCGTCATCTACAGGGTACATCCTTGCATGGCGTTGAATTAAGTGTGAAAGCTTCATCCATAGAACTAAGGCCGGATTTTACGACCAGATGCACTGTCTGACATCAATCATCCACTTTTATCCGGACCTGGGACTGGCAACTGACATGTAAAGGTCTCAGGCTGAGTCGATGAAGTAATCATGGGATTACAAAAATGTTTAAAGTAATCTTCTCGTGTGTTTTCTCATATGTTTCAGAAAGAAGAAGCAAACAGACTAGAAGAAGAAAGGAAAAAGGCCGAGAAAGATAGAGAGATTGAAGAACAAAGACGGAAACAGAGAGAGGTTTCTATATTTTTTTTGGCGAAGCATCGCTGTTATTTTTTCATCAAAATGGTGCTCATTGCAGTTAAGGAGATGGAGTAAACGATGGATCATTGCAACATTAGATTATGTTACTTTTTAATTCTTGATTGTATAACAGTATTCGAAATGAGATTTTATTCACTGACTGCATAATCTTTCAGCCTTTTCTTAAATTTAGGCAAAAGAAGAGGCGGTTCGTGATCAGATTATCCGTGAAAGGACCAGATCCATCGAGCAGCAAAGGTAGCATTGAACCGTGAAAATCATTTGCATTTTATAACACAAATTACGTCTTTCAAGTCAGAGCTTTCATAAAGTTTCATGAAATTTTTCTACCTTTTTGACAAGATGAAGACACATCTTAGGTCAAATCCCGCACATTAAATGGTGTGTTTTTTTGAGAGGGCTATATAGTTTTTCAACGGGGCCTTTATGTCATACTTATCTTCCATATACCTGCATTCCTTTTCTATATTCTGTTAAGATTGCTCACCATCTCTCATTTCTTTTGATCTCCTCATTTTTTCATCCCTTTTCTGATTATTCCACTTCACATTTTTCCCTTGGATTTTCCATGGTCTTCCCTTATGTTGAACCCCTGTCCACGTGCAAAAAAGAAACTTTGGCAGATTGTGTACGTTCGTATGTAGCTTTACTACACTTCCATTCGAAAAGTATTTGGGCACCAGTGAAATTTCGAAGTATTTCAATGCGAGAAACTGTCAGGGACCCTTTTAAACCTTTTCTCGGTAATTTTTCATGAAGTGTTATTTATGAACGCCTTCAATACACGCTAAAAATTCGAAAAAAATTAAGCGTAGAAATACTGAGATTTTAGACATTTAAACAGACACAAACTTGAAGTGTTCAAAAATAACGAAATGTCTTAAAAATGCATTTTGAAATTAGTTTTTTACTTGTTAGTTTAGTTGTTTTCAGGGGGGAAAATGTCGAGGAATAGCAACTATTGTTGGTTGCTTAAAATTTTCCTCTTTTGCTGTGTTTAAGAAGTCACCTGTAAAAGAGCTGTCGAAATTTCTTGTCAACCAAGAACGCTTGGGATGCCACGAGAAGGGAATTAAGATTTTATTTTCTGCGCTGAAGTAGGTGATAAGCGTACTGGCAGCTCGATCTCTGGTCTCACTTTGTTTCGCTATTGCTATATTGGTAAGAATGAACTTCGTGAATAGACCTCTCATTGTACCGATAGGGTTCCCACAGCTTGTCTAGTCATCGTTTGAAAACGTTCAAGGACAGAGCGTTTGCCACAGACTCGGGAATGCGGTTTGAGATCTGTCCAATCCGTCTCTAGACTCTGGTTTTCTGGATCATGCAGCAGTATCCTCTGGTTGCCGCACCGGATATTGTTGGCTTATACGTCATAGTACCCGTGGATGTATTTGTAATCTTGTCAGTTGACCTCCTGCATTCTATGGTAGAAGCTTAGAAGATCAAGAGCTTTGAGACTTTCCACTTTGGACATTTCTTTCGGCTCCGGTGCCAGTCTGCTGGCGTGTGTTTGAATATGTTTCAACGCTTCACAATGTTTGTTGAACAGATGACTCAATGCAGGGGGTAGCAGTGTACAATGGCGAGGTGAACTAGTGACGTGTGAGCCCGGCGGCGTTCGAATAGTCTAAGTAAGAGTAGGATCTTCGGATCAGTCCTTATGTCCGGTTTGCTCCGCTGAATTGAGCCTTGTTATGATAAGATAAGGACAATTCTGGGTCAATCCAAACGCCAAGGTCTTTCATCACGTTGTTCAAGTTCTACCACGACTTCATCTGCGTTCCCCGTGTGCTATTTTTGCTTAATGTTGTTTTGGCCTAGGTGGAGTCTCGTACCTTTCTTAAGAAAAGCAACCATGTACAGCACAATTTTGGAGAGAGTCAAGGTCTTCCTGTGGCTCTGCGTCTGGCAAGCCTCCCACTTCAGTGAAGAATTTGGTGTCGTCAGCAAACATACGCATCTTTGTCGAGATTGCTCTCAGGATAGCATTCAGGAATCTTGCAAAAAAAGTGGAGGCTCTTTCACCCTAGTGGGATCCAGCTCGACACCTTGATTGGTGTAGACAGTGCATCGTTTATAGGGAATTGTTTTCCATCTACCTAGCAGAAAATCAGATTATCAATGGCAAATTTGAAATTCTATGCCGTAAGCATCACCGGGGGACGTCTATATGGGACACTTTCAAAGCATTTGGCAAAATAGAAATTGACATCGGCCAACGAATCGCGATGATCGAGTATCACTGTCCATTTGTAGAGGGTAAACAGCAGCTGAGTTATGCATGAGCTTCCCTTGACGAGCCTAACACTTAAGACACCTTGAAGGTCTTTCCTGGTGCGATGGGTGTTTCGTTACTTCGTCTATCAATTACTGCTCCATGACATTTCCTACAGCAGACGTCAGACAGAGTAGATGACGATTTCCAGGAGAGAGAGTTTCTTCTTTTTCTTGAGTATAAAAACAACATTTTGTCCAAGTGTATGATTTGAATGAGAAGTGCCCAAAATTGATTTCGGTTCAATTTATGATCTTATCAATTGCTTAATGATAGGTCAGCTCAAAAAGAAATTGAAAAGAAACGAATGGACGACGAGAAAAGTCAGTATCAAGAAATGTTGAGAGAAAAGGAAAGAGACGATCAAGAATTCAGACAGAGGTCAGATTCAGAAAGGAGGCGAAGGTTACAGGTCAGTGCCATTTACCTTCATATCATTATGAAGTATTGGAAATAGGGCGAGGAGCGCGATTGAAATCTTTTTTTGTCAATCTTTTGGCGGATTTTTAGATAATTTTCAAACATCTGTTGTCGAAGTGGCCTCATTTAAGATCAGTTTCTGGTACTTCCCTTTCTCTTGCTAGGCCGCTTCGCATGTTTCATTCACTATGTTGTATTGTAGTTTTTTATTACATTCATTTTTAGTGGGCTTGCCTCGTTTGACACAGGGTATGTTCAGATCAGGTTGGGCTAGACCAGAGCAAGTTAATCGACCGAAGTTGGATGTCGTTCTTCAGCTTTTCTTTTACAGTCGCATAGTTTACTTCGTGTTTATCAAATTTAATTTCGTCCTTGGTGACTTTGTTGCCAGGGCCATACAAAGCGGCAGTGTATGCATATTTGTGTGAATTATATGGCATCGCAGCTTTGATTTCTCACTCCTTTGTGCATTGTTGAACACACAGTGAAAACGCATCTGTGGGATTATTCTTGTTAGCAATCATGTACATAAATACGCTAGACGAAGGTAGAGATCAGTTGTGAGGATTAAGAATTCGTCACTCTGTGCCATGCTTTATGGTCCGAGCAAGATGATTCTCACGTATTTGGCTTTTCGATATTCAACGCTGTCTTCAAAACGCACATTGAATGTCAACAAGAGATCAGGCTTGTTTACATGTGATCAAATTTTGATTGTCTGATTCTATACCCACCTGTTGTGGCTTGCTGGAAACAAACCCCCACTCAATCAGATATTGTCAGTACTGTGTAATTAAGGTGGGCCTTTGTTTGACTCAGCAACTCGCAGAAACCGGGGAGGCAGTTTCTGCTCTTAGAAAGACTTATCAGAAAGAAATTACAGGATGATATATTCATCATTTGAATTTCAGATAGTGAAAATTCCCAAATTTTTCAGAGAGCTACTCGATAGGTTTTTTTACTGCGATAAGTTTTTTCATCGAGTCTTTCCCTTTGAGGGAAAGTGGTTGCAGAATCGGTTACGAGCCGACAAAAATGAGTCGAGATCACTTTTGGCGCTCGATATCCAGGGACACCAACGTGGAGGTTTCTGCACTGTCCCCACTGCGGCAAGTGAAGCGAGAGAACGATGAATTTCGATTTTCCTTCCCCCCGTCAACAGAATGACGATGCGGAAATCCTATCCCTCTTCCATTGTCAACGAATATCCTGACCTGATGATATTTGATGCAGGGCAGAATATCAGTCAATTATTCTAAGTTAGTGGACGTGTTTTACTGGCAATGGCATCCGTCTAACTATATGTGCAACCGTTGCATTCTCGTTTGATCAACTACACGAAAGCAAAGGGGCATACAGATACTTCATGAAAGACAAATTCACCTATTCGATTGGGAGACTGTTGAACGGCCTAAACAAAGCGGTACAGTTGGTGGAGGGAGGGATCGTTTTTAATGGAAGGAAGGAAGATGGCATTTCGACTGTTACTGATCTTTTTCATCTTCGCTTGTGACATTCCGCTGGGAAATGCATCCCGATGCGAATCTCTGCTGTGGCACAAGAATACAAGCGCTGATTACATCATAGCGGGAATTTTCCCCGTCCACTACTTCTCATCTAGTCAATCCGCATTTGTTTTCAACCTTCATGGCTTAACTTGGTTGGAGGCTATGCTCTTAGCAATAGATGAAGTAAACAAAGACAGAAGGATATTGCCAAACATTACCTTAGGCTACGCTATTTACGATTCATGCAATGATGCAAGTTTCGGGCTGCAAGCAACGCTAGATATAATTCAAGAACCAACGGTTGTTCCATCCTACCCATTGTCTCGCGTCAAATCACTTAGCAAGTTGCCGAAGGACGCAGTTCAATGTCTTTGTAATAAAACGAAGCCAGCCATTGTTGCAGTCATTGGGGATGCATCATCTGCATCGTCAACAAGAATTGCCAGTGTTTTGGGGGCAAGGACATTGACAGTGCCTCAAATTAGCTATTCGTCTACGTCGACAGTATTATCAAATAAGAAATATTACCCGTCCTTTCTTCGCACCATTCCCCCAGATGAATACCAAGCTATGTTCATAATTGACATTTTTAAAAAGTTTAAATGGACCTATGTATCTTTTATTGCCTCAGACGACTCGTATGGGCGTTTGGGTGTCGAAAATTTGCTGCCACGATTAGAAAGTGAAAACATTTGTGTGGCAGTGAATGATGTTTTTGAAACAACAGAGGCAGGGAAAGAGAAAGTGAAAGCAATCGTGGCCAAACTTGTGAAGGATGAAAAATCGAAGGTTATTGTTTTATGGTGTCAGTATCCGCAAGCAGAGCTCTTCTTGCAAGAGGCGGAACGGCAGGAGTGTTTCGATCGGATATGGATTGCGACGGAAACGTGGGGTAACAATAATTTGGTGAAAAAGATAAACAAAAGAGTGGTCAGTGGCCTTTTAGGAATAATACCCGCATCAGTTGAGTACAAACCTTTCGACACTTTCCTGAGCTCTATGACACCGAATACTTCCACGTTTAATCCTTGGTTGGATATGTATTGGAAAAATGAGTTTGGTTGTCAGTCTGATGATAACATCACCTACCAGTGTAGTGGAAAGGTGCACCCAAGTGCATCGGAATTACCGAGAAATAAATTTGCTAATGTCATGGATGCTGTTTATGCAGTGGCACATGGATTGGACCGTGCGATAAAGAACAATGCACTGGGCGAGCCAACGATTTCACCTGACACTTTGTTGAAATACATCAAGTTAGTGCACTTCACGGGTAAAGCCAATCTTACTGTTAGCTTCAATGAGTACGGTGACCCGGCTGTGGCTTCGTATTCACTTACCAACTTGCAAAATAATCAAAGAGGAGGAATGAAATTTTCTATAATTGGTGGTTGGGACTCCTATTCTCGACAGCTTGAGTTAAAAGGTGGACCAGTTATGTTCTCAAACTGGAGCTTGCTACCACCAAATTCCTCATGTTCGGAAGAGTGTGTCCCTGGGTCTTATGCATTGACCTACACTTCCAAGCCATGCTGCTGGACCTGTGTGCCTTGTCCGAACAATGAGGTTCAGCCTAAATATGGCATGAAAAGATGCATTGGTTGTCATGGTGATGAAGTCCCCAATGAAAACCGGACCAGATGTATTGTTCCATTGTATGAGTACATCAAGTTCAATAGCATTTTTGGTATAGTGATATCAGCCTGCAGTTTTTTGGCCATTGTTAGTACCCTTTGCATTGTGGGAGTGATAATTCACCAATGGCAATCACCGTTAGTCAAAGCAATGAACAGGGAATTAACTATGTTGCAATTATTAAGCATTTTCATCATATTTTGCATGCCACTTCTCTACACGTCAAGACCGTTCAATGCACATTGTGCAGTCAGACCATTCTACTTTGTCATCTTCTATACAATATCTGTTTCAGTTACTTTTACCAAAACAGATAGACTTTTGCGGATATTCAAAGCTTCTATGGCCGGTCGTTTGAGCAAAGGAAGTCGTGTGTTGAACAACAGAATACAGTTCCTGACTGTTTTCGCATTGACTGTAATTGCTTGCCTTACATGGACCATATTTTACTTTGTTTTCCAACCAAAGCTCATCGAGAAGATGGAACGTAGCAATAGTGGAGCTGTCATGTCCTTTTCATGTGGCGCAGATTTCAATGTTCTCCTTCTCATTCTACTCAGTTACATATTTGCCATCTCTTTGGCATGTAGCATTTTTGCCTTTAAGGCAAGGAAACTACCAGAGAATTACAACGAAGCCAGATACACTAGCTTTGCAATGTTCTCCTTTTGCCTTGCATGGATGTTTTTCCTTCCACTCTATTTCAGTATGGCTTCATCGAGAGACCAAGATCTGACATTTTTAGCGATTTCTCTTCTATCCACTTACGCTAGACTTATCATACTGTATGGCCCAAAAATTTTTGTGATAGTTTTTCATCCTGAGGAAAATACAATGGAGAGGTTCAGAGCTAAACTAAAGACCCAGCGTAGCAATAGAAGTAGTGGTGCATCTCCTTCGCAGCATGCTCAAATTCATGTAGGCTCCAGGGATACTCTGAGGATGCCAAAGAAGTCTGAGTCCAAGCGAGGTCAACTACCAACAAAGAACCTCGCTTTTGAAATCTCAATCGATCAAAACAAACATAGTTCAGATGAACAATGAAAGGAATGCAAACATTAAGACTGTAGAATTGCAAGTTAATGAAAGGATAGAGTAATTGATTTATAGATCTGATTTATTGTCGTGTTGTGTTAAATTGCTCCTGTTTTGTTGACTTTTCTATGAAATCACTCTGATTGCTTTTCTCTGTTTATTTCTTTGTTGCACTTGTCAAATCATGCAACCTAATCGCTTACCAACGATTCGCAGATTCTTAGCCACGTTGCTCACAAACGTCTCATTGGTCTTTTATTTGAGGTTTACAAAACAGACAGCAGTAAATTCTTTCATTTTTT
Source organism: Pseudorhiza aurosa (assembly GCA_964026355.1). Classification (NCBI taxonomy): domain Eukaryota; kingdom Metazoa; phylum Cnidaria; class Scyphozoa; order Rhizostomeae; family Lychnorhizidae; genus Pseudorhiza; species Pseudorhiza aurosa. The sequence goes on from OZ032125.1 coordinate 9,802,369, forward strand.
GGAATTCGTGTTTTGCTGATGTACGTCTCAAGCTGTTCCCTTGCCTCATGGTGATATTGACCGCTTACATCTAAAAATCTCTACTTAATTGTAGGAAGCTCAAAATCTGATTGGATCCAGGCAAGAAACAAAGGTTCCTTTGCCTCATGATGATGTTGATGTGCAAAAGAAAATTCCTCCCCCTGTTGTTCTCCCTAAGTCAAAGCCAACAGACCCAGTGCAGATGCAGGAGTCTCTCGAGGGGAAATCTCCTGCCGATTGCCATGAAACTGGGCATGAAATAGGTACAAACGATAAACATGATTCTGAAATTGGTTGTTACGAAAGTGAAGACGTGCAAGAAGTACATCTTACCCCGAAAGGCTCAGAAAGGGAAGGCGAGGATAAGGAAGGAAGTGACAATTTTACCGGAATGGCAGTATGTACTGTTTCCTTTCACATTTTGCATTTTTGTCTTGGAAGACGCTATATACCATATGTTGCATGGCAACAAATGGTGCTACCAACTGCCTGAATATTTTCTTCCTGTTCTTTCCTCATTGTACAGAAATGGCATAGTTCCGTAAAACGATAATTGATAGAAATTTTCGTTCGCTCGCGAAGCAAAGCCAAGATACATTGAATTAAGGAGAGAAATATTAGCTTGTCAGTGTAAAGGAAAATGTGATAATTTAGTAAAGGATTTTACTACATGAAATTGTATCCAATCCCTTTGAATGAACAACGATTCTCTAATCGGTGACACTGTTGATTTTAGAATAAATTTATTGCAGGATCTGCCTAATAGTGGGGCATGACCCTTGATCTCCTTTGTACAGCCACTAATCCGTTGAATTTTGAGTTTTTGAATGCTGTCTCATATTCCTAGCCCGACTTTGAAGAAATTGGCAACAATGAAGCTGTAGGTTATGGCGGACCTTCAGCAGAAACCGACCAGGTAGCCATTTCTTCTCAGTCATCCATGAATTAATGAATCTCCAGTCAATGTGTAGTCCTCTCTTCAAGAGCTGAACAATCTTTCAGTCGTTGTCAAATTTAGATTTGTTCGTCAAATTTCTTCCTTTCTCCACCAAGATTACCTCCATTTCATGTTAAAGTTGTTTTTCCTTTTTCTTTAATTAGGTCTTATCGGAAAGCCATTATACATACACAGGAATTTGCGCGACGGCACTTTATGACTACCAAGCCGGTAACAATTGATCTATTTTTATGCACTGTAGAAATTTGAGGAATCGATTTTTGCAGTTTTAGCAAGTAACTATACCAATTTGTATGTTTCGTTTCAGGAGGTGATGATGAAATCAGTTTTGATCCTGGAGATGTCATTCAAGAAATCGATATGTGCGACGAAGGATGGTGGAAGGGGAAGTCTCCAGATGGCAATTATGGTTTATTTCCTTCAAATTATGTGGAGCTTATGCCCGATCATGGGGTTTGTACCGTGATTCTTCCTTGTTTAATTTTTATTTCTTTCGCTCTAAGTTTGTTCAGTTTTATGCAGCATCTTGATATGGTACTGCCCTGTCATCCCTGCATGCCTAAAAATAGCATCGAAGCAGAGCAGCTAAGGCCTTATTGTGGTGATGCTATTTACTTCCTGAGCTTCGTCATCTCCTTGCCACAAAAAGCCGAATGGTTTTCCATCAAAACACTCTTAGAGTCTTAGCAGATAAGCACGATATCTGTTACGTTCTGCACTGTTTCAAGAATATTGACATTTTGTCACACGTAAACACGTTTGGCTAATGATGAGGAAGCCGAAGCTCAGATTGAGGGCTATTTTTACATCGGAAAAGACAGGGCCACTGGACAAGGGAGAGGTGGAGGAAGATAATTGTATGTACCATTTCAACGTCGGTTGGATCCAGAGCAAATGAAAATTGATAGTATCTTGATTGAAATATACAAAAGGTACCTTCATTGGATACATTTATTGCCCCCCCCCCCAGACGCATCAAACCATATCTTTTAATGAAATCTCTGAATGAATGCTAACAAAAGTGTACTCAGAAAACAAAGAATGCATTTCGACGAGGCAGATCGACTGTAATTACTGTGAGAAATTGGAGCACAAGGTATTAAAGTCGTTGCTTGTATGTTATTGTCTAAAAATCTGTTGGTTACTCCCACCAGAATTACAAAATAAATCAAAGTCCTTATTGATTTTATCGGTAGCGATGAGTCTAAAAATATTGTTTCAGCTGAAGTATTCTCAGCTGGACTGGGTGATCACGAATTAGCTGACGTTGCAAGCATGCTGCAACACATAGAGCACCGTCAAAAAGTTGTTACATGAAGAACTTGCTCAAAACTCGGTCATAAGCTAATTCTGTGAGGATTTACAGTTTGCAAGCTACGAACTTGGTCTTACGTCAACATGCATGAACAAAATGTGGCGAAATTTCAGAGAAATACTTCACAACTATGCAAAGAAGCATGCCCTATTCGTGTCGCAAATTTGAAGGGAGGGAAGACTAAGCCCATGGATAATAGGGGATTTAAAGTCAGAGATAAGCCTAAGGGACATGCTGCCTAGGAAAGCAAGCGAGGAAGCCTTGAGATGGATTGCTCCCCTTATAAACTAAAATAAAATAGAGTAACCAAGCAGAGCAAATGTAGTAGTGAAGAAGTGTGAATGCAAAAACCATGAAAACTTGTCGAAGGAATTTGCAAATACGTCTCATACGTTGTGGGCAGCAGTCAGAAAAATTTATCCTACTAAATCTTCTTTACCTAATGTAGAAGACTTCTTCGAAATCAACAGAATCCAAGAATAAGCAGCAATTACAGAAAACTTCTTCGAAATCAACAGAATCCAAGAATAAGCAGGCAATTGCAGAAAACTTCTGTCTGGAATTTTTAAGCAGAATCCTAACATCTACGTCTATTTTACTTCCAGACTTTGCATGGATGAGACCTAAGTGGGAAATGCGATGTCTCACATGGGTAGATTCACAGTAAAATAAGTAAGCCAGACTGCAGTTCATAAAAATGTACCAAAACTGAAACCAAAGAAAGCAACTAGGAATTTTACCAGATGCTACCCCAGCTCTAACCAGACCACTTACATACGTGATAAATCTGCCCCACAAACTCTGGAACGGTACCCACAGAGACGAGGATTGCTATGGTGATCCCCTGCTAAGATCTGGTTCTCATAGCCAAATTTCAGTTTTTCCTACTTTATCAAAAAACCTAGGAAGGATGTTTTACATTCAGCTTTTACTCACTTTGAAAAAGTGGCCTCCTCTACACATACGCACGCGCATGCGCCAGTTTGATTTCCGATCTGAGGTATCCACGGAACAGACGGTAAACTCGTCCATTCGTCAGATAAAAGGATAGGCTGGCAAAGGAAAGCTTCTTGTTGCAATATTGGTGGATTTTTTATAGGCTTTTGATGCCGTTAGCAACGCTTTTGTACTCTCCAAGTTGCCCTTATATAGAGTCTGAACAAGGAAATTCAATGGCCGACGACTGACTGCTTGTTTAGCAGAGCACCAGAGTGCCATCCCCATCCATCCGAGAGTCTCACAAAGATCCATCAATGGCCCTCTACTATTTTCATCCATTTCAATGACAATTAGAACACTGAAGGATGCTTAAGGCAATGATAGGCTGATAACACCATCATATTTTCTTCGTACAGTGACTTAAACTCATCGAAAATCATGTTAACGATGATGTCCAAAGGTTGCCAACCTGATTTCGTGAAATGAATTGATATGATATTAAAATGAAAAAGTGATTTAATTGAAATGAAGTGATAATGAATCAAGAAAAGGGAAATCAGGGTGATGCTTTTTGGAGCATCAAGCAATTAAACCTCCAACCAATTGAGAGCAAGCCGCCATCCAAGTCGATGGAACTTGCATAAATTATGCAACAAGCTACAAATATCTTGGCGTATCATTGCATCGCTCGCTAAATTCTGATCCACAATTAATGCGATTTACAAAAAGCAGCAGTAAGAGTAAATCTACTTCGCGGAGTTTGCAGTTTAATCGACTTAAGCAATTTCTGAGTCGATCTAAAGAGATACAATGATAATGCCTGTTTTCTCGTATTGTGCCTCAATTGTACTCAGATGGTCGAATTCAAGAGTTGATCAGATACGAAAATTTGAACAGCTTAGCAAGAAAGAATTATCAAATCAAAAGCCTATCCGTGCACTGACCTGTAGATTCCTACAATTGATCGCGCGAGAACTACACCCACGGTAGCAGTATGCTTGCCTCGCTGATAGAAGAATCCGGGTATTCGTGTATAAGAATCCGGGTATTCGTGTATAAGAATCCGGGTATTCGTGCATAAGAATCCGGGTATTCGTGTACAAGAATCCGTATATTGTCATTTTTATATATCAAGCATTTCTCAATAAATCATTGGAGTAACGGTGGGTTTGTAGAAAACTCTTGGAATAATGCTAAGCGAAAGAAACACAAATACCAAGACCTATTAATAAGTTTTAGGTCTCACTATAAAAGGTTAAACGTCGTCATAATCATTCTCGTTGTCTTTGACAACTCCTCCGTAGATTTCTTAGAATTGCTTTAACATTTCGAATTCTCCCAAAAAATCAGGCACTGCATGGTTGAAGTTAATGGCGATTGCATTAAGAACTTCTTATAACGTTCTCTCATGAAGATATCAGGTCTGGGATGACCCTGAACTCATTGCATTGGAAGTCGTTTCATTCGTTTCTTCCCCTTGTTTTCTTTCTTTCTTTTATTTTCTTTCCCTTGTTTTCTTTCTTTCTCTTATTTTCTTTCTCGTCGGTGGCTGAGCAATGGCCGATTGTAAGCTACCTCTTTTGAGAGGTATCCAGTTGTATCAACTAATGTTGCTGTTTAAGACGACGGCGGGCATCGTGGGTCACATGCGAAGAAAGAGGGGGAAAGGGGGTTCTGTTTTCAGAGGTAATCAGAACAAGGCTCCTTCCAAAAGTCACAGGGTCATAAGACATAAATCACATGGTCAACATTGCCTTGATTAATGTTAGTAATCACCACTTATTTGATGTGGCAGAATATCATAAGCCCAGTCCACACTACACAAATTAACTCGGGTTCCCCCCAGGTTAGGTTTAGTCCAGGATGAGCCCTGTTTTGTCCACATTTGATTTTGATGTTTTGCAGTGTGGACACAAACCTGGGGCGAACCCGGGTTAACAAATGTTACGCATGCGCAATTAGACTATATTTCTTGCTCTGATTAGCCACAGCAATTAATAGTAATAAGTTGAAGGATCTTTAAACAGGATTCTTGCGTTTCAACGAAAGATGCTGTTATCAACAGGTGTCCTGTAAAGTAAGGAAAGAAAATACCTAGAATGTGGTTATTTGGTTAAAACCTGGCAGCAGTTACAATACCTATTTACAAGTTTCAGATATATGTCAGGTCTTAGAGGAAATGTTTCTTTAACAGTTCTTCGAATTGCTTTAAGTATTCTGTTCTCCTGAGTTCAATGGGGAGATTGTTGCACATCTATGTACTCAAAGATCAGTGTGGATCTGCTGTTCGCGCAGAGAGGCTGGCGCAGGACAGGGGTGGATGAAGGGCTTTTGTAAAGGGGCCAACGTGGGTCGGCGCGGATCCATCCGTACTTGATGATGATGCAGTTGCGCCTTAGTAAATATCGCTATGAAATGAAGTTTGGAAGAACTATTGCCATAATCATTCTGTAAGTTTGCGATATTTCAATCATCTTGTAACCCTTGCAGACGACTGGTGGGGATGTTGATGCATCCGAATCGCAAGACAGAGATGGAACAAGGGCACGAGCATTGTACGACTACGAAGCGAGTAAGTAGATTTATCAGTGTCTTCCAAAGTCTATATGCAAATAGAAACTCGGTGGTTTTCATTCTGTCGGCAGGCAGCTAATTTTCATGATAATTTTATGTGCCTCTCCGTGCCTCTCCGTGCCTCTGAATTCATTCCAAATGATTTTCAATCAAACTTGCTTTATGCATCCAGTTACGATCATCATCGATGTTTTCATGCGGATAAGTTAAAAACAATTTTATTGATGCGTAAAAGGCACAATTTTTGATAAAATCTTTATGATTTGCTTTTTGATAAGTTTAATGCGTGCATTCAGTTCCATGAAATCATCTTTTCAGGATTTCATTCTTTTTACCGCTGAACGTTTTTTCATTAAGGTGATGAAACAGAGATTACTTTCGATCCTGGTGACATAATTGTTGACATTGAGAAGATCGACGAGGGTTGGTGGCGTGGAACTGGACCACGTGGAAATAATGGGCTTTTTCCTGCAAACTATGTTGAGGAAATATAGCTAAGGCCACAGTTATCTGAGCTCTGATCCTACTTTCTGCAATATCTGCATGTCAGTGTGTGTTGAGCATTATTGACTCGCCCACATTAGTCATACAGCTAAATCATTTTTTGTGAATACACGGTGTCAATTTTTCTACTTATGTTCTAAGGATTTGCATTACTGTTGTCCTTAGGTTTTCCTAGTAAACTGTCGTTCTGTTGTCATTTTATCATCACCGAGAGATTTAATGACGTCATTTGCCTCTTCATTTCCAAGAGTTGCCTCGTTTTCAATGTAGGCCAATTTGCCTGTTTTACTGTTGTAAGTTTAGGCCTGGTTCGCCATCTATGCATTGGGTATGAGTTTTATTGGAAGAGCACTTGTCACTTTTGGTATCATCTCATTGATACATGCTGGATATTCAGCGGTACAATATAAAACCTACCTTAAGCTGACTGAAGAGGAATTCGTTAATTTACCGGTTGATGTCATCGTACAAGTTATGTTCAGTTTGATATTGTCAGTTTTCGGCATTGTGAAAGTTGCTGGAGAACTTAGGGATATACATGCAGCAGCCGAACTTGCCCACAGATCTTGGGAAACATTTGGAAATAGGCCATCATTTTACAATTTCAACCACCGTGGGAAAATCATGTTTTCAGACCTGCTGCAGGATTGAATTACCGTTAGCAAATTGATTTGCACAGGACCAAAGACAATGATCTCTATATAAGAATGACATTCTCCTTCCATACAGATAGCATCAACTCGAAAGTATTATGGAAAAGCCTGTCCAAAGTGCTTTGCTGAATCCAGTCAATCGTGTAGAATTTATTTGATCATGTTAATTGATTTCAATATCAATTTTTGATTGTGCTATTAGTCATAAATTTAGATGGCATTCTCTTTGCAGCAATGTTTGACAGCAAATTGCTTCTGTGCACGATTTCTTTGTACTGATCTTGAAATAAATTTGGAATGCATAGGAAAGTGGCATCATCACTCAGTCTGACCATCATTTTAGTTTGCAAACTGATAGAGGTATGGCACAATGCATCGCAAAAAGTCAGATTTCTCAATTTGGATTAGCCATAGGTACTTTTTTGAAGCTCTTTCAAATTTAGAGTTTTATAGTGTTTTCGTAGCACTTAAATATGTTTGGTTTTCAAGGTGGGTGTTTAATCTCAGCCTTTCCAAAGATTTTTGTGCTCGTTTGGTTTTTATATTATTAAGTAGTGGTTCCCAATAATCATTCTTCTAAGATGGCATCCATTTTGTGATTTATTGGTTTTTCTTGTAGTGACATGAACTCATAGAAATACCTACTAAAGTTCCGTTCTTTATGGTTATGGCCGGATTTTGCAAACTTCTCTAGCTTTTATGGCCATTTTTAACAGTTGACAATAGGGAGTTATTTCGAATACCAAGTAATTTTAATGGAAATCAGAAATATTGCAAGTATGAGTTTGAATTGACAAACTGTGAATGGACGAATAGTTGTTTTTTTAGTGAGTTGTGTTGGGGGAAAGGCCATGGTGGCCTATACAAGGCCCCAACAAAGGAAGAAAGAAGAAAGCAAAAGGCTAAGAGGAGAGAGAAATCAGATCAAGTTTATTGATCTTAGATTTGAAAGATGGCAAGCTGTAGGATGCAGGAAGGCAAGAGGTTCAATAAATTGCATGTTCTTGGGATGAATGATGATTTGTGGGATAAAGTTCATGGATTAGGCAGTGAAACTTGGAAAGGGTGTGAATGAGTTGAGCTTCTGGTGGTCCTGACACACCTCAGAGGAACAGGAATAGTATCCCTGATGTCCTGTGTAGCATTGCATAGCTAATACCTCTGGTGATCTGAATATGGGAACTGCATCTGTGGCCCAGTGGTAGAGCGATCAATTTGTGCATGGTAGGTTTGGACTCTATATGAGGTCGAGTTATGCCAAAGACTTAAAAATGGTAGCTAAATTTTCCTCCTCAGCACTCAAAACTGGGAAAGACTGGGGAGTTAAACACACAATTCTACCAATGGCCAGCCCCCAGTCGTATAATTCCCTGTGCGTCCACAGCTATATGGCCCAAAGGCTAAAGAAACGGAGATGGGCGCCGCCATATTTACCAAAAATAGGGAGGGGAGGAACTTTGACTTCTTAAATGTTTCTTTAAATTTTTGTAGGAACCGCCATTTTACTTTTTCCTGCACAGCCTCTTTATAGGTACTAGACGACACCGTCAGGAGGCTTGTTAAAGTTGACGTCGCAGAAATACGTGCGGATTGGTTTCTGGTTGTTAGAAAGCCATGTATTCAAGAAGTAGAAGTAGGTCACCAGTAAGACGTGGTGAGTTGGGGTCTCAACATGAAAAGCTGCCAGCTATTCAACATATCTATTCAAAGTTCCATTCATCAACAATCGCTCAGCTTCCCAAATACGCGATCCGTGAATATAAATAGTGAGACAAAACTTGTAAACCCACAATAATCTAGCACCAAAACATAAAATTTCAACTTAGAAAAGTCCTGGTGATGTAAAAATCCACCTTTTGTGGATGTAACAAGCTCAGGTTATTATGGCAGCTTACAACCGTGGTTGACACATAAGAGGAAGATTGCCATTGAAATGTATAAAATCGTTAAAGTAGAAGACGAACATAGACTATAAAGGATATATACCATCATATGTAATACACCAAAAGAGGAGAAATTAGGGAATTAGGAATATAAAGGTTAAAATCTGAAAATGAACGAAACACGTTAAAATACAGAGAATTGATATTATGGAAGATGTTAAACCCATATTTGAAGAAGTGCTGGCAATTTGTTAAATTTTTAGAAATCGTTGACCAAGAATGGTAAAACGATGGAAAAAATTTCGTTCAGTAAGGAACTATTTTAAGTGTGAATAAATATGTCGATTTTTTTTGTATTCCTAATAATTAGTTTTTTAAGATATTTGAAATAGGGAAATAGTATTAGGTATTAAATTAGATACTAGGGCTTAGTTTTACAGTTTTTCGTGTATGACTTTTAAGTTGCAGGTCCACAGCAGGCAACAAGAGGCTGCAAAACATTAAACCTGCGTTATAAAATGAGAAAGTGTATGCATTTGTGTTTCATTGTAGAAAAGAAAAGAAGCCGATCTCGATCGCCAAGAAGACACCGTTCACGGTCACCAAAGCGAAAAGACAGAGACAGATATAGTAATCGAGAAAGCAAAAGACAAAGGTTATCCAAGTGTCCAAATTAGCCTGTGAATAATTTTTGGTAGAATGCCAAAAGCTTCCCTTTTTTGTATTGATGACCTTTTATTTTTCTATTTTATGACTTGTACTTAGCAACCAAAGGGAGTTTTTATGCAATTGAGCAGCTATACTTGTTTAGCTGTATTCTGGTCCTTATAATGCAAGCACAAGTCTTTGTTTGTAAACCTGGCACAATTAACAGCCATTGACTCTCCTTACCCTAAGTTCAGTTAGAAATGTAGAAGGTGAAACAGTGAAACCACCAGGCTATTTGTACACCACCACATGCATGTAAAGCAATTTTTATCCATCCAAAGTCAAAACCAACAATTCTTTGCTAATTGCTTGAAGTTCTCTGTGCTAATTTATGTTTGAATCAATTTGTATAGAAGTTGGTTTAACAAGTTTTGATTTTCAGAGAGTCAGCAAAGTCAATTAAGAAGGATTTGAGTATGTCATTTATCCAGTCTCATGCCTTGCAGTTTATGGTCATAGATATTGCAAGGGAACTTATTTTCGAAACTTTGACTTTCACATCAGAGAACTTATCAAAAGATTGGTGATAGCTTGTCTAGTCACAGATTTTTAATATTTTGTCATACTCAAAGACAATATCTTTGTATTTATGTCATCGGTCATGTTGTTAGTAATTGAGATAAGAATAAAAAAGCCATCCCTTTGTTTTTGTATAAATCAAGGGCATTCTTTCTTTGAGTTAATTTTGATTTCATTGAAATGCATTGTGTAGAATTTGCCTAATGTTATTGGACTGATTGTAATAAAATCAATTTATCAGGTCACCGAGATCAAAACAGGGGACTGAAAAGTTAGTAATTATTTCTCTCGTCACACCATTGAGCATGTCATCATCATCATCAAGTTGGCGTATCTTGTTTCAATATTTTATCATGTCATCCATGAAGTTATGTAAAAAGTTCTCCTCTTGCGACTGAAAGGTTTATCATTTTAACCCTAAAAAATTGAATGTTTTCCATCATTACCAATAATGAAGGAGTAGCTTTAATCATTATTCACTATTCCTTGTCCTGTGATTTCTTCCAAATTGGATTGGAACTTTTGATGCTCATTCTATTTTCCTTTCTTTTATTGAAAAGGGAACCAATCAGTTCCTCTAATGCCTCAGAAAAAGGTATGTTGGTTATCACTTAGATATCTCTAACATATAACAGTCCTTTTCACTTAGCGCATGTGATCGCACTCGCACATGCCTGCACATGCAAGTTAAATTGCGCATCCTTTTTATCACACGTGCAAACAGGTGATTTTTGCAGTTTTCTGTTGACATCAATTTCCCATGTTCTATGATTGTTTGCCCTTTTCCATTGTTACTTGATTAGCACCTTTGACCACAGTACCATTTGTCCAATTTTCTGAAGTGATATTTAGCTTTTGTCTGAATGCTCCTTTCAACTTTGGGGCTCATCTTTCAGCTAAGTCACCATTAGCATGTTAAGTGTGATAACTGATCTCCTGTCACAACATTATTATTCTCTGAAAACAAGTGGTTGTTGAAAGCAATTTTTATTTGCTCTTTGACTTTGGAGAGTGACAACGACTTTTGAAACATAGCTGCTAAAGGCAACAAAATTGAGATATCTTCTTTTCAAAAGTACAGCAAATTAGAGATAACTAGTTACAAGACAGTAGACAAAAGTGGAAAAACGTTTGTTAATTTCATTTGTTGTAAGCTATATGCTAAACACAACGAAACTACCCTTGCCAACCCAACATTGATTGGATTTTTCTCTTGCACAAATTGAATTGGCTCTCTTCTTTCTTGTTCCTTTTACCAATTTTATCTGGCTTGCACTTCAAATTTTCTTACAAATGTCATCGCACGCGCAAATTTATTTACTTGTGCAATTTGTTGCACACATAATTTTGCTTACGAAAAGGACTGGTATAGTTTCTATGCTGTCTCATGTTTGAAGTACAATAGGAACTTTCAAGTTTTCTAGCCTCTTATCTGAAAGAGTCTGAGAGATAATTTTTTGTATCACTGACAGGATTAATTTTTATCTTAAAGAAGGAACCAGTCAAGTTCATAGCCTATAGCTTGCTATCAAGAACTGTTTTACATTAATATGGTTTTGTAATCAGAGTGAATTATTAGGTTTGATAAAATTGACCAGTGTTAATTATCATTTTCCTTCTATTTTGTTTGTTTAGATAAGAACTACGATGATGAAACATCCATGATGCAAATGATGGGTTTTGCTGCATTTGACTCTACCAAGGTTGCATATAATTGCTAATCATCATTTGTTTTATCATCAACACTTCATATGATGCTACACAATTTGTCAGATGAATTTTATGCCCTCTTTATTGCTGATAAGATCGGTCAATTTGTTCCTGGGCCTTGATTATTATTCATCAAGTCTTTCCCTCAAATGGGCTTTGAGGGAAATCGCTTGCAGAATCGGTTACGAGCCGACAAAAATGAGTCAAAATCATATTGGTGGTTAATATCCAGGGACACCAACGTGGAGGTTTCCACATTGTCCCCTTGGCTTTGATAACCATGTAAAACAAAGAAAGACAGCTATAACACAACAGGAAAGAGATAACTAATAGTCTCCATTTCATGATATGCATCTTCAATTTGAAGTTTGACCATAAAACTGACAGTTGTATGGTATCTTCTTCTTCTTCAAATGTCAATAAGCACAACTTTAGAACCAATGATACATTGAAGCATAATATGTGGGCACCTCTTTTCATGTTTAGGGAAAGCATGTTGAAGGCCAAATGGAAGGGACAGTGAAAATTGAAAAGTCAAAAAAGTACAGGTTGGTGTAGTACCAATTGTCTTTCATAGATTTTGTCTTCAGACATTGCTGCTTGAAGGATGATTAATGAGAAACATCCCTTTTTGGAACTCACAAATGAGGACCAGTTGGCTTATGTAATCATTTAGCAATGGTACTTTGTAAGAAGGATACCTAAATTAGTTTTAGGTCCATTTCTCTAACGAAAATATTTAATAGGGTCCACCTATGGATTACCACATCCTTGTCCCAGTAATAGAATTCTTGCTTTGTGTGTGATAGATCAGGATTGTATACCCAGTCAGGTAATACCAAAGACTTGAAAAATGTTGCATTTTATTTCTCTGCTTAGCATTAAGCACTTTGGGAAAGAAAATGGGAGTAAAACACGCAGTGCTACCAGATGGCCAGCCCCCAACTGTAGCATTCACTGAGCTTGCGCAACTGTGCAGCCCAAAGGCTAATGAAACGGAGATGGGTGCCGCCCTATTCACCAAAAACTGAGGGAAGGAGCTTTGACCTTTACCTATGAATAGAAATCGCCATCTTTTGTTCCAAGCTTATTTATTTGTTATAATGTACCCTGGTTAGCATTGTTGTGAGTATAATACCTTTGGGATGTTCCTAGAGGTATTTCATTGAGATTATAAAGCATGATAAGTTGCAGTACTTGTTTTTGAGCTCATAATAGGAAAGCATATGGCAGTTGTCAAAAGCATTTAACTATCACATGTTTTTCTAGGCAATACATGAATCGGAGAGGAGGATTTAATCGACCTTTGGATTATGTCACCTGATGCGGTTTGGTCATATTCAGGAGTGATGGGACAAGCTGATGCAAAGGCCCATTTTGTTGCCATATCTTACCTATGGGATCAAATGATCACTTGTGTTCATGCACCTTGCTTTTTGTACACTACGCTCTTAAGAACCTGTTCTGCTGAAAACTTAACCTACATTGAACCTTCTGAGTATACTTAACTACTGAAAAAGCTATTTTAGCATAAATAAGTTGGCCTCCCATAATCTAAGGAGTACGTTGGTGGCTAAATTCATTTTATTTCTGTTTTAAACATCCTAATTGTGGTTGCAGAAAAAACTTCAGTTCTGACATCATGGCACTTTTTCTGTTGCTTTGTATCATCTTAGGAAAAAAGATCTCAAGAACTAAGGTAAAGTGGAAATAGACTGATTTACCAAACGTTTCAATAGCTCAATCAAATTTTTTCATCATTGAGTGAAGTATTGAACACAGTTAACATAAGAAGTAATAGTAGTAGCAGAAGTAACAGCAGCAGCAGTAACAGTAGTAGTGGTAGTAATAGTGGTAGTAGTAAAAGTAGTAGTAATAGCAGAAGTAGTAGTAGTAGTGATGCGGAGACAATCAACAAATGCCTTAGTTATGAAATCGACCCCACCAAATGATTGTCTATTAATTGCCCTACATAGTCAGTAGAATTACCATATTAGATGCTTTTCGCAGTATCGTAGTCTCAAACAGAGGTAGTCTGCCAAACCCCACTGTTATCACGACTTGGTTTGTATGAGGGACAAAGCAAGTATTTCTCATCCGAAAGCCTTCTGTCCCGTATGTCAGCAACAGGCAAGCGGCTGCTCAACTGAGATGAATGGCGCAGAATCTCCCTGTCTCTTGATTGCTCTTCGTGGTGATTATGCAGAACAGTTGATGACAATGTAGATCGAATCGATGCTGTCCTCTGCCTGTCTACAACTTGTTCTTTGCAGCAAGCACATTTGAAGAGCAGTTTCTTGAACGCATGCCGATAATCAGGATAGCGGTATGCATATATTATGGGATTCATTAGGCTGTTTGCATAATGCATGTACTTCACAATTGGAATCAAAGGGTAGAGGTAATGGTTATTGCTGCAAGGACAGGCATGGTGCAAAAGGATGTTCAAGAGGAAGAAAGGAAACCAACAAATCAGGAAGAGGACAATTACAATGCCAATCATAACAGCAAGTCGCATTTCTTGTTTAAATCGCCAGTGTTGCTCTTGCCTCGTTTTCATTGTCATGAATATGAGGATGTATGAAGTGATAATCAGTACGGTTGGTAGGATGAATGCTATAACCACTACGAGATAGGTATAGCTTGGCCAGATGTTCATGAACTTTAAGGTGGAAAGAGAAGCAAGTATGATGGACAAACCCCAAACTAGAATTACACCCACAATTATCACACCCCGTTTATGGGATATGTTTCTGTGTTTAGCTGGAAAGCGAACCGCGTACATTCGCTCAATGCTTATGATAGTGAGATTCATTATTGATGCAGACCCACAAACAATATCAAGCCCTAGGTATAAGAAATATGGCACTGAATTCTCCAGAAAGTACCCTGAAAATCAAGATGAAATTCAACTTTACCAGCATGATTAATCCATCAAAAGATATGCATTGATGAATGAAAAGTTTCATTGATGCAACAATTTGCATGGCTCAGCAATGAGTATAAAAACAGTACAAATTATAGTAATGTTTCATTGAGCAATGATCTTTTCGCTTATGAGAAAGATAACCCTGTGCCAAAATCAGTCTGGCCCTGTAATTATACTAACACAACTCGGCGTTTGAGTGAATTGTACCAGCAAGGAATGGTAGAGATTTTATTGATGGTAACGTGTATCTTACCCATTCGGAATGTGACCCAAAGTGGAAGGGAAAATGCACCAACAAGAATATCGGACATAGCCAGGCTGATAACGAATGAGTTGGTGATAGTTTTCAATCTTCTGCTGACAGCTTTAAAAGCCAAACAGACGAGACTGTTTCCAATCAGAATAGTTGCAATGAGTAATGCAAGTATGACCAATTCAAAATAACTAGCTGTGAACACAGTTGCAATTGGTTTCAAATCTTTATCATTAGTAACATTTGCATCAACAATACTTTTCACCAGACTTGAGTTGGGATTCACTCTATCTGTCCGCATTCTCTTGTTTGCATTCGATCTGGAGGATTTAAGATTCAAAATAGATTGCAACGAGGTTTGAAGGGAATAATGCGCAGCTTTAGAATGTTGGCATTTGTAGCATATGGTTAAGATGGAATCGGTCTAATTCGATGAGATCAAACCACAAAGCGGCTCTTTTGACCATACTTGCAGCCAAGACTTACGCCATAACACAACAAATCGATGTATGTTAACAATTTCATAAAAGCCTTTCTGAATACTTCATTTTTTGTATCAAATTTTCCTATGGCTCTTTTTTCAAAATCTTGCAATTGTCATAATTATATGCCATTTCTTGTTGCGTATTTGTTTGTTACGTTGCAAATCTATTTCAACATGGTAGACAGTGCTTCTTTACCTTACTATGAAGCAATAGTTCTGCGATTGCTACATCTGTTTGCAGTTGTATGCTGAATAAAGGCACTTACTGATTCATAGAATCATGTCATTTCAAGACGAACAAAAAGACTAACTAAATATTTCCATCATTTGTCCGACCAAGGTTAATCTATGTAATGTGGGCAGCTAAATCATAAATCAAATTTTTACTGGTGCAGAAATCTAACGATGCTTCAGAAACATTTCTTGCAAGGGTATTTGTTTCTATTCTATCGGTTATCAATCAAGATGAGGGGAAGCTCGTCGTTTTCCAACGATCGTTCTCTTATCTTTTATCCATATTTGCTCTATACAACATTTTGTTGAATCATCAATTATCCTTTGATGAAATAAAATTTCATAAATTGATTGCGAAATTCTACGAATGCCTTAGATGATTTAATGGACTTGTCCAAAAAATGGCTAACTATGAACAGTGCACTTAAACAGAGGAACATTGATTGGTTGCCATTATTTTCTTCAGTAGGTATCCCCAGTCATTATTTATTACCTATATAAAACAGATCAGTTTCTATATGCTGCTAAATTTGATGAAACTTACACGATAGAGTCACTCGCTTATGGGAATCGTTGAACGAATGTTCAGGCGCGGACACCACACGGTTAGGTTTCACTTCACATTTGCTCAAGTTCTTGCTTGTAAAGAAGATCGTTTCGATGGATCTCTTTTGTTGATGTTGCTGTACAATCAGCTTGGATTCGAGCAACGCCAGTATTTAATGAAGGTTGTTTGTGTTCAAGCTCCAATCTTCTGGCTGAGATTACACCGAATCTGTTGATGATCAGAACTAGGCTAGCAGCTGCTCCACCTTAAGCTTCAATGATACGTCACTTAGTACACTGGCCAATTACTGTAAAACATGAAGAAGAATTAAACGTATGATAATTTATGGAAATTATGAGAGAGACATGTGTTCAAGTGAACAAAAACAGGAGATTTTAAGAGATCACCACACGGCACTAACACGTGTCTACTCTTTTCCGTAAACAACTTGTCGATAATATGGAAACCATAAGTAACTACACTATTTAGTACAATTAACTCTTTTGCTGCAATGGCATCGACGTAAGCAGATTAAAAAGAAATCATTTGTTTTTGAACACATCGAATAGATAATGATGTCCGGAAAAATTGTCTGCAAGCACTGTCCGAGGTTTGAGAAGCATTCAAGATAAAATTGCGTTCTTTCAATCTTTCAAACGCTAGTGCTCGACTTAGGTAAGGAGAGTAGAATGCAAGGTCTACATGTAACAAATGAAAGAACTGTTGAGGAATCCCGAATGCATCTTAAAGAACAATATTCATCAATGGGAGCAACAACAAAAGCTTCTTCATGCGTGCAAAGTGTTGGCCATTCTCGAACTGAAGCACTCGAATTTTCCTTCTGCTTAAAGGACAGATCCCACGCTAAATTTTGCAAGAGACGGGGAAGTAGTGTTTAAGTATGTTAGGCTATGATTATGCTACCAATCAGAGGCCTGAGTAATTGTTGGGATCAAAGGGAAAAGAAGACCTTTCCCTCTAAACTTACACAATTATTGAAATCTCCAAAGAATAGCTAAAAAATTGGAGGGGGAGGACGCTACTGTTCCTGGTAGTGAGAACCCTGAGGGAGTCACTGGGGCTCAGCGATATGAAAGGCATTGCTTTTCACGACCAAAAAGCTTGGAGTAACTTGCATGTAGTAAACCAACTCAGAGCAACTAGAACTGGCAACTTATATGTACTGGCAACTCTACCTTTTGGTGCCTTCAGTGATTATGTCACTTTTAGCTCTAGGGTAGAGATGCCGGCGCTTGTGGTTGGTTTGTCATCATGAACAGGGTCTGCTGGAGACTGATTTGCCAGTCTGTTCCCTGGCTATACCTGAGGGTACCGTTGGAAAGGGTGCACTGCAGGCCCCACCACCAGATAGTATAGAGGCCCAAACCCATTGGTAGCGCATTGGGAGGCTGCTTCATCAGCTGGTGTATAAACCAGGGTTGCCTGTTATGCCAGTTTGCAACTGGAGCCAGATGTGATGTGCAGACCTTACAACTCAAACAATTCGATCTTTCTAATCCAGGCTTTCAACTCTTCGGGTTGAAAATTTCCCTTACTCATGGCACAAAGTACATTTGCACTCTATACCGCTCTCCTAACTCAAACAATCATGAACTTCTTTTCGACCACCTTTCCAAATCAATCGAAACCACCACTTTACAATCGCCACCCTCTGAAATCATTGTTCTTGGTGAATTTTTAAGGCATTTAATTTGCAGCCATTGTTGATTTGGAGTTTTCCACCTCTGAATCCCTAAGATTTTTATTTCAAGCATAACAGTTTTCATTAAGTGAATAAAATCATTTGTACGTGGAGAATTTTTGGAAAGTTTCTGTTGCTCTTATATGCATTTATTTGTTCTAGATCTGGTCATGCAATTTGATGCACAAAGCAATCAATCTTTCTGCTTTTGATGTTCATTCTGATGTGTACAGTGACGGTATGGCTTATTTCTATGCTTTGTTTTGATCATGTAATCTACTCACGGCTGCTATTCCATCACCCGTTTGCCCCAGGTGTAATAAGTTGTATCCTCATCTTGGAACCTGTCATGCATTCCCTGCGAGTGGGCTCAATTTTAGCAGATATGTCGCCAAAGTGATTGATCTTGTGGGTCTACTTTCTTCATGTCTCTAATCTTCATGTTATGCTGCACCACTTGGTAACATTGCTTCTTTTTTCTTTCCTTCTTCGTGCCGCTCATAATTGCTTTTGTTGCGTATTTATTGTTGAAATCAACCAAATGCAAACAGACAAAGTTAATCAGGAGTCAAATTTCACCCTGATGATTTTGTTACTCTAAGATCATATCTCACAGATACATCGTCGTCGGATTCCACTCATAGTCCGAGTTTGGTTCGCGTTCTTCCTTCACGTATCCTTTTGATGCCGCTTGTGGGCCCTCACATGACTGAGTAGGCCCAGCCTGTGGCGGAAAAGTCTTTGGCAGTATTCACATGGAAGAGTGGCCGGCGGAGGGGTGGCTGCTTGTCTGTGCTTGCGTTCTTGGCGCTTCAGGTCCACCTGGCTCCTCCTCTCTTCTTCGAAAGCCTCTACGCCTTCTCGAACTTTGACATTCCATGAGCTTCTCTCGTGTGCAATGGTTTCCCAGTTGGTATCAGGGATGTTGGCCTGCGCTAGCGATCGCTTCATTTGGTCTTTAAAATGGCGCTTCGGGCCACCTCTGGGCCGTTTGCCCTCTGCTAGCTCCCTATACAGAATAATTTTCGGGAGGCAAGTAGGTGGCATGCGCGCAATATGCCCAACCCAACGTAGGCGATGCTGGAGGATTGTGGCTTCGATGCTCGGAAGTGATGCATAGGTGAGGATCTCGTTGTTTGTGATCTTGTCTTTCCAGCGTTGGCTTGTTGGAACTTTTCTAGTTGTTTGACGTCGCGTGAATAGATCGTCCCTGTCTCGCAGGCGTATAGCAGAGTAGACAGCACAACAGCTCAAAAGGCCATGACTATCGTTTGGAAATTAAGTCCGTGGTTTTCGAAAACTCGCTCTGTCAGTCGTCCATACGACGCGTGAGCCGCCCTTATGCGATTTTGTATCTCGTCTTCGCACGTGGCGACTGATGACAGTAGGCTTCCAGCGTATGAGAAGCTCGGGACGCTCTCCACGATACGAGTGTTGACTTGAACAGTCGGTATGATGTGCTGGGATCGATTTGATGCGTGCTGAACTAGGAGTTGGTCTTTTCAGTGTTTACGTCCATGCCAAAGTGTTTGTAGGCTGCGCTAAGCTGGGCAGCGGTACATTGAAGGTCCTGGGGTTTCACAGTGACGGTGTCGTTGTCGTCCTCGTATTGGAGTTCACTGGCATAACAGGCAACCCGGGTTGTCATCTCGTCATGCAGAGCGCGTATCAGGTTGATAAAGTGGTCGGGACAACCGAATTTGGCCAGGGTCAGAGTGGGTTTGAGTCAGTAGCTCCATTAGACGCGACTTCACAGCTAAAAGTACTAGTAACAAATTAATACTACTGCTATTAATACTATATAAACACTGATTAATACTACTGCTACTATTACTACTACTTCTACTACTACTACTTGCACTGCTACTACTGCTACTACTGCTAACTACTACTACTACTACTACTACTACTACTACTACTACTACTACTACTACTACTACTACTGCTAACTACTACTACTACTACTACTACTACTAGTACTACTACTACTACTACTACTACTTGCACTGCTGCTACTGCTATCTACTTCTACTACTACTACTACTACTACTGCTACTACTGCT